>CM038349.1:24563005-25163005 GCA_021464625.1 Proterorhinus semilunaris | reverse complement strand
CAGGTCGCCTCTCTCAAACCCGCAGGCCACATCCCAAACCCACACATTCTACTTCACACACCAGACACAACCCAACAGCTCGCTTTTCTTATTTGATGAGTTCTGTTGCAATGACACAAAGATGGAAAATAGAAAATGGAGAAAGACAACAAAAGTTTGCATTTTCTTTCTTCTCATGGTTTTTGTTAGAGTGGGCATGTGAGAGACAGCTGTCAGATGTGAGGCGGCGAGAGAGAGATGACCAAGAGACAGCTCCACACGGCAAAGAGAGAGATGGATAATTGTTGGGTTATTTAACTGGCTTCTGAATTTACTGTATAGTCTCACCCAGCGATCATCATTATCCTCATCTCACCTTTAATAAATTCTTAAGCTTCTGTTGTGGCGTGGTCCTTGCTAGTGAACACGCACAGTTAGTTACTTCTTGCCTTGGGCCCTGGATCCACAGGCGGCAAGCGGTCAAGGCCATCTTCAGGCTCAGGCTCCAAAAGGTTCATCATGACTGAGGCAAGGCAAGGCAAGGATGACATTAGTGCAGAAAGACGCCACCAAAGTGCCAAACAGCGTCACTCTCCAGCGCATCTTCATATACCTGTTCAATGATGGAACGTTCCTCAACTCTCATCCAGAGGGGGGCTTTGTTAGGGTGTAATTTGAGTGATGGGCAACCCTTAACATGAGTATCCTCCGTCACCAATGAGGAAATAGTCAGCTGGGGGGTAAATAATCATCAACTTCCCTCTCTCTTGGTACAGCTGTGTTTTTTGCCTTTTTCGGCAAACTGTATTTGTAGTTTCTGTGTTGTTGTTGTACTGGATGCATTTGTACATCTTTGCTGTATTTTTGTGAGGTTCAGTGGATTTCTTTTTTAATAGAAATAAACAGTTAGCTTATGAGCTAAAGACATTTGAGACCTACAAATTTCTTCTTCTGAGACACTAAAGAGGCACCTAGCAGAGCCCCCGAGGGGCTTCGGGCCCATTACCGTAGGCTCGGGCTTTGTTTTTCCCTCTTCCCTCTCTTCCCAGAGAGAGAGAGCGAGAGCGAGAGAGAGAGAGAGAGCGAGAGAGCGAGAGAGCGAGAGAGCGAGAGAGCGAGAGAGCGAGAGAGCGAGAGAGAGCGAGAGAGAGCGAGAGAGCGAGAGAGAGCGAGAGAGAGAGAGAGAGAGAGAGAGAGAGAGAGAGAGAGAGAGAGAGAGAGAGAGAGAGAGAGACCAGAAATCAGGCCCATGCAGGGCTCTAGCACCTAGAGCCTCCCACACCTGCAGCACAGTGTAAAGGTGAGATGATGATGATGATGATCGCTGGGTGAGACTATACAGTAAATTCAGGAGCCAGTTAAATAACCCAACAATTATCCATCACAAGAGCTACAGGAAACGAAAAAGGAACAAACAAGAAGGTATCCGGGCAAGACTCGCAGTACACATGGCAAACTCCGGAAATTTAGAAGGGAAAATGGTATTTCAAAGTAAACTTCCAACACCCAAAATAAGTATTATTTTTATTTGTCGAAGTTTACAATACACATCCTTGTGTTTGTGATGGACGACAAACAGTTGATTGTCGAGGTGGAGAAGTACACCATACTTTAACTTTACGATACTCAACGTGAAGAATATGCAGGCATGACGCTCAGTTGCCATAAGTTTAAATCGAATTTTCTTCAGTCGAATGCTAATACTGCTGTGGTGTCTAAACTCACTGCAGCAGCTAATACTGTAGCTACGTATCAATTCATATCTAAAATGCTGTAAGTTTGATGTTTTTGCAGTTATGGCGTTTAATAAACTTAATATGTTAATTATAAGCAAAAGTATTCCAAGTGATTAGGGGAAGAGCAGAGACACTCAAACACAAGCATAGCTTTAGCTGCTCTGACGCCATATGTGTAAATTTGTAGGGGTGTAACAGTGCACCGTGCCACAGTGCACCGCAGTGCAAAAATCTCCCTATATTTACCGTACTAAAATTACGGTGTAAGATTTAGTCTATATTTCTTAATATTTAAACTCCAGGGCACATGTCAGACGTGTGCACACCCACCCAAACAGAGCACATGTGTGTCATCCTCACTTATCTGTAAACTGATGGCTGTAGACACTCTAGGTCTGCAAAGTTACATTCTCCAATGTCTGCGTGTGGCTAATGCGGGTTTGTTTGTATGAGGGCTTGTGTTGGTGTGGGGAACACAAGGGGTGCGCCATGACCTTGGTATGTCGCTAAATCTACCTGGTTGTTTATATCATTTAAATGTACAAACTGCAGTTGTTTTCAATTAGTCTATGTTTATTTAGCAGTGGGCCTCCTCTTTGTTTTAAATCCTCCATTGCTCCTGTGTACCTATGACCCTACTCTCCTGTGTCTTCGGCGTGTGGTTTGGGACACGCAGCTATACACCTCTCTGAAGTAATCAGTGTCCGAGTAAAAGACTGTTCGGCTTTGAAGGTAAAAACTATGGAGCTTCGCTTCTGGGAGCCTGGACATGGACAAACTCACGGAAATGGATGTACTGTGTGCGTATCTGCGATTTGATGCGCGCAGTGTGGATGCTTTTGTTATTTTAGAGAACCTGAAATGAAATCAACTTTAAATTATTACAAATAACTGAAATGTTATTTGTCTCTGTTGTTTCAGTCTATGGATCTGTGAGCCTTATGGGGTGTAGTGCTTATCCTAACAGGGGGAACAGCTAAATGAGTAACTTTAAATAATCATGTAAAACCCTATAGCCCTATAGCTCCCACACGGTTACACAAAGAAGTCCAAGCAGAATGTTGTCCATGAAAAGCCAAAACACCGGCCTAAAATCAAAAGTGCTGCTGTGAGTGCTTTAGCTGCTGTCTAAGGAATGCAAAACTGAAACTTATCACTTAACGAGCACATGGCCTACACTTTATTTTATTTTTTAGATGGCTACAGTTCTGTTTTCTATTTTGTTGGGCCTATTTTATTATAAAGCAGCATTGAAAAATTAGAAAGCATTTCCAATTTTATTCTGAGACATTAAATACTGCCAAATGTTGAACATTTAGGATATTTTATTTCAAAACCAACTTCCTATTTTTTTATGAAAGTAGAACAAATTTGCACTGCTGAGGGTCCCAGAAGTGTGAAAAAACGTTGTGTACCAACGGGTGCTCTTCCTAGAAGGCAATACAGGAAAGCCGAAAGGTGGCCCTGATGAAGACGAAACATGTTGGTGTTTTTTAAACCTTTGTCCATGTTGTCGATAAAGGGATTTTAATTTTGTATGTGCCGCGGATACTTTTTGACTAAATTCCACACATTTATATCACCAGTCAGTCACCTTTCTGCTTTCCTTCTTATTTTTTATATCACACATGCACCGTGATGCACCGAACCATGGGTCCTGCACCGTGAACCGAACCGTGAGAAAGCTGCTGAACCGTTACACTCCTATATATTTGCACCACACATCAAGTGATGGCTCCTGGTGTAAATTCGGCATCAGCCTCCACTGATGCCGTTTTCTTTTGCCATGGTGCAGGTGAGGGGGCAGAGGGTGCGTTGTGTAGTGAATAGATAAATGACAAGATGCGTAGCACATTGAAATTTACTATTCTGACCCCGGCCTCCCTCTGTCTCGCCACACAGTGCATTGTAAATCAGTTTGGATCTGTCGGGAGAGCATGTCTTCTCTGTCAGTGTCTGAGAATTTAAGTGTGCGGTTGTCAGGAGATGAGCAGATGTCTGGACGCGTGTGTGCATGTAGTGGGTTTGACTCCAGCTGCTTTATAGATATGTCTGACTAACAAGACTTCAGAGCTCGATCAGTGGGATCCTCTCTGTTAATCTGAGCGCTGTGTCTTCACTGGGTTTTGGTGGTGGCTCTCTGTATCTGTCCAATTAAGTGTTTTTTTTTTTAACAGACTAGAGACAGACTGCGCAAACGAAATACCTGTGTGCACCATTTGGTACTTCAAAGTAATTAGGGACTACCTGTATATATCAACAATTGAAAAATATATAGGGCCCCTAGAAGATTTTAAATAAAAAATCTCTTGTTAAACGCCCCCTTTTCTACCGGCTTTTTCTTAATACTTATTTATGATAATTTTCTTCTTTTTTATTAAACTTAATTATTCTTTTTTGTTGTTGTACTACCCATGTTAAGCGCCTTTGAGTTCCCTAAAAAGTGCAATGATTATTATTCCATTTAATTATTATCTGTATTATTCTAAGATTAAAAGCTGTGATTGCAACCTTGACTTCCTTCTTCTGTGTGATATTCTAACCTTTTGGACACATCCTAGGTTTTGATGCAGTCACCCTATAACCATCATTGTTAGTGTGGTGAGTCAGCTGAGTGGGACAGTGCAGTGCCATTCTTTTACAGTTATTGTTCCTTTGCGGCAATGACCTTTCCTGTGGAGGTCACTTGTCTTATTGAGTTGACCTTTCTACCAACATTAAACACACAATGCTAAACATTGCAGAGGTTTTTATGAACTGCTTTCCTGAGTACTGTGTACATTCTAATACACAGTACTAATAATACATTTTATTTGTATGGCGCTTTTCTAGACACTCAAAGACACTCAAATACACTCTTTTTTAAATAGGTGGTATTGCAAGAAAAAAAAAATATTTGTAATGCTTCATTTTCCATGAGCATCGGAACGTAACTTTTTTTGTTACATTTATGAATGTTAAATTCAGATTTTTCTTCAGGTAGATATGAATGCTTATAAGTAGGCTATACCATTTTTATTCAGGCTGATCACACACGTCCTTAAAAAATGTCACATTTGATTAAGATGCACCAGGTTAGTAAAATGATCCTGCGCAAAACCTGGAGATCTGGGGGCGGCACTGTGGTCACCCACTGCTCAACAGGTTTTCCCTGAGGCCTTTGATGGGTCAAATCCAGAGAAAACATTTCTTCACTGGGACAATAAAGGATGCAAATACAAATGCAAAAAAAAAAAACGATGCCAGGCCCAAACCGTGTTGCATAGACCCGTGTCGGTGTACATTGGTGGATGAATGAGAGTGTGAACAGGTGAGTGGTTCCTCCATGTAAAAACGCTTTCTAAGTTTATACCACTGTAGATCATGATCAAAGGTAACTCTATTGTGTATTTTATTGATACATTATTGATGGCCCAAACATCCCTGCAATAGATTCTCGACCAGCTGCTGCCTCAGCTCCGATGCCAAGCTCATGAATGTGGAGCGCTGGAGATCTTTGAAATGTTGGCCAGCGTGACAGCTGACAGTGACTCATGAGAGACTTCTTCATTTCCAATGGCCGCAGGTTGATGGCCCCGGTCCTAATGCGCATTGTGACTCACACAAATCTAATATCTTCAACTCAACTGGAAAAAGGCTTCCGCATGGAATCTAAAGAGGCTTTTAGGGCCCATAATAAATTGTCTGCAGTCTATAATGGTGAGCTATACAGAGACGAAGATATGTTTATGGTGGGTATATTCGTGGTCCTTAGGCTTTAAATTTACTGTGGATAATGACAAGAAATCATTCAAGCAGAAGGAAAAAACATTTGGTGAACCCTCTACATTCAGGTGGGCCACTTTGTGTATATACACATATGTATATGTGTGTGTATATATATATATATATATATATATATATATATATATATATATATATATATATATATATATATATATACAGTGACTTGCGAAAGTACTAACACACCTTGAACGTTTGCACATATTGTCATGTTTACAACCCTAAACAGAAATATTGTATTTTGAATTTTTTACTGAAAGTTCACACACAAGTAACAGACAACTGTGAAGTGAAAGCAAAATGATACATGATTCTGTTATTTTTCAAAAAATAGAAAAGTGAAAAGTGGAGCGTGCACAAGTATTCATACAGCATGACTTAATACTTTGTGGAACCCCTTTTTTCTGCAATAACAGCAGCAAGTCTTCTGGGGTTTGACTCTACAAGATTTGCACATCTAGAGACTATTTTAGCCCATTCCTCTTTACAAAACAACTCAAGCTCTGTCAAATTAGAAGGAGAGCGTTTGTGAACAGCAGTTTTCAGGTCTTTCCACAGATTTTCAATAGGATTTAGGTCAGGACTTTGACTGGGCCATTCTAACACACTAATATGTTTGTTTTTAAACCATTCCATTGTAGATGTAGCTTTGTGTTTAGGGTCATTGTCCTGCTGGAAGGTGATTCTCCGCCCCAGCCTCAATTCTCTTGCCGACTCCAGCAGGTTTTCCTCCAAAATGTCTCTGTATTTGGCTCCATCCATCTTCCCAACTATTCTTACAATCTTCCCGGTCCCCGCTGAGGAAAAGCAGCCCCATAGCATGATGGTCCCCCCACTATATTTGACACTGGGGATGGTGCACTCAGGACATACATAACGTTTTGCATTTGGGCCAAAAAGTTACATTTTTGTCTCATCTGACCAAAGCACATTCTTCCACATGGTAGCTGTGTCCTCCATATGACTTCTAGCAAACTTCAAACGGGATTTATGACCTCCTTTCAATAATGGCTTTCTTCTTGCCACCCGTCCATGAAGGCCAGATTTGTATAGAGTACGACTTATAGTTGTCCCATGTACAGATTCCCCCAGCTCAGTGGCAGTACGTCGCAGCTCCTCCAGAGTTATCTTGGGGCACTTGGTTACATTTCTGACCAGTGCTCTCCTTGTTCGGTCTGTTAGTTTAGGTGGGCGCCCGTGTTTTGGTAAGTTCGCAGTGGTGCTATACTCTTTCCATTTCCGAATGATGGATTGAACAGTGCTCCGTGAGATGTTCAAATCTTTGGAAATCTTTGTATAACTTAACGCTGCTTTAAACTTCTCCACAGCTTTATTCCTGACCTCTCTGTGGTGCTCCTTGGCCTTCATGATGTTGTTTAGTGACCAATACACTCCCACCATAGCTCTGAGGCCCTCACAGAACAGCTGTAATTATACTGAGAGTAGATTACGCACAGGTGGCCTCTATTTAATGGTTAGGGCAAGGTGTGAACTTTCTGCAGTCATTAGGAATGTTATAAAGGCAATTTAATGCACTCAGAAAATGCTGTATGAATACTTATGCACGCCCCACTTTCCACTTTTCTATTTTTTGAAAAATAACAGAATCATGTATCATTTTGCTTTCACTTCACAGTTGTCTGTTACTTGTGTGCGAGCTTTCAGTAAAAAATTCTAAATAAAATCTTTATGTTTAGGGTTGTAAACGCAACAAAATGTGCAAAAGTTCAAGGTGTATTTGTACTGTATAGGCACTGTATATATACTGTATATATGTTTTTACTTTAAGTAAGTGGATTTTATTACAGCCTAAAGCGCACACTCAACAATACACCCACTTCTTTAACTTATTTGACCTGTTGTTACATACTGGCATGAGCGGCAGAATATGTATTGTCAGGTGGGTCATGAACAAAAATCTTATCTTTACAGCTCTCAGACAGTGAATGATTGAGCAGCTTGCCTGATAAACTGGTGGGTGCAGTAAGTCTCCTTTACTTGAAAAGAAAAATAAACATCTCAAAAGAATAATAGTGTTGTTTTATTCTCACAATTAGCCATTAGCAACTGCCGCATACTGCAAGCAATTAAGATTCTTCATGAGTGCTGCATGAAGAATTCCCTTTTTGTTTTTTGGAGCAATTTGTTCCAGTGGTGCCTGTGGCAATCTTTGCTCTCTTAAAGTTGTTAAAAGCTAATAAAATATTAACATCACTCCAATTACCCAGCATTTGACTTAGTGGAGGTAGTTGTTTATTGCTGCTTTTTGTGCATTCAGAATGTTACTTTACAACAACAAATAGACCCTTTTTCTAAAGTATTGCTCTAGGTATGTTGCAAAGATGCACTTTTTCGCTCAAATTCACATCACTCAGAACTTGATCACTACTACTTTATCGCTCATTTTTAACAGTATCAAAGATTATTATAGTACACACACACACACACACACAGAATACTTTGACATTGTTTTTAGCGCCAGGATACTGAATACTTTTTCCGGTGGAGAACTGTGGCCTCAGATTTGGAGGTGCTGATCCTCATCCCGGCCGCTTCACACTCGGCTGCAAACCACCCCAGTGCGCGCTGAAGGTCCTGATTTGATGAAGCCAACAGAACAACATCGTCTGCAAACAGCAGAGATGAGATTCTGAGGTTCCCAAACAGGGCACCCTCCGGCGCCTGGCTGCGCTTAGAAATTCTGTCCGTAATGAACAGAACCGGTGACAAAGGGCAGCCCTGGCGGAGCCCAACACGCACCGGGAACAGGTCTGACTTACTGCCGGCAATGCGAACCAAGCTCCTGCTACGGTCATACAGGGAAGGGACAGCCCTTAGTAGAGGGCCCCGGCCCGGACCCCATACTGCCGGAGCACCCCCCACAGGGCACCACGAGGGACATGGTCGAACGCTTTCTCCAGATCCACATTACTATACTTTAGTATAGAAATATATTTTTTTCTTAATTAAGACAAGAATGCAAAGGTTGGAGAATTGTTGTATTAATTGATTTGATTTTTATTTTTTATTTTTATTTTTTCACGTCATGTCATGCCATTAAACCATTCCATCCATACATGAACAAAAAGGAATAGGGAAGATTAATCTTGTATTATCGGTTCCCATTAGCAACTTTACAACACAATTAAAGCAATTAGATTCCCCATCATTCTACACCAACTCCTCACCAGGTCACAAAACATACCACAACAGCATCATTTGTGATGTGTTTTCAATGTTTTTGAAATCGCTCAGATTTTGTCTTTGTACATTTTTTTTAATGTTTAAACACTTGTACAACATTTAAATTCCTCACTTAAAGAATTCCACAGTTTAACTCCATAAACAGATGGACAGATGGCGAATATTAACATGTTGATTATTTCTGAATACAATTCTAATATGTAAATAGAATCAAATGTATATATTTACATGCATTTTCTTTTTAACGGGAAAACTTAAAAGATGTTCAAATCCTTAAACGATAGCTATAAAAACAAAAACTTGACATTTCCATAGACATGCTTTGATGCAGTGTTTTGTTCTACACCTTTGTACTTGTACTTGTTTGAGACTGAACCGGGTAACAGTTACCCGCTAAAAGGACAGAGCGATATCCCTGAAGATTAAGTGACTTTATTTTGCGACAATTAAACTTTACGCGCTCTCCTGGCTCTCTCTCTTTTCTTATCTGTTCTTTTGTCCTTTAAACCCCATCGTCTGCAGTCCCTGCATGCGCCTTCTGCTCTGTCTTTAATTTAAATTCACTTCTTAAATCTGTCCTTACATCTGACACTATTTTCACTCCATGTTAAACATTAATATAACCCTTTTTTGTTCAGGGTTTTCCATATCTGCCACACTGTGAGATTGACACGCACCACCAAGTAATTAAGTGCAGGTTAAATCTCTGGCATTTACACACGGGCGCTATTCATGCCATGAGTTATGAATCCCAGGGACATTTTCTCAAGTAAAATTACTTGTGATTTAAACTTCTCACAGGGAATACAAGTAGTCAGTCTATTGTTAAAGAAATAAGACCTTATGTTTGTGTTTCAGGACATCAATCCAATCCAAGTGCTCAAATTCTGAAACTTGACACTCTTTTTTTATGAGGTTTCCTAACTTCAGGACTAACAAAACCTTTAGAAAGAGAGCTGAAAACCTTTGTCACTGTGGAATACGCCTGGATGACTGAGAGCCGACATATAAACACTTTCATAATACAATTGTAACTACATTAGGATAAAACATGTACAGGTATATAGTTGTGTTTTGAAATTGATACAGAATACTCAGGAAGGATTGTTTATTTGGTGTAATGTATAACTGTAACATCATGAATTGCAAATGTAATTTACATAAACAAGGGGTTGGCACTTATAAGCTTTTTACTTCAGTCTACTCCCTTTGCGCTTCCATTAACTGTATGATTGTGAAACTTTGGAGAAAGAGTAAATGTTAACTTCTCAAATAAATAAATAAATAACATTTAAAACAATAAAAATAAAATAATACGCCTCAAAAGTGCATTTAACTGGGCTTTAGATCATTAAATTGTTTCGAAAATGTCATCTCTGATCAGAGAAATCAAAGCAACTGAGAAAATTGAGAAAACGTTTTGGTTTTCAATACATTTCGCAATAGTTCATCCAGGTTAATAAAGGATTTTAGTATGTACCAAAGTAATCTAAAAAAGTTAGGTATAATAACCATGAAGATTTACAGTATTATTACCTGTATTAATTACTTGCATTAATTGCATTTTTACTAAGTCTTCAGCTGCAAAGTAAATAAATCCACCTATAAGTTTTTTTATTTATATGTGTATTTGATAGGGACAGAACAAGAAGCATTGAAATAACTGTGAACATTCATATACACAATGGCACACTTGCTGCTTTCATTTATACCAATATTAAACGGCAAGTGTTATCTAAACTGCCAATTAGCAATGAAGGATTAATTGGCAGCGGTGCTCATAGACACATCGCCACACATTGGCGAATACTGTGTGTTTAGCCTGTCTGTGCACTCTTCATGTGTGCCTGATTGAACACGGGCCTAATCAGCTGTATTGGGCTGTAGCTCCAGTGCTGCTTGTCACCCCCGGAGCAGATTTATCATTCCCACATTGCAAGTGTCGTCACGTTTTATCTAAGACACGCCTGCTCCATTAATGGGTGAGGGCAGCTTTCATGTCATTAGGAAAACATGATACGCCAGTGATTTAAAGCTGCATTGGAATCGTGCTGAACGGCAATGCACTGCTGCTAAATAATGAGTGGGTGTTACTTCTTATCTTGTAGGAGTGAAACTGGGAGTGACGTCGGCTTGATTTAGTAAAGCCAGGTAAGCTCATAAAGTCATTGTACCCATAGCTCAATCAAACAACAAACATCAAAACCCTGTTTCTCAGTAACTCTTTAATGTTTTTTCTCTGTCTTGTAGGTAGGACGTTTTGCTGATAAGAACCCAGCGGGGGGTCTGGTTGTTTTTATGCGATTCAATCAGAGTATATATTTGTTTAGCGGTCACAGCGAGCATCTACAGCAGGACCTGCGTATTTTGTAAGCGCAATGCAGAGAGTGCAAAACGCTCACCTAACATGACCGCACGGAGATTATTTGCACCACATTCTATTTGGGCTGCAGCATACAGACACTTTGATGCAAGTTTATTCAGATGGAGTGCTGGTAAGCATTGTAATGTTGTGCGTGTGGTGCATATATTTACATATTCCTTGTTAGCTTTAAGATTGAGTTGAAATTGAGCCCCGGAGTTTGCGCCTCTGGTGAAATTAATTTGTTATGACACTTTTCCGGATGTAGAAAGCTGAATTATCTCGAGTGTGCACGGGTGTGTGGGCCGGCCCACTTGCACATTCACCCTCACAGAGAGTCCATAAAGTAAGGCAGAGAGAGGGGGAAGGAGAGGGACCTTATCAGCAAACAGGGCAGGTATGAGGGTGTTGGGCTCAGCAGGAGATAACAGGCTTCTCCTTAAAACAACTCTCAAGGACTTTACAGGAAATGAACGCCAGTGTGATCTAGTCACTGCGTGTCACACATTTGAACACTCATTTGAATACCAGCAAATGCAAGACTTCTTTTTAGTCAATATCACGTAATGAAATACTCAGATAAATCCGGAAACTTGAAAAGGTTTCTTTCCACGTGGAAGCAAATTTAGTGATACTATATTTTTGCAGAAATTACAATGTTTTTTAGTACAATTTTTAAATTAATAAAACAGCCAAAAATGTCGGGTGATTTCTTTACTCATGAACATCTTTAAAGGACTTTTTTATTATTATTTATTATATGTCAAAATGTATCGATCTTATATTTTTGCTAATAAAGTGTCTGTAGTCTTAGCTAGTATTACTATTAGTAGCATCCAACCCCTTGTGATAGGCAACCAATGTTTTTAATGATTAGAGCTTTTGAAAAAGGCTTGAAAATGCTCTTTGCACGTTAATATTCCATATTTTGTAATATATTTAAAAATAATCTATATGTGTGAAAAAAGAAACAATAATTCAGCCGTGTGAAAAGAAGCAGCTAAAACAACTGATTTTTGCTTTTTGCAAGAAATCATTTGTTGTAGAGGCAATTCGAGTGTTGAAATGACCAGAGGAGAAGAAGACAGACAAGATACAGACTACTCCAACATGTATCCAATGAGACAAAACACGCCTCCTATAGGTTTGTTTTTCATGAGAGAACAGCATTGACACTACAAGCTCAAAAAAGTAAGTTAGGCTAAAGCTCAGCCTTTAAAGCTTTAGCAACCATGTCACAAAAGTGATAAAGAACACCATATTACAGCAATCCGTCCACAATGATGTAATTCTTAGTGTGAGTGCAATAAAGGGCCCATTTTTCAACAGGCACCTGTTATACCTCTAATGCGACAGCAGGCAGGCAATCTGGAAGGACAACTGTGCCCATCAAGTCGACCGGGGATTTACAACTATCTCAGCTGGGACAAGAGGGTCCAGTTTGTGCTGAAATGAATGACCTCTCTGCTTCACGCACACACTCACCCACACCTGGAGCAAAGGCAGGCTCCATCACTGTGCCGCTCTCCAAGGTCCTGAACACACCGCTAAACTGTCAGGGCACGCAGCGCTAATCCAGCCGGGCCCAATTCTTCTGTCAACATTGTGTAAGTGCAGAAGTGCAATGTCATGGTGAACCAAGAGCATAAGATGGAGAAACACTAAACAAAGGAATAACTTCCTCACCAGGTTATCATTTGAGGACAAGAAAACATTGTATTACAAACTGATTTCACACTTGGTTCTTGAGCACTTACAATATATCTACTGCTGATGATACGACTCCAGCTTCTACTTTGTTATATATGTTTTCAAGATTCAAGATTCATTTTATTCATCCCAAAGGAGAACAGGAAAAATCTCTTACACACTGTATACTTATTTCATGCAACATTTTGGTCAGTGGCCTTCGTCAGGCAAAATGTTTTTTATGAATGAGAAGCCATATTAAATAGGGTGCGTAGGCGGCATATATATATATACTGTATATCCAAAACAAAACCAAGCCAGGATATAGTGAATATAAGTTAATATATATATATATATATATATATATATATATATATATATATAAATATGCTTTTATATATATATATATATATATATATATATATATATATATATGTATATATATATATATATATATATATATGCATATAAATATATAGGGAAATAGAGAAGATCTTTCTAAAATATATGCAAATCAATATGTGCACCAGGGAGGTTAAACACAGCCTGAGAACATGACATTGGAGCCATCATCATTTAATCCCTTGGGTGCAAGGGTCTGCAAAGTTTCAATGTAGTAGGCTTTTCTTTCCTTCAAAAGACTCTGTCACAAGGAGGAGGGACTTGTTCAATGCCGCAAAAACGTAGAGCACTGACATCATGATGTGAATCAGTGAAATGTGCAGCTATTGGATATTCTTCATAGCTTTTATGTTCGCTTATTCTTTGTTTTAATGTTCTTGTGTTTTTTCCCACATATACTAAACCACAAGGGAAATGCAATAAATAGGAAGTACTTTCCACTTTCCATTGTACTTTTTGGATCCAGCACACTGGTTTAGTACGTCGGATGTGCGTGTCTCTCTTCCTCAATGCAATAAATAGACCACATGTGTGGAAAAAGTCCATTTGCAATGTAATAAGTTGCGCAATTTATTACATTGCGAATGGATATGTTTTTTACCATTGTTGGGGTGTTGTAAATAAGAAGTTTTAGATGTGTTGTTACACTGCGCACAGCTCCCAGACCTGAAATTCCCATTAGGGATAGGAGTAGATGTGACTTTCGAGCTGACATTGACACGGACAGGAAAGTATTTTTAAATTCCCTCCTTTTGCATAAAGTCATTGTCAGAGTGGCAGATGCATCTTAGCCTGTAAAAATGGTTAACCGGTAAACCCTTTTTGAGTGGTGTGGGATGAAAACTTGAAGCTAATAGAGTATTTCTAACAGTTTCTTTTCTGTATAATGAAGTGATTATAGAACCATTAGATTTCATCACCAGCATGTCTAGAAAGCTGACTTGTTCACTGGTTCAAAACCATTAAGTCAACTCACAAATTCACTGACTTCTTGTGGACTGCCTTTCAAGATGCAAACGATGTCATCAATGTATCTGAACCATTTCAAAATGTTATCAAGAAATTGATTTTTTACAAAGTTGAACATAAACGTCTGTTAAAAAAACGACAACAAACAAATTAGCATAATTAGGTGCACAAACAGTGCCCATGCTTGTGCCAGATATCTTTAAAGAAATTATGCAACTTTTTGTGTGACAAAAAAGTGGATATTTGTGCGTATTTGACCTTGTAGTGACCCAGTGACTGTATGAGTGGTTATCATGGCACCTTTACTTTCCATCACAGATGTCTCTACAATGCTCCAGGATCAATTGTTTGGAAGGTTTTCACTGCTGGCAGACCCTCAAACTCCTGGAGACCACTGTGATCAAAAGTAAAGGCGCCATGCGGACCACTCATACAGCCACTGGGTCACTACACTCACTACAAGGTATTGAAAACAATTACTTTTGACATCTCTGTATGCCAGTAATTCTGATCAATTACACAGTATTGCTAATTAATACAGGCAGTAAGTATTGCAGTTCTTTTTTTCCTGTCAAAGAACATGTGGTATCTCTCAGGACACATGTTCAGGTTGTGTTTTACTTTGACTAATTTAATCAGGCCTGCTCGCAGCATTTTAAATCTTGTTAGTGGCACAGCCTCGAAAGTAGCTCACAGCATACCAAAACAGGTGTGTCCTTCAGGGCTGGGGAAGAACCTAAAGTAGTTAATACTTCACTGTGTCTTCAGTAAGATGTTTGTAATGTTTAGTTAGAACATTGGGTTGAAGGTTGCAAAGCACAAAGCTCAGTTTATAGTTCGTGGACACAGACTATGAAATATGGCCACTGTATTGTATTGAACTTGAGTGACATTTTACTTTTTCATGCAATAATGTATTTGTCACAGTTGAGTGCTGTATCTCACATTAATGAACAATATCTAGGATGTACTACAGCTCAGAACAAATGTAAGAACAAAAATGAAAGAACACAATAAAACTCTCTCTCTGGACCACCTGTTCATCCTTTTCAAATGTGGGTTGCTTTTCCAAATAAAAACATGCAAACTTTGCATCATGAGGATAGTTGATCTGCAGTTCTTTCAGACAGATTTCTTACTTTTTGGCGCATTGAGTTGCCTTGTGAACGAAATGCGCGGTATAAATAAACTTGCCTTGCCTTTTTACTTACCTTTTCACACTTGAACCAATGGAAGTGTCATCGGAGATGTGTTTGTCGTATTGAACGAGCAGCATTAACTGTAACAACCTCCTTGAAGCGAAAACACGATGACGGTTGAACAGACAAGCTTCATGCTATAAATATATTTTGCATTCACCTCCTTTTCGTTTGTGATTGTTCTCTTATCACAAGCAGGTGGAGCACAATACCTCGACGGTGCTCATTTTGAACGACACCTGCCTTTCTTTCAAACAAATATTGTGTAAAAAACACATCGTCTAAATAAATATTCCACTCAGCGTGTGTGCATTGTGGGTTTTCCTTCATGGGATTAGCGCTTCCTGAAAGGCAGCGAGCGTGAATACAGTGGCCTTTGAAAATGAGCATATTTTTAGAGGCACGTCAAGCCCCATTCACCCTGGGACACCATTAAATCCCGCATTGATCAGGTAGATTGGATTTTTCTCCTCTGCATCATCATCTTGTGCAGGTATTTGACTGTGCTGTCCAATACAGGGGCCAAATCCACAGTTGATGACACTGCAGATTCATTGAAAGGTGTGAATTGGATTTTTTTACAAGAACATTATCATAGAAGTATCTTGATTTTGTTTCAAAAGCTGTCTTGGGTGTTTCAGACTTTTGGCTTCAATACTTTTCAATCAACATGCACGTTTGGTGCAAGTGTTGCAGAGCAGAAAATGTATTTCTATTTTATTGATATAATAAGTCAGTGCATATTAATGAACATCTGCAACGTTTGCAATGTAAATATACCAGATTATAGCAAAGATGCTAGTTTCTGTCTGTAGTCTCTTTAGCTGGTAATTCAGAACATTATGAAAGACGATGAAAGACGTTCAAAATGTAAACTCCTCAATTCTATGAAGGTTATAGTTGAACAAATATGCAAAAACTTCAAGTGTTGATGGGATACACACCATCCCACACACACCCACGCACACACGCACACACACATACTCTATGAGTATGTGTGTGTATTACAAGCTTTACCCGGGAGAGTCCATTCCGTGTATTTACGGTCTGCCAAAAATACACAAGGAAGGTTTTCCTCTCAGACCCATTGTGAGTGGCATCAACTCCATCACCTACAATCTGGCGAAACACCTCAAGTTCATCTTATCCCCTTTGGTCGGCAACACAGAACACCATGTGGAAAACACCAAGGAATTTGTGGAGAAGATCAAACACCTGCAGCTGGAAACAGATGAAACCATGGTGTCTTACGATGTGACAGCACTGTTTACATCTGTCCCAACCTCAGCAGCAGTCACAGCGGTGAGGAAGAGACTGACTGAGGACAGCAGTCTAGCTGATAGGACCCAGCTTACTCCTGACCACATTTGACAACTACTGGAGATCTGTCTTAGCACCACATATTTCCAGTTCAGGGGCAATTTCTACAGACAGATCCACGGCTGTGCAATGGGTTCTCCAGTTTCACCCATAGTGGCTAACCTCTACATGGAGGAAATGGAGAGGAATGCCTTGGCCTCATACCCAGGAAACAAACCCAGCCACTGGTTCAGATATGTAGATGACACGTGGGTCAAAATTAAACAGAAGGAAGTGGCACCTTTTACAGATCACATCAATGCTGTGGACCCCAGCATTAAATTTACTCGGAGGACGCCAAAGAGAAAGAACTCGCCTTTTTAGATTGTAAAGTTATCATAGGGGAAAACGGACAACTTCAGACAGAGGTTTACAGGAAGGCAACTCATACTGACCAGTATTTGATGTTTGCATCAAATACTGGCAAGCACAAAGGGCAAGAAGACCCAAAGAACAAGACAGACAGACTACAGAGCCAAGAAGAAAGGGAGTCGCAGTGCCGTATGTAGTCTCAGAGAAACTTTAGAGAATCTTTAGGCAGCACAGGATTCCAGTGTACCACAAACGGTGAACACACTGAGACAAACATTAGTTCATCCCAAAGACAAAGCTCTGAGCCACAAACAAAGCAATGTGGTTTATTCTATTCGGTGCAAAGAAGAACTTTGTCAACACCGAAGAGAAAGAACAAGTGGCCCTCAGTCGGCGGTGCACTTCCATCTCAAAGCCTCCAACCACTCCTTTTGAGGACGGGGAGGTCAACATTTTAGCTAAAGAAGAACGTTGGTTTGAAAGAGGAGTAAAAGAAGCTATTTTTGTCAGGAAAGAAAATCCCTCCATGAACCGGAATGGCGGCCTCAGATTTAATCTTCCGTCACTGTACTCCAATCTCCTACGGGAGAAACCGAAAGGGCTTGGCCAGTCCAAGGAGACGGCACCTCAGCCAACTAAAGAACAATAGGCAGGTAATTAGCTGTGATCAGCCATGAATAGGACAGATACTGGGTAGTGATCATCTAAAAATAGGACAAGACTGAGGTGAGCAGATCGTTAGAGACGCTCTACTTCAAAGGTGTTTACCCACAGGTGAGAGTAGCTGTGATTAGAGGGGAGGAGACTGGCCAACCCTAACTCCTCCCTGTTCTATATATTCAGCTGCGTCCAGAGTGGGTCCTTTGTCGCTGACGAAGCCCTTTGGATGAGAGGCGAAACGTTCGAAGACTTCAACTACTGAGTACAGAAGATGAATCAAGTACCTTCATTGAAGATGGACAACTCCTGTACGACTGAGAACTTACACAGACATTCTCATAGACATAATGTATTACCCAGAACCTAACTCTGAATCCTAAACCCCTAACCCTAACCCTAACCTTAATTCTAACCCTAAAACCACATCTTGACCCTCAAACAGTGAGGATCATCCAAAAAATGTCCTCACTCTGTTGGTTAAAAACCAACTGGTCCTCACAATTTCGTAATTACAAGAACACAGGCACTGGCACACACATAGGGTTTCAGTAAAGTTTTTTAATTGAATAATATATGACCATGAAGCCAACTACAAACAGCCTTTTAGGAGTTGGCAAGCTTTCGCAAATGTTTTACTCATTAACAAGCTCGGCTATCAAATCTTGCCTTGAATGTTTAGTAACACATTAGATTACAGCCTGCAAGTTCCACGTGTAGGGACAGGTAACAAGAAATTACAAACGTAAATAAGGAGTACAAGGCGTAACTACGGTGTAAAAAAGATGTGTGTAACAAAGTTGTTCAAGGCGTAACTGAGGTGTTCAAGGTGTAACGACAGTGTAACAAAGAAGTGCGTAACTAAGGTGTTTCAGCTGTCATACAGATGGGTCCGCTTATAAAACATAACAGTTATTTAAATGCATAAATAGTTATACCGTTCTGAAAAAAATAAAACACATGACACTGTACATTTTTATATTAAATCATACATTTCATTGTAAAATAATCAAAAACATACAAGTTAATACAAACTCATGACAGCCATGGATTCCGTACAACTGACATATTGATTTCCTGCAATTAAAAAGAAACAAGCTGAACCAGAGAAGGGAACAGGGTGAAACAAGGGGTAACGACACAGTAAGTATTGTGCAAGAACATCGTTACAAAAGTGTACACTACATGTGATCTTGGGCTGTATTCTAAAGTTAGACCAACATGATATAAAATGAAAATGCTGGGTGTCGTCTTTAAAGCACTACTGAGTAACTTATTTACCTTAATAAATCCTTTTCGTATTCCCTCTGGGGGTAATACAAGTGACAATGGGATGACTGGGGGGTCTTTCATCTCCCCCCTCTGGCCAGAAAACCACAGTTACAACTGTCCCTGCACCAGGTCGGAGTCACCAATACACATTAATGGACTCACGAAGAAGAAGCTAACAGGCTAACAGACAAAGCTAGCGCCAGTTTGAGTGAAAAATAAATAATATCCCTATTGTGTAATTGGATGTGCGATATCCCTCTCTCCCTTTGCCTTTTCTGTCAGCACAGTATTCACTCTCACGGGCAATTAATAAGTACAAATAAACCGCAACATGCTACGACACCTGCAGTGGCGCTTATTGCCTCTAGCGGCATGAGTTTCATGGTTCTTCTTTAATCTTTTTATCACAGTATAACTGTTAATGCATTTGATCAAACTGGTATGTTTTATAAGCTGACTCGCATGACAGCTAAAACCCCTTAATTACACATCTTTTTTACACAGTTACACATTGTACAACTTCGTTACACACATCTAGTTCTGGAAATAAACTTACAGCATATTATTCTTGATTTGTATATACCTAGAACTCAATGTAAGAGACAGGACTTTGTTTGTGAAGGCTCTCGTTCATCCAGCGAGTATCCATAGTAGAAAAAGGTTAAATCATCGACTACCAAACCCAGTCCAGTCGACAGTACTTTGGTTCAGTTCATCAAAAATCTGGAGGAAGCTTAACATTAAGGACCAACAAATGAGTATGTGGAACTTCTAAACATATAGTGAGATTCTCATGTGGACTCTTATCATATTTAGGTAAATGAATATCATGTAGGGCATGGGCCAATGTGAACGCAGCACACTCAGTAAACCATGCACACACTGCTGGTATGGATTTAATTGCCTCTATGTTTGTAATTATGTCTCGGCAGGAAGCAGAACTGAGCACCTGGAGCACTGCAGTGAACTACACACTGCCTGCACTCGTATACAAACCCTTTTAAATCTAAGAAAATGAAGGATGGCGTCCATCTTCTGGCACTCAAGTATAATTTTAAAGCAGGCTTTACAAATGGGCAGTTTTTCTTCTTTTCTTTTTTTTGTAACTTCACTTTTATGTTTTTCAAAATAGTCCAATTTGGTTACATTGACGAACGCCACCGCAGGCATTGTCGTGGTGACATTCAAAAATTGCCGGTGCGGCAAAATGCTTAAATTGCTTTCAACCAGTTTCTCTTGTTTGCTTATTTGTGAAAAAACAATCACTCCATGGACTCCATGGAGTGGGATGAGGGTTCTGTTCTGTGTAACTAACAAACACATATTAGTAAAAGCATTAAACCTGTCAGGGCAGAGATTTCCCTCGCTGTATTTTAAACAACATCGGGCCTTTTTCATTTAGTGTTCAAGAGTTTTTAATCAAAGGTATGGGCAATGGATTTTATTTAGAAATTGCTGGATAGTCTATTTCAATAGGGAAGGGTTGTTTTTCAATGTTTTTGTTGACTGTGTGTAGGTAGAAAATGGTTCCTTCAGACTTATTTTTGCTGGAAGCAATTTTCGCAGCTCACAATGCAATGTGGGAAAGGATTATGGTATAGAACTGTATAGGAAGTAGAAATCAAGCCAACATGAATTTGCACAAGAGGCCCACGAGATGATTTAAGCCGGCCCCTGACTTGTAGAGCACAAATTCCTGAGTGATAAAAAAAAAAAAGTAAGTCTCTAGCCCATTACTGTGGGGAACCAGTATGCACAATTCAGCCTCTAGGGAGCAGCTTACATTTAAAACACGGAAATAATTTTACACGTGTCCAGTAGAGGGCACTGACGTAATAAGAGATCAGGGTAACACATTATAGCCACGTGGTAAATGGCCAGTCTGCCCCAGGGCGGCTGTGGCTACAATAGTAGTTTACCACCACAGAGTGTGAAGTGAATCAATAATGACTACAAACTTGTGACACAGGCTTGTAAAGTCTAAACCGTTATTATTTATTACAGTCCTGTCTGGCTTTTGACCAAATCAGCTGCATTTTAAAATCACAGCTCAAAATCTCAGTCATTTAATGGAAAAATATTTTCTCAATAGTATTTTCTTGTGGACATTATGTGGCCCGTGACCCGCCGAGGAAACTGGATTTTGGCCCATGACCCAAATGAGTTCGACACCCCTGGTTTAAAGGGTGAACAATATCAATATTTTATATTTGACATGTAAAGGATATACATAACTGCTGCAATTTGTTGCACTTTTGTAAAGTGTCATTACAGTCAAACTGAGAGTTTTACTTGTTTGAAATGCTCCAAACTGGTCCGGCCCTCCTGGCGAGTTCGAAAAACCAATGTGGCCCTTGCAAAACGTTTGTCCATACCTGCCATAGAACAATCATGTAAGGGCATCCAGTCCACAGGGGTCACAAGGCCCTTTGTACTTGTCTCAAGTGTGGAGAAAATGAAAAGATAAGCTTCACTTTCCATGTCAGAGCATTTTATTCACAGTCACAGCCAATTCCAGAACTCTTAGCACGCAGCCTAATCTCAAACATTTAACTTTTTTAAAAATAATTTGACCATTTAAGTACATGCAAAAGACTGCACATTGACCAAGATGATTCCCTATACTCTAACAGGGGAATGCCTAAATAAAGATTTTTTTGTTGAATGCATGAAACACTCATATTTGATACTAGTTCAAATCAATAACCAGTAAAACTCTCAAATGTCACAATCTCTAAATGACTTTCCTTTGACATAGTTAAAGACATATTTCTTACGAACACATTCACCAGTACCTTATTTTATATTCCACTTGCAATAGTCAAGAGCCAAGAGCAGCTAATGAAGTGCACATTCATTTGCCTGTAGACTACTTTACATTTGCTGAGCTGCTGACTCGCTTGTTTGTGTTCATCTTTGAAATGTTAAGGGCATAAGAACTTAGGGGCTGTACCAGTTGTATGTAATTAAACCTGTCTGATAAACATCTTTCGGTGACTTTCATCCACATGTGTCTGTGATATTATAAAGGATAAGTTGATCTGTGATATGGACACTGGAATATGATGCTGGTCATGCTCTCCACAGCAGCATAATATATTAACCCAGTGTTATCCACTCACAGTCTCACAAGGAATTGAGTGTTAATCCTAATATTTTATTTATAAAATGTAGATTTCATGGAATTTGTAGAGTGCTTTTCACAATGTCAACCAAAGCACTTCACACAGTATAGGGGACTTGCATTCATTCCAGACACATTGGTGGTCATCTATACAGTTTCTCCTCGGCTAGACTGACAGCGCGGCTGCACGGACAAGGGGAAAACATGCAAACTCCACATGGAAAGGCCCCGTCCAATTTTACATTATTTTTGGAGCCACAAAGTTATAATTTATAACCCTTATTTAAGATTACTTGTACTCTTGTACACTTTTAATATGTACTTTCAAGTTAAAGAAGCAAATACTTTAGTCATTTCTCTTAAGAAAAAGCTGACAAAGCAACTTGTATTTGAGTGATATTCAACCTGTAGTATCTGTACTTGTACTCAATAAAATACAGTGTCTTGCGAAAGTATTCGGCCCCCTTGAACTTTTCGACCTTTTGCCACATTTCAGGCTTCAAACATAAAGCTGTATTTTTTTGTGAAGAACCAACAAGTGGGACACAATCATGAAGTGAAACGAAATTTATTGGATATTTCAAACAATTTTAACAAATAAACAACAGAAAAATTGGGCGTGCAAAATTATTCAGCCCCTTTACTTTCAGTGCAGCAAACTCTCTCCAGAAGTTCAGTGAGGATCTCTGAACGATCCAATGTTGACCTAAATGACTAATGATGATAAATAGAATCCACCTGTGTGTAAACAAGTCTCCGTATAAATGCACCTGCTCTGTGATAGTCTCAGAGGTCATCATGAAGAACAAGGAACACACCAGGCAGGTCCGAGATACTGTTGTGGAGAAGTTTAAAGCCAGATTTGGATACAAAAAGATTTCCCAAGCTTTAAACAGCCCAAGGAGCACTGTGCAAGCGATAATATTGAAATGGAAATCGAACTTTTTGGCAACAATGCAAAACGTTATGTTTGGCGTAAAAGCAACACAGCTCATCCCCCTGAACACACCATCCCCACTGTCAAACATGGTGGTGGCAGCATCATGGTTTGGGCCTGCTTTTCTTCAGCAGGGACAGGGACGAAGGTTAAAATTGATGGGAAGATGGATGGAGCCAAATACAGGACCATTCTGGAAGAAAACCTGAAAGCCTGCAAAAGACCTGAGACTGGGACGGAGATTTGTCTTCCAACAAGACAATGATCCAAAACATAAAGCAAAATCTACAATAGAGTGGTTCCCAAATAAACATATCCAGGTGTTAGAATGGCCAAGTCAAAGTCCAGACCTGAATCCAATTGAGAATCTGTGGAAAGAACTGAAAACTGCTGTTCACAAACGCTGTCCATCCAACTTCACTGAGCTCGAGCTGTTTTGCAAGGAGGAATGGGCAAATATTTCCGTCTCTCAATGTGCAAAACTGATAGAGACATACCACAAGCGACTTACAGCAGTAATCGCAGCAAAAGGTGGCGCTACAGAGTATTAACTTAAGGGGGCTGAATAATTTTGCACGCCCAATTTTTCAGTTGTTTATTCGTTAAAAATGTTTGAAATATCCAATACATTTCATTTCACTTCATGATTGTGTCCCACTTGTTGTTGGTTCTTCACAAAAAATTACAGTTTTAAATCTTTATGTTTGAAGCCCGAAATGTGGCAAAAGGTCGAAAAGTTCAAGGGGGCCGAATACTTTCGCAAGGCACTGTATATCCCCAAAGTACTAAGTTTTGGAAAGGCTACTTTTTTATATATTTTTTTATAGGGCACTTTCCATCATTCCCATGAATTCAAAACAAATGAATAATAGTAATAATAATAATTACTTTCTATCTTGTCAGTTTTTTCTCCATTCTTAAAACAAAAACAAGGCTTCAAAAACAACTGGGGTGAGCTCTCCAAGGTGCACTGAGGACTCACGCAGTAGCACTTGTCCACACAGTGCTCTTCGCCAGGGCCTGTCAAAACTCAAAAGTCCAGGGAGCATAGGTCCACAGCTCGAAGGCAGGCAAACTCCTGACAGTGCAGCTGAAGTAGAGCCGGTCATTTTTGTGCATTGCAGTTTCTCTGAAGCTCTGCAGGTGTGTGTGCGTGAGAGAGAGGATGGCTTTGATATTTATTTGAGATGGTATTCCCTTGAGATGGTCTGGGCGGAGGAGTAGAGAGAGGAAGAGAGAATCCTGGAGTCAAGAGAGGCGCAGGAGAACAGCCCAGTGAGAAAGTGCTAATAAGTTCCACCTCTGTGCAGTACCTCTCTGTATTTCTCAGCCCAACAGCACGCCATTCAACCATGTCAACCAGAACATGGCTGAAATTTGTTCTCAGTCAAAACCTCTTTCTCGGTGGCGCAAGAGGAAACCGCTAGCAAGTGAAATAAAACCCTTTCATGGCAACTGAACGGGATGATTCGATTTTCCATTGCTGTCGATGATCCACTGACATTTTATTTTATATTTTTTCACCCAGACCATTTTGTTCAAAAAACGAAAGTGCAGCGTAAATGTAAAGGACTCGTCGCGGTGTAAATGAAATGACTTAACATGCAGAACAGTCAAATTAAATGTAATGGAAAAGCTCCAAGGAACAAAAAGGCAATAATGCAAAAATCAAACACTCACAGACAGGGGCAGATTTGGACGTAAGGAAAAAAGGTGTAATGGACAGTGAAGTGACAGTACCAATGAACATTTAAGGAAACTAAAGTACTGTGCATTTAACTGTCGGCGGATATTTTAAATAATTATTGTACAAATAAACCCAACTATGTTTTATATATGGAACCTTGCCTGGCTCTATTTTCAACTAACTTACCTGTGTGCCTGTATATCAGTAGTAAGTGCTGGAATTTGACCAGCTGGCATTGTTCGGCTCTTTACATTAACTACCAAAATATGTGCCAAGTCCCATTCATAGAGGCATATTTTCTTTGTGCAACAAATGATTGAAAAACTCGTTTACACAAACATATTTCCCTTTTAATGTCCGACAGAGAAACGGGGCCATGTCATTGGTCCGACAACCCATTATTCTGATGTCTCATTATTCCGAAAATGTACCACTGAGCAGAGGTGCCATTAGTCCGACATCTCTAACCCAGTTGTAATGTGGATTAGAGAACGATATACAACCATTGGCCCTAACCTTAAGGTCAGTGGACTCTCGCCTGAACCTAATTTTATTTTCCAACCCCTACTCAATGGGACATTTTCGGAATAATGAGACGTCGGACTAATGGGCTGACCCCCAGAGAGTAAAGTCTACCTTAACCATTCACCATTTGTGTGTAGACCAAGCGCTCTCCTGGTTGCTATGTTGGAGCCTCACTTTTTAGGAGAACCAGTCTTCCTAAACAACTGTTTGACACTGATATTCCTGGGCCATCTGTAAGCCTGAGATTAGATGGAACAGTCCTCCATAACTATGTAACCTCAGCTGTATGGAGGCGGTATCCTGAATCGCTCCTCTTAAGATGGCCCATTAGTTCGTCAGCACCAGGGGCAGAATGTGGCAGAGGAGTGAGGGCTATGAACTGTGCTAATTGAAGAGCAAAGTCCCAGTGGAAAGATCAAAAAGATCAAGTGTAGCCATCCTATTAGGAAGAATTAGTCACCCGCTCCCACTGGTGCATATGTTAGGCACTGTACACACCGCAGCAGAGTGGGCGTGTCAATGGGATTGCCAATCTAATAGGCTTCCTGATTCTGACCTATGGACTTCCATTACAAACGACCTCTTCCACAAGACTATTTTTGAAAGCCTTAGGATGGAACGAATGAAAGCTTCCGCAAAAGTAACTCTCGTGTGTTTTTTGTTGTTTTTTTTTACCTGGGGCCAATGCCACCTATTATCAATGAAATACAGTATGTGCGATCAAATGATTAAACATAAAAACTGTGCCTATACAATTGACACTATATGGATCCTTCTAATGCATTTTTGTGACAGACAAAAGATAATTGGGTTGGGAGATGCACTATGAGACTATACTGAATAGAAGATGGCTGGTTGCCCAAACTACTTTGGTGGGAAGCACTGAGCCTTTCTTCCAAATGAGTATGGTGATTTTTTTCCCCTCTTTTTTTGTTGCGTCGTTAAGTGCCAAAAAACTAATGGATACGGTTTTCTGTATGTGTGCTGAACTGGCAAACCCAAAGAAGCTTTGCTAAAATAGGTTGTCTTTTACTTGCAGCATTAAAACATAAAACTATAATTAGCTAAAGCAGAAGGACATTACAAGCTGTTATTGCCAAGTGGAGACGGATGGCTTACTTTTTATGGTAGAACATCTGATGGTCCCAAGAGTATGAATGAGGGGGAAAAAAGATCAAATTTGATTAAAAATGGAGTGCACCATAATCAAAGAGCATTGGTGAATTCATGATCAGCCGGTCTTTGAAATCCCTAAATATGTTGTTAATCAGGTGATGTGTCCTCTGCTGGGAAAACACTCTGATACATGTATGCTTTTCCTTTTTGAAAGGAACCGCTTATTTCAAAGTAACCTTTAATCTCGTTCCCCGTTTGCCAAAATGCTTTTGATCAAGTAGACAGTACCATGAGCCTACCTTATGATTTGTGCTTGATTATATTTTATGTTGCTTTATCATTTCAAAAGACAAGATGAGTTATCCACGCGTTGAAGGATATTTGAAAACTTTAGTGAAGATCTCAGAAACAAAAAAAAATCTGATAAAGATACAATGGCTACGTTTACATGGTCCAAAAAATCAGATAAGCCAATAATCAGATCTGATGCGTTTACATTCTCTGCAGAAATATGACAATCCAAAACTATGGGTTCTACTCGGGCCAGTGCAGATTTGGATTTTTAGAGCAACTGAACTGTCTCCACCCTTCTCTTCGATCAGGCCCACCTCCAGAACCAGGTGGAGAATGATTGCGCCTCCATTTTTCTGACTTGGAATCAGATTATGGTCAGATTTTTGGTCTCCATGTAAACCTAGCCAATGACAGGAAATTGTATAAGATCATGGGCACCAATTTTATTTGTATCATTTTGTTATCTGGACTACGACTGAAAATTTTATGCAAAGTTCTCATTATTAAAATAAGCAAAGACAACTATTGCCGCAAACCTGTCTCCTCCAGTGGTCTCCCAAGCTTACGTTACTGCCAGAGGCTCCGCTGTTCGATCCGTATTGGTTTCTGAATGTGCTCTGTCTGTCACGGCTCCAGCTCATCACTTTGTGGCTGAGCAGCAGAAAATGATAGCTCCAGCGGCTCGCCCCTCTCCCCGGGCCCATCCTGGCACACATCCACAACTCAAGTGCTGCTCAGGTAGAACATGAGCACTGAGTGAGACCGCTGCAACCACTGCTCTCAGAACAAATCCATTGCTTAACACAGTTCTCCACACAGTCGTGTTTAGAGAGTGATTTAAGAGCCTGAAATTCAGTGTAAACATCAGGAACAGAACAAATTACTGCATGTAAACTGAAGGCATTGTTTGGTAATAATTGTGATCTATTATGTGGGAAAATGTGTTAAAAGCAACAATTTGCTGAGGTTATGAACTAATGGGTGAATCCATAACAGGATTAGGATGGCAGTTATTTCAGTGGCTAATAATATTCTAAACTGTAGAAGAAAGCCCATTTGCAGATCCACATCTAATCCGGGCCTAATGATTCTGCTCATGTGGTATTGATGTTACCATATTTAGCCCTATGAGAAATTGTGTGTTATCTTTCCTATTATAGGTTCAAAGCATGATCGAATGTATTTGATGTTCAGAGAAATGTGGCAGAAGCGAACCAACTATAGGAGAAAAGACAGTTTCGCAGGCATATTTCAAAGCAGGTTAGTTTAGTTTATTGGTTTATTTGGTAAGGACAGTGCATGTTACAGTTTTTGCCCGTTGCTTGAACACTATGCTTAAACTAAAGTAACACAACTTGAAGCTTTTGTTACCATACCTCAAACACATGTACCCATACCTTAAACAAAAGCGCCGCTTTGCACTCTAGTTGCAATTCTGTAACACACTTGCTCCATTATGCAACACACTTGGTCCTGCACTACACTCTATTTCATACATAAGACACTTCGTTCAAAAATGAAATCTCAGGGTGCCATTTGGAAAACACATGTATCCAAAATACAAAACACATCGGGTAATTGCAGCCACTCAAATACACACCTGAAGGCACTGACTTACAAAACTGAACACCAATCAGCCAGCGACAAAAAGCCTCAGTTTAGTCATTTCAACAACTTTGCAAACATGGATGGAGGGAGAGCGAGAGGCTACGGAGCCCTGGAAGTGACATCAGACTAAAACATTTTGAGAGGTGAAAAAATAAAGAATGATGAAAAGTAACATTATTTACTGTCTTTTTATTTATTTTTTTCTTTTTTTTTTTTTATTTAAAAAAAAAAATTTAACCACATATTATCTCGGGGGAACGAGATATTACAGTATGTCAGGGGACTTTTTCTTTGAAAAAAAAAAAACTTATATTGTAAAAATTACAATATAACACTTTTTTTTACACCACAAATTATCTAGTTTCCCCGAGATACGTAATATGTGGTAAAAAAAAAACATTGTTTTTTTCATCCAAAATTATTACAGTATTACTTTTTTTTTTTCACCCCCAACATGTTTTTGTCTGTCACTTCCAGAATCAAAGACTGCAGTGTTTTATATAAAGGAGACTAGTGTGTTCCCCCTGATCTGAAAGTGTATGCTTATGATGCAAGTATGTGTCATTTTGTCATCAGAGTTACATTTTGACAAAGGAATGTAAGGTTTTGATAGCAGAGTTTAGGTTTTGATAGTAGAGTTTCAATTTGACACAGATGTGAATGGTATATTTCCCAATGTTGTGTCATGTTTACTTGTGTGTAGAGTTCTGGCAAAATGAGCGAAGTTTTGCAAAATGTGCTCAAGCAACGGGCAAAAACTTCGGCTAATTTCCATCCGTCGTTCCCCATGCGTACTCTCAAACACACTCTCACTCATCCTGGCCTATTGTACAAATCCATAATATTAAAGGAAAAGTGCATGAGTGTTGTTTTTAGGGTGTTTGACATATGATTACTTCTTTAACTCTCTGAGTGAGGGGAAAATGAGTGCTGGTGCCTACACTTCTACATGGAATAAATGTAATTATTCCTGTGATAGATAGGGCCCTGTTTCTCCAAATGATGATTTAAAATTAAGTTTCCCAATTTCAGAACCTGTTTGATCTGTTCATTTCTGTGGGGAAACCTTGTGCTGATAAAACACTTTTTAACCAGATTTGATAAATCTGCCAACTGTGTGTTTACACTGAGTATCAATTGCTATAAATCTTTTATTAAATTCCATATTCCCAAAGCATGGTTTGTTGCCATTTATTCAGATGCTCAAATTACATTATTATCATTCGACTGTAGTGGGAAGAGTCCCAAATCTGCCTGGTAAGATCTAAAAGAATCAGTTTATTAATCAGCGTGTGGTTCACATCGTCTCCTGCCTGGCAGGAATACAGTAGTTTCACTTTTTCAACAAAGACTTATACATTAGTTTCTAACTTTAATTAATTTACACTTTCTACTGTGGGCTCGCAACCTACTCTTGTTTTGACAGGAGCTTGCCAACAATCACACATTAGTCATTGTTCAACACCGAGTATAACACATTGTTTTCCGTGCTATGAAGACAAAAAATTATTTAAGCTGCGGACAAACTGGTATTTTATCAGAATGTATGGCTTGATTTTGTACGTTGAAAGTACTTTTGTAAGTTGAAAAAATATACATTTATGATTGCTGCTTGCAATTTGCAAAAACAGAGGCCACGTCATGTGATATGCTTCAAACAGGTTTGTTTAAATAAAAGAAAAATCCAGAACAATGTCTCTCTCTCTAACCTGTCATGCTTAACCTCACGTGGAGTCGGTCCATAATACAGGTCTGCTGTCTGAGTCAAATAATCAGCCAACACTTCCTCCTGCACCTCAGAGAAAACTCTGTTGATGCTTCAGTGTGACCTACACTATAAAGATCACTGGACCTCGGTCCCTCAGCTCCTGCAGTGTTTTGCAGTATCTGCTCAGTTTTACATGGCAGATCCCATGTGTCTTTGTAACTGATCTGACCTGCCCTTCTTTGTGACCACGTCAGATGATTTTTTTGTTGTTGTAAACATTAGCTGGCACAAATCTGTCAGTCTTTCTTTTCCACTGTTTAGGCATTCTGTAAAAGAATTAAAATCAAGTAAGTGTTATTAGTTGTAAATAGGGGATGATGGTGTTACAACCATCCCCACCCCTGTCAGCCATTGTTCAGCGAGCTCTATTAGCATAATGGTTTGAAGTCTGTGTAAGTTCTCAGTCGTACAGGGGTTGTCCATCCTCAATGAAGGTACTTGATTCATCTTCTGTACTCAGTAGTTGAAGTCTTCGAACGTTTCGCCTCTCATCCAAAAGGCTTCGTCAGCGACAGAGGTCACAATCTGCACGCAGCTGAATATATAGACCAACAGGGAGGAGTTAGGGTAGGCCAGTCTCCTCCCCTCTAATAACAGCTACTCTCACCTGGGGGTAAACACCTTTGAAATAGAGCGTCTCTAACGATCTGCTCACCTCAGTATCGGTGAGTCATGTCCTAATCACTACCCAGTATCTGTCCCATTCAAGGCTAATCACTGCTAATTACCTGCCTATTGTTCTTTTGTTTGCTGAGGTGCCATCTCCTTGGGCTGGCCAAGCCTTTTTGGTTTCTCCCGAAGGAGATTGGAGTAAAGGGACGGAAGATTCAATCTGAGACCGCCATTTCGGTTCATGGAGGGGTTTTCTTTCCTGACAAAAATAGCTTATTTAACTCCTCTTTCAAACCAACGTTCTTCTTTAGCTAAAATGTTGACCTCCCCGTCCTCAAATGAGTGGTTCGAGGCTTTGAGGTGGAGGTGCACCGCCGACTGAGGGCCACTTGTGCTTTCTCTTCGGTGCTGATAAAGTCTCTTCTGTAAAACTTGTTTAGTTTCTCCAATATAATGTTGTTTGCATTCTTCTTCTTTGCATCGAATAGAATAAACCACATTGCTTTGTTTGTGGCTCGGAGTTTTGTCTTTGGGATGAACTAATTTTTGTCTCAGTGTGTTCACTGGTTTGTGGTACACTGGAATCCTGTGCTGCCTAAAGATTCTCTGAAGTTTCTCTGAGACCCCGGCTACATATGGCACTACGACTCCCTTTCTTCTAGGTTCTGTAGTCTGTCTGTCTTGTTCTTTGGGTCTTCTTGTAATTTGTGCTTTAGTGAAAGACCAGTTCGGATAGCCACAGTTTGAGAGGGCTCTCTGGACATGTTGTTCCTCTCTGGTCTTTCCTTCAGCACTGGTCGGCAAATCTTTAGCTCTATTTCTGAGAGTCATAATGACCCCTAGTTTGTGTTGGAGTGGATGGTTAGAGTCAAACATCAAATACTGGTCAGTATGAGTGGCCTTCCTGTAAACCTCTGTCTGAAATTGTCCATTTTCCCCTATGATAACTTTACAATCTAAAAAGGCGAGTTCTTTCTCTTTGGCGTCCTCCCGAGTACATTTTATGCTGGGGTCCACAGCATTGATGTGATCTGTAAAAGGGGTCACTTCCTTCTGCTTAATTTTGACCCACGTGTCATCTACATATCTAAACCAGTGGCTGGGTTTGTTTCCTGGGTATGAGGCCAAGGCATTCCTCTCCATTTCCTCCATGTAGAGGTTAGCCACTATGGGTGAAACTGGAGAGCCCATGGCACAGCCGTGGATCTGTCTGTAGAAGTTGCCCCTGAACTGAAAGTATGTGGTGCTAAGACAGATCTCCAGTAGTTGGCAAATGTGGTCAGGAGTGAGCTGGGTCCTATCAGATAGAGTGCTGTCATCAGCCAATCTCTTCCTCACCGCTGTGACTGCTGCTGAGGTTGGGACAGATGTAAACAGTGCCGTCACATCGTAAGACACCATGGTTTCATCTGTTTCCAGCTGCAGGTGTTTGATCTTCTCCACAAAATCCTTGGTGTTTTCCACATGGTGTTCTGTGTTGCCGACCAAGGGGGATAAGATGAATTTGAGGTGTTTCGCCAGATTGTAGGTGATGGAGTTGATGCCGCTCACGATGGGTCTGAGAGGAAAACCTTCCTTGTGTATTTTTTGGTAGTTTTTGGTCAATTATTTCCTCCTTTTTTAGTTTCTGAAGATGTTCTATAATTTTCTTCCTGTAACCGCTGGTGGGGTCTCTTCTCAGTTGCTCATATGTGTTTACATCAGAGAGTAACTGCTTGACCTTGGTCTCGTAGTCAGCTGTGTTGAGGACAACTGTGCATCTACCTTTATCCGCTGGAAGGATGGTGATGCTCTCATCCTTCTTCAAAGCTGCCAAAGCTCTTCTTTCCTCTCCAGAGATGTTGGAGGGAGGAGGTTTGGAGCTTTTGAGTGCTGCTGAGATTTTTAGTCGGAGGTCCCCTGCTTCAGACTCAGTCATCCTGTTGTTCCTAATGGCTGATTCTGCTGCTGTGATTACGTCCACTGTAGGAATGGATTTGGGTGTGATGGAAAAGTTCAGCCCCTTGGAGAGCATGCTCTTCTCCGCCTGAGAGAGTTCTCTGTCCGAGAGGTTCTTGACCCAATTGGCTGTAGTTTGAGGATTTCTATCTATTTCTTCATTCCCACGCCACTGCTTGCTGTATCTTACCTGGTTTTGCCCTGACAGTTTTTGAAACTTACCTTTCTGTCTCTCTTTGGATCTTCGGTGTTGATCCATTTGGGCCACTTGTGTGAACTTACAAATCCTGAGGAAAACCTCTTCAGTGACGCACGACTCTATCTTCTGTTGGATAGTTAAGGCCTCGGAATTTAGCTTGTAGACTTCTTGATTGAGTCGTCTAATCCTTACATTAAGAATCTTCATAGCGTAGTTGTGTTGCAATTTTTCTGCTGTATATCCTGCTTCCAAAGCCTTCTGCTTCAGGCAGCTGGGGATCAATCTGCTCTGTCTACATCTAAGGTTGAACCTGAGGTGGTTCCTCTCGTCTGCTAATTTTCTGGTGGTCTTCTCTATTCTCTATTCTCTAATTTTCTGGTGGTCTTCTGGTGGACAGATACTGGGTAGTGATTAGGACATGACTCACCGATACTGAGGTGAGCAGATCGTTAGAGACGCTCTATTTCAAAGGTGTTTACCCCCAGGTGAGAGTAGCTGTTATTAGAGGGGAGGAGACTGGCCTACCCTAACTCCTCCCTGTTGGTCTATATATTCAGCTGCGTGCAGATTGTGACCTCTGTCGCTGACGAAGCCTTTTGGATGAGAGGCGAAACGTTCGAAGAAACTAAACAAGTTTTACAGAAGAGACTTTATCAGCACCGAAGAGAAAGCACAAGTGGCCCTCAGTCGGCGGTGCACCTCCACCTCAAAGCCTCGAACCACTCATTTGAGGACGGGGAGGTCAACATTTTAGCTAAAGAAGAACGTTGGTTTGAAAGAGGAGTTAAATAAGCTATTTTTGTCAGGAAAGAAAACCCCTCCATGAACCGAAATGGCGGTCTCAGATTTAATCTTCCGTCCCTTTACTCCAATCTCCTTCGGGAGAAACCAAAAAGGCTTGGCCAGCCCAAGGAGATGGCACCTCAGCAAACAAAAGAACAATAGGCAGGTAATTAGCAGTGATTAGCCTTGAATGGGACAGATACTGGGTAGTGATTAGGACATGACTCACCGATACTGAGGTGAGCAGATCGTTAGAGACGCTCTATTTCAAAGGTGTTTACCCCCAGGTGAGAGTAGCTGTTATTAGAGGGGAGGAGACTGGCCTACCCTAACTCCTCCCTGTTGGTCTATATATTCAGCTGCGTGCAGATTGTGACCTCTGTCGCTGACGAAGCCTTTTGGATGAGAGGCGAAACGTTCGAAGACTTCAACTACTGAGTACAGAAGATGAATCAAGTACCTTCATTGATAATGGTTTGAAATTAGCGGGGGAAATGTGCATCACATTTTGCCTGAGAAACTACAATTTAATCTAATTTAAATCATATGATTGTATGTGCAATAGTATAAGCACTAAACAAAATATAGTCTTGGGTCAAAAAATGTTTTCTCTATAGAATCTGCATGGACCTGTGTACAACCTTGACAACCACCATGTGGGATCAGGGAGGAAGTGGGTATCCACTGATATGTCCATTTGACTCCTATCTTATCCCTGAATGGTGGATTTGGTGGTGTTACAACTCTCCCCATGTTACAACCATACCTGCTCTCCCCTATGCCTTTAACTCTAATATTCTTAAACCATATCCCCATAAAAAAGGTTTCAAAGTCATTATCTGTATTGGGTCATTTTTTATATTAAGGACATTTTGCCTCTCACCAAAAATCAAAGGCTTTGTTTGCTCAAACTAACTAGGCTATACTCAACTATTTTTGGCAACAGGCAAGACCTTTAATGCTTCTCCAGGAGAGAGGGGTAAGCATTTCATTGGCTCCAGCAATTTCTGCTCTCAATTTATCAATATACAATGGGGAAAACCCTTTTGATGCAAGGGCCACATTGGGTTTTTGAACATAGGAGGATCAGAGCGGTTTAGGGTGTTTCAAACTAGTACAATTCTCTAAATGAATGTAATTGCTTTAAACACATTTTTTAAGCAATATAATAGCAACAGGTATGCATTAACTTTCTTTATGTCACTGAGGACATTGTGTTTTATTTTGTTAGCAAAATGCTGCCCCCGATTGGTGGACTGTGTTCCCTCGCTGCTCTTGATTGGTTCCCATCACTGCCAAAGCCTGCCACCAATAAAAGGGCCGCTCTCCTGCCACTCGGGGCGACTTAACAGTGCAGCTCGCCTCTGATTTGTGCCTGTCTCTTGTGTGTTCGGATTTGACTGTTGATGTTGTTGAAATGAGCTGTCAGTTCACTCACAAGGACCACAACCTCAGATAGTATGCACAAGGAATACGTTTATTGACGATTTTTACAAAAGTAGATAAGCCGTTCTGGGGATTCGATGAGGTAAGCTCCTGGGCTCGCGTCTCCATGCTGTAGGAGAAGCAGAATAGATTTCAAAAAGGGAGGGAGGGTGGGGCCGGAAACCCCGAACGAGAGGACGAGGTCAGTAAACGGGGCGCTTAATAGGCCGGCAGCCAACTTGATGACTTTGTAAATTCGAGTATTTTGGACATTTGACAATTATACTCTTTTCCCCTTGTTTTTGTTTATTTTTTTCTGTTAAGGGCCTAATTTTGTTATTGTTTACAGTACCTTACTTTAATAAATTGCTAACTTACATCTTACCCACTTGACAATTACAATATAATTGATTGATTCGAGCCAAATCTCTTGATGAAATGTATGACTTGTGTGAATTTACTTTGTAACCAATTGACACAATATTTTGTCCTCATCTTGCAGATGCTATAACTGCTGTATGCTTGGTTTTTTAAGTTGTAATTAAGCTGTAATAGGGTTTGGCTTTAGATAAGTGTTTCACTTCAGCCAAAACCCTTTTCAGTCATTTTTTTCACGTTTTGTAATTAATCGTGTCTTTGTGAAGATACTGCCTGAAATAAACTAAACGGTAACACTTTATAATGTTACATGAAGTCATGCATGAATAACATGAAATTATGCATGAATTTATGCATGATTTCATGATGTATTCATGCATGAGGATATCATGACTCATCATGAGTTAACATGACTTCATGTTCTTTCATAGCTGACTAACTACTCTGATGAATTCATGAGAAATCTTGTTAATATATCATGATCTTAGAATCATGAATAATTCACTTACAAAAACATTAACTAATCGTAATTATGAAGTTTATGCATGAATATCATGATTCATCATGATTTTTAACAACATTAGTTTGCAAGATATACCTTAATACAACATTTACTGCTGTAATTAACTCATCATTAGCTAATCCTTAGTTCATTCATAAATTCATGATGATTGTGTCCCCTATAGCAAAGTGATGCCCTTTTATGCTTTGGACAAATTTGTGCAAGAGTAAAAAAAGTGCTATATTTTTTACTTATTTACATTATGAATAAGTCTTAATATACGTTTTTTTTTTTTTAAGTTAAGCATACATGTAAGCAATAGGTAGTGTTTATGTTGATGTAAGTGAAATTGAATGGACCACAAAGCATTAACTTAATTTAAACCCATAATGCATTGTGGACAGTTCTAAATTATAATGTCTGTGAAGTTTGTGTTTGTTTTGTCCTTGATCATTGTCCAAAGCATAAAAGGGCATCACTTTAGTATAAGGGGACGCAATCATCACGAATGTATGAATGAACTAAGGATTAGCTAATGATGAGTTAATTACAGCTGTAAATGTTGTATTAAGGTATATCTTGCAAACTCAATGTTTTTTAAATCATGATGAATCATGATATTCATGCATACACTTTATAATTACGATTAGTTAATGCTTTTGTTAAAAAATGCATATCTGCTCATCTATTGTCTTGACCTTAGTTGTAATATGATAGAGTCCGTAATGACTGTAGAGAGAGTATAATAATAATATTATAACAATATAAATGTAGTGGCCAACTGGACCTAAAGGCCACTGAGATGTGCTACCGGTGACTATGGCTGACGCGCTACGGGCTATTGTGTTTACTTCCCTGTCCAATAGGTCCATAAGGCTTCTCAGATGTAGATAAAAACACACTTTATTTCCATAGATAAGTAAACAACAAAATTCCATAAAATAAGCGGTCAAAAAACCATTGGCCCCTACCGGATTGCACACCTGAGGGCGTCATAAAAAGGCTCCAACAATAAAACAATGAAACAAGGTATCATGGTCTGAATGAAGATTGCTGTGTTTCCCGCCTTTTCTAGCCTGGCCTTAGCCATCCGTAAACTCCGGTCAATTATAATACATGTACGTCTGGGTCTGATCTCAGTGGCCGCGTTACATCGGTTGAATTTCAACCTACCACTCGGCGAGCGCGGGAGGCGGGTGTTGTAGGTGACGTCAAGCATTTGCGCCGCATTTGCTGGTTGTAGTTCGGTAATGGCAGCGGATACGAACGTAATAGAAGCTCTTCAATCCGTTCTGGCTCGGCTCCCAAATATCCAGAAATTAAAATTGAAGCCTTGGAATGCGCTAGGAATGCCAACCAAGAGTTATGATAGAGTTGTGATAGAGTTGTGATAGAGTTGTGATAGAGTTATGATAGAGTTGTGATAGAGTTGTGATAGAGTTGTGATAGAGTTGTGATAGAGTTATGATAGAGTTATGATAGAGTTGTGATAGAGTTATGATAGAGTTGTGATATAGTTGTGATAGAGTTGTGATAGAGTTATGATAGAGTTGTGATAGAGTTATGATAGAGTTGTGATAGAGTTGTGATAGAGTTGTGATAGAGTTGTGATAGAGTTGTGATAGAGTTGTGATAGAGTTGTGATAGAGTTATGATAGAGTTGTGATAGAGTTGTGATAGAGTTGTGATAGAGTTATGATAGAGTTGTGATAGAGTTGTGATAGAGTTGTGATAGAGTTGTGATAGAGTTGTGATAGAGTTATGATAGAGTTGTGATAGAGTTGTGATAGAGTTGTGATAGAGTTATGATAGAGTTGTGATAGAGTTGTGATAGAGTTGTGATAGAGTTGTGATAGAGTTGTGATAGAGTTATGATAGAGTTGTGATAGAGTTGTGATAGAGTTGTGATAGAGTTGTGATAGAGTTATGATAGAGTTATGATAGAGTTATGATAGAGTTGTGATAGAGTTGTGATAGAGTTATGATAGAGTTGTGATAGAGTTATGATAGAGTTATGATAGAGTTATGATAGAGTTGTGATAGAGTTGTGATAGAGTTGTGATAGAGTTGTGATAGAGTTATGATAGAGTTATGATAGAGTTGTGATAGAGTTGTGATAGAGTTATGTTAGAGTTATGATAGAGTTGTGATAGAGTTGTGATAGAGTTGTGATAGAGTTATGATAGAGATATGATAGAGTTGTGATAGAGTTGTGATAGAGTTGTGATAGAGTTGTGATAGCTGCTTCACTCAACACGGGCGCATTACATACGTCACGACCAAACACTAGCGAAAATCAGATCCAATCGTTTCAAAGGAGTTCACCCCTCCCACCTGATGACGGAGCTCAATTGTGAAGATCCAGATCCTTGTACGAAACTAAATGAGTTTGAGGGTATGGTAAAACCAGGCTACGCCTTTTCACTACATTTACTGCATCTCTCTGCCTGATTATTGCCTTGAAAATGCCATTATTTAATCCCACATACTATTTGCCATATTACCAGTACATCCCTCAGAGACGACAATCATAAAAAAACACTCATTTGTAGCAGATGTGGCGTTAGTATGACAAAATGCTTTGTCACCAAGTGAACACAGGTCGAAGTGACAACACGGTAAAACACACTTGTGCTGAATAATGCCGGCCTTATTGTTGCTATGGGAAATCTGATTTATCGCAGCTGTTTTTTTATGAAGTGCAGTAATGGAAACAAGTCACTAGAGATCCATTTTTATGTAGGTATTTCCATGGCAAGCGGGTGGGGAAAGTTTGCCTGGCTTTTTCAAACAGGAACTGAAGCAGATGACACAGCTATAATTTGGTCTCTCAGATTCTCCATCGACAGTCATAGCACACACTCTGTCACTGATGGAGAGTCACGACTTCTCCAGTTGAAGAAATGTGCCACTTTGCGCGCACACGCCCGTACGCACAGTCAACTTTTTCTGCGTCTATTTAAGCCCTCTGAATTAAAACGCTCGCGCACAACCAGTATGCTATCACACACGCGCAACATTTAAAAAGACTTCGGAGCCATGAAACCACATAATGAATAGTAATCACTTGCATTTCCATAACGCAACACATAAGCCCTGGTGGAAATTCAAATGGAGAAATGAATTATAGACAAAATCAGCCAAGCACCAAAACAAGCGCAGTAAGGTAATGAATGATAATGTTAAGTCAAATGACTGCTGAGGGTAGGGCGCTTTGAGAAAATGGCGGCGCGCAAAACGGATCGGGGATGTATTTGTGTGTGACGCAGATGACATTTATAACGCTCTAAGTTCCACTGCGGTCACCATGGCGCTGACGTCGAACATATATTTGAAATCTCAATGAGAAATGACTCTGCCATCCCAGCTTGATGGAAAAATCATGCACCGTGCTTAAAATGATTACATTGAAATTATATCTAAAATGGGAGGGAATGAGAGATTGGACAGGTCAGGGTTTTAAAACCAAACACGTTTACTTTAAGATAACAGCATGCTAGCAAACCGATGTTGCAGTGGAGAACACCCGTGCTCAAAGCAAATCTGGAGACGGATTGTGGGCTTTAAAATTGAAAACAGTTTGGTGTTTTTCATCTATGGTGCGACAGAATCAGAGCGCTTTAGCAGTAGAAGAAGAAATGACCAAAGTGATTAAGGCTGTGGATAAAACTCCAGGTAAGTTTTTGACACGGTGCCAAGTTGAAGCTCTATATTGTTCTCGAAGTTTATTAAAACATGTGATGGAAGCTTTTACTCGTAAACACTGAACCGAGCCACTTATATAACACTCAATCAGATATAGTAAACCTGGAGAAACTAATCACAACTAAGAGTGCAAAATTTAGCCTGCTTGTGTCAACAACTTTCAAACGCAATTGGAGAGTAGGCTACATGAAGCCACTTTACGCATACACATTTTGTGGTTAAAATTTAAATGGAGAAGTTATAATTGGAAGGTTAGGAAAAGTCAGTTGTAACAAATGCAACGAGCTAATGAATGATAATAAGTAGGATGAGTGCTGGGGGCAGAAGACGCAGACTTTAAAAGAGAACTTATTTGCATGTAACGCAGGCCCGCCTCAAAATCATATTTCATTTCTGTGTCATCAGAATTCAAGTGTCATTTCTCCACGGTGTGCCTTTAAAAGCAAAGGTAGACGTGCGTGTGCTCAAGGGAGTGAGTCCACGTAATCTTCTGGTTTATGCAGCGAAGTTGGCGCTTATTAAAGGCAGTGTAAAGCAGAGAGAGTGTAATTACCAAACATAAATGAGAAGCTCTCACCCAATGCATTAAATTACCCTGAGAGAAGGAATGCCAGTCGATAATTGGACTTTCTCATCTGGGTGTGCATGACAGAACACCATCTTTAGTTAAGAAAACCTATGAAGACGTGTCGAGAGGGGACATAAAAAGACTAGTAAATTCATATCTGATGTCCTCCTCTAAGCGCGAGTGACTAATGTTGCCACCGCACGTTACCACAGTGTAGAAGCCTTTGAGAGCCTCATAGTGACAAAACGTGGCTCATTTTAAGCTTAATTTACTCTCAATTTTGTCACAAATTGTGGAAAATAAAATGAAGCAAACATGACGGATCGTTGGGCATTCGCATACATTCAGATATGTAAAACGTGTGTGTTTTGACAGTGGTACTTGCGGGTATACAGTAGTTTTGTTGTAAAAATGTCCAAGTGTACTTTTGAGTTTCTCTGATGGGCCATTTCAACCTGGATAGACTCGAACAGACAAAAGCAGCGATTAGGAAGATTTATTGACATGTATTTTAGTTTTGGCGATCAGACCCTGGCGGCAGACATTGATGTATGTATGAAGGTCAGTATGGATGAACAGCTTGGAATCAGGGATTCTTCCCCCGGAGCCTGGACACTGGTGGTGGTATGGGAGACCCGTGAAGGATGCAGCAGGGAGAAGCCGTGCACAGAAGAGGTGGAGACAGGGCGGAGGTGGGTCACAGCGCAGCTGGGAAGCGAACGAACAATGATTGCTGGGGCTTAAAAGCGGGACCGAGGGCGATGATTGGCTGCTACGGAGGTGTGGCTCTTACGCTGATGTGGAGGTGTGGCCCTCTTGGAAGCAACCATTGGCTGGAGGTAGATGATGCTCAAATTAGTCTACCAGGTTGAATTAACGCCTAGGCTTCATTATTTAAGTCACACAATCAAGTCCCGGGTTGGGAAAAGGGATGCACCTGAGCTATACTCAATACCAGTACGGTACCAGTACTGCTTGGTATCCAAGCGTAACATAACCTTTAGTTGGAGTCGAGTTTGTTTATGGTGATTTGGCTCTTGCAGTTAAAGGTATCAATAATGTAGGAGGCGAACCATCTTGCCTTGGAAGTTTAAATTCGGCAGTCTATGTACAATTCAGGACATTGATATGTTTGGTGTTGTTTTACAAATGATTGACGTGTATAATGTTTCTAGAACTTGAACAAATTATTTTGTGCTTCCTACACAATTTTTAAAAATGCACATAATAGGACACACTTTTACACCATTATTCAATGTTTTGCCTTTAAAACGTTAAATCTCCCACATCAGTGGTCAAATGAAAGGTCATCTGCAGGGTAGGCTTTAAAAAGCTCTCGTAGCAGAACATGCTCAGCACATGGGCTGCATATTAAGAGCGCCTGCTAGGACTCACGGCAGCTCCGGGCACGGGAGATTAATTGTATATTGGTGTTAGTGTGTCAGCGGAAATGGGAGCTCGTGTTTCCCTGGACTGTTTGTGATAAAGACTGATTGTCCGTCGATATATGTGAACCCCGGTATAAATTTAGCCTTGTGGGTGGCTATGGATACGTATACCATATTCTACTTCTACGTCTTTTTTCTTTTTTTTTTTGCCTCCGCACTGTCCTTGCAGCGTCCTTCTCTCAGCCCATCCACTCTCTCTCCCTCTCTCTCCCTCTCTCTCCACAGTCATCTCTCCGGCCTTGCTCTGGTTCGCTCTGCTCCTCCTATCTCACCGTGTCTTCTTTATCCCCACAGCCCTTTTTGCACACACACACACACACACACACACACACACACGCTCTCCTATTCCCTCCCTCACATCCTCGCTTTCCTTCGCCAGAACTTTTTAGCACCAGGGGAATAACATGCTCAGGAGCTTTCCAGATGGAGACAGCAGAGAGAGTGGAGCTCAGACCTCTCAGGGTAAACACAAGGAGGGGATGCTATCACACAAAGTCAAATGGTGGTGCGCACGCTACAATATCAGATGGGTAAAGGGCAGGTGCCAGTTTAATTAGAAATATACAGGAGATCAGAGGACGGAGCAAGTAAACAGAGCTGAGAATAAAACGCTATAAGACTCGGGTCTAAGGGGTGTATCAATGCTAAACAATGAGCACCTACTTATTGAGTTATTCCGAAGTTTACTGAACTTTTTTTTTCTACTGAGAGCGGATGAGCGATGACGTGGCCGGCCCGCTAGCTCTGTTGTGGTGGTACGCACACTGACACAGTTTACAGTTTCAGTCCTTCAGCTCGACACGCCGCTCGCACGAGACCTAGAGAAACTGTTATTCCAATATTGTAAAGTTGCTTTCCCGATACACAGGCAAAGGCTTCCTCGCGCGGCGACGTCATCATGTCATGTCTGATGTTTTGCACTTGTGTAGCAGATGCAAATGTGAGTTCCGCAGCGATCGAAGCATTTTTTTTTTTTTGCGATGTACACGCCGCACTCATATTAGCACAGTACTGTACACACTATTATAAAACTGCCCCATGAAAAAACAGACACCGACAAGAGGAGGGAGATGAAGATAATCAGAATAGAAGGATGGACAGAGCAGAGGGATGGAGAGACAGAGGCACAGTGAAGGGTTAGTTTGCTAAATGGGTCTCCTTGATAATTGCGTTCTGTGACAGCTGACAGTAGCGGCACTTAATTAAAGGCAAGCAGGAAATGAGTATTTATAGAGACGCCATCCCATCCGTGCTAAATGACATGGTGTTTTATTTCCTCACCACTGACGAGCTGCGGTGAGCTGACTTTATTTAATTTAAGTGTATTTTGGAGGGGGGTTAAGAAAGAAACTGATATAACCAAATTAAACAAAGGGAAAAGTTTGATAAATGTGAAAATTATTAATAACGGAGAAAAAAAAAAAAAAGATCCAATGGATATTAATATGCACAGTCTTCAGTTGAGCCCTCATACCAGCCTGCAGTTTACTATTTATATTATGTTCATGCTCTTATAAGATCCACACTTTTTGACCTGAGGTTGTTGGTAAATTAAAAAAAAAACATTACAGGTGACAAATGTTTCTGCGGAGTAAAAGCCAAAGCATTGTCCTACACACTTTGGCACTTTCAGAGCGATGTGGTACACTGATACAGAGGATAGTAGTACATCGGTCGGTCACACCTAAATGCACGGTTTGACGGCATCCTGCATGACAAATGGGAATGTCAGCTCTGAATGTGTGCACGGAAAGGCTGTGTGAAGATACGGCGTACACCCACCATTTTTTGTTGCGTTTGCTACATAATCATTCACTGTGGCCCACTGATAATTTCCTTTATTAGCCCTCCTCGAATTTTGTATTTATATATTTTTTTATGTATAGAACACCCTAGATTTATCTTGTGTGATATGAACTTACTTCACTGGCCTGAATTGAAAAAAGCAAAAGTTAAGGGACTTATATTGTGCCAAAAAACTAAATGTATGTTGTTGTAAAAGTAATAATATTTGACTATGTCCACTGACAACCAGGAGCACATGTGAACTGTGAGCAAATGATCTTGGCACTCATAACATTCATAAGATCGTGTGAGCATAGTGGTGCTGTAGAGGATGCTCTTTATAAAAGGTGTACAGTGCGTGTGTTTTTTACGGATCTTAATATGAAAAAAAATAACTATAAGACTTCTTGCAGATGTATTATATTTCTTCAAATTACATTTTGGGATGTCCTCTGGTTTGGCTGTAGTTACTTACCACAGGGATGGAGTCCAGTGGGCAAGTCTGGTCGGGCAGATGGCCTGGCACTGCTGACCTCCAATGACCTCATGATGAAGATCAACAATGTCACACTCAGATCCCCGCAGATGGACATTGTGAAATCATATTATTTATTTAAATCTGTTGATTACATGTTTATGGCGCCGTTTGCACAAAGATGTCACACATACGAGTCAAAAAAGTTGCGTGTTTATGTCTGCAAATAAAACATGATATTGCTGGTTTAGAGAGTTGCAAGCATTAATCAGCTGATGTTGGAATGTTTACACCGGTTTCAGGCTTGACATAATTATTTTAAGTGTATTGGATATTAATTAATAAATGTAGATGTAGTTAGTCTGTGTGCTGTCCCATGTTGTGACTGCTCTTTACTTGCTTACATGCATCATTTGTCCTACAAAGTGACCGTGTCTTTGACAGCTCTTTCACAGCAGCACAGATTACCCTTTTGGTTCTATGGTCGTCTATTTTCAGATTTTTTACACAAATCACTGAAAGCACTGGGTTATATTAAATTCTTCTCTCCTGAAAAAATATTTGGGAAATGTCTGGTGGGGAGCAGCTGCTTGTGGCTCCAAAGGTTGAAGTTCATATCTATCATTATTATCTCATCTCATATATTTGTTTAAGTTCAGAGTCTCCGGAAGCTTTGCCCAAGGCTATAAGATATTAAAACCAAGTGGAAATAATTTGTTATTGTAGCCGAGAGACCAAGCTAAACAGTAGAAACAGGACAAAGCCCAACATTGTTAAAGTGCTATGATGCTGGTGACACTTTAAACATAACTGGACCTTTATAAACATGTTACAATTCGTTAATCATGAACAATTCTTTAATTATTGATTGTGTCTTGTGAGGGTAGAATATGTTAGAGTCCTCACTACAGAACACTCCAACTGTCCACTTGCATCATGGTAACGAAGCAGTTTGTGCTTCACAGCAACACATGTACAACTCTGTACATATAAATCAAAGCACTTTTTTTGTTTTAACTTTTGAAGCACAGAGACAATCATTGTAAATAGGGTATAGATTATATTGTTCAGCATAAACCATATGGACAGTAGTTCATTTGCTAATATAATTGATCCTTCTATGTTCAAGAGTCAGACAGGCACCCCTTGAATTAGGTACAGTGTTTTGAGAAATGTAATTATTTGTCAGTTGGAATAATCCAACATTACTACTGTCCACATACACAACACACTTGCCAGGTTCAATATTCAGACTGTCTGGGGTTTTCCTGTATCTCTCCATGTTTGGATGGGGAACCATAAGGCACTGTGATTTCAATCAATCAACCCAAAAGATATGCCTTATTCCAGCAAGGACCTGACAAACCCAAGCTCAGAATCTGGAAATGGGTGCCTGGGCGTTTTGGTCACCCAACTCTCCTGAAGAATTTATACTGACCGGCCGTCATTAAGAAAAATTCAGATTCACCTACAGGGAGTACTTTATCTTATTTAGTTCACATTTTAGAGAGTGCCCTTACGTACAAAAACATCAGCCCAGATTTTTTGGACAAAAGAAATACATTATTTTTAATAAAGGCCACATGATGTCCAGTTTATGTTTCTGCATATTCCTCCAAAGCCAAAGTTAAGTTTAAACTCCGGAAGACAATAAAGACATAAAACAGATAAATCTTGTGCTTTTCTTAATCTTACTTGGAGGACCATGCATCAATATTTTCTCAGACAGGCGCAGCACAGCTCTTCTACCCCTGCCAGCACTCTTGGCAGAAGAGGAACAACACACAGAACCAGGGCAAAACACATAAGTGCCTATAGTAGTTTAATTCATACTCACATCGAGTTCTCCTGGGCTGAGTTGAACAGACTGCTCCCGTATTGCTGGACAGCCTGGACCTGTCTATTTTTTGTGCACGTTGCTCAATCTACAAATTCACTGTATTCTGACTTTATGTCCACTTATTGTCTGCACCAGCATGATGTTTGGGAACAACAGGTCAAAAGTACAGTGATGGATATTGAATTGTATAAGTTACTTACAGAAGCACTGTAAAAATAAATAAATAAAAGAAAGAAAATGTGAGGTCTAGTTGTGGCTTGTTCTGTAAAGATTTAAAATAACCATGGGATGTGTTACACACAATATACTGTACACTGTCAACTAAACAGGTTTTCATGTGTTTATGATCATGGTCACCATCATCGGTTGGGAAACTTAGACTGGAATCCTATGTATGATGGCAGGTGATGACCCATTTATCAAGGGACATTATTATGAATTAATCATTATTAGGGCGGCATGGTAGTACAGCGGTTAACACTCGTGCTTCATAGCAAGAAGGTCCCGGATTTGATTCCCACCTGGACGGGGCCTTTCTGAGTTTGCATGTTCTCCCCATGTCTGTGTAGTTTTCCTCCGGGTACTCTGGTTTCCCTACCACTAAAAACTAGGGCCGGGACTTTAACGCGTTATTTAGATTAATTAATTACACAAAAATAACGCGTTAAATTTTTTTGACGCATTTTAATTGCACATGTTTTTACAACGCGGAACATTTCTCACTGGATGAGTTTAGGCGGACCGATTATACTGGAGCACCAACCTTGTAGCACAGTCAACATATAATTTATGTTTAACATTATTTTTATTGTAAACGCAATCCGGTGTGTACTTTTTGTTGTTATTTACGTGCCCAGCTGATGGCCCTCCAGCTGAGGCAGGCGCGCTCATTGTATTTCTTCACGCATGTGTGTGCGCGCGCCCTCGCTCCCAGTCACACACAACACGGACTAAAGCCCGGGTTTGAAGCGGGTACACGACTCTGAAAGACTTGGAGTTTCTGACACTGCTCAACAGGACCGGTGAGAGTTTTCCATTACGTTTGTTTTCGGGTTGCGTAGTGTGCTTGGACGGGCGCGCGCTTCAGCTGCGACCTCGCGCTAATAGTTTACGTGCCTTTAAACCAGCTGTTGCTAAATCAACAAAGTCTGTTATGGCCTCTGAAGCAACAATAAACAATATTTTGTTGCTTAAGCTTATGTATTCAGTCATTATTCAATGGTATACTAAAAATCCATATGAAAAAACTTACTTCTCACTGTTCTCAGGTCAAATATTTATATGCGATTAATTTTGATTAATTAATTACAAAGCCTGTAATTAATTTGATTAATTTTTTTAATAGAGTCCCGGCCCTACTAAAAACATGTAATAATAATAATGCCTTACACTTGTATAGCGCTTTACAAGCCTGTATTACCAAGTTTCTCAAAGCGCTACACTGTCGTCATTATTCATTCATACTCGGTGATGGAAAGCTACTTTGTAGCCACAGCTGCTCTGGGGTAGACTGACAGAAGCGAGGCAACCAGTCTGCGCCATTGGCCTCTCCGACCACCACCAACCACTCACTCACTCACTACATTCGCTAGGCTTCCTGATGTTACCAAACAGTCTCCCATCCAAGTACCGACCAGGCCCTTCCCAGCTTAGCTTCCAAGGTATGATGGGATTGGGCAGGGCAAAGGCGGTATGGCCAGAGACATATGTGCAATGGATTCCCCTCTGGCGCCAGGACTCCCATGAAAAAGAGATTCTTAATCTCAGTGGGACTTTCCTGTTTTTTAAAGGTCAAACAAAGAAAAGATGGCCTCAGGTTTTTCTGCAAAATATCTTGATAAACTTCATATTTCCATTTGTGATGGCAAGTTGTCCAGGCCCTGAGGCATTAGGGTTATACAATATGATTCCATTCCATTATTATGTTACATTATATAATGGAGGATGTGGGCATCTGGAGCTTGGAGGATTTGGAGGAACAGTTTAAATAAGCCCAGTTTAGATTAAACAGAGAATAGTATGGTTGGTCAGACTATACTGAAGAGGTTATGAGGTGAATGCGTGGTATTTCCCTTCGAGATAATGCGGTCCACTCAGAGAGTCACGGAGCGGCTGTTCAGTTCGGTCCAAAGTGCTGCGGTTTGACACACACACCCTGAACCACCACTCTCGGATTGAGAGCACTTTTAGGTTGAACTAACTAGAGCCGATGGGAGAACCCCCTTAAACAGATTAGCCATTGGCCTCACGCAGATCTTTGTGGTTTACTCCATTTGCTCCATTTTTAGTCACAAAGCTTGTTGTAGTGACCTGTTGCAGCTTATATCCCTTTAACATCACATAAAACCCTTTATTTACATTCAATAAGAAGAATGTGCAAACTCAGGTCTAGCAAAAACTATACATTTGTTTAGTGATGATGTCAAGGCCCCACCTCCAGGTCCAACGGAACTTTAGCCCTATGTACTATAATGGGATTTTGCTGAGTTTAAACTGATTTTGACTTAACGACAAGGCTCTTTTTTAAAAATCTGATCGCAAAGAAATATTACATTTACTCTGGATTTTCTTTAGTAATGCTTTTCTCACATTAATTATTATTTTATTTTATTTCTTCCATACACAATGAAGGCTTATTTTAAATATAAAAATATATAAAATTTGCCTGGAGAAATGTTGAGCTATGTGATTCTAATTAAGAGTAAAACAGCTTTTGGTCTTTTATCTGTTGTCATTTCAGCAGGGTATTCAGATAAAGTTGCGGTTTTTGCTGTGTTTATCTATGGAGCTCTCAACAGTTTGGACCCTGAAGTAGCTTGTTATTGTGTGTGATATCACACTTAAGAAACGTATAGTCAGCTGGCTTTTTGTATTATAAGATAATGGAGATATTACTATTACTATACTACTGGGTTATTGTCCACATTAAAACATTTGAACACCACAGTGTGTTAGATGGATTTACCAGTAGTAACTCAGTTAACGCAGTTGTTCCATGGTTCTTTTCTCCACTTTTTATACTGTGTTTAGCTCATGTAAGTCTATGGACGATGTTTATACCCACAAACATGGAAGATTTACATGGTAACCGTGAAGTTATAATATTCCATCCCGAACTCTATACGCTTTCCAGTTCAGAAAGATAGATAGGCCTATTACTTTATATCCCTTTTTCACTTTATATACCTACACATCTGAAAATACAAGCCTGCTGTTGTTCTATGTCAATTGTTGCGGTCTTACCATTATTTACTTTTTATTTTTTAGCTTATTTATTTAATATTCTTATGCATGCCCCCTACAGCCTTATAGTTTAAAGTTGTATAGCTTATTTTTATCTAGATCTGTGTTATATGTTTTATGTTGTACGTCAGCACATAGAATAAAAAGTTTGTGAACCTGTTCTCAAACCATGGCAATAAAAACTATTCGGATTCTGGCCTACAGCATCTTTGGATATGCTGTGTGTGTGAACTGAACTGAAAAAATAGTGGTCTTTTATCACTGATTAGTAGGGGTGTAACGGTTCAGCAACCTTCCGGTTCGGTTCGTTTCACGGTGCAAGTACAATATAAAAAATAATAAAGTAGTCTAAATGTTCATCATTAGACAGTATTTATAATTAAAGAATAGAAAACAAAACTGTAGCACTCTAAATAAAACAAAAAGTGTCGCTTTCCATACATGGCAGCTAAAGCACTCACCGAGCAGCACGTCTTGTTTGAGACTCGTGTTTGGACTGTTCTTGGACAACATTCTGCTTGTACTTTTTGGAGACAAAGCTTTTGAGGCCGGAATATGATCAGGATTGGATCTTACACATTTGTCTGACCTCTGACATTGAACGGTGCTCTGGATCTATAATTCACCGTCATCAGCAGGAGAAACCTTTGCAAAGCCCATAAACTTTAAAAATAATAGACACTACTCACTCCTCCCCGTTGGCCATGATTACAACATTTGTAAAGGTAATCCATGCTGGATTTACAGACTCCTCCTACCCAGCTCCGATTGAGCATGTTCCTAAAAAGGGCGTAAGGGCGGGATCTTCACTGTAGACTTGGCCCTCGCGGGGGGTGTAGTTCGGTCATAACGGCCCCGCGCCATTAGCTGTGATGCTAACAGCCTGTCAATCAAAGTCAAGCCCTTATTTAGAAAATGTTCCTTACAAAAACCCGCCGCAACCTCCCTCTCTCGGTATAGCTGCTTTATTTTTTATTTATTTTTTTGCCTTTTTCTGCAAACTGCATTTGTGGTTTCTGTGTTCCGCATTGTTTTACTGGATGTGTGATTATGTGAAGTTCAGTGGATTTGTGGATTGTTTACTGTTGAGAGTCCATAATGGTCCTGAAGAAAGCCGCTTTTTAAAAGTAAACAAACAGCTAGCTAATGAGCTTAAGACATTTCTTTTCAGAAAACAAGGAAGGGACAAACGAGGAGGCATCCGGGCAAGACTCAGCTACGCCATACATGCCTTCTATCCCTTCTATTGTTCTGGCTGATGGACGTTTACTGGAGATTAAAACAGAATAACAGCTAAGCTCTACCCAGAACAGTTGCAGTGGTTCAGGACTAACACCTGAACACTATCTTGTTGTACTTTGTACAATGACAAATAAAGCACTTACTTACTTACAGTTAACGTAGAAATATAAATAAAAAATAAATGAATAAATCTGCCCTAATATGTTCAAAAACATAATTAAATCTATTGTGACAATTAGGCAAGTAGTTTATTTGCCAGTAGCCTATACTGTACATACAGTAATTATCTACTAAATGGAATAATGAGTTTATGTGAAAAGGAAAGATAATAATAGTTCATAATTACAGTAAATGACACTTTAAATGATGTTTTAGCTGCTGTTGTCATGGTAACAGAGTTTTTCAATGTCAGGGAAAAGGTTTTTTTTTTTCTCCCACAGATCTTTCAAAACACTGACACACAGCTCCTCATTAAGTGCAAATCATACCGACACAATACCGAGTCAAGTTTAGATGCATTCATTTACAGCAGATTTTCCTCTCATGCATCGCACTGTCAACAGAAAACAACTGTAAGAAAGTCACAAAGGTCACCTCAAAACTTTGAACAGCTTCTGTTACAAAATATTTTTAAATTGTGATTTAATCCCCCAAATGAATAATTCTCGTTTATTTATTCATCTGTTTATTTTTTAGTAGGCCCTTTGTTATCTATAGAAGTGATCACATTGATATTTGTTCCATTGTAAACAAAAGTTCTTCAATCATCCATCATCTGTACCGGAATAAATTACTTTTCTCGACAATGGAGCATATAATAGCAATCTTACCAGTAGTATATAAACATATTTTAAACATCATTCTCTGATGTCACGAATTGTAAACAAAATCTTTTTTAAGAAATAAAAATATATTAAACAGACCTATTTTCTTTTACCTCCTCCCAGATTTATACTTTATACTCTGCTCTTACTCTCTTCTTTCACTTCTTTTGTGCTCACGTGTTATCCCCTATTAGCACTTTTTTTCTGCTCCTAGCACTTTTCTGCTCAGCTTTTCTCCTGCTTCTTTTTGCAGTGCACTTAAAATAGTTTTGATGATGACACTGTCTTGTCTGGGCACTTGAAGTGGCAGTGATTCACAGTCATCAACACCTGCTTACTTCCGCATTGCTGCAAGTCCTACTCATACTTTCAGCTTTTTACATCATTCTGGTTTGTTTTGTGAAACCTTGCTCACATTTTGTTCCCACTTCACAAATAACATACTTTTTTTTACATGCTATTTTAGTTGTCTTTTAATCACGTCGTCACAAAATTGCTTTACTTCCCTCTTTGTACTCTACTGCTGTTTTTTATGTATTTATTTATTTACCAAATGATACAGTGTTGTGTCATGTACCAACACACTGTGCTCAATATTGTAATACAGTGATAAGCCGAACGTGCCATATAAGTTTGGTAACGCTTCCAAATGCAAAACTGCTGCCGTGTAGGGCAGTCTGTCATTAGTGTTTCAAAGAAGGAACCAGAAGCAGGTGATCAGAATCAGAATCAGAAAAGGTTTATTGCCATGGTTTGAGAACAGGTTCACAAACTAGGAATTTGTCTCGGTGCAAACGTGCGACATAAAACATATAACACAGAATTAAGATAAAAAAATAAGCTAAGAACGTTAAACTATAAGGCTAAAGGGGCATGCATAATTTGACAATGAACAACAGCGGGATTGTATTTACAGATGTGTAGGCGTATACTAGGGCGCCGTAAAGGGGTGGAAGGTTAGGACGATTCTAAGGGCCCAGGCTGATGAAGGGCCCAGAAGAGCAGACCCTCTTTTTCTTTTCTTATTTCTTTTCTCTTTTTTATACATACGTGTAATGTGCTAGGGCCCCTCATACACTTAATGTGTATTTTGTCCGTTTTGACCATAGATTTAATATTTAACAAACAAATAATGTATTTACTGTTTAAGTCACACCCCTCCCCCTCACAATGGTTCGTTCCACCTGCGCTGTCCGAGCTACGCTCGCTAGCCGAGCGTCTCTTGCTTATTGCATTTATTATGATGCAGTGCAGATAGTGACACACGCAGGCATGTCACATCAAAAGTCAGGGCATCAAAAACGGAAAGAGAAGACTGAGAACGCCGAAGTCGACAGTATGTCACACAGTTTTTCAAAAACAAAGGTAGCTTGCCCTATTCCTGTATTCCAAAACTTCAGCGGCCGCTGCACACCCACGTCTTCCTTCCCCCGCGGCCCCCGTCCCCGTCTCAGCCAAACAAGGTGAGCCTGAGCGCAAAACTTCACGAAGATTGAAAGCTCTAAGCACGTCTTATCTACTGTGTTCTCCACATGATGATAACTTTACTAAACAAAAAGTAATCTACACGCTTCAAAAATTACAAAAAACAGTTCGCCGTGTGTTCTGTGAAGTGAGGGCCAGTTACGTGATGATCAAATCCATTCTGTATGCCAGCCATTGATTTCAATATACAACACTGATCTGACTTGTGAATTTGAAGATGAAGTCAGACACCTCAACTCTGTATATAGGGCCACTTTCCCAGGGTGTCTGTCACCAATTGATCTGCTCAACAGCATTTACAAGATGCAGCTGCAGAGTATTTTTGGGCAGGTCTGCATAGTTTTGCGAATATTTTGCACATTGCCTGTGACCGTTGCTGGTGGCGAGAGAGCATTCAGTAAGCTAAAAATTATTAAAAATTCTCTTAGGTCTGCTATGTTGCAGGACAGACTTTGTCACCTTGCCATACTATCCATTGAAAGCAAACTGGCAAGAAAGCTGAACTTTGATGATTTGATACATGATTTTGCCAGCAGAAAGGCACGCCGCTGGGCCATTATAAAGTGATGTTGAACATAACTTTGTTATACCTGGATAACAAACAGTTTATGTCTGGTTCAGTACTCGTTTAGTCCTGGACTGGTTTAGGCCTGGCATTACTCCTGGTGTGTCTTGATTTTGAGCCCTTGGCCTAGTTTTAGTCTTGGACTGATTTAATTATGGGTTAGTTGTAGCTGATGTTTCCTGATTGAGCAGTTGGACCCAGTTAAAGCTTGTTCACGTAAAGTATATGTCAATATGTGTACATTATGTTCTGTTGTGTTTGCAATTGCAATTGAGATAATAAATATTCTCCTTTTATGTAAACAAGTACATATTTCCATAGCTTTTTCTTGTTTTTGTAGGCTTTTACTCATCAGACATTTTAACTATGCAATGTGCTAAGTATCTTTTTTACAGTATACAGGGCATGTTTATTGGGTTACATTTTATCTGTAAAAAATGTAGGGGGCCCAGAAATGTTTGTTTCCATAGGGCCCAGAATTTCTGGCGGCACCCCTGGGCGTATAAAGTGATATTAAGTGTTATAAAGTGATGAGTGATAGCAGCGGGTCTAAGTGTGGACACAACAGAGCAGAAAGATCCATGAGTCTGTAACCAAGCTACAGAGACTTGTTTTTGTTCATGAGTCTGATGGCGGAGGGAAAAAAACTGTTCAAGTGGCAGGAGGTATGGGTCTGGATAGACCGTAGCCTACTGCCTGAGGGGAGAGGGGTGAATAGTCCGTGTCCAGGGTGAGAAGGGTCAGCTGTGATCCGACCCACACGCCTCCGGGTCCTGGAGGTGAACAGGTCCTGGAGAGATGGGAGCTCACAGCCAATCACCTTCTCTGCAGCACGCACAATGCGCTGCAGTCGGTGCTTGTCCCGTTCTGTAGCGCCGGGGAACCACACGGCGATGGAGGAGGTGAGGATGGACTCGATGATGGCCGTGTAGAACTGCACCAGCATCTTGGTTGGCAGCTTAAGTTTCCTCAGCTGCCGCAGGAAGAACATCCTCTGCTGGGCCTTCTTGATGAGGGAGCTGATGGTTGGCTCCCATTTGAGGTCCTGGGTGATGGTGGTGCCCAGGAAACGGAAGGAGTCCACGATGGAGATGAGGGTGGGAGAGTCTGTCAGGGCGAGGGGGGACGGTGGGGCTGTGTCTTTCCTAAAGTCCACGATCATCTCCACTGTCTTCTGGGCGTTCAGGTTGTTGTGGCTGCACCAGGACGCCAGCCGTTCCACCTCTCTCCTGTAGGCGGACTCATCACCGTCCGAGATGAGCCCGATCAGGGTGGTGTCGTCCGCAAACTTGATCAGTTTAACGGACTGGTGACTGGAGGTGCAGCAGTTTGTGTACAGGGAGAAGAGCCAGGGGGAATGTGAGAAGGCCGCTCACATGAAGAAGAGACACATTCAGATAGAAGGTTAACAGAATTCCGAACAGTGTTTGCTGGCTCTTATTTCTGACAACATTACCTTGTTACAGCATCAATACCTGCTGTTGTGTCTGTTTGTAAATCAGCATACTATGTCAAGATCCCAGTGTTATCCGATCATACTGTATACAAAGAGCGGTTCCTCCTTGATGTGGCTTCACTTTGCTTGTGGGTGTGGTGACTCACAGAGACTGTTAAACCGATGTGGTTCACGGCTTTGAACAGTGACAACCCTATGGCTGCATGTCTCTCTCTGTACAGTGTTGGACATTCAAAAGTCACAGTCATGACAAATCAAAGACACAGTGCCAAGTGCTCTTGAGCAGATGCTTTTTATGGAAGATATCCTCTCTATTAGGAGAGGGTGTGCCGAGCCCATTCTGAAGACGCCAGAGAGACTGATTTATTTACTTAGTTGCTCAAGGAAGATAAAGTTTGATGTCTTGGCAGCTGCTTCTTTTCCAAAACATGTCAGACCTGTGGTGTATGCCTTTAGGGTTTTGACAGGATTGTTGTGAATGTTTTGGAAGTCATCATTTACATAATAAATAAGTCTTGATATGATCTGAATTAACAAGGCAATTTGTGTCGTCATTTTACATTTTAGACAGATCCATGTTTTATGAATGTTTGAATATATTTTAAAGATATGTTGGTAATTTAAATTAAGGTGTGTTCGTTAAGTATTAATAAGGTATTAATAAGCATTCATAATTAAAATTCCATAAATAATATGCTTGTATAGACATTAATATGCTGCTCATTATACTATTATATTAACATATTAACATACTAATAGGCCATGTACAGGAGTTTTCCATCTTCAATGAAGGTTCTTGAGTCATCTTCTGTACTCTGTAGTTGAAGTGTCCCACGTTTCGCCTCTCATCCAAAAGGCTTCATCAGCGCACTAAAGTTCCAGCTCTGGTCACTCGGCTCAGTCTCTCCCTTCTATTAACAGCTACTCTCACCTGTGGGTAAACATCTTTGTAGTTATGAGTCTTTGTAGTTTTAAGTCCTAACAAGCTTACCCACACCTGACTTTCAGTCTGAACGGCCCTAATCTCAGCTGATCACTGCTATTTACCTGCCAGTTGCTCTGTCCTGGGCTGTTTCTTAACCAGATTACTAATGCTTAAAAATACCTTAGTAATACTTAATGAGCACACCTTAATATAAAGCGATACCGATAAGGGTAATTATCTCCTTTGTTTTCTCAACTTTAGCCCATCAGTCCAAGAGCCTGTGTAATTATCCAACAGCCATTTGTTTTTGTTTGCATGGTGTCACATCAGAATCAGAAAGAATGCTGAATACACAACGCTAGCATCAGGGGCGCCGGAAGTGGTGGCAAAGCTTGAAAAATTGCAACGTCAAGATATGTCAGGAGATTTTCAAAAAAAAAAAAAAGGAGAATGTCCTGAGCAGGGGGCATGTGTAAACTTGGCTCAAGATGAACTCCAGACTACGTGTCTCTACAGCTGATATGGTACAGAGTTCACTCATTGCCAGCTCATTCAAATCAATGTCCTTCCTGGGGCATGGAGAAAATGTGGCATGAATGTGCAGATTCACATGCACGGATTTTAACAGGAAAGATCTAAAGCAGAGAAATAGCTCACAGGTTTGGGTTGTATATGCCTCTATGATCCAGGTTTTGCTGCTACAGAAGAGTATTGTTTGAAAAGATGATCGTCCCCACTTACTAATAATAACAAATAACTACTGCTTAACTGGCCAAATCTCAGATGAAAACTGACCTGATTTCATTTTCTTTAAGCATTACAGGTAGGTCAGAATCTGCTGCCTGTCGATGCCTGGCCAATAAACCGAATACAACTATGGCCATGTTTTTGAGAAAATCAGGCCATAATTCCCAACTCACTTAAATACATCTTTGGTCTTGTCCAAAAAACTAAACTGAAGTCAAAAGAGCTGTCAGGGACAGTCTGTGGAAGGTGAGCATCACACATGAAAGCCCATAATACTATTTCACAGATTCCATGCTCCAGTAGTTAATTTAAACTCGGTTGTGATTTCTATCTCTATATGTGGAGCGTTCAGCAAGTGAACAACTAGAGGCCATGACCTTGAACATGCACAGTGGTATAAAAGTGTGTCTATACAGTGCACACTTATAAAGCATGACTATGACTACTGACCAGATGAAGTGAATAATTGCTTGCTATTTTTTATTGGTTTATTTAGTCGGGACAGTGCATGTTAATGAACATACATGGGTCTCATGCATGTAAACAAGCCACACCGGATTGCGTTCTCTGTGTGGAGAACATGCAAACTCCACACAGAAAGGCCCCGTCCAGGTGGGAATCGAACCCGGGACCTTCTAGCTGTGAAGCACAAGCGCTAACTGCTGCGCTACCGTGCCGCTATTGTTTTGAGTAAGTCTATAACAACACCCAAAGTGTACATGTGATGAATTTCCCATGTGGATTATTATTGTTCTGATTCACCACATGACCTGAGCTAGCTGTCTCTCAACAAGTGGGTCACAGGCTTGTGTCATAACTAACTGTTTTGCTATGTGATTCATGTTGTTGATTGTTAGCTTCAAAGATAAAGTTTAACCCTTTTAACCCCTACCCCTAACCAAGTACATTTTCTCCAGGTCGGCATTACGCAAAGTTTCTTGACTAGAGTGAGGTATAGGCCAGTGTAACGTTGAAAGTTAAGACAAGACCAACTATAAACAGATCTAATCGGATCTTCTTTTTTTTCTTCCTTTTTCAGCTACAACTCCAGGTCACATGACGGTTTAGTTCAGAAAAATTGACTAGTAAAGAGTGATACAGGAAAAAGAGGCATTTCTTATTCTTATTATTATTGTGTCTAACAAGAAGCAGCGTGAGTGTGCATGTGATCCACTATAATCTATACCTCAACAAAGTGTGAGAATACAGAGTGCATCACAATCATAGGCAGGTGGTCATAATGTTTTGCCAGGTTGGTCTGTTTGTGTGTGAGTCCGTGCACCAGATTTTGTTATGTTCTCTCTGCATCCTCCCAGACCAGCACAGCTTTCATTTGATATCCTCAACAATTCATATCTCCTTTTTTATTAAATTCTCTTCGCTCTCCATTCTGCAAATTATCTATTTACTGCAGGCGGCTAGTGCGGGCTACGTGTGCGATTGTGATCTAAGTGAAGCTTTGCGGAATAAAGCAAAGTCAAGGGAGCTGAGACAGTGGAGCACCGAGGTAGTGTGATACAGACAGGGGAGACGAAGAATCGAAGAAACTGGATGAGCAGATGAAGAGGGGAGGGGGGGCATGGAGACAAGGGAAATGGAGGGGGACTGAAATCCTCATGGGACGCCGAAAGAAGAGGAAACACTTAAGATGACTCAATTCATCACGATCGCTGTTGCAAAAGGGAGAGAGGGAGGGATGCAAAAAAAAGAAAAAAAAAAAAGAAGAAGAAGCTAGAGGATGTACTGCAATGCATTAGCAAGAGTTGAGTAAGTGTATGAAGAGGCAGCACAAATTATCAGTGGGCAAAGGGACACAAGTGTTGCTCTTAATGTTTGGGGTGCGACTTGAGGGAGATAGCAAGTGACTTTTAGAGGAGGAGACAAAGTGATTTTTTTGTATTCCCGCTGCACTGATCCCACTAGAGACCCCAAATGTTCAGGACTTAAGGTCAATTTAATTAAATGAAAGAAGACGAGGTTGTCTTGAAGGTTGATAAAGAAGAACTAATTTTTCATATTATATAATATTAAATAATATTTGAAGGTTACCACTCTGGTTTGCGCGCTATACACAATGTACCTGTACCTGTACAAACAAACAACAACTTACGGTTTTTCCTCATGCACTGGAGGTTTGGGACCCAAAAGTGGGTCATAAGCACAGACATATTTAAGATTGTTATCCATCACTCCACCCCATGGTTTTAACATGGAGTTGAGAAAAGATCCATGATGGCAAATGAGACGCATTCAGAGCAAGTTCCTAAAAACTCCGCCCCCACCATGGCGGGCAGAGCAATAACGCACCTACAGTTTTGCCGGGGTAGTCAATCAAAGCTGGGCCTCAATAACATTCACAAACTTTAAAAATCTACAAACCGAAAACTTGCGTGGTTAAAAAATGAGAGGACTATGTTCTTTTTTTTTTATATATTCTTTGGAACCAGGCTTTTGTTGTTTTTGACAACTGTAAAGTCCCCATGGGTTTCTATGCTGTGGAAAGCTTTATACAGTTGCACCTAGCCTAGCAGTATCGCAGCGATGCCAGCACCCACCAATGACGGCCATGAAGTGGTGCGAGTCCTCCATTGGTCGCAAACATTTAAAAAAAAAATATGAGTGACACTAAATGATCAGTGCCTTAAATTCAGTGAGGAAACACAGTATTTTGAAATGATATTGTCACAGGCTTTAAATGCAAACTACATATGTGGATCTGTATTTGGTCGAACTTATGAGGAGCAACTGTTCACAGTACTATGACCAAAGTAATCACAGATAAATGGTAGGTGCTTGTTACTTATTTTATTCACATCTGTTATCAGTAGTTTCTCTATGGGTGATGCACAGAGCACCATTGGCTTTGGGGATGCGTGTGTGAGTTGTTTACCTGCACAGCTCTTCTCCTGTGCCAGCTTTTCCTTCTGTTCCTCTTGTTTTGGTGTACAGGATTTATTCAAGCGCCAACCCCTGGCTGCTGTTTATTGCCCACAGCCAATACCAGAGCAGAATGAAGTGACTGTGCCATGCTTTGTCTGGATCCATCCCTCTGATATGCTGATACAATGGCACGCGGACCATCAGAGCTGCACAGGACAAACAGCTCTACAGATTGGCACCCAGTCCTGGTGCTCTCTATTTTATCTGCTTTGTTTTCAATATTGGTGCATAATATGCTCAGAGCAAGTGCTTTGAAAATAGTTTTTGTTGATAGTCCTATAATTGTCAGTTTGAACAGGGTTTTAAGGTTTGTTTTGTGGTTGTTTCCAAGTATAGTAGCATTGAGGTTCCTTCAAAATGTGGCAGTAATATCGGCATAATTACTATTACTTAGAGTGAACATATTTTGGTATGTTTTTGTTGACAGTAGTTTCAGTTACCTTGCACAGGGAAAGAAAGGGTAACATTTGAATGTGACTGAATGTAAATGGTGGTCATAGACATGTCCCAATAATCTTTCAAACACTTTGGGATAAACAGATATGACTTTCACTTTATAATGGTAAAGCTGGTAGTTAAACTAACGTAAATTTAAGCTGCACTTAAATTGTGAAAGTTGGAGGCAGTTGAGTAAAACCGCTCAGCTCTTCCCTGAACATATTTCCAACCCTCATCCTGCACATCCTGATTGTTCATAGCGAGACAGAGTTGATTTTTTTTTTTTAAACAAATGTAATTACATCTTTTGAAAGCACTGTCTCTGCCTATTTTTTTACAAATTTACCCTGGGTTTTTTTGGTTTTATGATTGACTTTAGTTACTTTGATTACGTATCTGTGTATTAAGTTTGGTAGTCAGGTCACATTAACATTCACGTTGAGGAAGCCTTAATAGGCATATTAAATTCATACATTTGCCCTTTCTTATGATTATACATGAGAAACAATGCAGTCTCTGCACAGAAGCCCTATCTTCCTTCTCCCTGGGCACTTCTTTCAGCTGCTTCCAGCTTGGAGGTTGAGTCTTCCCTCAAAACATCTCCCCAGGGATGTGTCAAGAGGGCATCTGTAGAAGCGGCACGCAGAATTCCCTCACAGCTCCACATGTTTGTCAAACCTCAGTCAAAAGTACAGCAAGACTTCTCCCCCATAAGAAGCAGCTCAGACCAAAACATTTCCAACAAAATGTCTTCAGTTCAGCACATTTCCACACAATCTTCCAACACAAGAACAGACTGTGTCACGACAGAACACTATATGATGCGTGTGAAATCTAACTCATTTACAGTGAAGAGTCTGTCTGTGTGTGTGTATGTGTGTGTGTGTGTGTGTGTTTGCGTGTACAGGGAAGTGTGCGCATGTGTGTGTGTGTGTGTGTGTGTGTGTGTTTGACTCTTCCATGAATCACGCCACTGAACTTTATGAGGACAGCGCTTTGTGCAGGAAGTTCATAACTACACAAGATAAAAACGCCTGTCTATATTAAACCATGTGCACTCCTGTGAGAGCCTTCTGTCTCTCCAGTCTACACACACACACAGCACATTGTGGAGAGAATGAAAAGCGCAAGAGTGACAGGCAGGTGACGAGGTTCATCCACCAATCTCCGATTAGCTTTATTAAAAATGTACCAAGGACAAACGGAGGACAGGGCCTCAGATCTCTCAGGAGACCGTGTGAACTCTGGAAGGAAGGAACTGCCTTTCAGGTTTGGACACACATACCTTTTACACGCACATTCATAGTCCAGAAAACACACTGGAGACGGGAAACTGTCTAAACCTCCAATCTTTGAAAGGCAAAAGTGTGCCAGTGAGAGTTGGAGATGAGAAAGGAGGTTATGGAGGCAACGGCGGCTGGTCCCAAAGAGCCCACAGTGAGGAGGAGACGACATGAGCTTGGAAAGATGGAGGAATTCGAGAAGGAGAAAACAGAGGAAGCCATAGAAAGGTTAATTGAAGGTTGCTGTGTGATGATATGATTCACCGAAGATCATTAGCCTTCCATAGCTAAATATTAATGATGCCAGAGTTGGACCGGCAGCTGGAGCATCCCGGTACTGGAGGTAGGACCCCGAAGACACAGACAAGAAGAATAGAAATGCACAGTTTGAGGCGCCAAGAACTAGGGGGACATAAATGTTTTACAAAGTCATTAACATAATTTGATGGAGGCTTTTGTCTCTCTGCCTGCTGCAGTGAAAGTCCGCTGAGTGCAAATGAGGGAAAAGGAGGAGGCTTAATTACTGCAGATTTGAGTCAAAATTTCAACCCACTTCCAGCAAATATTTAAAGCAAGAAGTTTCCAAACAAAAATAGGCACATTATGTGCTTTTTTGTAGGGTGTAATGATTGTTGGGCCAAGATTTTAGTTAGTTTGGAGAGTGGTAGAGACACCGTCTGGAATCAAATATGCTTACTGCGCCTTAATTACAAATAAGTTTGGCCAATATGCTGTAAGAGCTGTTGCTTTTGAGATGTATTTGAGTTTGCGGTGCACGGAAATAGCCTCACTTTATTTTTCCGCTCACTTTAGAAACTGTGGCTTTTGAAGTGACATTAAGTAAGTATTAGAGAATAATATTAAATCACTATTTATCATACTGGGTCAAGCTGTACAGTCGTACTATCTCTGTCATAGCCTTGACTGTGGTGCTCAGGCGCCACTGAATGTTTTGTTTGCGTATCGGTATGACGCTCTTAGACGGTATTTATCCCTCTTCTGTGGAAGCATAGGCAGACTTGAATGGTAGGACTAGCGCAATGTCTCGAGTTCATGTCTCCGGGTCCCATAACGATGGTAAATAAACTTCTCCTGTATAAGACATCCTGACTGCTGCCTCTTCTTCATCAATCCTCTCGAGCGTCATTGTTATTTCTCTAACAAATTGGCGTCAACGAACATCTCTTGAAACAGCTGATCTGGTAAGTGCATTTTTATCCTTTGATAAAAGGGAGGGAGAATGGCCTTACCAGACGTATGCTTTACAGAAAAAAGAATAATGCAATGGGAAATGTTCAAAGAGTAAAAACAATGTTATTGGTTAATTCTGGATGTTTATTTCTGGTCGAGAGTAGGGACTTTAGGTCCTAACTACTAGGAGACTAGGTTATTCCGATGCACAAAGCGTAAACTGAAATAACTACAGGCTGTGAGGCTCCATGCGGACAGTTTAGAGTAAATCAGGTATTAAACTTGTTGACTCTGCTGTTTAAAAGTGAGGGACACATATTGTAGACTATTTTGAGTATAAAGCTTTGTTTAATGTTAATTTTAGCATAGAACATAAGGCCTCACACCGATGTAGCCATGAAGCCACCATGCTCCAGAAAGCTGTAAATCAGTCTGGGTCCAGATCACTGTAATCTATGTCTGGTTTACGGATAGCAAGTACGGGTTAAAGCAAAAAGCTGTGGGTTACTGTGTATAGCATGATGTTTTATGTTACTTTTAATTTTGAACTGTGTGCTGAATATTGAGTGAATATTGAATATTGAGTTGCATTGGAAGAGAAAGTCCGCCAAACTCAAAGTCTGCTCTGCTGCTGCCTCGCTGAGAAAATGCTCTCGAAAACATGTCAACAAAAAAAGCCCGACTTCTGCTGCCCCCTGAAAGCCCCTGAAAAGTCGTCTGCAGGAGGACTAGTGTTCACAATTTGCCATTCGGACTTAGATTTTTGAATTTATTTAGCAAATATACATATTTTTATATTTTGTTTTGATCAATTTCTTTGTGTTTTGCCAATGGGCCAGGGCCCATGGGATTCCGTGTTGCTGTGATTGATCTTTATTTTTCTCATTTTTATTTTTTGATCTTTTAGAATGCTCAAATTGATCAATGTGTGTCTTAATTAAACAGCTATAATAATTAAGTTAAAACAGATAGTGAAATAAATACATTTAATTAAATATTTTAAGAGATAACACATTTACAGAGTGATAACTAACAAACATAGTGAGTGTAGGGTTCACACAAAGTGAAAATAATTTGATGTAGTGTTGAAAAGTGCATTCTTTAGTACTGGACGAAAGGATGGAGACTCGGTCTATCAAAATCAAAAATCATTGTTTATTCCCTATATTACAAACTAAAAGCACACATCCTGTTCCATGACTGATCAGCCGGGGGATGAAGGGGAGAGAGGGAGATCTCTCCTGCGCAATGCAATACAAAGGAGCGCAATGCAAACAATCAGCTCTCTTGAAATGTCTTATCATTTCTTCTTCTGTGCAATCTGACTCCTCGTTTCAACACACTGCCCCCCAGTGGATCAACCGGCGTACATACAACAACAAAATGTGCGCCAAATTCAAATGAATCTTAAAGCATAGATTACAGATCAACACAGTTTTATATATAATCACTAAATCCTAATATGACCAATATGTATAAACATAATTCCACAGTAGCGAGGTGAGTTCAGGTGAAGCTAAGGCCCGTTATTGATTTAGTAATATTTAAATTCTAATAATTTCTTCAGTTATAGGCAAAAGTGTGCTAAATTCAAATTTTACCTGATTTGCAGTGGATCTTAGGAATTTATGTAAAAAATAATAAATGATGAAATTAATATTCAATCAGTGGTATAATTGTGGCCTCTCAAAAAACTGTGTAGCACAGGTGTGTTGATCCGTTACAGCTGATAATATATTATCCCCTTAACTTTGAAAAGTAAATATCCACAGCTTACCATTCTCGTGTGAAAAAGTTTTATTGATAGGAGTGGTAAGACATCCTGACTGCTGCCTATTCTTCATCAATCCTCTCGAGCATCATTGTTATTTCTCTAACAGTAAGTTACATTATAAAACATTTATATTTATATATATATATATATATATATATATATATATATATATATATTATATTGTCAAGGGTCAACTATACGCAGCTGTTGTGGGGTTTACTTTTTTAAACAAATACGACTGTGGACGACTATGACGGTTTACTAAAAACGGTATGTTCATCCAAATTGAGCACAGGGCAGTTTTCCACTGTATTTAGGTCTTTATTTATACTTTTATTGCAAGTGCCAATTAATTCAAATGGCAAATGAGTATCAGAAGTAGTTCATTTGACTCTTATAGGACACCCTGACAAAAGGTCTTGTGCAAACACTGATGTGGCACATATTGGGTATTGAACTGAAGCTTGGAAGCCTTGGTGGCACTGACAGATACAGCACTGAAGCAATTAATCATAAGCACTGAGATCAAAGTTTCTCTCTGGAAACTCCTGCAGACCGGGGCTGTTTAGTATTTTGTGTGCATGATCCTGCGGTTCCCTCTCTCTCTCCCTATCTCCCCCACACACATGTATCCCACCTCCACTTGTACAAATATCCCCTGTGGGTGCAGCAACCTGCCTCTGTTATGCGCTTTATTTATGGCGGTGCAGATCGAGGTGCCCGGGCCTTCTTCTTTTTGAATGCGTTCAGGAGACATGCAAACTACTGTAAGTGGCTTTGAAATCCACAGTGGCGCAGTATTAAAGAATTTCCCCTATTAGTGAGCTGGCAAATGCTCACTGGAATGGAGACAGCTTACATGAATCACACCCCGATATTCATTGTGCATGTGTGTGCTGATATGTGCGTGCGTGTGCGTCTATTTCAAAAGAACTGTTTAAAGGAGGACTCCAACAGGATGGAGGGAAGGATTGGATGAGGAGACATACACGTTACTCTTGAGGTGGCAACATAGGAGCACATCTACATAACTATTCATCTCTTTTCTCAACCCCCCTTCCTAGCTCGCCACTCTCTTCCCTTCCTAGCTCGCCACTCTCTTCCCGTCCTAGCTACCCTTCTTTCCTCTGGAGCCCTCTGCATTTATTTCATTAATCCGACTCTCCCTTTCGCATACATCCAAACACTTCATCCATCCCCTTCACATTACATCTGCAGTAATTGAAGACCTCACTCTCCCCAGACGCTCCCCCATCTATATAGTACATATTATTGATCCCATCTTGCTCTTGTTTAACCGTGGTTTGCTTTAGCCTTTCACCGCTTTAAATTCACCACCCTCTCCTTCACTCATTCTCCGCCTGTCCATCCTTTATTCACATCTCTGGGTTGGTTCCGCGTGTCTGACTTACTCGCTCGCCTGACAGCAGCGCAATGCAGGGAAATCAAAACCACACATTCTACCACGTGTGGTTACTCGAAGCCGCACTTTTAAGTAGCTCACTTAAACTGGTGGTGTAACTTGCTCTTCAAGTTACATGCTTGTACGCACAGATGCAGGAGTTCTGGCCCGGTGGCTAAGGCTTCACGGGGGTTTGCTGTGTGGCTGAGAGGAGCTGTAAAATGCTGCAGCAGTGGCTTTGCCCCACCACACCCACGCTGTCATTCTTACATTTCCTCACTTCTTCTTCTCCCTCTCGCTCTCCCATCATCTACATAACAGCCACCTCATTCCCCTGTGTGATCACCAGTTACAATCAGCTCCATTTGTGCTAATGTGCACCCCTCCTGCCCCTCCACCACACAGACTGAGCTCCACAGTATTCTTTGTGATTTCCACAGTCATAGTGCAACAAGACGAGAACTCATATGTATGTAGAGAAATTGTGGGATGATGCTGAATATATGAAGAAAACTGTCACTGGAACATTAGACTTTAACAGTTAACCAACTTTGTTAACATTATATTTGCTTACAAGCATTTCTTCAGAATTTGATAAATCCTGTTTGCTGTTTTTGCATAGCAAACAATTGATCCATCATTTTCACCACAAAGCCCAAGCAACAAACGTTTACAGTGCCTAAAACAGCTGCTAGCGTTGCGAAAAACAAAGCTTTTAATCAAAAGTTTAGCATTCAGAATGAAAAATAAAAAGTTGAGAGCTACTTTTCTTTTTGTTTTCCTGAGTGTTACAATAAATATTGTCCACAGCCACCATACAGACAGCGGTGCTCAGAGCTATGTTTTGCAAAAGTGGACAATGAAATGAGTGCCCAGAGCAACTGCACAATAGCACCTTACCCGAGTATTGACATGAGCCCTAAAGTACTTTTGATCCTCTTAATACATCATTATAGAAGGACTGGGGGCTCGTGGAGCTAGAATATGAGTGCTTATGCTTAAAAAGGTGTTATTAAAGAAAGAGTGAGACCAGAATAGAGGATAGTATAGTCGTCTATGCAGGCTGACGGTTCAATGCCAGATCTTCAAGGTGGTGGAGGAGAGGCCACAAATGGACAGTCACGTTTCTGACAGTTAGCCCCTGGGCAGCTCTGGCTATGTTTGTTTTGTTATGTTTTTCATATTATGACAAGGAAAGCACTTGATTAAATTGACTATGAGAACTTGTTTAGCAATAATTCCAGATTCTGCACCAGGTCCGAAGATTCTCCCTCTGTCATCAAGGAGCAGTCGATGTATTTGGTGTTGCCTTGCACTTCCTGAATGATTCTGCAAGCACCAGTAAAAAAAAAAAAATAGAAGAAGAAGAAAAAAGAAAAACGATTGACCAACGCTTGTTCATGACATCTTGCCAAGGGGAAATCGATTGTCCCATTGCTTCCATTTATTATCCTCCTCCACAATCAGCAGTGTTTGTACTTTTCCCACTGTACATGCAGCTGTCCATTCCTCACGCACACTCCCCAACACTCCAGTACACCCCCTTCTTCTTCCATCTCTGTTCGCTGGTTTTAATCCCCCCCCCCCCCCCCAAGAGCCACTCATGCGTAGTGCTATTGTCTGTCTGCACAACACCGCTGCTTCTTATTATTCGGCCTCTACAGTGTGCAGCCCCGCCACCTCCTGTTGTCATGCACCGCTCGCATTTATCCTCATCACTTCCCTGCTGCACCTCAGTACACCTTACACACATATACTCCAACACACACACACAAGCGCACACAAAGGAGCGTCCCGTTCTGCAGCGCGCCTCTTCTCGGGCCACTAGTTACACCCGTCGAGCACTCTTGTGGCCATGTATGTATCCCTCCACTGCTCCATTCCTTCCTCCCAATAGACTGCTTTTTCTACCGTGGTGCTGCGCTTGCCTTGCCTTTTACCCCTGGGCACCTCCTTCATCCAACCTCGGACATTCTCCCCCGCATCTTGACAACTTTTTTTTATAACATTTCATTCTCGCAGTTTCCTTGTCATTTATTGTATTTATGTATTCCTTTATGCTTTCAGCTTTTATCACTTGGCAACAGTCTATTTTTGGCAACGGATTTTAAAAGAATGCGCTTAATGCTAGATTTCAAATGTGTGATGTGAGGTGAAAATTGGTGTTACATTTGAAGGACAATCGAGTAATCGAAATGACAAAAAGACAAAAGCCTTACTTGAAATTGAAATCTTCAAGGGGAGTGGTAAAGGAGTGGGTGACACGTTGGCGCAGTGGTTAAGACTCTCCTTTACAGCAAGAAGGTTTTGGGTTTAATTTTATATGGATAATATCTTCACATGTGGAGTTTATGTCTTTTGTTTTTCTTCCACTGGGAGCTCCTATCGAAAAAAACAAAACAAAAAAAACATTTGAATCTGGCTTGTGGCGGCGCACACAACAGCTCAGGACAAATTCTCATTCGACAAACGTCTTTACCTTTACCAAGAACGGTCATCCCTTTTTACCCCTTTTTGTCCAGTCTGTATCCAGTAAAGTGTAATATATTTCTCCGATACTTTTTTGTCTGTTAGCACATTATGTTTCATTCATTCGTTTATTCATTCATTTACACATTCATCTTCTTCCAATTACACACCTACCACGCTCAGCACTTTTTAATCCCCAGGAGGCACCATAATCCCTTCCCTTTTTTTGCAGCCAACTTTAAATTAAAAAAAAAGCTGATGTTGAGCTTGCCTTGAGGTAATTAGCCAATCTTTATTTACTTCGGTAGAGGACAAACTATTTCCTTGAAACGCTATAATTACGATTAGTTATTTCTTTATGTAAATACTGTATACAGAATAATTGCTATGAATAGTTTCTATAAACAGTATTTGTCTGGTAGTACCTTATACAGTACTAGACCCTAGCCTTAACCCAAAGGCATTATATATATATATATATATATATATATATATAAAGAATGGAATGAATGGGAACTGTCCCATGGTGAGATAGGATTTTTAAAAAACACAGACACAATTCCAATCATAAAATTGTCAGTGGAATGAATGTGGGCAATGCATCTTAGTGAAAAGAGTATATACCTCTGATGTAAGTGGAAGAGTGTTTTGATTTATTATGACGCCTAATCCTATATCTTACCTTTCAACTTAATATATTTTCTAAAGTTGAATGTAGTCATGCATTCGATTACACTCAAGTTAAATGTAGCTATGCATGTAAATGCACTGGTGGTTTTGTAAAGGAGTATTAGTTCAAACAAACACTAAACACGTTTTGCTTCATTTTCTTTCATCAGTTGCTATGAGACCGAATCTCTCTGACTTTCTCGCGCAGCAAATTTAATTGACTTGCCTTACTTTTAATTGGAAAACATGCTCCCTATATCAGCTCTCTCAATTCCATTTGTTCTATCTCAAGACTCTCACCGTAACACTCTTTTCTCTGTGGCATCTACACTTTCTCCTCCTGCCCCTCTTTGTATTCCCTTTGTCTCCTCCTCCCTGCCACCCCTCCACCAGACACCAGCCTCCTTTACCTCTGCAAATGCTAAATTATTAATTGAGCTGCATTGACCATACAAAGAAAACAGCCTCCCTTATACACAGTGCCAGTCGGATCTGTGTGGAGAGCACACACACCCACCGCACACATGGTACGCCTTTGGACTCGTTCAAAGGTGCCCTTACTGTTGTTGTTTGGAACCTAACATGCATATATTCCATCTGATCCGGGGTGTACATGGTAACTAAAGCCTCGGGCAGCACCCCCATGATTCTACGCTATTACCCCAGTCGGCTCGCAGCTTGTGTCCCTCATGAACCTCTCAACATGGGAGTACGTCTGCATCTGAGCTTTGAAGTTTTTGCTCAAAACATGTGTGTCTACCGTGTGCCTTTTTTTTTTTCATCTTTGTGACCAAGACCCAAAGAAGCTTCAAACGATGACTGCGGGGAGCGGTCAAAAAATAGTTGAGCTTTAGTTCAGAGGAGTGTTTCATTAATCGGGAAACAATGGCATAATGTTTGATACAGGTGAATATGCTTAAAGAGCAGGACACATCACTGGCTTCCAATAAATACTTACGATACACAACGATGAGAGATTTGGGTTATACATGGTAACCAGATGCTGTAATAGATTATAGCCTTTTACAAACCTGCACATTATTTGTACTCGAGCCTCTGCAGTTTTCCCACTTGGAGCACACACTTCCAGGGCCAAAGTGCTGAGAGCGGCTTGGTCGGTTGGTTGTTTGAGAGCGTGCATGTATTTGTGCTTCACGTTTCTTTGTGTGATTAATGTGTAGCCTAAATTTAGATCTGGGATACGCAGTGAAAATATGAGCGTTTATATCATAACAACTATTAAGAACTTTTCTAGTTTCTCTGGTTTGAGTTGTTAACTTTGTTATTATGTGGGACTTGTTGAAAACTTCTAAATTCCAAAGGAAAAAGTAAATAACAATTCATAGATGTATAAAGGAAAGAATAGATCAGTTGAAACACATCAGATCACACTGAACTATAACAATAAAGCTGTCACAGAGCAGATTGTTCCTGTCAGTCCAAATTCAGACACATAATGGTGGTTTTCTCTGCTGTAAAGCAGTTTTTGGTTGCAGTAGGTGCAGAGAAGACGAAGATCTCAACATAAACGCCGAAAGGTCAGGAACTTCAACAAGAGCCAGGCTGTGATTGTCTTTGAAAAGATGCCCTAAAAAACAGCTTAGATATCTGCTCTATTGCTGAGATGTCTGCGTAAGCTCTCAGTCGTACAGGAGTTGTCCATCTTCAATGAAGGTACTTGAGTCATCTTCTGTACTCAGTAGTTGAAGTCTTCGAACGTTTCGCCTCTCATCCAAAAGGCTTCGTCAGCGGACTAAAGTCCCGCTTAGCCCACAGCTTAGATAAAGACCAGCAGGGAGGAGTTAGGGTAGGCCCGGCTCCTCCTCTCTAATCGCAGCTACTCTCACCTGTGGGTAAACACCTTTGAAGTAGAGTGTCTCTAACGATCTGCTCACCCCAGTATCGGTGAGTCCTTTCCTATTCATAGATAATCACTACCCAGTATCTGTCCTATTTATGGATGATCACTGCTAATTACCTGCCTATTGTTCTTTTGTTAGCTGAGGTGCCGTCTCCTTGGACTGGGTGTGCCCTGTCGGTTTTCCCCGAAAGGAGATTGGAGTAAAGTGACGATTAAATCTGAGCCCACCATTCCGGTTGATAGAGGGATTTTCTTTCCTGACTTAAGTAGCTTCTTTTACTCCTCTTTCAAACCAACGTTCTTCTTTAGCTAAAATGTTGACCTCCCCGTCCTCAAAGGAGTGGTTGGAGGCTTTGAGGTGGAGGTGCACCGCCGATAAAGTCTCTTTTGTAAAACTTGTTTTGTTTCTCCAATATAATGTTCTTTGCATTCTTCTTCTTTGGATTGAATAGAATAAACCACATTGCTTTGTTTATGGCTCGGAATTTTGTCTTTGGAATGAACTAATGTTTGTCTCAGTGTGTTCACCGTTTGTGGTACACTGGAATCCTGTGCTGCTTAAAGATTCTCTGAAGTTTCTCTGATACCTCGGCTACATATGGCACTACAACTCCCTTTCTTCTTGGCTCTGTAGTTTGTCTGTCTTGTTCTTTGGGTCTTCTTGCCCTTTGTGCTTTAGTGAAAGACCAGTTAGGATAGCCACAGTCTGAGAGGGCTCTCTGGACATGTTGCTCCTCTTTAGCTCTATGTCTGAGCGTCATGATGACCCCTAGTTTGTGCTGGAGTGGATGGTTTGAGTCAAACATCAAATACTGGTCAGTATGAGTTGCCTTCCTGTAAATCTCCTGTCCGTTTCCCCCTATGATAACTTTACAATTTAAAAAGGCAAGTTGTTTCTCCTTGGCGTCCTCCCGAGTAAATTTAATGCTGGGGTCCACAGCATTGATGTGATCTGTAAAAGGGGCCACTTCCTTCTCTTTAATTTTGACCCACGTGTCATCTCTATATTTGAACCAGTGGCTGGGTTTGTTTCCTGGGTATGAGGCCAAGGCATTCCTCTCCATTTCCTCCATGTAGAGGTTAGCCACTATGGGTGAAACTGGAGAGCCCATTGCACAGCCGTGGATCTGTCTGTAGAAGTTGCCCCTGAACTGGAAATATGTGGTGCTAAGACAGATCTCCAGTAGTTGGCAAATGTGATCAGGAGTAAGCTGGGTCCTATCAGCTAGACTGCTGTCCTCAGTCAGTCTCTTCCTCACCGCTGTGACTGCTGCTGAGGTTGGGACAGATGTAAAAAGTGCTGTCACATTGTAAGACACCATGGTTTCATCCGTTTCCAGCTGCAGGTGTTTGATCTTCTCCACAAACTCCTTGGTGTTTTCCACATGGTGTTCTGTGTTGCCGACCAAAGGGGATAAGATGAACTTGAGGTGTTTCGCCAGATTATAGGTGATGGAGTTGATGCCACTCACAATGGGTCTGAGAGGAAAACCTTCCTTGTGTATTTTTGGCAGACCATAGAGACACGGAATAGCCTCTCCCGGGTAAAGCTTGTAATACAGCTTTTGGTCAATTATTTCTTCCTTTTTTAGTTTCTAAAGATGCTCTATAATTTTCTTCCTGTAACCGCTGGTGGGGTCTCTTCTCAGTCGCTCATATGTGTTTTCATCACAGAGCAGGTGCTTGACCTTGGTCTCGTAGTCAACTGTGTTGAGGACAACTGTGCATCTACCTTTATCCGCTGGAAGGATGGTGATGCTCTTGTCCTTCTTCAAAGCTGCCAAAGCTCTTCTTTCCTCTCCAGAGATGTTGGAGGGAGGAGGTCTGGAGCACTTGAGGGCTGCTGAGATTTTCAGTCGAATGTCCCCTGCTTCAGACTTAGTCATCCTGTTGTTCCTGATGGCTGATTCTGCTGCTGTGAAGACGTCCACTGTAGGAATGGATTTGGGTGTAATGGAAAAATTCAGCCCCTTGGAGAGCACGCTATTCTCCGCCTGGGAGAGTTCTCTGTCAGAGAGGTTTTTAACCCAATTAGCTGTAGTTTTGGGATTTCTATCTATTTCTATCTATTGCTGAGATTCAAACAGCCAGGGAGAGGTCTTTGCTGTCAACATGCTTTTACAAATTAGGCTTTAAATGCATGTATTAGACTGCTGAATGCACTTGGCCAAACCAAACTATTGATTTCCTCTGATTTGAATATATAACAGGCTTAAATGTGCTGCCTATTTCATCGAACGGAAAGTGCTTGTTTACTAAATTTTCTACATACGTACATACAGTTTATTTACCTGAGTGCTTTGCGACCAGTAATGGAGCTTGTCAATTTCCGCGCTCTGATAGCCAAACACAAGCTGGAATAGGCAACAGATACACAATGTTATAAGCGTTTCATCCTCATTGGACACGGCTGTATTCTTTAGTCCCTGATTTGGCATGGAGATATTGCTCAAGTGCTTTAATTGCTCGAAGGGCTGAATGCATGTTGTCGTTTGGCCACAGGGGAGTTTGTGTGTGTGTGCGCGCTGCAGTGTGTTCGCAAGTTCAGCGGCGGATAAGTTCTTTTTTTATCCACTTACACACACGCATTAGAGAGACATCATAGCTGTGAGACACAAAGAGCGATTATTTAAAGACAGCACAGGAAGCACACAAGCTCCATTTCACATAGCAGGAAGAGACATGATGCGTATGTGTTTTCTTACATTGTATCATTGCCTCAAACAAACTTTTTCAGTGACGTTTTGAGGGGCGCGTATAGGACAACTTGCGTACGTTTTAGATTCATTTTAGGCTCAATGAAAGGGAAAAAATGTTTGACCATTGTTGCAAAAACTGAAAATTCAATCAAGATTTAAATTATTATTTGTAAGTCACATGCATTTGTAGTACTTCTGCTATTGTTGTGCTCAGTTGTGCGAACCATGCATCAGAATCTGCTAAATGAACTCAAAGCCCACGCCCTACCAATGCAAATGAAAGCGGCCTAAACTGACATCACTGCTACGTGACTGACAGATGGCAATGACAGGGCCACCTAATGTCCTTACTTTCACCCAGCTCCTCCCTTAGCGCTCGCCTTCACCCCTCCGAGAGTGATAGAGCGCTCCCTTTAATATAAATCAGTGGAATCACAGCACGTCAAGAGTCCCAGTCTCCCTGTAGTCTCATCAATCTCCAGCACAGCCGGCCCAGTGCTCTGTCTGCACGCACTGTCGCTGCCTCATTCGAGTCAGCCCACCCACATGACGGCTTCTGTTGAACACATGGCTAACAAGTTTCACTATTACTAGTAAAACTGTTTTATTGATACAAATGTGCAGTCATGTCGAAGTTCTTCATTTTGATGTGTGAAAATGTATTGATCTGGGGCGGTGCTAAAACTTAAATCTCTTTGTTTACCACTCAATATACAGTACTACTCTGAGAAATGTATACCAATATCAACAAAAGACTGTTAAAGATATATAAAAACCTTTCTATTGAGAGTGTTTCCACTGTTCCGCTGACGACATACAGGTCTACATCTCCACTACATCCATAAACTCCAATATCCACTCCACTCTCACCCACTTAAGTGACATCACACTCGATCCCGTGAACACATCGCCCCTGTCCTTCAAAACCTCCACTGGCTCCGGATCCACCTCGTCACATTCAACGCCCTCCATAATTTGGGCCCTGCATCCATCCATCCATTTTCTCCCACTTGTCCATTGCCGGGTCGTGGGGGAAGCCGTTGGAGCTCCCCAAATCACATTGCACCAGCCCCTATGGCTCCTCCTGCAGGTGGTGGGTCCACAGAAGGACGGTCTCATGGTTCTAACCGGGCATGTTGGTCTCTCATAAGGGGCTCCTGAACCGCTCTTTGTCTGACCTGTCACCTAATTCGGGCCCTTAATACCTTAATGACCTACTCTACCACCCCTCTCCATCGCGCATCCTTCCGCTCCTCCGACGCCAACCTTCTGTCCTTCCCTCCGAGCGCCAAACCTGGGGGGACAGAGCCTCCGCCATCGCTGCCCCCGCACTCTGTAACTCACTGAAACCACCCACTCCATGCCTGCTCTGACCTCCCGACCTTCAAGAAAGAACTCAAAACCCACCTAAAAAAGGCTTTTAATGTCCAATAATGCTCTCTAGTTTGTTTATGTGTCGTCTTCTGTTGCCCCAGCTGCACTAAAGAATGGGTCAAATGCAAGGGACCTCTCTCTAGGGGAACAATGAAGTAAGGTGGAAATCTCTGGTACTGCGCTAAACTGGTTCTATCTGGAGGATAGGATGTACTTTGTCGAAATTGGCAACTGTGTCTCAGACAAAATTTCCATGACCTGTGGAGTCCCCCAGGGGTCAATCTATGGACCCCTCTTATTCAACTTGTACATGCCTCCATTGGGTCAGCTAATAAACAGCAACAATGTGTCGTACAACAACTATGCAGATGACACTCAGATCTACGTGTGACTGACGGCAGGTGAACAGGGGCCTGTAGATACACTCTGTCATTGCATCGAACAGATCAGTTTGTGGATGCAAAACAACTTTCTCCAACTAAACTCAGACACAACTGAGATCATTGTTTTTGGCCCACAGACACAAAGACAAAGTGTTATCAGTCACCTTGAGTCTCTCTCTCTCTAAAACCAAAAAATCAGGTTAGAAATCTAGGAGTAATCATGGACTCAGACCTGAAGTTAAACAGCCACATCAAAGCAATAACATCATCAGCTTTTTACCATCTGAAAAACATTGCTCAGATCAGAGGAATAGTGTCAAAACCAGACTTAGAGAGACTCATCCATGCATTTGTCTCCAGCAGGTTAGACTACTGTAACGGCTGCTCACTGGCCTTTCTAAACGAGCTGTTAGAGCTGCAGTACATCCAGAACGCTGCTGCTGAGTCCTGACAAGAACCAACGACCATATTAGTCCAATGCTCCGGTCCCTGCACTGGCTTCCTGTCACTCAGAGAATAGAATTTAAAACAGCTCTGCTTGTGTACAAGTCTTTTCATGGTTTAGCACGAAGTACATCTCTGACATGTTAGAGCCGTATGAACCATCTCGGGCAACTGAGAACTTCAGGGAGGGGTCTCCTGGTGGTTCCCAGAGTCAATAATAAACACGGTGAGGCTGCGTTTCAGTTTCATGCAGCTAAAATCTGGAACAGTCTTCATGAGGATGTGAGACAGGCCTCAACTCTGACAATGTTCAAATCTAGGCTGAAAACAGCTCTTTTTACCCGAGCATATGAAAACTGAAAGTATTTTATCTGCACTCTTGCCTTTTACTGTAATTGATTCATTTTTATGTTGATGTTTTAATGATTGATTTGATCTGTTTTCTTGTAACTTTATGCAACTGTGAAAGTACTTTGAATTGCCTTGTGTATGAATTGTGCTCTACAAATAAACTTGCCTTGCCTTGTTGTGCTCAGTTTTTAAAAGGCTGATGTCTCATGGAGGGGGATCTCAGTGTCAACGAGGCATCTTACTGTAGCGTGGTGTGGCAACACTTACCTAACTATAACAGAACACATTTATATACAGGGGAAGTTAATACATCTTGCACATCTTTTAATGCTGAGGTAAACTTTCTTTATGGCAATAAAGTTGGTTTGAAATGGTACAGAGCCGAATAATAACATTTATCAGACTATAAAACATGATGTCAAATGTCCTTTGCTGTTCATTGCTCCTGTATTCTTTTACTTCCTCCAACAAACTCCTAAACAAATGGTTCTTTTTCTCGCATGGCCCCTTTATCTTCATCCAATTTACTTCATATCCTTTTGAACGCTGTTTACCCTCTGCTTGCTCTCCCTATCGCTCCTTGGCTTCGCGCACACCCCCGTTCCCCTCTCCTTTCCCCCTCGGTCTTGTGACGGGGTGTGAGCCGCTGGTGATTCATGTACTGTAAGATACTTCGCGCACACACACACTGACATGCAGTCTATATATTTATGTGCTACCAACAAGGACACGTACCAGCGGGAAAGGAGATGATTGCCTTAGGCGGTTAGTTTGTTAGCGCCACATTAACTTGCCTGCTCCCTTGGAGTCGCATTAGCAATGACAAAATTAACACCCAGCCGAAGGTATAACTCGCAACAACTTTTTAACTAACAACTGATGAATCCACATTTAATAAGACAACACGAGAACAAGCCTGACTTTGAGGTTTATTATCGGCATGGTCCCTCATTAAAATCCGACTTTGATACACATTCTTTAAGATATGCTGCACACTAGGAAAGGCAAAATAATGGCTATAGGGGCAATGTATAACTCCGGACAGCTGGGAACAATGATAAAGCACAAGTGAACCTTCGGGGGGTAGATATCCACAGGAGCCGTAGAGTCCACCTGCAACTTTTGCTAGCAAAGCAGGAAATGCATATACTGTACTGCCTATATTTTCTGATAACAGTGTACTTTGGGTAAGTTTTCTTTCTGCTTGTATAGCAGTAAATGTTTATATTAAAGATTTTGGAGTCATCTTTAATAGAATGTGTTAGAATCATTAAGTTTAAACCAACCATTTTAAACTGAAGTTCTAAGAAAGTATATACATTTTTCCATTTCAACCATGTTGATTATTCATTTTGTACATGAAATAATATTGATAAGAAGAAGAATCTCCCATCCTCACACAATTGAAAATATTTCACTTTGTGCAGGATGGAGAGGTTTTATACATTGTATTTTCTTACGGGTACAATATCAACACAAGACTTCCCATTTAGTTTCTATTTATTAGTATTACATCATAATACTATCATGCCTACCTACTTGCCCAATAAAAAATATTCTGTTCAATAGAACCTTGGGGAATTCATATAACTGTATTGTGGGTAAGGTGCGGTGTAATTGGTGTAAACACTCTCTATTTTAATAATGTGGCAATGAGATACAAAGATCAACTTGGCAATGACTTCTGCATCATTATGTTGTTATTAAACAGTTGATGAGGTATTCAATTCCACAAAGTTGCTCTGTTATTGTGTGGGCCTGAATACATTTGCATTGCAGCGTGCTGATAGGATTACCGTCGATGGGTTATTTATCAGAGAGGTGAGCAGCAATGCTGTGCCACATGTACATGTTGATTGATGCGGGCAGTGAATGGCAGCTTGATACAGTGGGCAGGGTAGCACCGGCCAGGGGGCACTGGTGATTGGTTCCCCCAGGCACTCATAACAAATGGGTTGGCTCTGAGACTAAATTGCTGCTGGGCCCGGGCTGCTGTCCTAACACACCTATCTGCCCTGTACTCTTTGGCTTTGGCCATCCTCATAAGCATATTATCCAGTGGTTTGTAGATCTCCTGACTAATCACTAATGACTAATATTCATGGTGTGATACTTTATCTGTCTGTATGAGAAAACTGACAGTGGAGCTCACTTTGATATTGACTGTCTGCAGACAGTGTGCATAAGACTGAGTTACTGTGACTTTTATTAATAAACCAATTAGTATAAGTAGTCTAGTAGTCCCCCCCCCCCCAATAGTTTGTTAAAGGACTTCACTGAGTGTGTGATCCTGACTCCTTCAACACTTTGGATTAATCTGGGGTGTAAATGACTCCATCAGTTAGTGCAGAATGAATGTAGCCACTGCTGAGTCAATGAGATCCAATTATTTTTTATCAAATGCCACGACAACTCATGTGCACATAGCTCACAACGTAGGAGGAGACAGGAAACGTGAATCATACTCTCTAAAGTATGTCATAGACTTGTAGACAAAAATATCGTCAGATTAATACATTTTTTAGTCAATACAACATTGAATTTGAATGGAGTGAACTCTTTGTTCCCTCTAGTGTTCACTCACCTTTGGTGTGTTTACTGCGAGAAGTATTCATTCATTTATGGTGTGTTTTGCTAAAGTAATTTAATCTTCTAATCACCACATATTCTGCTATACTCCCATTTTGGGAAATCTGTATTTAAAATGTTAGAGAAAGGTTGCCAACAAAGTCGCACTTTAACTTTAGTGCTCCATTCCTGGTATATTTTTTGTGCTATCGAAGAGTATAATCTATTAAAGAATTAGATTTATATAATGAGGGCATACTTTTACCACACACACTTTCACAGACACACGCCTCCAATTAACCATCATATGGATCAAGGGCTGTAGCCAGACATGTGTCAGTATGCATTGGACCCTCTAGACTGAAGTACCTACAGACCTGCAGGAGTGAAATTATCTGATCCCCATTCAGAGTGAAGTCTGGTAAATGTTTGTATGGTTGATCTAATCAAAGCACTTACAGGAGAGATTTATCAAAGTCTGTTTTCGACCACAAATGTTGGGGTTGGTAGAATTAGTGATGAAGCATTTAGCAAATGGCATCCTTGGTTAGTAAAATACTATCTGATTAGACAAGATCCAAAACAATTAGTTTCACAGTGTAAATAAGTAAATTAATCCAGCAGCAAGGTAATTCTGACCATTAGCCAGGCCCAACGCCACGGGCTGCTGCCAGCATTGAAGAATGGGCCAAGTTGTACAGTTGTTGTATAATGACAAGTAAGCACCTTGAAGGGACTAGATGCAAGTTGGTCATTTTTATACTCACTACTGCCACCTCAGGTCATACGCGTAACTGCAGTCTCTATATGACAGTGATTCGGACCTGAATTGCAGGAACATGTAGGGGGAGGAAAATACATACTTTTTAACATTTTTCAACTCCGTATAGTCCCTTTAACCTTAGTTTGTTAGATATCAGTACCTCAACCCCAACACAGCAGCCTGTTTTCCATTCAAAGTACATAGAAAATAGACATGTATTGCTGTATTTGACCAATTATCACTCAGGTACGTTTGCATAGTTCTCCAATATGGTCTGGTGACCCCCTGAAATTATCTCGCTACCCTCATATCCAAACCCAGTTTAAGAACCACTGGTTAAATACATTTAATGTTTGATGAAAAATAAAACAACACGTTTTTGGCCGTACTGGATATTTTGAGGAAAAGTGTGTTGGAAATCTCCAAATTATTTGGCTTGTACAATTATGTGTAATTTTTACATTTATGCAAAAACTTCTGATACCTTCTGCTGCAAGGATAAATCCATTTTATGTTACTCCCTGATTTGTTTGAACTGGGATGAGCCAATTGCGAAGCAGAATTGGGGTTGAATAGATTTTACACTTTAGCATTCACTTTATTGACTTTTTCGATTTTAACTCTAAATATGTGACTTGTGATTGTAGAACTTTGTGGTTTTGCTACGTTTTAAGAATAAAATAAGGTGCTTGATCCAGTCAGTAGCAAATATTCGGCTGAAACGTTACATGTTACGGTATCCATTTGTTCCGATTGATTAAGAAATCATAGCCAGTAGTAAATAGTTGTACAAACACAGTTGTTATTAAGTTGTTAATGTGAATAAAATATTCATAATACCTTTTTTTCTTACGTTTAAAATAAGGAAATATATAGAAAAAAACTCAGAGCTTTAGTAAAAGAAGACATTAAATCCACAAATTTAACAAATGGCCACCATATACTCTTCAAATGGAAAATCAATAAACAGTTACACACACATTATCTTCACACAATATTTCATCCAAGTAAACTATTTTTTTTTTCTTTTTTTCAATTCAGAAATAACATTTCAATGAAACAACAAACAAGTGTTCATTGAGCACATTTTTTTTTTTATTGTTTTGATTCTTGGTCAAATATGTGCAATTCAAGTAAAGTGGTCTCTCATCCCATTATCAGATACACTGTATTTAAAGTGTGTTTTGGGTTAAACTTAACTCCCATGCAAAGGCGTCTCATGCTTAATAGCGTGTAACCGATTATAGACACATAGCTACACATGCATCTTAAACACTCGCGTAACACCTTATGGTAGATGCGCAATAACATATTTGAACACAGATGGCACTTGCTTCCCTTCCCCCTCAAACCTTGTGTAGCCATTTACTTTTATCACAGTTGACTGATTTATGAGGCATGCCGTACTGACGATGACTTTGAAATGGCATACTAAGGGAAAACATTTTAACTGGCTGCTTTTGATCAATTCTGTCTTTTTACTGTTACGGAGATGGGTTTAAATGTTCCATGTTCGCTGGCGTCATGCTTTTACTCGCACCTTGCTTGATAAGTAGAGGTGAGGGAAGGGACAATGGTTTTATCATATGCAGTATTTGCTGACAGGGACTAGAGTAAAAAAAAATTATAAAAAATGACGTTTTGGAAGTTGACAAACTCAAATGAATATTATCATTGACTTGTGCTTGTAACTGGAACATCAGTTGCAATCTTTGTACTGTGACTTGTATCTATGGGTTGTTTCTGTTGGCTGGCTTTTTTTTCTGCTCAATCAGCCCTCTAACCTCCTATACCGGGACGCCACATAAACCCACAAGCTGAGATACATAGGAAACCTGGTGCACTGACATGGTATTCATAAGTTTTGGGGACAATGTCCACCTCTTGTGCATTGTACTTTTTCCCACAACTCTTGTCATATATTCTTCAAATACCCTTCCTCTTACCACTTTCCGTGCCCTTACAACAGATTAAAGAAATCAGTGAGCAAGCACGCCGGTTCTTTGTATTTTGGAGATATCAAATGGAATGAATTAAGCTTGACTACGGGGTATTTAGCATATTAAGCACTGGGCTTGCCGTGTGCTTGGTGGCGTTGAGCATTTCTCTGCCTCTCCGGTATGTGCTTGCCTGTTTCTTGTAGATTTTCTTGGCCCAGAGCAGCACAGGGTGACAGATGTACATGCTACCTGCTGCGCTCCCCTCTGACCTCACTTCCTCCTCCCTCCGGCCACTCTTTCAATCATCAAATCCCTACACGGTCGCAGACAACTTTTGAGAATAAGAATGAACAGAATAGACATTGTATGCTGACACTAACTTCTTTTTTTTTCTTTTCTTTTTTCTTTCTTTTTTTTTTTTTAAAGAAAATGTTCTTTGAAATAATCGGGCTGGGTGGGTGACTGCGGGGTTCTCAAACTGTGGTATGGGAAAGACTGCCATACGTCAACTGGTTGAATCCTTTTTGTTGTCATTTAGAGACATGACTTAACTCGGGTGATTTTTGGAAAGCAACATTTTTTCAATTACTTATTGGTGTAAAAAAGCCATAAAGTCTACAGTATATCCCCGGGAGCCAATTGCAGAAGAAATACTCCTGGCCACCAGGACTTATAATCCATTGTCATCCTTGAATCATTCCAAGTGGCCAGGAATGGTGAACTAAATCAATATATGAATCACCTCACCCCACAGGAGGCTTATAGGAGCTAGAGGCATAAGGTTCACAGTGGCAACCCCATAAGGGAAAAGGTTACATGAAAAGATAAATCCGTTTTAACAAGTGACGTGTCTGTAACTTTTTGCTATACATAGTTCTAATTTGTTTAGTTTTAGTTTAGTTTATCAGTTTATTTGAGCAGTAAACATTCTGCTCAAAAGTAGAGGGCTGAAGCAAGAGCTTATATGTGCCCACCCCCAAAATCAATCACAGAGTAGCAAGAGTTCAGAGTTTAAAATTGTACATGGGTGAAAGAACAATGAATAAATGGAATGGAACGAGAATAATTTTCTCTATTTTTGCTTGATCCTGATGAGCCAATGAGTAGATAAGCATCGATGTGCCGCTGTTTGGGTAGAATGCCTAAAGACCACAATAAAATCAACAGACATGATAACAAGGATGTTTCTAACAATCAAAAAATAATCACCTCACTTCTGGGTGTGGAGTGTGAATGTCATAGTAAATGAATTTCAACCTGATGTGTTTATTGCTGTCATCTTGTATTACTCATGCCATGCTTATACCAAATTCTGTTATTCTGTGAAAATCTTTGTCTCTGTGCTTTCCCGCAAATTGCACAAAAGTCTCCCTTGCTCCTGTCGCCCTCTCTCTATCTCCTCATCCATCCCCCCAGAGCTGCCCAATCTCCTTGCCCCGCCGTCTTTTCTCCTTCCGATACGCAATATGAGAGGTATTGACTTTGTTCCCTGGCGCCGCGCACTTCCTCCTCCTACCACACAAACACCCACATGTGACAGATGCACCCTTGTACCTGCCATTCATCTCTCTGCCGTCTTTTCTGGCTTCAATGCCTCCACGACTCAGGTCAAATGACACCCACTAAATGCGCAAACACAAAAATTATTTTACACAAGAAACCTGGCCGACTCTGCAGGGCGTACAAAATGACAGATGTACCTTTCCCTTCAAACACACGCACGCACACACACACACACACACACACGCACGCACACACACACACACACACACACACACACACACACAGGCACACGCCACAGCAGACTGCCATACTCCTGTTTGGGGGCAGAGCAGGTACAGTGGCATCTGCACGCTTGCCTTACTCATATATATTTCATGTAAGGGAGCGACAGTGGGCCTCCCCGCGCAGTTGTTGGTGGGCACACCAAGCTGCGCAGTAGGAGGCAATCCATGCTGAGCTCCTCCACAAGAGTTGGCCTTTTACAGTCTGAGTCATGAATTTTGACTTGAGAATGCAACACCCACCGGAACAGATTAGTATACTTTTTGAAAGCGTACGCTATACTCACCAACTTTTAAACTCAATATAAACTTAAACTATTTCCCCAATTAAAGGATTTTAAAATTGCTTGTGATTTCAAGAAGTGATACCAAGTGCACAGGCCAACGTTTATCCACAATGAATAATCCCTCAATCAAATTAAGCTACAGACCAAGCAAATGTCACAAGCGCGAGACTTAATGTGAGACTACACCCCAAAAAGAGCCATCGGACGTGAGGTCAGGACCCAAGTAAACAGGACAGATACTAACATCTGTCGTACGCAGTACTACAGTGTGAGCTGAGGGTGCGCTGCATGTGGAGAGGAGCTATGGTGGCACTAAGTCAAAAGCATCAAACATGCTTGTTTGCTAATGATTTGGATTTTTAGAGGCTCCAACAAATAGTCATAACACAAATGTGCTGACACCTCACACATGAGTAGTGCTACAACAGAGAATTGTTTGCGATAAGGGCTTATCGAGCCACACCTTCACGACCTTGGGGAGAGGCAAGTCGTGCAAAAACTCCTCTAGTGTGTCCCCAGCTTTAAAAAAGTCTTATAATTGTAGTGGTATCTCAAATGTTATAAATAATTTTCTTTCTGTTTTACAATTGCCCACAGGCCGCACTTTGGACGGCCCTGCCTGAAGTAGACTGACAGTAGCGCGGCTGCACACATCTGCGCCCACTACCAACCACTCTCTCACACACCAGAGTACATGACCAGCCAGCCATTGAGCTGACATTGACTGCCATATCTTTGTCAATTTATCCAAAACAAGTATAATGTTATCATGTTATGATGTTTTTAATATTTGTATTGCAGCAGCTGTATGCCTCTATTCCGTCATCACACAAACTGCAAAAGAAAGAAAAAGAGAAAGGGGCCAGTGGGGGAGAGAGAGCTGTGATGAGAAGTTGCAGAGCCACTATAAGTGCTTCAAAATCTGCTGAGCATGCACAAAATATATCACTAAAAGCAGCCCAAGAGTTCAGGAGAGAGGGAAACGAATTGGATGGAAATATTATGCCTACAGGACAGCATTAATTTACTCTCTAATTAAAATGTAGGCCTTAATATGCAAGTTTTATTATGTATCCATTCACTGAGTCAGTGCATACTGTGAGTCATACTCCTTGGTTCTTACCATATTGTTAGTTTAGAATAATGTTCTAGATTCATGTTAATGTCATGAATCCAGAACATTATTCCTTTGCATTTTTTCCATTACCAACTGGACATAGTGACCCTAACCCTTGCAATGGCACAAAATTAATGATGATCTAAATCCTAATCTCTTAATCCATTACCTGGGCCCTTAATCTGTTCAGGGAGGAGTTAGATAGACAGTCCAGGCTGAACAGTTTGGTCAGGTGAGAGCAGATATTTAGGGTAAACACAGTTAAGGTTAAGGTGTGGCAACTCCTCCCTTCTGGAGGATAAAAAGGTCCAGTTTGTAACCAGAAGAATTGTTGAAGGATGAGAGACGACACAAAACGTAAATTCGCAACCCAGTACAGACGACAACTTTAAATTATTTTCTACAAAGCTTGAGACAATGCAGTGTTTTAACACTGTATATACTGTGTTTGAAAATAAATCATACACGTGTCAACATTTTGCTTTTCAGACACTACAAATGGTGGTGACAACATTATAATTTGAAAGCACTTACGTACACACAAAGTAGCTAATAGCAGAGTATATGATGTTACACACTGCTAAGTTGCCCGCTCGCCAAAACTAGGTATTCAATATTTCTCTGCCCTCATTCCTTTGGTCAGTTGACAAGTGCCCATACAGCGGGGGAGAGGGAGGACTGGCATGTGTTCTATCTGCCACTTCACATTAAATAGAAGCAGGCATGGGCAGTCAAACCCAGATGGCCCCAGGGAAGGAGATTGAAGCAGTGTTCGGGAGACTTTTATTAAATAAATCCACCGTGCCATATAGCTATCAGACTGCACTTAAAATAGACCATCCACTCTTCACTGCACTGCACTCTTTGGAAAAAGGAGATCATGGACAACACAAAGGCATTATTACTCATATTTAAATGCTTTACTTCCACACAATGTAGAAGTGCATCATTGGCTTTGAAGGATGAGGGGGATAATCCTTCAATATAGCCCACTGTATTGTCAAGTTAGAATTGACTCCCCCCAAACTATAGATGTCATTGCAATTAACTTTTTCCAAAAAAGGTTACTGAAAGCTGACAATGAGGTGAACGGCACAATATTCTGCCAAAACGTCAAGCAAAACACAAAATATAGTTAATCAGAGGTGAGAGAATTAAGTAAATTGAGAATGAAAAAGTGTAATTTTTATGAAAGCACAAATTCACATATTCACCTTTAACAATAATATTTGTTTGGAGATATTAGGGGTTCCAGCCAGTTGCATAAATATACCAATCTCCATAGGGAAAAAGTGTCACCAGCTATCTGACAATCACTCTCCGAAGATATATCTCTCCATAACACACATTTATAGCACAGTGGGGTAGGTGGGACATGCATTTAGAGAGCCACTTTGATACACATACCCAGTGAGAATAACTAACTGTATGGGTGGACTGTACATCACCACAGATAGAAGGGCCTTTCTGCTGCCTATAGAAAAAGCTGACAATAACAAGCTTGATAGCAGTCATACATAGCCTCTCTGGAGGGATGGATGACAATAATATGAGTTCGCGTGTGGGAGGTATGTGTGGATGTGGAGGAGTGAACAGGAATCATTTGTCAAGTCCGTGAGCTAATAGCAGTGCAGTCAGAGAGGAGGGCAAATCAGATGAATGCGTCACCCTGTGACCTTTTAAAGAAAAGTGCGTTTATAGGATGGAAGTTGTGCATTTTATGGTTGAATGGGTGGTTGATGTATGAAACTGCCGGCTGATGTTTGAATCTGAATTAGAAAAGAATAAAATGCCTTTGATTCAATGAGATTAACATTATGTGGCCTTTCCATGTGCTGTTCTTCGCAAGTGGCTTTTGCAAGTTACTAGACATCAACTGGGCTGATAGCATATTGCTCCTATACTGACGTATCCTTAGTTAATAGTCCCTTGACAATTAATTTAAGGTCTTAAATTAAGCCTTTGACATTCAGCATACAGGGCCAGGATCATTTAGAGTAGAGATCGAGCACACCCCTGGTCATGGCGCAGCCAGTTCCTCACCAATCCCAAATCAATCTCCAGTCCCAATGAATATACCAACAATTCCCAACCAGCAAACTACAAGTCATTATAAACCAAATAAAGTCAATGAATGTCATATATCAAACTCAATTTGATCACCAATGATCGCTATCATTGTGATTTGTACTCGAGTGCAAAGCACTTTGAGTTGTCCTTGCGCAGGATTGTCCTCCATGATTAATTCTGTACTTGAGCTGGAACTAACCAATATGTTGTAGCCAATGCAAATTCTAGTGTGACTGGTTCATCAGTGTGTTTGTTGTAAGATGAGATAAGATAAGAATACCTTTCCCCCAGTGAGGACATTGCATCGTTGCAACAGTGCCAAAGAGTGGCACGGAATAAGATGGAGCAAGTGTCAGAAATATTTAAATGAAAGAATGAAGAAAATCTTCAATATACTGAAATATGCACAAAATGAAATAAAATAAGTGGAAATTGTTACCAAGAGATAGCAGAAATTTTTTTGGTAATGGGCCAAGGAAGATGCACAACTGCTGAATGAGTTAGTGAATAATAGCTCACAGGTCAGAGCAGAACAAGAAGCCCTTCAGGCTTCCCAACTGAGTCTTCGATTACCCTCCTAATTTCTGTCAGAAAGGTTGTATTTAACCAAAACTCTTGACTTTGCAAAGTGTAATGCACAAACAATGAATACATTCTGAACAAAAGGGATTCTGTTAAAGATATATTAGAGGAGACTGTGCTGTATGCCTTCTTGAGGGCACCATTTAGTTCTGTGGTCTGATAGGGGCTAAACGCTCAGGTCACAACCACATGGCCCCTTTCTTTTTGGGGAGCTGACACTGCCAAACAGGAGAGTTTGGTGAGCTATAAATGGTTTGGAGGATTGTACAGCCGAAATTGAGACCATTTACTCCTGCTGATGACAAACTGCCTTTCTGAAGGACTGAAAGACAGCAAGAACTGGTCGGGTGAGGCTGGGCGGAGACAGTAGAATAGACAAACTTTACAATCACTGTGTTTTTGATAGGGAAATTTTACATTTTAATGAATATCCGTGGCACCACAAAAAAGTCATGTGTTCTCTTTGATATAGACATGTATTCTAGCATGGCATAGGGCAAATGTGAAGGACAGTGCTGCCTTCCATAACTTTGATAGTGACCCAGGCAGGCAGCTGATAATATAGTCTGAGTGGGGATTACACACACATGTGAGCACACTAATACAGTATAGTGAGTTACTGCAGAGCCATCGCTGCTGCTCCAGTCTAAGTGCAGCCGTGCCCCACACACACACACTGGAGGTGGCTTTCAATTACTCTCACTCTATTCTTTTAGCTCTGCGCCCATTTACTGTGTCCTTCCACTTTTACTTCTTGACCTCTTGTCTCTCTTTCTTCCTTTAAATCCCTCATATTCCGTTCTAAATCTTTCGCTTTCTGTCACCCCAACCTGCAAAACCCCGCTCTCTGTATTTCTGTGCCAATCCTCTCCTCTCCAATGCTCTCATTGCTTTTGATTTGTATTCCAACACCATGCTTGTTCACTGGGTTAAAATAACACCAGCACTCTCCCTGATCCGAGCACAATAGCAAACAGCCATGCCAAAATGATAGTACACAAATACAAGGAGCACAAACAGTTTGGCTTTGATTGAATGCAAACACTGATTTGAAAAAGATACTTGGAAGTAATGAGAAGACTCCAACATAATTTGGTAATTTGCATAAAATATACACATAGAGCTGGGGACAGTTGTACATCGGACAAAAAGGGCATGTATTCACACTAACTGATTTGAATCCAAGCTAAATTTTGTAGCTTTTGTAGTACTGCAAGTATTTATGAAAGTTGCCCTCTAGACCAAAATAAAATTATCAATATCAACCAATTTATTTGAAAAAAAATATTTAAAAAAAATCCAATAATGAAAAAATATTGAAACCAAAAATAACAAAAGGCATGAATCTCTATTTATCTCAACTGTATGTTTTCATAATTCACTATAGCCCTCTGTCCATACTTCATAGGTGATGCTGTTGGCTGGCCTGGGACAGAGGGTAAACAGCGATGTGCATCTAAAGGGCAGGAGTGTCACCACGGTTTCAGCCTGGCACAGCCATGCGTCACTCAAATCAAACAATGGCCCTTGGCACTGTCGCATAGTGTGCATGTGTGTGGGTGTGTCCAGCACTCCCTGCAGAGCACACGTCACTCAGCATTCAGGCATAGGAGCAGAGCAAATTAAAGATTGATTCCTGATAAGGAACATGTCCACAGCCCCCATTTGTTTCAATGTGTTATAACCAACTTCTGTTTGACCATTCAGAAAAGGAGCCTCACCTAAACATTTCAGTCAACAATTCAAAAGGTCTCATTTCACTATCTGCAGTCGGTTCATTGCTATTCACATGGTGTAACCATGTCCCACGTCTCTGTTTCAGATGCCCTGCAGCTGGCTGCTCGATGCTCCAGTTATAACTGACTAACCGGACGTTAGTATCGTAGCCGTCAGCCCTATCTACGGAGGAATCCCTATCCAACAGGCACTGGACATCAACAACTGAAGATACAAAAAGGACTGGACATTCTTCCACGGTCTTCAGCCTTGTCTGCAGAGGGACTCCCATCAGCCCTGGGTCTATCCATAGCCTGTCCATCCAGGGGAGTGGACTGGAGCTCTCCTTCTGTGGTTCTTCCCAAGGTTTGCCCCACTGGGTCTTTGAGTTTTTCTTGTCCTTATCTTGTCCTCCATCCCCTGTCCTCAGAAGAGTCTAAGGACAGGGGATGGCATTGGATTGGTTCCATCTGCTGCTGACGCTTATAAGGACATGACATCTGTCTCGACATTATGTTTGCCTGGACACTACATTTTCTTGGACATTGCATTGTTTGTTTTGTTTCAACTCCTGTTGTGATATTGGGCTATACAAAACAGTTGATTGAATTGATTGATTTCATCTCACCTGAAAGATAATGCAATATGAACTTAATATTATATAGATTAGTGAACATGTGATATGAAATGATAAATGTATATTATTCACGGTTGCATTCTGTGTTGTTGCCTTTAGATCCATTTATTGACTGATACGACACATATCAATTTGAGGCCAAACAATTCAATGTAAAACGGTAAAAAAAAAATGTTTTGGATACAGTAGAGTTCAATACAATATTCCGATACTGTAACATTGGATTTTCAACACATTAAACAATGATTATTACAAGTATCTTAACATAAACACAATAGAATGCCTTTGCACTGGATTCTATTTGAAAATTAGCCAGATCAATGTGACCGAATAGGGTTAGACTTTGAATACATGTACATAAATTAAGAACATGTACTCCACCCGTCTCACCCGCAAAGCCGTCAGAATCACCAGGGACCCTACGCACCCATCACACAGTCTCTTCAGAGTAATGCCTTCTGGGAGGAGACTGCGGAATCTACGGGCCAGGTCGAGTCGCCTTAAGAACAGTTTCGTACATCAGGATCAGGAACATCAGGAAGCTGAACTCCCTGCCCTCCCTCCCACCCCTCCTCCCCCACCCCCCGCTCCACAATCAAGGATGAGAGAAATATAATTTCAAATCAGTCACATGGTTTGACACATAAAACAAGACATGACAATTCCTTCAGTGTAACTTAACTTATTAATAAATATATATGTTTATATATCTTGTTTTTTAGTTTTTAGTTTGCATTTTTGTATATTGACGTATATTTTATTACATTGTTTACACTTTACGTTCCGTCCAAGGCACATGTGAGTAGACAGTAGATTTGTAGACAGCGCGTAAGCAGTGGTCAGCGGAACCCCAAAAGAAACCAGAATCCATAGTGTCATTTTTTAGATTTTGATCGCTAAACCAATTTTAAATTTCAGGCTACAGACAGTGACATACCGGGGGTGGCGCAGGACCTGGCACAGGTCTTGTACACAAACGCGGACGAACATACAAGGAGTAGCCTGCACACACTCAACTCACCAATGTCTGCAACACTTCACGCTCCCTGCGGCTGCCAGTTCCTGACTGGCAAGTGACGTCAGGGGTGACAGGTCAGAGAGGGGCGAATATGGGACTAGCGACCTCATGCTGCTACATCTATAAAGTCCCATCTTATGACCTCTCTTCTTTTGGCTTCACATCTTCTTGAGTGAAGTCCCCAAATGCAGCATTCTTAATGTTCTTTTCAGTGTGTGGAGACATGAGCTGCAAAACGACACAGAATAAATAATGGGCCACTGGGTGTACACTGCACGATTTTGGCTGTCAGGTCACACACAGACACTGCAGTCCCTATGATATTTAGCATCATCCTCTCGCTGCAGCTACAACCTCTGCCAAGCGCATTGCCAACATAATAAAACAGCTGCCTACTGCCAAAGCCAAAAGCAACAATACACAGCCTTTAACAGACAGCATTATACTTTCCCTGCATTTGTTTATGGACATAAAGACCGTTAGCGAGCGCCGCCAGTCTCCTCCCCCGTCCACGGCCAGAAACTCTGTGACAGACCTCAAACTTTGAACCGTACAACCCTGTGTCGTAGGCTCCTAATTTTACAATTGCTAAGTCTTGCAATGTAACAACTAAAAATCGTATTAGACAAAAAGATATCTTGCTGTTTGCACCCAGCTTTGGACCCGAAATAGAACTTTTAACTCACATGTGGTTAACTTTTTTCTACACTACTTTCCATTGATGCTGTGCTCTGGAGGCTCTCGTAGATGCGTGATTGTCATGATGCGGCTGTTGCTGTTGCTTTTTGTAAAGCAGACTCTCTTTCTTATGTTGCAGAATAGCCTGAGCGTTTTTTAGCTTAGTGGCTGATGAGACACTTTATAGATGGAAGGTCCTTACGTGGCCCAACCCCTCACCTCTGACTCCGGAGATGACCAGACGCAGTAGGGCTGCCGGTGTACTGTTGAAACACTTGCATTTTCCATTTAAACCTGCTTATGATCAAAGTACATTAAGGTTAGGATTAAATCCTGTAAAATTATGTAGTTTATACGCAGTTTACACAGAAAACTAGCGCTAGAAGCATGCGCAGTGGAACTTTCAGTGCCACTCGACAAAGTAGTGCATCTCAACGGAACACCGACTTTGGAGAGTTTTGGTCTGGCAGCCACAGATGCCTCAAGTTGTCCTTTTTGTTGGCTTGAAGCCCGATGGCAGTGCATAGTATTCATTTGTGTTGATTGTTGGTGCCTTGTTTTGAGGGAATATTCTCCATGTTCCGCATTCCAATGACTGTCTGACTTCATGCCTCGTTCAGTATCTCAAGCAATCAATCAATCAATCAATCGATCAATCAAAAATATAAAATCTTTAAACTTCTTAAAATACATCGATCCATCTTCCGGTTTGTCCAGGGCAGGTCCCGGATGCAACAGTCTGAAGAGACTTTTCTATCCAGTTGCCTCTAGAAATATTTTGTTACTATTTGTACTCAACAACTGTCTTAGTTGTTTGAAGCAATTACTTCCCATCAGCTTCATTTGTTGTTATAAGATCTGTTAAAAAGCCAATGTTGAGGAAGGCTCTTGTAACATACAACTGATAAAGGAGAGTTTTGTAATAAGCAATAACAATCCCTCTCTGTGAAATGTTAGCAGATAAGACAACTATCAAAACACATGGTATTCATTAAATGTGTAAATTAAGATATAAAACAGACTGAAGAAAGTTAAGAAAAGGTGAAGGAGCTGCCAGCACAAAGCCTGCATAGATAATGCACAAGCGTTGGCTTGCTGTGACAAGTGTAAGGAAGATGGTTGCAGTTTAAAAATAGTTTAAGAAAGAAGCACATGTTGTAACAGAGCTCTCAGCACTGTGTCTTCTCATCGTCACTTATAAAGGTTAAAGATAGCATACCCCACACTCCAACACATTCTGTGAGCATTTTGAGCTGAGATACAAGGAGTCTATTAAATAGTCAAAATAAAAACTAAATCAACTAAAACTTCCCATGATGAATATCTCTGTTGACCATGAGGGACTAATTGAAATTGCTCAGTGGGAAGACCACCTACTTTGTTCAAGAATGGCCAGACAGAGATACTTAACATACAGTGCCTCTCGAAAGTACTAATACACCTTGAACTTTTGCACATTTGGTCATGTTAACAACCCTAAACACAAAGATTTTATTTTGAATTTTTTTAATGAAAGTTCACACACAAGTAACAGACAACTGTGAAGTGAAAGCAAAATTATACATGATTCAGTTATTTAAAAAAAAATAGAAATGTGAAAAGTGGGGCGCGCATAAGTATTCATACTTATACATTTTCTGAGTGCATTAAATTGCCTTTATAACATTCCTAATGACTGCAGAATGTTCACACCATGCCCTAACCATTAAATAGAGGCCGCCTGTGTGTAATCTACTCTCAGTATAATTCCAGCTGTTCTGTGAGGGCCTCAGAGCTATGGTCGGAGTGCATTGGTCACTAAACATCATGCAGGCCAAGGAGCACCACAGAGAGGTCAGGGATAAAGCTGTGGAGAAGTTTAAAGCAGCATTAAGTTATACAAAGATTTCCCAAGATTTGAACATCTCACGGAGCACTGTTCAATCCATCATTCGGAAATGGAAAGAGTATAGCACCACTGCGAACTTACCAAGACACGACCGTCCACCTAAACTAACAGACCGAACAAGGAGAGCACTGGTCAGAAATGTAACCAAGTGCCCCAAGATAACTCTGGAGGAGCTGCGACGTACTGCCGCTGAGCTGGAGGAATCTGTACATGGGACAACTATAAGTCGTACTCTACACAAATCTGGCCTTCATGGACGAGTGGCAAGAAGAAAGCCATTATTGAAAGGAGGCCATAAGAAATCCAGTTTGAAGTTGGAAGAAGGTGCTTTCGTCAGATGAAACAAAAACGTAACCTTTTGGCCCAAATGCAAAACATTATGTATGGCACAAACCTGCTCATCGTCCTGAGTGCACCATCCCAAGTGTCAAATATGGTGGGGGGAGCATCATGCTATGGGGCTGCTTTTCCTCAGCGGGGACTGGGAAGATGGTAAGAATAGTTGGGAAGATGGAAAAGCCAAATATAGGCACATTTTGGAGGAAAACCTGCTGGAGTCAGCGAGAAAATTGAGGCAGGGACGGAGATTCACCTTCCAGCAGGACAATGACCCTAAACACAAAGCTAAATCTACAATGGAATGGTTTAAAAACAAACATATTAATGTGTTAGAATGGCCCAGGCAAAGTCCTGACCTAAATCCTATTGAAAATCTGTGGAAAGACCTGAAAACTGCTGTTCACAAACGCTCTCCTTCAGTCTCTAGATGTGCAAATCTTGTAGTCATACCCCAGAAGACTTGCTGCTGTCATTGCAGCAAAAGGGGGTTCCACAAAGTATTAAGTCATGCTGTATGAATACTTATGCATGCCCCACTTTTCACTTTTCTATTTAAAAAAAAAAACAGAATCATGTATCATTTTGCTTTCACTTCACAGTTGTCTGTAACTTGTGTGTGAACTTTCAATAAAACCTTCAAAATAAAATCTTTATGTTTAGGGTTGTAAACATGACAAAATGTGCAAAAGCTCAAGGTGTATTAGTACTTTCGCAAGGCGCTGTAGTTTACTGTTTAATCGCTGTCCATATTGCCTGTTCCCTGGTTATTCTTTACAAATATTGTGTTGTATGTTGTTGTAAATAACTTTGGTGAGCTTTGGCTGTTTTGAATATCTTTTATAAATACATTTTATTAGTTTGGATTTCTGATTCATATTCAGAAAAGTAGATTTCAATTGTCTTTATGTTTGACCAATGCATGAGAGACGACAGGGGCACAGAAGTATTGCATATATGGCTTGTGTTGATCCGGTGCTAATGAATTGTGGGAATGTGAATGCGTGGGAAAGATTGAAGGACTACTTATTTGTATATTTGGTCGGGACAGTGCACACATGGGACTCATGCATGTAAACACGCCACACTGGATTGTAGCCATGGGTTCATTTCCATCCATCGTCCCCCACTCACTCTCAAACACACTTCCATTCATCCTGGCAAATTGTACATGTTTTTAGAGGTAGGGGAAACCGGAGTACCTACACAGGGGACAACATGCAAACTCCACACAGAAAGGCCCTGTCCGGCCCGGGGAGCGAACCCCATGTGCATCGCACATTGTCTACAGCAGGCTCATTTCAAATACACGCCCAATACAGCTCCTACCACATTCATGTTGTACTTTTGCCTGCACCGTTCAGTCCATTGTTTCAAATGTTTTTTTGTCCTCAATAAAGTTCTATGAAGTCTATGAATCGTCACCTGTTCATTGTTGAAATCGTCTTCTTGCCTGTTGTCCTGTTTTCTTTCATCAGTTAAACTCAATAAAAATTGTAGCAATTTGTGTAAGCTTTACCCCTTTACCCAAATTTACAGTGTAGCTGGTAGATTGCTAATGATGGTGTGCTCTGTTAAAAAGAACTTCTCACCACCACTCGCACAGGTCAATGAAGGCTTCTCTCACTCAAAAGGGGAGATTTTGTAAGGGTTTCGAGTATCCGTGTGCCTAACTATTTGACCTGCTCTGCTCTGCATTCATGTCCCGGGCCGACTGTCCTCTGAATAGATCCCGCTGCATAGATTTGAGGGGTAGCTGTAGAGGTTGGGCTGGCTGGATGAAAGCGAATAGAAGCAAAGCAGGATTATAGGAAGGGGGCATGGGGATTGGAAAGTGCATGTGAGAGGGATTTTTTTTTTCTTACTCCATCAGGTGGAATGCACACAAGAAAGAGGTGTTAAGATCGGCTGAATTTGCTTACCCATAAGCCTTAGCCAGTGGCAACGATTGGGTCACAGTCAAGGGCAGGAAGTAGCGTGTTTATTTGAAACGGTTTGCGATAAGGAAGATACAAACTTTAATAACTAAACACTCAATGATGCTGTGTATGTGAGGTTTTAAGAGACTGGTAATTAACAGCGAGGAGCGATAGTGGCTGGGGGCTATAAAGCAGATATCTGTGTACCTGCATTTGCATTCACCTGCATAACATGCCACAACATACCCAACAAACAAAAGTTTAAGATTCATCAGCCCAGCACAATAAAGGCCTTTTAAATGTAAATAGAGAATTATTATGTGGGAGGTGTGCCTTGTTATTTTTTTAGTTTTACTTTTGAGTCTTAGGCTATATCCACACGAAGACAAAACTTATATTTTCAGAAACGTTCTTTGTAAGCATGAAGCCAGCTCAGTAAATGTGTGCGCCCACATGGGTCAACTCAGGTCTGTGAAAACTGAATGATTCATCTGCCAGGCCTGTGTGTGGCGCTGTGACGCTAACAGAGAAAATAGAACAAGATGTAGAGGGCGCATGCGCAGTAAACTTGTGTAAACTTGTGGAACGTAAACAGTGAAAATGAAACGAATTCAAGAAAATAACTCTTGTTTTCCCAACGTCACCATGTTGGTAATTGGTGTCAATAAAAGTGCTCAATAAAAGTTGTTATCGTCAAACGTAAAACTCACCCACTTACGGTAAAACTGCCACGTGATTTGTCCAATCCAGCTCAAGCCTTTCAATCCAGCTTGTAGCACAAGTTTACAGTTATGGTAAAGATGTTTGTTTCTTCCACCAGTCAAAGATCATAAAGTTTACCTGATTGTGGTGCTGCATCATTTTGAAGTCGTAAAGAGAGACAAGAAAACAGCCTGCAGACTGTCATATCAAAACGCATAGCTCTTAAAGTGTAGTCAGTTTTCTTTAAGAATAGCTCCAGTTTTGTTTATTGGAAGCAGTAACCCTCATTGTTTTCCTGAAATTATAATTAAATTCACTTCCGACACCTGCCTGTGGGCTGAAATGCAAAACATTTGCACAGACATGGTATTAAAATTATATGTAATTAATAATAAATATATAAAAAATAAGAAAAATAATAATAAATTTGTCAAATGCATTTTCTTTTGAGTCAGCAGATCTGAGCCTCTATTTCTAAACTCTGCCTCTGGGTATAAACAGCTCCTCCGTGTTACTGTTGCTTGTTGGCATTGATCTCAAAGAAACCCTTAAATGTTTTAATACTATAATGAAACAAACAGCATTAGGCTTTTTTATCTTCGGAGCAAACGCCGTAGCAGAGAATGACTTTCAAAACAGATACCACTCAAACAAAATCTCCTTAGAGCAGGGGTGGGCAATTCATTTTCATAAGGGGCCACATAAGAAGCCTGAATTGAGTCGGAGGACCGCACCAACAATAAGTCAAACTTATTCTGCAACTTTATCCTATTTTACATTACACTAAATTGTGTATTTTGAATATCTGATACTGGACTATAATTTTCTGTAAATATTTAGCCATGTCAAGTCAAGGCCGGTGTGTGTGTGCATTGTTATTTAGGTTATACAACTTGTTAACTTCTACCATTGCACTGAAAGCACCTCTGTGCGTCCTTCAAACTTAGCAGGGGTCTCCAAGTAAATTTCCCCAAGGGCCAAAAGGGGAGTGTATTGCCGGAGTCCATAAACAAAAGCTCCAAAATAATAATGTGTATTGATTGGGAACATACGATTGAGGAAACTTTTTTCAATAAATGAATAATAATGAGCCTGACACGACTGTAGCCAATGTGTTGTTTATATCCTGATCTATCATGTCAGTGCCCTCTGCTGGACACGTGTGGAATTCTTTGCTTCTATTTTTATTTAAGCAGCCCCCTAGTGGCTGGAGTGAGCATTCTGGTAATGTCTTTAAAAAATTCATAACTCCGTAAAGGAATGGGCTAGAGACGTACTTTTTATTATTTGTTTGACATACTCAGGAATTTATGCCCTACAAGTTGTGGACCGGATTGAATCATCTCCGTAATTTGCCCAGGTCTGCCTTAGAGGGAAAAACAATAACAACATATTTACAGTTAACAAAATGCACAAAGTGACCTTGTGTCACTTGGTGCATTTTCCGCTGCTTCATATTGGTAAATCTTAGATTTCTAGTCAGCTAAAACAGCATGCACATTCTGAGTTGCTGAGAATCTTGAGCAGATGTATCTCATTGGTTCATTCATCAAAGGCTGCTTCCTGTCCTCCGTCTCCCACCGGAACCAATTTGTTCATAACCCCATGCATTCTGGCACCCGCGCCCCCAGTGTGGAGACAAGAACTGCTTCGCACATAATTAGTCTGTAGCAGGCATTACCGTCACAGTGACAAAAACATGACCTTATACAGGGATTGTCCGTAAGTCTGGTGTGCGTTCCTTACAAATGCACAAGGGGACAGGGGCGGCGCAAGGAAGGAGGCGAAAGATGATGAGGTACGCAGAATACGTGAAATATACTTAAAATGCCATAATTACTTTGTGTTATGGCCTGATGATAAGCATGATGAGAGATTTGCGCAGAAAAGAAAGTTTACAGGGATAGAATAACATAAGTGGAGACTTTAGTGAGGTGGCACACAAGGTGAAGACGCCATTGCAGGATAGATCTGCAGCGACGCAGTAATTATGTGTTAAAACAAGAACAATGTGTCCAGATTTGGAGACAAGGAAGTGGCCAATCATAATTATCATCATCGTCCAGCTTTTATTTCAGACAAGACACATAAACGTTTAGAGAAGACAACTGTACCAGTGATGCCACAGTTCAGACTGCGTTACCAGTCTGAACTGTGGCCTCACTGACTTTGATGTTGGTCAGGCTCATAATAATATGATCACAGTTGTTGAGCCGACAAATGAATCTGTACATTAAGTTTCTCAAAACTGCAAGAAATGTTTTGATTAAACAAATAAGTGGCACTGTCCCATCGAGGTCTTTTCAACAGAATTCATAGACAGTCATTGTATGCCACATTACGTTTTCATATGCTTAGTTTAGTTTAGTCTAGTTTAGTTTATTGGTTCATTTGAGCAGTTGAAGTTCTGCTCAAAAGGAGTGGGCCGAAGCAAAAGCTTATGAGCGCCCACCCCTGAAATCAGTACAATAAAAAATAACATATCACAATAGTACAAAGGAACAGATTACAAGGAACAAAGTACAAGAGCATAGGAACACAGCATGCACACAAACACACAACGTACCCGTTTGTGATTTCACTTTACACATTATCAATGATACATTTAGCACATCATATTTTGATTTTGCGGCTGTTTTGACACGGACCACACTTACAAAGCACTGTTTGACATGTCCATATAATTAACAAAAATTAACAGAAACAGAAGCGACGCCCAACCACAATAACGGTCTCATTTCATGTACGATGTCTGGTACAAAGCAAGTGACAAAAGGCGATCATTACTTAGTTAAAGATGGTTATCAATGCCTAACACAGTTAACATTCCCGAAAGTCACTAGTTGTGTGTTAAAAACAACATTAATATACATATTATCCGTGATCTTGCTACTTCCCAGTTGTCATTTCCATCCTTGATTTGGTATTGATTAGTGTATAATTTGCTTGGTTTCTTCCTTTTTAAATTTTAACATTTTTTGTATGTACAATGAATTATGTAATATGTAAGCCCTGCATAGTGTAGTGCGTTAAAAAGCCAGGGTGTAGAGGTTGAAGAGGGCAGTAGCTCCTCATCAACAAACCCCCACCCAGCTGCCCCAACTAGCTAGATTTGGTAGATGATGTTCCTATGCCCATTGGGAGGGTCCCTCTCAACAGATTTGGAGCTCGCCTACTCTAATTCTCTATTTGCGATTTTGAGCAATAGAATGACAACTATTCAGAGCAACAACACTCTTGCTTGAACATTTACACTGTAGTTGGACCACAGGGTTACCTTATATAACAGTGCACAATATGCATTAAACAGTATCACGTCATCATCATCTGACAGATCATCAGTTATAAAATGTCCCAAATATTTACATTTGCTACACAAGGTCAGATCATTCCCACACAATTTAAATTGAGGAAATCCGAAATGAAGACCCCAACCACCACTACACACAAAAAATAAATTAATGAAAGAGTTAATTACTTCTAGATAGTTGTCATTCGTGCATAATGTAATGATAATTATAATGGAAATGATGCTTGCTGAGTGATAGACTGTAGGTGAAAGACAGTGAGACTAAGTGGATAGTTATAATTAGAAGAGCCGAATGCTGCTGGAGAACTGTGCGTGCCCTTCAAATCACTAGCTTCTCCTATAGTGCTTCAGTCCACAATGACAGTTATGATAAGATGAAGAGGAGCTGTGCCAAATCTACTTATTAAACCAGCTCTCTCTCTCACTCCCTATCACGGGCTTAAAGGTGAGGCACGCCCAGGTCCACACACATACAGCGCTATGCCAAGTACAAGCAACACACCGTGAGTGTGTGGGCGAAACGCATGCTGTAGCCTCATTATGCTCCTCTGAACATCAGTTAAATAAAAAGTCTAATAAGGAAGGAGGGTGGAAAAAGGTTAATAACCAGCCTTATTAATTTTGGATTAAAAATGCAGTAATGAAATCACAGCGCTGTGCTCAATAAACTGTTAAATGTTGCACTTCAGAGGAGCAAACGCATCGCCTTCTGATCTCCCCCTGCAGCAGCTGTCTTATCTACTGCTGCACTATTTCACTTATTTATTTAGAAGCGAAAAATTAGCTGTAATTGGGAAAAGAAGAAGTCATGTGACCTCAAAGTTTTTGAAAAAGTTTAGTTTTTCTTCTTTTTCTGCTGTTGCTTTAGGCTGGACCAAATGTATGTTATTGAACTCAAGGTTAATAAACACTCGTGGAGCTTGTGCTGCGGCTGCATGCATTGTCTCTGCGTATGGGGGTGTCTGTCACTTGGGATGAGCGATCAGATTGCAAAAAGTCAATTATAGGGAGCCACATTTGGCTGAAAATGCCAATGAGGTAATTGAAGATCACTGTTGTGCAATAAATATTTATGCACAGCAACATTAACAAGAGGTTTGGTCGGACAACAACAGGCGTCATCCAAATGTTGATCAGTTTGGCTGAGACCTTTTGCCCACAAGAAGCTTTCCAAGAAGGCAGCATATGGACAATGGCAGCAAGCTTAATGGACATATCATAATATTGTGAGTACCACCTATTTTATACTGTAGGCTTACTGTAGTTTCATTAGCAAAGACCACACCACAACACAAGGTCAGAAGGCCTGGGAGGACCAACGAAAAAAGTGACGTCAGAGAGGCCAGACCTGGCCGAGGAAGCAGCAGCCACGATATGAAAAGTGAGAATTGAGTAGTGAGGCGGGGATGTGCCTGACTGTCGGTGAAGATCTCTCTGAAATGTCTACTGAACCCAAATTTGGTTCCCTGCTTCAGTTAGAAATAAGGGGACATAAGCAGATGAAATCGAGCGAGACCTAATGTAATGAACCAAAGCAGAGGTTCGTAAGGGCCAAGGAAAGAGTAGGAAGCGCTCAGCTTGCTGATCTATACCACAGAGTGAAGATAAGCATGAGGAGCCCGGGACTGACGCCAGGCTCAAACAACATAAACTATCTCCAAGGTCTCTGTGAAGAGCCTCATACTGCGCATAATACGAAACTACCCACCCCTATCCTACACCCCTCCCTCTGAGTCTGCCTCACTCTAATCCCCCTGCCTCGACTCTCTTTTGTGTCGAATAAAGAATCCCATTGCGGTGACCACGCGTAATTTGTTTATCATTAAATGTGTATAATGTGTGTGTATGTGCTATGACTTGCTTCAACTTCACTCTAATTTCTTGAAGAAGAGGGTGGTGCGTACTGATTGGGGGCAGCTGCCTGATGCTCTTTCATCGAACAGATTTTCTCCATCTGTGAAATCAATAAAGTATCTATCCATCTATCCATGAGTAGTGTGTACAGAGGTCCTTTGGATCAATGGAGTAGTTGAATATGCTGGATGTCGGAGTAAATTTTGAGCACTAAAGAAATCATAAAATGTTGTTACCATGGCGGTGCGTAAACAGGCTGCGGCTTCTCTCTCTCTCTTGACAAGGCGACGTTTCTACCCTTTTCTGCGAACTGCATTTGCAGTTTTTGTGATTCACATTGTTTTACAAGATGTTTTTGTACATCTTTGCTATGTTTTTGTGGAGTTCAGTGGATTTTGTACTGCCAAAGCGCTTTGCTAACAATGAACAGAGGATGTGTTTTAAAAGTAAACACACAGTTAGCATCTGAGCCAAAGGCTTTTAAGCAGCATTTGAGACCTACAAATCCAGAGATATCATCTTCTGAAGCGCTGACAGGTCACCGAGGGCCCCCCACACCTGCAGCGCAGTGGAGGTGTCACAAGAGGCGCTACAGGAAACAAAAAAGGGGCAAACAAGTAGGGTATCCAAGCAAGACTCACAGCTAAACCACACAGGCCTTTTATCCCTACTATTGTTCTGGCTAATGTACGTTCACTGGACAATAAGCTGGCCTATATTCGTCTGCTACGCTCCTCTCGGAAGATGTTGAAAGACAGTTGTGTTTTTATATTCACTGAGACTTGGCTCAATGGTAATATATCGGACAGTGGAATCCAGCTTGAGGGGCTTTCCTGCTGCAGAGCGGACAGAGTGATCTCCGAGGGAGGTAAGACGAGCGAAGGTGGTCTCTGTGTCTACACCAATGACGTCACCGTGGTTTGCAGACACTGCTCACCTCTCGTGGAGTTTATGATCATTAAGTGTCGACCTTTCTACATACCGCCCACCTCCAACATCAAAAACAGGAAAGAGGCACTGAATGAACTGTTCCAGAGTGTCAGTGACCAACAGACAGCCCACCCAGATGCCTTTCTCATCTTAGCTGGGAATTTTAACCCTGCAGACCAACACATTGACTTTCCAACAAGGGGAAACAACATCCTGGATCTGGTTTACACCACCAAAAAAGGAGCGTACAAGGCACACCCCTTCCCCCATCTTGGTGCCTAGGACCACATAACTATTCTGTTACTGCCAGCATACAGGCCACTGGTTAGAGTCACGAAACCGGTTCGGAAGGGGATAAAGACCATCACAGACTATAAACCTCCTCGACAAACCTGTGACAGTGACACCTCTCTGTTAAACGCTCTAAATGAATTATTTGCTCGCTACGAGGCACTCAACAGAACCCCGGTACAAAAGTTAACACCCCCTCCAGAAGACCAAGTGCTGAAGCTATCTCCAGAGAGTGTGAGAAGATCTCTGAGCAGGATCATCATACACAAAGCACCGGGTCCAGACAACGCACCAGGTCGTGTACTGAAAGATAGCGCTGATGAACTCACTGAGGTCTTCACAGAATTTTAAACACATCTCTGCAGCAGGCTGTGGTCCCAACGTGCCTCAAAGCGACCACCATCATTCCGGTGCCAAAGAAGTCACCGCCCTCCTGCTTTAATGACTACCTCCCAGTAGCACTCACTCCAATTCTTATGAAGTGCTTCGAGCGGCTCGTCATGGAACATATTAAGTCTGTTCTCCCTCCCACCCTGGACCCATACCAGTTTGCTTATCGGTCCAGTTGCTCAACTGAAGATGCCATCTCCACTGCGCTACATTCAGCCCTCACTCACCTTGAAACAAAGGACTCTTACGTTGGAATGCTGTTTTTAGACTTTAGCTCAGCATTCAACACTATAATCCCACAGCAGCTAATGCACAAACTGCTCCACCTGGGGATCAACACATCACTGTGCAACTGGCTGCTGGACTTTCTGCCAGGGAGACCACAGGCTGTACGTTTCGGTGGAAAGTCCTCCAGAACCATCACACTGAACACGGGGGCTCCCCAAGGCTGTGTGCTGAGCCCCCTCCTGTTCACTCTGCTGACCCATGACTGCGCTCCAAAGTACGACTCAAACGTCTTCATCAAGTTTGCAGACGACACAACAGTGGTGGGTCTCATCAACAACAGAGACGAGTCAAACTACAGGAGTGAGGTGAGCAGTCTGGCCATGTGGTGCACACAGAACAATCTCTCTCTAAATGTGGAGAAGACAAAAGAGATTGTTGTGGACATTCGAAGAGCGCGGGTCCAGCATGCTCCTCTAACAATCAACGGTGCTGCAGTGGAGATGGTGACCAGCACTAAGTTCCTGGGTGTGCACATCACAGAGAACCTTTCCTGGACCATGCACACTACATCACTGGTCAAGAAAAGTAATCAGCGTCTCTACTTTCTCCGCAAGTTAAGAAGAGCTAGAATCCCAGCCTTCGTTATGTGCAACTTCTACAGAGGGACTACAGAGGGCATCCTGACCAGCTCCATCACTGTGTGGCACGGCGCCAGCACTGCCTCCTGCCGAAGGAGCTTCCAGCGCATTGTGAGAGCAGCGGAGAAGATCTGCGGAGCCCCTCTCCCCACCATTAAGGACATGTACTCCACCCGTCTCACCCGCAAAGCTGTCAGAATCACCAGCCATCACACAGTCTCTTCAAGGTAATGCCTTCAGGGAGGAGACTGCGGAATCTACGACCATGGCAAGTCGACTTAAGAACAGTTTCATTCTCCTCTTTCGGAGCCTGTTCCGTAAAAGGGAAAAAAAGGTGGGGCGGGCGGACCGGCCATGAGCCTCCACAGGGCTCTAGAGCCTGTCAATCATAGATTTAGGCTTCAGCTTTTTATTTCTAATATACAAAAATCAAAGTGGTTGAAAATATATGCATTGTCTCATGTGTCATAGTACTTTTTAGAAAAACAGAAACTCTTTGGAGCCAGGTTTTAAGCAGTGCAATGAGGTCAAGGTCTTCATAGGAACAATAGTGTGTCTGTTTTCATTCAGTGTGTCCAGTTTTTCCTTCTGAACAATCGATCACCACAATAAAATTGAATAACCACTGTATTCTGCTCTAGGGAGTGATCATAGTTGCGACCCCCAGTATAACAACTGCTGGTGTTTCACGACCCCCACAGCACACATTTTCCAAACAAACTACATGGAAAATATGGCTTCCATATGATTTGACAATTCCCTAAAATTATCCCCAGAGAGGTCCTGACCCCCAGGTTGAGAACCACTTGTATAGAGAATAGTGTGTATATTCTAACATTGCCTGTGTTCATATTTGAAGATAAGAAAATATGAATATCTTTTAATGAATCTCACAGTTGGATTCAACACATATAGGGCCCGATCCAAATACCGATGGTCAAGCTCTGGTGCTGGTATTGAAGAGCGTGTGGCCCCACCCCGCTACCAGCCGCCTGCAGAAAATATTATAAGTCTGACATGGTCTGTAGGAGGATAACGCCTGGGCAGGGACCACTGTTGTAAATAACATTGTCATTGACCATGGGTGTATGTCCAGCCCACTTAGTGCATTAAGTCTAAAGCTGAAGAAACACAAGTTCTTATTCTTGTCCATGATGGAATACAAAAGAAGTTTGCTTGATCCGTGGCTTTAGTCTTCATTGGGATATTTTCCTACTTAATTTAAACATCAGCTGAGTGACCCTGTGGAATGACAAAGTGAGCATGTTTTCACAGGGGAATCCAGACCCAAAGAGAATTCATAGAATCGACCCCAGAACCTTCTTGCACTAAGGTGAGAGTGCATATCACTGCCACTGTGCTGCCCAGTTTGCTCTGAGAATGGATTACACTGGTATCTCAAAATAATGGTATCTCAAATCCACGGTGTTCAAGGAAATAGAGTCAGAATGTGTTTGTATCTTGTAGCAGCAGGCTATTATGAATGAAAAAGGCTTTGCAATTCATCCTGATAAAAACAACTTATTTTGTTTTTGAACTGAGTTTTATGTGTTCTTTCAAGTCTTACAGAAAGGTCATTTTAAAATGAAAGAGTGTTGTATTATGCGAAACACATTTAGTGTTCTTGTGCTCTTCTTTTCAAGTAGATAAAAGAAAAGTGCCAATAAATTTGAAAGTTTGTGTATGTTTTTGTTGCTACAAACAGGGTTCATTTTGGTACTTCAAAACTGTTTCTTCATTTTTAATGTCATTCAAATCCTTCACACCTATCCATCAATTCTCCCTCTCACATTCGGAAGAAATAGAAACACATCCACACAGATTATCAGCACATGGACTGTTGTGGTTGGGTACAATGAGATAATAGCTCAGACAATAGGGACTTATAGCATAGTTATAGCATTGTCACATGTGGTAGAGCAGGGGTAGGCAATGTCATGCCCGGGGGCCAAATCCGGCCCTCCACACCGAACTTCTGGCCCTCAAGATGATTTTGATGAATATTATTATGCAAATAAAAGATCAAGTACCTGTTAAAGTACTCTAAATATGCGAGAACTAGTGTCAGTATTTATTTATATATATTTTTTTTTTTTATTCCCTGGCAGAGCACCCCACTTGGTCATAGTTAATGTAAAACAGTGATTCTCAACTTGCAGGTCAGGATCAGAAAGTGGGTTGCGGAACCATGAGAAAAATCAAAATTGTCCATCTGAAAGTGCATGGAAACACTACCGGAGTCAGTTAAAATGAATGTTATTGGGCGTTATTTTAAAAAAAAATTTAGATGATATATCACTGACAGTATATAACTGTTTTATTTGGGTCACGGCTTGTCACCACTCGAGATTGAGAACCACTGATGTAAAACATTGGCATTTGCAGAAAAAAAAAAGTTATTTACTTTAGGATACAATGGTGAGGTTCGGCCCTTGGTGTTTTGGCAATGATTCAAATTGGCCCTCCACGACACAAACTTGCCTACCCTTGAGTGTTTGTAAAAAAAAAAAGAAAGAAAAAAATAATAATGTGAAAGGCCACTGCACAAATTTAGCACGAGCACCTAATGAATATGTAAAATGGCGTAATTTTGATACAATGTGAATAATTTGTTGTAATAATTGTTGTGTGGGTATTTATCACGACTATGTGAAATAGAACTGAACTGAAATGTGTATGTTTGAGAAGCAGGTATAAACTTTTGTGTAGGATATAATAATACAGTTTGTGCGCCAGTGTGCCATTCAAAACATTTTCAAATGTTTAGAAAGATAAATACTAATTGTGTTGTTTTGATGGTGTATGAAGTTATAGATAAATGCCCTATATGTTGATGTATAACATTGATGTATAACTTTGGAGCAATCACAGCTGTCCATCAAACGGCTTTAGGAGTCTGTCCTACGTCCTTAAAAAAGTCCTTATGCAAACCACAAAACATCTTTGTATAATACACGGAGTAAAAGTTCAAACGTTTAATTTATCATTAATTTGTTTCCTCATCGTTCTTCTTCTTTGCTATTTCGTTTGATTAGATTTTTGTAATTTTTTTAGAAGCAAAAAAGTTGAATCCTTTACCCAGAGATGGGGACTCGCGAGTCGGACTCGGACTCGAGTCGGACTTAAGTCGCTATTTTTAGAGACTTGCGACTCGACTCGGACTCGTCCCCTACAGACTCGAGACTTGACTCGGACTCGTCCCTTATAGACTCGAGACTTGACTCGGACTCGTCCCTTATAGACTCGAGACTTGACTCGGACTCGTGGTCTGAGACTCGTGAACATTACGAGTCCCTCGCGCACTTATTACACACGCTGTTTGGACGCTTGATTCTGGCTTTTTTTTTCTCGGCCGCTCCTTCGTCTCTGTCTCCTCTGTGTGCGCGCGCTCTCTCTCACCGCGCTGCTCATCGGCTCTTCTGCCGTATGCCCCCCCTCCCTCCCTGCGTGCGCACGCTGTCCTGTCGTGGGTTTGTTGACATCGTGAGCGCGCTATTCGGACTGTACTTCTAGCGATCACGGCGAAATACAACAGTTTCTCTCATTAATGTAAAGCCCACAGCGAGAGTGAAGGAAAAAGGCGGAGGTAAGAGGAGTTTGAGCTGATGCATAAGTTGTAGCTAATACTCAGTAAAGTGATTAGTGATCAAATCATTACCTTTACGAGGCTACCGTTTATTTAGGGAATATTGTGTCAAAGACCAATAGCTGGCAGTGGATATAGCAGGTCCTGTAGCTACAGGCTGAAGACAGGACACTCATGTCAACAGTCTGTAAGCCTTCAAGGTAAGACTGGAAGTATTATTATCCACAGTGGAGTTTATGATAAAGGAAACTTCAGTAACATTCTGAAGCTTCTGCAGACATGTTTGTGACAGAGTACAGCTGTGATAACTATACTGATGTTACTTTTACAAAACTGAAGTAGTGGTGTGGGAGGGCTAGCTGAATGAATGACAGGGCCTGCCTTTGGCCACAGAAATAGTTAATATTATTTTTTTCCAAACTTACCATTACATTGGGATTGACTGTGAATATGGTTCATAGAAATATTGTGATGTTGATTATTTGTGTGTGGAAGGCCCGGGCTCGTATTTGTCTGATAGTTGTTTTTAATTTACAGGTGTTTATTGATTTTAAAATAGTTTTATTGTACTGTGATTTGAATTAGTGTAAAACATAGAAACCATGGGACTTGGACTTGACTTGGACTTGCAGGGTCAGAGACTTGGACCTAGACTGGGACTTGCGGTCAGAGACTTGGACTTGACTTGGACTTGTGGGGTCACAGACTCGGACTTGACTTGGACTTGTGGGTCAGGGACTTGGACTTGACTTGGACTTGCAGGTGAGGGACTTATGTGCATCTCTGCCTTTACCACCCCGTGCTCAAAAAAGGAATGACCAAAGTAATTCACTGAAAGATGAAAAATGAAGATGCAAAAACCCAAATGAAGCTGCGAGTCAAAAGAAAAGCGAAAACGGGACTCGTATGCTCCGCTGTTCACCTGTTCCTTCCAGGCACATATTCCCACTGTTCTGCTGTTTCCCGTTTCAGTCTATGATCAGATCCTCATAATCTTCGGACGCACATTCAGCAACGCTGGTTACTGTTCCAAGTTTTCCATCACATACAGTATGGCCGTGGTCTGTGTGCTTCGCACAGCATATGCTCCTTGAACCAGCGCGTATCTAGTAGGGATGCAACAATATTCAATATTATCAAATATTGAACTGAATGCCATCAAATTGAACGCTCTTCAATTCAATTATGCAAATATGTTCCATATGGATCAATAAAAGATTGTAGATGCCTGTGAAAAACTCTTCTGTAATGCAAACTGCACACGACAGACCCTGGAACGATTTTCTACAGATCTCCGAGAGTGCTTCCTCTACACAAAAGGTTGATGACATGGCTCCTGACTCAGCCAGACGGGAACAGAAATCTTCATTGTGCTAATTAGCTGCTGGCTGTCTGTTAAAAGACTGTTATCTTTGCACATCTCCATAGCCTCTATCTAATCTGCAATATCTGAAGGCCCATCTCAAGGTGATCGCTCAGATAGGGCCGTCATGGACTTAAAAAGAGCACCATCATCTGACAGAGCAGAAACGCGTCTCATTTCCCTTCGTCAGACTTGTCCAAAGTCAGCCTCCGCATCAGTGTTTGCGAGCACAAATGGCCTGTTTGAGCGTGTGTGTTGTCACCATCCCCATAGGGAACACATTCCAAATTTGAGCAAAATGTCATTTTGTCACTGCAGGCCATCACGCAGCAGACAAAAGCAACAGCACACCCAGAGCAACACACAATAAAGTTAAATACAACCACAGCTGGTTGTTCAAACCCAGACAATTGGTTTGTGGAAAAATAAACATTTATTCACTGCATCAAGCAGCTGTGGTGAGGCAGTTTTTATTGTTATACACTTTCACGTTCAGCTGTTACATTTGGAGCACCTGGGGGGAAAAACTCACTTTTTACGAACAGTAAGTGTGGAAAAACTCTCCTTGACTTGCATGACACAGGCTGACTGCATGTTGACAGTAGTCAGTGTTCATTCAGTTCAGCTGAGCAATTGAGACAAGCCTGAGCTTGAGTTGTACGGTACATGGAGTGGGACTGTCGGCCTAGCGCGACTACTGCAGTGACACAAACATTATCAACAGCTGCTCCCTGGGAGCAGACATAACCATTATACCACATTAGGGCTACCACCAGGCTGCTTAAACAGGAAGCCTGTCATCTATTACAATGCTGCCTCGTGTAAACCATCCTCACGCTTTAACAACACATTCAGTTATACATCTGGTAATTGACTCTGGAGATATATACCCTTTAATAACACAATGAAATAATTGATTATGGAACACAGAAATCAGATTGATAAAGCTGGAGAAGACACCTGAGTGGTAGAACTAGAAGATCAATTTGATGTGCCATTCAACTCTGGATTAGTACTTAAACATGCACATGTGATTACTTTTCGAAAGAATTTTCACAGTGTAAATGTAATTATACTGCAGAGAAGGAGAAAGAGTTTTTTTTTTTTTATTTGACAAGAGCCGGGCAGTATAATCCAAAATTTGAACTAGCCCATGATTGTGGGCAGTCTGAGAGGATGATTAGTCTATGCAGATTAAACTCTGAACTGGTGATAGATGTGAGCCCCATAGAACTGTATTGTCTTTTTGTATTGTCTTCTATAGTTACTAAATTTAAATAAAAATAGAAACTTTAACATTGCAAATTGTATGGCAAATCAAAGAATAACATTGCATACTTCACTCAATTCGCTGCTGCGTGGTGGCATACTAACTGCTATGCTGCTGCATTGCTATGTTATGACATCACACACATAATAATTTTCTATTGTACTGCATATGTCTAGGAAGAGGATGCCTACTGTCATTTTAAAGCATTAGGTCAAAAATACAATAAAATCACCGGATCATCAATACGGAACACCTTCTGTAAAATGTAATCAGTACTTAAAACTGATTTTAAGTACTGATTACAGTACTTTAAAAAAACGATTTTTTTTTAAGTACTGGGGAAAAAACTATTTTAAGGAACTATTTTTTAAACAACTATTTTTGGGAGTTCCGATTGAAGATAAACTGTACTGGAAGGAACAGGTCGAAAAGGTTTGCAAGAAGATAACTAAGTCTATTGGAATCATAAGTAAATTAGAAACCTAACATTTTACTACAGTCTTATTTATCCCCATTTAAATTATGGCAATATTGTTTGGGGAAATACTACACTACTTATCTAAACAAAATGTTCATTCTACAAAAGAGGTTTGACCGTATAGCTACTCTTTCTAAACCTGATGCTCCAAGTGCACCTTTGTTTTTTTTAATTAAAACGTGAATATGTTTGATACGAATACTCTTATGACTTGTACTTTTGTATTTAGATCACTGTATGATGATGATTAATGTCTAAAACATTATTTTGTGCATAACCATCAGGTTTATCGTTATTCTACAAGGCAGGCTGCAAAACAGCACCTTCATCTGCCATTATATAAAACATCTCGTGATCAACGGACAATTGCATATCATGGAGTTAAAGTATGGAACAGACATATCCATCTTCTGGATTCATTCACTGCATTATACATGTATATAAACAAACTAAAACATAAATTAATGGCTGAGTATTTGCGCTGAGTACAGAGAAAATGATTCATCAAGGAAATGATTGTATGAGCATTGTATATTTGACACGTATTTGTATTTAACTTGGTATTTTGACTAGTGACTTGGCATGGCTTCATTGTTTACTTGGGAGTAGTGTTGTTATAAGCCTACTTGGCTTCTACCTCTCCCATGCACATGCTATTATTATTTTTTTGTATATTTATACATCCAAATAGATGCTTTTTATGTTCTTTCTTTTTTTATTCCTTTTGATGGCTTCTTTAAAGTGCTAAATGTATAAATAAATAAATAAAAGGAAAAAGGGAAACCCCATAAGATATTGACCACCGAAAGTATTCCCGGGGCTCAAAAATTGGCAGATTGTGATAAATAAGTTAAGATAAGTCTTTATTGATCTACCAATGGAGAAATTCACTTGTTACATCAGCTATTTAGAAACACTGTGTAAACTGTTTGAAATGTGCAAACAGTTAAATTGTAAATGGAGGCATCTTGCATACGATTAGTTTAAAAATAAAAATAAAACTACAATAAATGTAGAATATCAAAATGTCAACATTGGCAGTGCAAAGTTTATAGTTTAGTTGATGAAGTGATTATTGCACAGAGGTTTGCGTAGGAGTTATTGCACATGAGTGACTTTACAGTAGTGTTGTACAGTCTGACAGCAGTGGGGATGGGTGTCTCAGTCTTCCACTGAAAGAGCTGCTCAGCTCCTCGACAGTCCCGTGCAGTGGGAGGGAGGTGTTGTCCATGATGGAGGTGAGCTTGGCTAATACCCTCCTCCACAGAATCCAGGGGGCAGCCCAGGGCAAAGCTCGCTCTCCTGACCAGCTTGTTCTGCCTATCCTCTGTCTATCCTGCCTATCCTCTGCTTATCCTCAGCCTATCCTATGTTTTTTTCTTTCAGAATCGCGCAGCAGCAGTTCCTCCTGAAGTGAACACTTCGAGCAACTGATTGCAACCGTTTCAAGTGACCAAGAGAAGTGCTAATGCGATTCGACTGGTTAGGTGTGTATATACCTTCACACCAGTTTGTCTCACCGGAAACTCATCTATCCACTGTCCAGTTGACTCAGGTTAAAGCAATCAGAATCAGAATGGTACCTCTCTGGTGAAAAGGAAACCAAAATTAGTTTGTCGCTGCAGAGCCTCAACCAAACACCACTGCACTTCACAGGGGTGCACCCCCGTTCCCCTCACGCCCCTGCCCCCGCTCAAAGCTTACCCAGTGCAAAATGGCGACAGACACATAAATGCAACTTGGGTCATGTGTCTGTCGCGGCGTGGCTAGCTAATAACTGTTATAGGCTATTTTGACATGGGTAGGGGGCACTATCCTGGGAGGAGGTTTTATATTAATGGGTGCATTCTGTTCAGTTTGGGGTAATGCATTAGTGTCTTTAATATGAGCTCTGTTGGTCAATGCTTGTGAGCTTGAGCTGTCCTCGAATATACCCGAAATGTGTGTGTTCTTTGTCGTGGCGTTACAAGGAGACTCTTGAAAATGTACATAAACCCAGGTTGAATATTGAATTTCAATATGTCTTGATCTCATTTGGTTAAAAAAACAGGGACTAGACTAGTTCATTAAAACATAAGAGTGGTCAAAACAGATTCTGAATTTTAACCCAAAATGGCCGACTGCCTGTGTGTCGGGCCGTTGCGCTCAAATTCAGTGTTTTGGTTTGTCTTTTCACTGTACCGGGCGTTTTATTCCCGAACTACATAGGGGTTCACTTTGAGATTTTGTTTTGCGCGTGGCCCCTAAATGTCTCAAAAATACGATTGTTCACGGGGAAAAAGAAACGACACAAAAACAATAGTCCCTTGCCGGGACTGCGTTCGCCTCGGGCCTAATTATAAAATGAATAAAGCAAGATAGAGGCATGTTGTAATTGACTTTTTTAATCAGTATGGAATGGAGAATAAGCATATGAAAAAGATCAACTTCAGTGAAACTAAATGTTTTGGTTCCTATTAATTGTGCACAGAAGGCGGACTTATCTCGACTGGACTGTGTCCGGCTCGGGCCCAATAATGCATTTGCATTTGCATTTTTATATAGCGCTTTTCTGGACACTCAACGACGCTTTACATTGTATTATTCATTCACTCCATACTTGGTGGTGGTAAGCTACTATTGTAGCCACAGACTGATGGAAGCGAGGCTCCCAGTCTGTGCCATCGGCCCCTCCAACCACCACCAACCACTCACTCACACACTACATTCACCCAGGGTTCCTGCTGTTCCCAAACGGTCTCCCATCCAATACCAACCAGGCCCTTCCCTGTTTAGCTTCTGAGGTCTGACGGGATCGGGCAGAGCAAAGGCGGGGATGATCAATAAAACAATATGCATGCATCTCAATTTGTCTACATGAGTCGGTTATTAAAGACATTACATTCCTGTTTTGGTAACCATCTACCCAGAGCTCATAACCATGTCTACATTATGTGTGAGTGGCCTCCGTAATGTGAGGATAATTGATACGTTACATTATCTCTGTGTCAGGCTCATGTTCAGGTTGAATTCTGAGACAGGTCTATTAACATTCTAATAAAGATAATTAACAGGTTACCATTCTTGATTAATGGTTTCATCATTACAGCACTCTTTTATTTAACATGAGCACAAGTGGCCATTGGTATTTGACTTCTGTTTCATTTCTCGCTCTTTCTGGGTTAACACTATTACTGCCAATATCTGTTTCTCCAACTCGGAAAAACGCTGCATTTTAATCGATTGCTGTCTCACCTACTTTATACAACTCACGCACAGGTTCAATTAAAAGCTTAAAGCCAAAGACTTTTTTGCATCGACAAAGAATTACTGTGTACCAAATTTTAGCACTTCTGTTGTAAAACTGAAGTGCTTCGACTGCTCTTTGTCGTAAATTGTAATTTTGTAAAGAAATTGCGTCGATCAGATGCATTATAGTCCTGAGCTGCTGTGATTTATGCGGGACGTTTTATTTTGTTGGCTGGAGCACTTGGAGGAAACCTGAAGAAATATCCTGTCAGTCCAGAATTCAAACCCAGGACCCTCTTACCGTGATGCAAGAGTGCTAAAATGATCCCCGTCTACTTGCAACAGTGCAGATAAATTGATTTCGGAAGTTGTTGTAATTTATCTTAATTAAGTGAGATCAAATTCAACCTTAATCCCCCTTAGATAATAATCACAGTTCAAAGGGGCAATTACCGCTGACCTGCTGTAGAAAGTGGACATTTCGTGAATACCAAAAGTGTAATCTCGCGTCCCCCTTCTCCAGAAATGCAGTTATTTCTCAGAAGCACATGTATTCCCAGTGGTTTTCCTCCCAAAGGTTATGCTCCATGTGTTTTGTAATATACAGATACCTTCAGTGTTTTGTTTGTGTTGCAGAGGGAGGTGAAATTGTTCTATTATTATGACCCCGGCTTGTCCCCTCTGCCGGTCCCCTGCTGGGATTTTGGAGGGACAATGTTGTGCTATCCTCCAGCCTGATCTTTGCCGCAATTTACAAGAAAAAAATATTTTGTGAATAATGCCATGGTGTTTCAAAGACAGCCCAAAGATACTCTCAGTTTATAGTTATACCAGGGGGATGCAGTTATGTATGAACCTGGAGGACTGGGAGGTGGCAGTTCCACCAATGAGTATATTCAACAAAAATACATAGCAGCAAAAGCAAAGTCGGCAGAATTATTCAATGGAGTGGGTCATTGAAAGGTAACAGAATAGATGTAAATGGAGCAGGTGCAAGGCTCACTACTGGGGGCTGGCTCCTAGCGTAAGGATACAAATGAGCTTTTGTTAAACAACTTAAATTATTGTTATTTAAAAGTACACTGCGTAACTTTTTGGACTATACTGTTGCCATCAGTACAAAATATGCTCCTAATGACCGGCTCAACACAGAAAATGCAGTGGGTAGTCAAAGAATTGATTTGGATGAGAACCAAACCTATTTAAATCTCAAATTCTGCTGACTTTAGGCACATCTCCATGGAGACGGTAAAGTTACAGTCATGTCTGAGGAGAGCTGAGCCGCTCACAACAAAGGCACTTGTTTGTTTGTGCATTTATGAGGTTTTTTTCAATTATGAAAATATCTTACATAAAATAAATGCTTGTATTTCAATATTTTTTATTGGGTAAAATGTCACACAGTGTGGCTTTAAGTATATAATATATAAGTGTGGCATTACCCATTTTATTGTTAAACATAGGCTATTTTATGAATATTTATTTTATTATTAACATATAGAACTCAGAACATCAGCAGGTGGTGCCAACCCCTTAAAGTCGTATAAAAAACCCTTCATTCATTGTCTTTCTCCGTACTTGGGAGTCCATCAAAGCAATAACATCATCAGCTTTTTACCATCTGAAAAACATTGCTAAGATCAGAGGAATAGTGTAGGACTAGGACTCATCCATGCATTTGTCTCCAGCAGGTTAGACTACTGTAACGGCCTGCTCACTGGCCTTTCTAAACGAACTGTTAGAGCTGCAGTACATCCAGAACGCTGCTGCTCGAGTCCTGACAAGAACCAGGAAATACGACTATATTAGTCCAGTGCTCCGGTCCCTGCACTGGCTTCCTGTCACTCAGAGAATAGAATTTAAAACAGCTCTGCTTGTGTACAAGTCTTTTCATGGTTTAGCACCAAAGTACATCTCTGACATGTTAGAGCCGTATGAACCATCTCGGGCCCTGAGAACTTCAGGGAGGGGTCTCCTGGTGGTTCCCAGAGTCAGGACTAAACACGGTGAGGCTGCGTTTCAGTTTCATGCAGCTAAAATCTGGAACAGTCTTCATGAGGATGTGAGACAGGCCTCAACTCTGACAATGTTCAAATCCAGGCTGAAAACAGCTCTTTTTACCTGTGCATATGAAAACTGAAAGTATTTTATCTGCACTCTTCCCTTTTACTGTAATTGATTATTTTTTATGTTGATGTTTTAATGATTGATTTTATCTGTTTTCTTGTAATTTTATGCAACTGTGAAGCACTTTGAATTGCCTTGTGTATGAATTGTGCTCTACAAATAAACTTGCCTTATTTCTCCTGTCAGATTGCATATTGCAATCTGACATATTGCAGATATTTGCCATTTATCTTCGTGCTTCGTATGGCCGCTAACACGAGCTTTTCTGTAGTGTCAGATGGTTGAGGGCTTCATTGCGCACCATCCCATGGCGTCCAAGGCTCTGCTTGGTGATGGCGGTCCGGGGTCTGCTGGGGTCCTCACTATCGAAGCCCCGAAGAGCTTGTGTGGTCGTGCGAACGTTAAGAGTTTGCTCACGTTACGGTGATTTTCCCACTGTTATGCTCTAGTCTAACATTATCTTAAATTTTATTGGTCGAGGGGTTTGGTTACGACTCTGCTTTTGGTTTTCCTGCTGCCTCGTTTTTAGTGCCCCGTAGACCATGGATTCTTATGTTATTGGAACTAATTGTAACCAAACTATGCACTGAACGACATCTATGAACTCAAATACTGGAAATGTGAACAAAAGTTTTTAAATCAAGCAAATACTGTGATAAAAATAAATATCATGTATACATTTGGAACATCTTCAGTCCTCTTTCAATGAACGAACCTATGTGCCTTTTAGAGGTCCGGAGCCAATTCTCTCCGGTGTCGTTCTTTTTGTCTATTTTATTTTAAATCCTGCTAAATTATATACCACCACCACTCGTCTTTCCACATAAGTATACTTGAATAACAATTATTCAAGTTTTTGATTGTGAAATAATTTGACCCTTTTCCCCTGCACATATTAAAACTCCGTTGGTTGCCTGCTGTGTAAAAAAAACGGAAAGTTTCAGACATCTGTAACAGGGAAGACTCATTTGTTATGGTACATTATGTATCATTTGCGTTTAATTAGCCATTAAAACTCAATTTCATTATCATTTACACTGTGCAATGCAATAACTGTGCTTCATGGTATGAAAAGATAGATTTCCACATTAATTTATGTTAAAGTGCCAAAGCTATTGGAAGGCAGAGTCCCACATAAGTGTAATGTGGTTTCTTTTCACAGAGTTCACTACTGACACCTACTGACAAAAACAAATTCCAGGAGTTTAGCTGAGGGAAGCTTTAAGACACTCTTACTGTCACGCTCACTGTGGAAACGAATCGTCATTATTATCTCATCATAATATTTTTAGAACCGGCTGCCCAGTATATTTGCCCATATACTTGAAACATTACACTTTGCGCTAAGTAAAGTGTGATACTGGGAGTAATGAAATACCAAACCAAAAAAAAAGAGTATTTTCAGAAATCACACATTTAGGTTCAAATTAGACTTCACTGGCTTATTCCTGCAGCTGTCATTTTACTCTGAATTCTCTCTCCTCTATCTCAAATGTGTTGCTTTTCGCCACTTCGCAGGGACAACCTCGTCACTTGGGCAATGCAAACTTCAGCCTGTCAAAAACATCAACAGAAAAAGTAGAACTTGTTTTGTAAAACAGATTTTATTGGGGGGGGGGGGGGGTATATACTCATCACCTGGGAAGAAACTTGAGATTTAAAATAAAAAATGCTTATAAGTCCTTGTATGTGTTTGATTGTGGAACTCTGGGCTGAGGCGTGATCCAATGAGCCGCTTCACTGAGAAGGTTGTACTCATTGCTGTAAGACAGGCTCTCGCAGTCATATTTGGCACCTGCGTGATCCCCATAAACAGGTCACAGCGAGCCCACTCCCAAGTTCTCTGCATTACTCACTCGCACGCCGATACCAAGGTCTTCCATCCGCCTACGATATAAAACCAAGCTAGTGGGAGAGAAATAACATTATGTCAATACAAGATGACCCCAATGGATCAGTGGGGAGGAGGCTAGAACAAGAAGATTATGAAAAACACTAATAAAGGAGTAACCCAGAGTTGACTTTAACCATCTCACTCTTAAAGGCACAACTCAAAAAACACCTCTGGGAGCCTTGCTGTGATTCTCCACCACCTACACATTGTTTATAATAAAGTAAATGTCAAAGGGAGAGCACAAAAATAGCAGCGTTGGTAAACTGCAGCAGTTGCAGTACAAGTGTGGAGATATGTATGTTTTTGTGTTTGTTTTTTGATATGTATGTTTTTTTTTTTGCTTTAGAGATTTTCCACAGACTGGATGTGATATAACACATTTGATATTATTTTGTTGACCAATTGCCATCAGGTCCTAAATAGACGGCAACATAAAATATACAGTGGGAAGAAAAAGAAAGTACAGTTTTCTCACATTTCTGCCTCAATTGGTCACTAAATGTTTACTCATTCTTAAGATTGTGATCAAGGCCAGACCACATTGAGTGAGAAATTTAGGCAGAAATGTGAGAAATTCCAAACGGTGGACTTACTTTTTCTTTCCATCGTACCTTTGATTTCTGGTGGGAAAAAACAATGAATTTCATAAACTGAGCCAAGTCCGATTTTAAAGTGTCAAAACACATGTAAAACACATGTACTCTACTCTGACTATTATACCACTGCCTTTACAATATCCATTGAAACCACACACTTTATTTGACCTCAGTTTACAGTACTCCAACTCGGATTAAGGTCTTTCTTCAACCCACACAAGGACCTTTTATTTGGGCGCCTACAACACCGACCTTAAGATCAATTTATAATGCTGCATATTACTACATCATATTACTCACACCGCTTACATTTTTGCACCAAGCAGCATATTTTGCCCGTGTACTTAAATGCAACATGATTCCCTTTAACTTATAGCCACAGAGGATGAGGCAATGCATTGTGCCTATTAAGCAGAGTCTTTTCAGTGATGAAATTAGTTTTCATGCAATTAGGAGACTCAACTAATTCTAGACACACAGCCTCCATGGAGACAAGCGGGGGAGTGTTCAGTACGCCTCCATGTATCAGATACCTGCGCACACACACACACACACACACACACACACACACACACTACACTTTTCCTCAGACGTGATTGAGTGTCATTGGTCTTGTTAGTACCTCGTCTTCACCGGAGAATGTAGCTAATTAAACGTGCATGTGATGTTTATTAAGATTGCTAGCGAGACACCCGCCCACACTACCTCAAAATGTCTCTCTTAACTTCGTTAGCTGGAACGCCGCAATCACCCACAATACACAATATGCACGACTGTGTTAAACAGCCCCAATTTGAGTATCTGGTTTTTAATATATACAATTATGTTTGCAGCGCGCTCATATTGAAGCTTCCATTCAGAAGGAAGATGTGTGAAGGTCCTTTGATTGAGCACGTCATAGGTAGTTGCCCACGCGGGCAATTAGAGGTGCTGCCAGAATGTATTTATCTGTGTAATGTAGTAGTGTGTTATTTTTGTTGTTGTTGTTGTTTAATGAGGGATTTTTAAATACAGGTGTGCAGAGGGATGATACATGCTCATTGCGGCCTGTGACAGGTTAACACGTATGTCTGAAAACAGCTTTTTTCTCTGTCTGACACCCCCCTCAATCAAACACACCTCTCCACCGTCTTGGCCCAAACACATATAATCAGAAACTGGAACTGGAAAACATTCACTATATGGGTAACAATAAAAAAAAAAAAACTAGATTTAGAGCATTAAAAAATAAGCCAAAGTCAGATCGACCCATATCAAGGGCCATGTGATCTCGTCAGTGTTTTGTGAATGTGAATTTTGAATGTATTTCTGTCTGATAACCTGATCACTGCCATCCTAATCACGGTGAACTTCCAATACTAATGACAGAGGAATTCCAATTTACAATGGGAACTATTAATGTAGTTATGAAACATTGCTGTGGCTGTCCACAAGTAAAAACTCTCATACTTGTGATGCATCGTCTGCTTGTTTGGTGTTAAATATACAGATGAGCGATTGCATTGTTTTAAAATTGAATAAAATAGGCTTTAGAAGACGTGTAAGCCATTTCCTAAAGCGTGTATTTAACTATACACATTGTCACAAACAACAAAAGTATACAACTGCCTTGTATACTTTTAATGATAATGTATATCTACAAAACGATAGGCTATAAGCATTCATGCTTTATCTGGTGCTCTAAACAGAACTCAAACATTAAACATCAGGATGAAATACAGAAAAATAAGTTTTCCATGAAGCAAACTTATGAAAACTCCTGAAATACCTCTTTGTCCATTCCCAGAAGCCCCTCTGCCCTCCTGTTCCACTTTCCTTTCAGAAGGGATTGAAAAGTCTTTTGGAGTCTTCCGTCTCATTTCTATGCCTGTCAGAGATCTGGGCTCCGAACAAAAGACGGAGAGGGGCTAAGGAGAGTTGGTGTAGATCAAACGCTATAATGTAGTCCAATAAAGCTGGGAACCACAGACACCATTACCAGCAATGACACGCTGCCAACGCGCCAGTAGAACCTTCTTGTCAGCTTTTAAGGAACTTTTCTTATGAGAAAGAGAGCTTTGGACTGAAAAGGGCTGTGGGAATGGAGACGTAAAGACAGTGTGAAAGGGCAAATGAATGGGAGGAGAGAGAGAAGATGAGACGTAATTGACACAATTATTGAGAAGTGGAGATTGAGATCTGAAGAATGAGGACAAAATATAGTCACTGCAGTGGGGTCAATGGGTCACTGGTGATCACACTTAGTGTAGCTCTATGCTGTACCATGCAAAATCCACTGTCTTTTTACCTTTTAACCATGGTATAATGTTATTCTCTCATCAAAGACACACATGGGGTGGGGTTTTGTGACATTCGTTGATGTTTCTCTGATATCAGAAAACTTGTTATGATCCTTATGTTCAAATTCTCTTCCTTGTGCAGATAGCAAACCATTTCCAAAGTTTAATTTTTGCTCTGGTGCTCTCACGGGTGGAAAGGAGGAAGAATGCACCCTCATTTCCATAATTTCTTGGCACATATATTATTTTAAGTTACACTATAAAAATCGATATGGATAATATGTAATAATATAATTATAGGCTGAATAAAGAATAATAGTCTACCTTGAAAATGCACAAAATCAAAAAGGCATACCAGTGAATAGTCCATGTGAATAAATTGCGTTTTATTACAAGCTCTCCTCTCTATACACTGTGTTTTTATTGATGCCATTGTAACCTTCGTAAGAGAATTTTTTTTTCCTGTAAACAGAGATTTCTAAAGCAAAATGAGTGTTTACTTTGTATCAGCGCCCTATGACCCGTGCGTATCTCCGCACTTTATCTGCCTTGTATCTCTGACACCCAAATGCAAAAGTGGTGAACCTGTTCTAACCTCTGTCTTGCTTTTCCAGCCGCCTCTTTTTAATACTCACGCTCACTGAGGGAGAAAGAGCCTGTCTTTTTTTTTAAATGTTCTCCAGTCACGATCAAGATCTTTCCTGTTCTTTTCAGTGTCATCATCATTTGAACAACTTTCCTTTTACCCCACCTGCAGAAGAAAATCTCTTCATTTGGTGGAACAGTGGATATATCTTTCATATATATCTTTAAATGTCCCTGGTTCAATCTCAGGCCTGATGGGACATTTTTCATGAGTTGTTTTAGTATTTTTCCTACCACTGACATGTATGTGGGGTCTCATCTGGAGCTAGAGTTCGTTGGAAAAGAGCTCCTGAAATCACAGCGGTACTGACTGTCTTCTGATTGTTCAGAAGTACTCAGGATGATGTATTAACTGAAACCCATGAACAGGCTCATTCTGTGCTTGACAACATGGCATTCATCTAAATTATTACATGGAATTATGACTAATCATAACCCTAGCCCTAACCTTAAGCCTGTATAAAGATTCTTTAATTAACCAGACAACGTTATTTATTAGTATTTTTATCTCCTTCCTGGAAACAGGGCTGCTATTCCTTTCCCTTGTCCATACCATTACCATGTTTGTTTTTGTGCTGTAAAGTAAAGAGCAACCTTTATCCCATTGTTCATTGCTTCTCACATTATGTATAGGTTTGCATTTGTCTAAATCGATAAACATCTTTTCCCCCTGTTCACTTTGAGCAACATTTCCTTACATTTGATATAATATGTATAGGCCTGCTCTATCTGTTATTCCTGTGCATATTTTGACTTTGCTTTTATCTTCTCTAAGCCAACCCCACCCCTCTTTTCTCATGCCTGATGTCCTACTTCCCATCTCCCTTCCCCCCTTCTCTTTCTCTCTCTCTCTCTCTCTCTCTCTCTCTCTCTCTCTCTCTCTCTCTCTCTCTCTCCCTCTCTCTCTCTCTCTCTCTCTCCCTCGCTCACCTGCCGCAATGAAGCGGCCTGGGAGATAAGCAGCCCCAGTGTAAAGCCATCAGGTTTCTGACAAGATCCTGCTCATGCTCAGGTGTGACCCTGCTGAAGCTGTCACACAGAAACTGGGTGCTCAGGGGCACAAGATGGCTGCCACTGGACAAGGCAGGACACTCAGAGGGGACGTTTAAAAAGAAAAAAAGAAGTATGAATTGTTGTTTGGCCACACAGGAGCACTCTGACCTTGTCTGACTCAAGCATGCTGTCAAGACTTGTCGACTGGAAAAGGTTGAACAGGGGGCATAGTCACACAAAGACTGAGTTGTAACAGCAAGGAGGGCTCTTGATTTAGCTGTACATGCCCACAAACTGAGACAACTTGGCAAAATCACAAATTATATGAGGTAAAAGGTTATGACAGGTAATAAGCCACAAGCAGCGACATGACAAGCCTTACACGTAGGTTCAAAATGATTGTGCATACGTTTCATATTAGAAAAGTCATCATCATTCAGACAGCGTTAGACATCCACCCATGCAAATCCACGGCAGAATACCTAATCAGCCGCCCACCTCCAAATACACAGAAAGTGAGAGAGAGAGAGACAGCTCCCTGTGGGCCCAATGGTGCTGCATTTGTCTTGTAGTACGGCCTGTGGCTCCTACCAATTAGCAGAGCAGAAGAGAGAGATTTAAAACATGATGACACCATGGTGTTTTTTTATCCCACGGGCCATAGAGGCCCCCAAAAGCACAGATCACAAGTCATCACATCAAAGTGCTAACACAGGGCACATGCATGCACCAGCGCACACACACATGTGTACAATCTCTCAGGAGCTCTATGTATACCGTCAGATTCCTGGAAAAGGGTGTACATTAATAGGCACTTTGGTTTAGAGGCATGCAATGTGCTGCTGATGTCTCCGTTTGTGAAAGTGTGCGACCAGAATTCTATTTTCACAAAGTGCTTGAGGGGGGATTTTAATTTTAAATAACTTTAAACCTCTTCAGAATGACAGCTCTCATTGCCTTAGTATAGCATATATGAAAGTATGAAAGGAGGAGATATTCAGCAAACTGTATAGGAGCTGAGAATGGATCTCTTGACTCTATGGCTTCATAGTGTCCAGCATATGTGGATATACAGTCTGCATATATAAGGCTAATCCCTTTGGCTATTGTGACACATCATCACGTACCTTTTTAGACTCTAATAGAAAAGAATGACACTTTTCTTTGATTAAATTCTATACAGACATTCTTCCCAATCTACGTTAAATGTTAGAACATAGTTTTCTAGAGTGTCCTGGGCACCATGTCTCCTGGTCTTTGTGTGTGCTCTGCCAAATGTGCTAAGACTGCAACTTTTAGAATCAGACTCAGAATAGGTTTAATTGCCATTGTTTCAGAACAGGGTTCACAAAACTAGGAATTTTTTTCGGTGCAAACGTGCGACTTAAAACATATAACTTTAAACTATAAGGCTATAGGGGCATGCACAAAAAATATTAAATAAATAAGATAAAATAAAGTAAAATAAAGTGATGTGTGGTAAGATAACAACAATTTGACATTGAACAACAGCGTGATTGTATTAACAGATGTGTAGGCGTATAAAGTGATATTAAGTGTTATAACCCAGCCAGCAAAGCAATGTGGGCCCCGCATGGGCCACAAGTGGGCAAGATGGGTACTGACTGGGCATGGGCTTGTCAAGGGCAAATTTTGAGGGGCCCAGAAAGGTTTGCTAATGTGGGCCCCATATGTGATGCCCACATGGGCTGTGATCTGGGCCCCATATGGGTCTGTTGTTGGTTAAATGGGCATGGGATAAAACTGGGCAAAAAATAATGGGCCCCATATAGTTTAACATACATGGGGCCCAGGTGTAAAGCCCATGTGGGTTGGCTAAATGGGACCTTTATGGGTTCTAAGTGGGCAAACTGGGCATGGGCTAAGGCTGGGATGCCCTATGTAGGGCCCATATAGTTTAACCTGAATAGGCCCCACATGGGCAACCCACATGGGCTAACTATATGGGGCCCATTTAAGGTTCAAGTGGGCTAAACTGACATGGGCTAAGGCTGGGATGCCCTATGTAGGGCCCATATAGTTTAACCTGAATTGGCCCCACATGGGCAACCCACGTGGGCTAACTATATGGGGCCCATTTAAAGTTCAAGTGGGCTAAACTGACATGGGCTAAGGCTGGGATGCCCTATGTAGGGCCCATATAGTTTAACCTGAATTGGCCCCACATGGGCAACCCACGTGGGCTAACTATATGGGGCCCATTTAAAGTTCAAGTGGGCTAAACTGACATGGGCTAAGGCTGGGATGCCCTATATAGGCCCCATATAGTTTGACTTGAATAGGCCCCACATGAGCAACCCACATGGGCTAACTATATGGGGCCCATTTAAAGTTCAAGTGGGCTAAATAGGTATGGGCTAGACCTGGTATGCCCTATGTAGTGCCCACATAGTTTGACTCGTCTAGGTCCCAGATAAACAACCCAAATCAATCAATCAATCAATCAATCTTTATTTATAGAGCGCTTTTCATACACAGGTGCATCGCAAAGTGCTTGACATTTAAGAATACATTAAAAACATTCTCGCCCGTCAAACCCTCCCCATACAGTTATCCCAATACACACACACACCTAGACCCCCTACCCTTTGCTCTACACTCAAACTCACACTCATAATTAAAATCAAGTACATAAGGCTGGGTACAGATGACCAAGGTGAGGAAACCCCATCAGAGGAGCCGTCCTCTCCCGGAGCAGCAGACCAACCGTGGCCGCCCGGGCACCGACACAAGGATCCCCATAGGAGGCGCTGCAGAGACACCGCACCTCCACTTGGGCACCCACAGGACAGCACCCATACAGCCACAGCCTCAGTTTGGTGAGTAGAATTTAATCACCAGTTTGGTGAGTAGAATTTACTCACCAAACTGAGGCCTGCAGTTGTATTAATGGCCGGACTGGGGATTTTTTATAGTGAAAAAGTATACTGGCATCATTTAGATTTCATATTGGATAATAGACTGAAGAAGAGAAATTGAATAGTTATCAGTTAAACAAAAGCACAACTTTCTAACGGTTAACTTTGTCGACAATAGCGGCATCGAAGGATGGGTTAAATGCAGACAAACAAGTATCAGTGTAAACGAAAATCAAAACCTAAACCTCTGTTTAGGAGTTTTAATGTGCTGCACACACATCATCATTGGCACAACAAAATCACACAATGCCAGTCTAGTGATGTGTACATGTGCCTCTGCCAGTATGCTGTTCTCTCATACACTGCACAGGGCTTAGTCTCCTTCATGATGAGACTGTAGGCACACTATAGAGCAGGGGTCACCAACCTTTTTTCAGCTGAGGGCTACTTCAAGAAAAAAAAAAGCTACCTAAAGACTTAAACATACACTGTTTATTTATAGGATATTGACCACATATTATATCGAAATAGCTTCATTTGAAAGTCGTACTGAGTCCCAAGAACAGAAATAACTGTATTTTTAAGAATCAGATTGAAGAAAATTAATTGTTTTACACCTTAGAAAGAAGAGTCTCAAGGGTTACTGGGCATGCACCAAAGGGCACAACGTTGGTGACCCCTGCTATAGAGAGTAGTTTAACACACATGTTTGGTTGGTAACAGAGAAAAATGCCTCATCAACACACTGAGGTAACTATTGCTCCTTGTGCCAGAGTTTCTCCATGGATTGATATGTAAGATTGTTGTTACTTTATTAATCCCCGTTAGGGGTAATTCGTTTTCTGCATTTGACCCATCTTCAATGCCACTCTGCATAGGGCAACCTATGGGGTGGTTAGAAACATTTGGCTGGAGGATTAACCTGTTGTACATATGTTAGTGGTAGAGGGAACCGGGGTACTAGGAGGAAACCTATATCCAGGGATTGAACTCCGGACATTGTAACTGAAGTATGAGCGCTAAGCCACCATGTCTCCCCATTTCATAAAGTGCATTGTTCTCCCATTTTGGCGATGACATCTCCGCAGCACTACCTGAGTTACTCCATTATCAAACCCTGAAAGTAATGAATAGTTGAGAAAAGATATTTCCTAAATGTGCTTACAAACCCTCATGCACAACCATGGACCATTGTTATTTAATCTCAGTGTCCATATATTGTATATTTATATATATTTTTTACCTTTATTTAACAGGAAAGTCCCGCTGATGAGGAAATAGAGAGCTATTGAACACATTTGTAGTGGTAGGGAAAAACCAGAGAACCTGCAGGAAACTTACGCAGACATGTGTAGAACATGCATAGTTCACACAGAAAGGCCCCAGCCCATCAGTGTTTGTTATTTCATTCACAGATATGTTTACAACGTATGACAAATGGTGTTTACACTACTAAAATAAAATAATACGATTATCAAAGCTAGTAGCCTACCTATACAATTGACACCAATTTCCCAGTATTTCTCCGAAAGATTGGTTTAGTTTCCATTACTTAGTGGGCCAAATAATATACTCAATAAATAGCATTATAGCCAAAAGTAATTTTGGCATGGCTTTTTAAATGTGTTTTTGTAGGCCTAAGAAAACATAAAAAGAAAATTAGCAATGCAATTCTTCTCATATTTGTGTTAGTAATCTACAGGAAATGTATCTAATTGATATAGATACATTTATTATTATAATTATTATTATTATTATTATTAGTATTATTCTTATTATTTATTTTTTTTTTTTGTCGTCGTTTTCATCTCGCCAAAGTGAATGCGGATTACACATTCGAACATGAAAGTGCAATGCGCATTCAGTGCTGCCACATTTCAGCCCACTGCTCCCCTTCCACCTACGCCTTCAAAGGTAGAACACCGCTGATGAACCAACATTGTTACGTTTATTACGATGATATCTTACTTTTTTTTAAACTGAATGAATAAATGTCTACACTGTAAACCCGAATGCTATTTGAGGTAATAATTTAAGATGTGAAAAAACTCAAAACTAGCCAAAATCTTCATTCATCTCAAAATGTTTAAGTCCAAAGGGGTGTTTTTTAAGTTTAGTAAGGTTTTATTGCCATTCAGATTAAAATTGTCAAGTTTAGAAAGTTCAAATTATAAATTTTGAGGCGGGTCTTTTGCGTCATGACATCATGACGCCTGCGTGCCTTGGCTGGAGTGACGTGTTTGGTTCTGCACAGCCGCAGTGCGCTGCTGTGGGAGTGTCCGTCATTTAACGAAGAGGAGCTTCTACGGCCTGAATAAGGTAATATACTTTATTAATATCCAGTGAAATGATATGTATGATTTCAGTGTGCAGGTAGTTAGAACCAGGAGAATTGTTTATGCTTCAGATTGTACTGTTTAATCGATAATGCGTAGCGTGAGATCTTTCCCGCTTCTTTTTAAAACTGCAACAGCGACGCACTTCCGCCCGAGTCCGGAGCCAAGTCCGAGTCATGTTGTCTTTAAAACTCTTACAACTAACCGTGAGGACCTAATTAAAGAGCTACTAAACACCCCTTCCAGAGTTTACTCCACCCACTCCCAAAATTCAAAAAACTCAGCGAAAGAGGCGTGGCGGGAGGCTTTGGGGGGACGCGCGGAGGGGGAGTGTGTGGGCGGTCTCTGCTCTGTTGACAGTCTCAGACCATGTGTGACCGGGACTGACTGACTCCCGTTATGCCGCATTTAGACAATGTTTGCGCCACTGCAGCCACCCGGACACTGCAGCCTCTCGTACCGGCTAGCTTCTCCGGACATGTGGCGCCACTGTCCCGGACTCTCGAGCCTCTCGTCCCGGCTAGCTTCTCCGGACATGTGGCGCCACTTTCCCGGACTCTCGAGCCCGTCGTACCGGCTACAGGCCGAGCACACGCGGCGGACATTTGGCGCTCGTATCTCCCCGTTCCCCCTCCTGGCTTTAGCGGACACTCAGTCACACACTGCCCGCTCTGAGCCTCCAAGGCAGGGGATGGCTAACCGCTGCCCCGGTGTCTGTGAGCTCTCCCTGGGGGAGACTACAGTAAAAAGCCCTCAGCCCCGTCTCATAAGCACTGACAGCCCTGATTATCTCTGTCTGCCCGATACAGCTTTATCGTGTCTGTAGTTTCAACGTGAAAACATCCAGCCATGTCACTAAATAAGTGAATCTGGGTATTTTGGGGAAACATTTGTCTTTATTTAGTAGGAGAGGTCGGGGATGTGAGTGCTGTGGTTCACAGAGTGGAGCGGAGACTGTAGGTCAAATCCCGTCTCGGGTCTTCTCTCCTCATCCTCCCGCTCCGTAGCCGCTCTGTGACAAGCACGTTGTGCACACGTCACAAAAGGGGAGGGGTCAGCTTTTATACCACAGCGGCAGATTTGGTGACGTTTGATGGCTCTGAGACGTTTGATGGCACGTCATCAGCCAACCCCTAAATTCAAATGTAGTGAGTGCTGTTCAAACGTGAGGGGCGCTGAACAGACGGTTTTGTACACAAAAATTGGATTTTGAACAAGTTTGCACTAAAATGTCAAAATAATGATAAGGACATGTAGATAACTGTGTTAGTGACCCATATAGATAGTTTATCAGCAAAAAAAAGTTGATTAGGTGTTTAGTTGCTCTTTAAATATGCTCGAAGGCTGTTAGCGACCGTGAAGTGCAAGTAACGTTAATATCGCTGTTTTCAGCGCTGCCTCCGCACTTCCGTCTGTGCATCAGCAGCATCAGCAGCGGGGCGGACAGAGGACAGAGAGCTTTGAGAACTCCGTAACAAGTGTGTTCTTAACTTTAAGAGCAAGTTATATTTCTTTGGGCTAATAGAAGAAATTACAATCGTTGTAATTTAAGTAAAAGGGCTAAGCCAAAATAAACTTAGCTTATGGGCCTAAAAAGATTGAGTACAAATGAGCTACAATGGTCCCTGTTTAAGAGAATGTTGAATAAAATTGATTAGGTCATTGTCCAAAGTAGTAAAAAAAAATAATGTTTTTATTTATTGGCCAAATTGCCCATCCCTAATTTGTTTTTTGTAATGCAGGTTAACAAGTACCAGACAAGAAAGGAAATTGTAGCAGAAAATAAAGGTGAGACCATACACTTGCTGATTATATGATCCTATTTTACACAATTGGTTTATTGCATTTTTGTTGTGTGTTTTTTTTTTATCCTGGATTTTGTGCCAACCAGACAACACACTTTTCCAATTCTTTGCAAAAATGTCTTGTACAGCTCTCTGGATCATAGAAACACTTAAACCACAGAAAATGCTGATCCGCCCCACTACAAAAAAACTAAACATAACAAATATTGCACTCTTTCAGATCAACAGGCAGATCACTTAACTATTTTAATTACAGGTAACAGAAATGATAACGTTTGTTCTGAATGAGATGTGATCTGAGACTCTTCTTCATTGACAAATATGCATCTCTGATTGGAACGATATGGAATGTGATGAATGATTGGCTGTGAGAAAAGTCCCCGACGTTCCTGTCTTTGGGCAGAAAGTAGGCGTAGCTGTTTAGTTGCATTTGCAACATTTTGTGAGACATTTATGTTGGACATTTTTTAATGTCCAGCATAATTAATTAAACACAAAGTTAAATTAAACAGAAAGAACAGTTTCTTTAGGTGTTTGATTTGTCACTGTCACACCTGGGAATTGGGGCAATTCTTTACTTTGTCCTTTTCACCTAGATGATCCCAGCTCTCACAGGTGCATGCTGCTGTTGTGCCCTTGAGCAAGACACATTCCCCACCTTGTCTCCAGTGTCGTCTGCACACGCTGGAGTATGAATCAGAATAAATGAGCCTCATGTAGGTTGAACAGCGCAATCAAGACCATTTACCGTGGTTTATGATAAATCTCCTAATTCTGTCATGGACACCTAGAGTAATATATGTTTCTTTTTATCTAGAGAATCAACTCTACAAATTCCGTCTTACTAATTCTTGGAATTCTTGGTTATGCACAACGAAGAAGGTAAAGTGAGTAACTATTGCCATAGTTGTGTTAAGGTGAAGTGTCCTGACTTCAGTATCCTGTTTGTCCATTTTACAAATACAGGAGGAGGTGCTTTGACCTAGAGGCCTGTGTGAGGATGAAGACGAGGCTTTCCAGTGTCCACCAGTATGTCGGACAGTGTGTGGAAATGGAGAATGCAGAGAAAAGAAGCACGCACTGTGAAAAGGACTTGGCTAATCAGCCAGAATGTAAGTAGATTTGAGTCAGGTTTCACTCTGTACCTCTCATCTCTTACTGAAGTATTTACAAATGTTTATGTTCTGAAATGTTTTTGTTTCAGTAGACCTGAGGCCGATGGGATCTCGTGCTCTAACATTAGAAGCTCCGCGCGAATTAGGATGAGAAGCACTCCCTGACAGACTTTCAGCTCTTCGCTTTAAAAGTGAGTAAATCTAATGCACTGGCGAAAGTAAATTTGTCAACTTTACTGAAGCATTTACAGGTGAAACTCAGGGAAATTAGAATATCGTTCAAAGCTAATGTATTTATGTAATTCAACTTAAACTGTGAAACTTAATATATGATATAGACTCATGTCTGTGTTTGTTATAATTTTGATGATTATGGCTTACAGTCCATTTTCAAAATATTCTAATTTTCTGATATTTTTAAATAAGGGTTTTTATATACTGAGTAATAATAATCAAAATTATAACAAACAAAGGCTATACATAACTCACTTTGCATGATAAGTCTATATCGTATATTGGTTTCAGTTTAAGTTGAATTGCAGAAATAAATGCACATTGAACAATATCCTGATTCACTTGTAAAATTGTAATTGTTTAGGGTTAGGTTGTGGTTGCATTTCCATGCAAATTTGTTTCAGATAATTTTTGAGTGTGCAACTAGACAAGCTTAATTAAATGTAGGAAGCACAAACTGTCGCCTAAAGTAGTGGTTCCCAACCTGGAGTGGGGGTGCCTGGGATTGCACGGGGGGGCCCAGGGTCAGATCATAAATTATATTATTTGAGCAAATGATGGTAAAAAAAAATGTACTTACTTATTAGCAACTATTTGGATGTTTTCATAACATTTGTGGACAAAATGCTACCATTATAAACTTTGCTGTTACTCTGTTAATGTAAAAGAGTTTTGTGTTCATTGTTCATCTGTTTGCTCAGATCATTTTACAGAATAAGAAGCCTAAGAGTGTATTGGGTGCAGGCTGACTTAAAGCTTGTTTAAACTTGGTAAGTGCTAAATGCCATCCTTTCCACTTTTACTTTTAATGCTACTTATTTCTTTATTTGGGGGGTTGATGTAAATTGTAGTTTTTTTGGTTTATTGTTTTATTAAAAAGTAACTGACTGCATTTTCCTGATTTGAGGTGCTAGCTGAGTGACTCTTCATTTGACAATCTACCAGTGATGAACTGTCCACCATGTTGTATTTTTTGGGGGGGAAAAAAACAAGGTAAGGGTACATGTATCGCTTAGCTCTCCATCTCCTGTAAGCCTGACATCTGTATACTCTACTAAATCGGGTCCTAGGAGGTCTGGTCCTTGTCCTTGATGAAATCAACATTTTACTCTAAGTATTGACTGTCTGCAGCTCAATAAAATATGTGCATGCATTTCATTATTTTAGAGCACGAAGCGCAGTTTAGTAAAAAAGTTAATTTATTTTTTGTAATTCAACTTAAAATGTGAAACTAGATATATAGACTCATTGCATGCAAAATGACATGTTAAGCCTGTATTGGTTATGATATTGATGATGGTTTATAGCTTAGGTCCAAATTCAAAATCTCAGAAGATTAGAATATTACATGAAATCAATGAACAATGTATTTTAAACAGAAATGTGTGCCCTCTGAAAACTATAATCATGACTGCCTTAATGCAGCGTGGCATGGATGCTCTCGGCCTGTGGCACTGCTGAGGTGTTATGGAAGACCAGGATGCTTCAATAGCTCCTTCAGCTCTTCTGCATTGTTCGGTCTCATGTCTCTCATCTTTCTTTTGGGCGGCACAGTAGTACAGCGGTTAGCACTCGTTCTTCACAGTTAGAAGGTCCGGGTTCGATTCGCACCAGGGATGGGGCCTTTCTGTGTGAAGTTCACATTTTAAGTTGAATTACAGAAGTAAATGAACTTTTTTTCTCACTGTCTGACATGAAACCAGAATTAACTTCTATTTTTTATTTTTTTTGTATATATATATTTTAAGGTCAACTAGAATTTTAATTTTTAGAATTAGAATTTGGTGTAGATGTAATTGATGCAGCAATCTAGTTACAATGAAGAATGTAGTTCTTGATGCTTAGAGGAAGACATTTTTGAAAAAAATAAATAAAAAATATGACCCTACAGATAATACTGTCAGGAGTGACTGACATTAGTGAAAGATGAATTAAGATGTCTTTTCCATTAGTAATATAAACTTTGTGCTTGACATGAACATTGTTTTTGCAGCAGGATACGAAGAATCTTGAGCTGACCAGTCACCTCTGGGTCATCAGTGATGCAGCCGCCAATCCTGCCTACAAAGTATGAACACTTAACACAAGCATAGGAGGACTTCTCTCACAAGGCTTATAATTTTTTACAGATCAACTCTTCTAAAGCACTGAACCACCAACTTCAGAAAATCCTTGGTCTGATGATTAAAAGGTATGAAATTGACTTGTTATATTTAAGCAGGTTTTATTGTAAATATGATTGGCAATTGTTTGTTTGCTGGCCTTTTGTTAGTCCCTCCAGGATTTTACGATTTTGTCATCACAACTCTCTTTCAGTTGGCCTGGGACGATACACTTTTGTCATGATTCAATGCGTATCATGATACTCGGGGGCGATCCGAAATGACATTTGACATTCATTGAAGTGCTAAGACTGAAAAGTGCATTGACACAATATGTAACAAGGTGCTGTGTAACTGTTACTAGAAGACAAACACAAGTATTGCAATACTTGAAAGTATTGGTATTGCAGCAAAAAGTACGCGATCCAAATCCGATCATATATTTCGTCCCAGCCCAAATAAAAGTTATTTTCTTATTACCCTTGGCCTCTTTGGTATAATTTCAGTAGAATTCAAAGAAATGTGTCTTCATGTACAATTATGTTTAAGCTGAACCTTTCATCTTTTGGAAAAATGTTTTTAGCCCCCAACAATCACAAACAATACCTGCAAAATCCTGGAGGAATTGAAACTATTTTTAAAGGTTGTTACAATGTTCTCATCAAAAACACATCAGGACCTGTGTTTTGAACCACTAGCATCTGGTCTGAGAGGGCCCACATTGTATATCGTTCATCATAGATTCAGGAAATTAAACTACTGGATAACTGTAGGCATGTACCCATGTAGGCATATGGGGCCCATGTGGGCCTTAAGGTTTTTACCCACTTTGGACCCACATGGAACCCATTCAAAACCCACTTTTAGCCCACATGGGCAAAACCATATGGGGCCCTCATGGAAACTGCGGACAAACCCCCTTGTTACCCATGTGGGCATATATGGCCCAAGTGGGCCTTATGGTTTTAACCCACTTTGGGCCCACATGGAACCCATTCAAAACCCACTTTTAGCCCACATGGGCCAACCTAGATGGGGCCCTCATGGAAACTGCGGACAAACCCACTTGTTACCCATGTGGGCATATGGGGCCCAAGTGGGCCTTATGCTTTTAACACACTTTGGGCCCACATGGAACCCATTCAAAACCCACTTTTAGCCCACATGGGCCAACCTAGATGGGGCCCTCATGGAAACTGCGGACAAACCCACTTGTTACCCATGTGGGCATATGGGGCCCAAGTGGGCCTTATGCTTTTAACACACTTTGGGCCCACATGGAACCCATTCAAAACCCACTTTTAGCCCACATGGGCCAACCTAGATGGGGCCCTCATGGAAACTGCGGACAAACCCACTTGTTACCCATGTGGGCATATGGGGCCCAAGTGGGCCTTATGGTTTTAACCCACTTTGGGCCCACATGGAACCCATGTAAAACCCACTTTTAGCCCACATGGGCAAAACCATATAGGGCCCTCATGGAAACCGCGGACAAACCCACTTATTGCCCATGTGGGGCCCACATTGCTTTGCTGGCTGGGAAAGTGATGAGTGATAGCAGCGGGTCTAAGTGTGGACACACCGCACAGAGCAGAAACATCCATGAGTCTGTAACTAAGCTACAGAGACTTGTTATTGTTCATGAGTCTGATGGCGGAGGGGAAACAACTGTTCAAGTGGCGGGAGGTATGGGTCTGGATAGACAGTGGCCTCCTGCCTGAGGGGAGAGGGGTGAATAGTCCGTGTCCAGGGTGAGAAGGGTCAGCTATGATCCGACCCACACGCCTCCGGGTCCTGGAGGTGAACAGGTCCTGGAGGGATGGGAGCTCACAGCCAATCACCTTCTCAGCAGCACGCACAACTTTCTGACAAACGCGACAATGACAATTCATTAGATTCACAGGTTGTTGCTCTCACAATGTAAAATCAATGGTATTTATTTTATTTTCCTCAAAGAAAATAGTGCACTGGTATTAAATGAAATGTAAATGTTTTTTTTATAACAGAGTTAGCAAACACATATAATGCCCCTGTACCTTAATGTTTATGCATGAATGCTTTCTGCCCTTGCTGAACGTGGTGAGAAGTTGAACTATAGTATACAGTTCAAGTGGTTACAGCAGAATTCCCCATGATGCCCCCCTGCTGGATGTCCCTAAAGCATTGTCGACAAATCTGCCCTCAGATTCTATTTACATACAGTGTCTGCCCTGCTCTGCAAGAAACAGCCTCCAGGAACACTCCCATTTACCAAACTCTAGCTGTTCTGGATGAGAACGGCTGCAGCAGCTACAATATGATTCCGCTGGGAGTAGTTTGGGCTTTGAATTAGTTTCTATCTGCATCTAGATAGCTCTTATTTTTCTGTCTTTGTCTCTGTCTTTTTACAGTCTCACCTGTCTTCCTTTCTCATTATTAGTCTTATATCATTCAGTCACTAATGGGGGTGAATCCATGGCAGGGAATTGCCACAGTTGCATGGCACCAGACTTTATCATGCATCTGTTCAGTCCTCCTGCCAGCTGGCGGCGCCATGAGTTTAAAAGGTCCTTTGTCGTCTTTTCCCTGATCTGATATCCCTGACATCTCCACTTTCTCAGGTACAAAGTGCTTCAGTTCTCTGTGCGTTGTGTGAAAGTAGTGGAAACATTTGCTTGAGTCCTGCTAACCTGTCTTTGTGCATATAGCTGTGTTGTGGTTGGCTTTTCATTTAGGGTCACTCTTGTAAAAGAGACTGTAAATCTCAATTAGTTTTTACCTGGTCAAAAAATAAAAAATAAAGCTATATTTGTGTAGCTAAACAGTAATTATAACAATTGTAAGTAAGTAGGTAAAGTTTATTTATAAAACGCTGCTCACAGATAAAATCACAAAGTGCCGTACAGGAATCTGTAGTCTGTTCAGTACTAATAACAACCGGGACAACATCAGCAGTAATAATTATATTGATTGTGACAGCAAAGGTAACAGCAACAATACTCACTCTTCTTATCATGATCATGATCATAATACAATAACAATAATAATCATTATCCTTGTCATCATCACCATCATCATTTGCCATAATAATGACGAATTAAAGTGAGGTATCCAAGGATTGTATGACATCAGTACAATCATGCAAAATTAGCGAGGCAACACACACATCCCGGGCCTCAAAAAGCCTCCTGGATCTAAACCTGAACATAGAAAAAAACAACAAAGATCCGCACAGGCTGCTGCAATTGCTCACCAGTTTATTGGCACCACAGTGACGTTTCGGGCGTCAGCCCTTTAGCAGGACACGGGATCAGGGATCAGTACAAGCATGTACATTCTTTGTGAGAGCACAGTGCATTCTGGCAGTCGAAAGGTCAAGTAGTGAGATATCTTTTTATTCTGTAAGCCACTTCTCAAAAGAAGATTCATGTGTTTTCTCCTTTTGCATACTATTATTAGCATATTAGTAATTTGCCTTCTATGAATGGGGCCATCATCTTTTGAATATCTTTCAAAGACCTTTATAACAAGGGACGTGAGCGGCACTGGTCTGAAATCACCATATTCCTTAGCCACCTTAGATTTAGAATCGGTATATTGGTGGCTGTTTTCCAGACTGTAGGACTCTGCCTCTTTTCAGCATACATCTGATACAGTTAGTGAAAACCCCACTCAGCTGAGCACCGTAATGTGCGTCCACAGATGCATCAGAACCAGCTGACTTCCTCATATTGAATTTCTTTAGAAATTTAGTGACATCCTCCTGCAATATCACACTATCATTTGAAGGGTAAATGCACTTTTAAGAGTGCACACAGTTTCCAAAAAATCATCAACATCAAAGTGAGAAAATAACAAATGGAAAGCATCTGGCAGCTCCTGGTTGTTCACTCCCATTGTTTTAGTGGGTAGTTTTTCATTATTTCTATACTGGTTGATAGATGCCATTGTTTTGATGCACTGGCATGCCGCTTGAAGATTGCCACAGATGTACTCCGTCTCAGTTTTATCCTTGTTTTTTTCTTTTGCCCTCTTTACTGCTTTATTCTACCTTCCTTGAAGCCACTTTGTTTCCCTGAGCATCTCCAGTAATGAAGACCCTTCTTGTTTATGACTGCTTTCAATATTTAGTTACCGCGGTTTGTTATTGGAGTATGCAATTACATTTTTGGTAGGGTTAACAGCAGCTACACAAAACCACAATGTCAGTCACTTCATTTATATCCTCATTCCTCTGTGGAGTCATGGAAAAATATTCCAGTCAGTGAGGTCAAAGCAAGCTTGTGGAGATGAGATGGTCAAGAAATGCACAGGGCAATGTTGGTGCTCTAGCGATGACTTAAGTACGGTCATTGGTTTTGTTGATATCCTCTTATTCTTAAAAAGAGCCAGCTTTGTTTCACCGTAGTGCTCGCAGCACACTTCATTACATGGAACTGAATACACTTTCAAGGTGTTAACTGGCTTAAAATAAACTGAGATTTTGTGAGGTCTAAAACTCCTCAGTAGTTTTATCCCAGCTACTGCTCCGCTTCCCAGTTTGTTTTCCAGTTCCTTTTGCTTTTTAACTCTCTGGGTGCTTAAACTTTGACACTTTTTCTTTTATTCAACTGTTATTGAACCGAAAATGAAATTATGTGACGAGGTCAATGCCGCACCTTGAAGTAAACCAAGGAATAATTGGACCTGAAGAAACTGTTTTAACCAAGGCCTGTCAAATAAGGCACTTTTCATTCACTCCATAGCCATAAAGCGGAACAATTGGTGACCTTAAATTATAGTTTAAAAAAAGTCGTTTTGCTTTACAGAATGGCATTGTTAGTAACAAGTTAAGATAAGAAAATACCTTATTGTTTGACTATTTTACAGCAGCTTGACCATCTCCTCACTACCTTGTTAACCCTCGACATGTCACTTTCACAATACCTGAATGTCAGCTGTTGAAACCACTTCAGAATGTAGAATTTATTGCACAATCACAGTAAATGTATTGGCAATGTGTGGCTGACAAAATAAAACATAATAACAGTCAATTTATTCCGTAAGTGGGTTTGATGAAGCAGGGATCTCCATTATCAAACCCTGACCAATCGCTTAATGCACTGTGTTAGAGAAATAAATGCAAACCCAAAGTGTTTACAGATAGAGAATTGCTGTTTCGCCATCATTAAAGTGAGAGAATGAATGAGAGGTGAAACAACTTCTACTCAAATATATAAATACAAAACAGTTTAGTTGACAACTTTTCCAAATGTTGTTACATGCGTCGACGACTGAACTGAGTTGTTTTAATGTGACACTTTATAACAATTGTTAACAAGTGTTATTTAGATTTAGATTATGTTGTTGCCTGTTCCAACTGTGTTTGCCTCCATCAATTTCAATGCTCAATTTTAACTTTATATTTTTAAACTATATTTTTTCTTTTCTTCTTTATATATTATGAATCAAAATTCATTTAATTAGCATGTTTACATTAAAGCACTGATCAAATGTGTGTTAAAATAAATAATCCTTATTGTCACGCTTATTATACCCAGTGAACACAGCCTTCATGACCCTCTTTAATCCTTGCATGTCTGGTCGCCCTTTCCCTCCGCGTTCCGTCCCGTGTAAATTTAATCGGTAATGCCATGTGCGTGCCCTTGTAGAGTGCACCATATGAGATCAGTGAACACGTTAAGTAGGTCCTGTTGAACTTGTGAACGGTGTGTGGGTGTCTCCTTGCATGCCTGCTGCTGTTCTTCTTCTACTGTGGTGCTGAAATGCAGGGAGGGCTCCTTGAGGGGCCACAGCAGAGGCACTCAGCGAGAGGATAAATAGCCTCTATCATCAGCCATTACCCCTTCTGTTGTCTCTCGGTGAGCACGATCCTTGCCGTTGGAAACAGGAAGAAGGGCTTTCCGTTCATCTATATTTGATGCCTCTTGTGTAGTTTTCATCTGCAGCCGAGGCTCTTTGCTTTAAAATAAGACCTCCGTAATATCATCTTCTATCCTAGCCCCTTCCATCAACTGAACTCCCCCTTTCTTTGCCTCGGGAGCAGTGGAAGTGTAAGGGGCAGCATGCATTTTCTTGTTCCTACCACTGATGTGTGTGTCTATGGTAGAAAAACAAGTCATCTCCTTACTCATCTCCCCCGGAACAAATGCTTCCTGAGTGGATTTTCCTTTCAGAGGTGCAGTCTCTCCCCCCTCTTTCTCTAACAATAGTGCATCCTTTTAAAAGATACCAGGAACAAAACATGTCCAAGCACACACCATAGGCCGGGTCCTCTGCCTGCCCTACTTAAGAGAACATGATGTTCTACCACATATATGTTATATGGTGAAAAGTGAGGGAGAAAAGCATTAGTGTCATGTCAAGAATGGCATTAGGAATGCAGTGGAGTAGAAGGAGGCCAAGAATTGCACAGGGCAAGATTTGTGGCAGCGGGGGTGACATTATGTACGTGTGGGTGCGTGTGTGTGTCTTCAGTGGCCATGACCTTCTGCAACTTACTATAATGTCCTTTTAATTACAACAAATATGTAACAGCAACTATAAACTGTAGTAATGTGTGTTGTGTGTGTGTTGGTGTTGTGTTTTTTAGGTTCCCATTAAATGTATGTGATGTCTTTGTATTGATTTGTTTATTTATGTATTAAATTGAATATTAGATATGTTGTTATGAAATAGACTATGTACATTACTTGAATGTCTTGCCTTTGTCGTATCAGGTATGGAGACACGGCACTGAGGTAAAAGTTAGCAAACTTTATGTAACTGCAATTTTGCACTTGTTGGAATCATTATAAACACAATTTTCACAAATTTATGTTAAAGAGCATCTGCATTCAGGGCCTTAGCCGGCACATTCACTGAGTGTTGACTCAGCTCAACAATTTGCTGTGGTAAACAAATGTTTAACAGTGGAACTGTGTCCTTCAAAAGTTCAAGATTACGAAACAAAAGTCAGGACAAACGTAACAGGATATGATGTATCTCCCTTACTGCCACTTTAAGTTGGGTGTGGTTATTTTTGTGGGCGATTTTTCTTTATTTTCAGTGGGTCAATGGCTATGTCTTGAAGTTAAGTATAAGTATTATTATGGGTGGGACTTTAATCATAAAAGCACCTGTGCACCTTTTGTTCTCCCTCATTGTTTTGTTTGGTCTTGTCCACCAGGTCAGTATAGCCTCACCCATGCTTGTTCACATTATTGCTAACACATATTATCAATGAAGATAATAAGATTTTGTTGCATGGTTCATTTCTTCATTGTAACATTGCCTTCTCTCATTGTTTTGTGCCAGTCTGAGGGCAAGTCAGCTGCTCCGCTGGGACGGCGTGTGGTTGCTGGGGTCGTAGCCCCAAACCAGCACAGAGACCAGGAGCCATGTTGCGGAGTATGCCGACCATTCAGCCTTGACCCCTGGAAAAGAGCCCTTCTCTGAGCCCATCTAAGTTTTTCCACCCATGTCCAATATTAAGTTCCTCCTACTCCCCAAACCAACAGCTGGACCCCATCAGACTTACCTGCTCCTCCCCAATCAATTTTAGATTTTTTACATCCTACAAAATAAACACCTTAACTCTCTGATTGTCTTGGTCTCCTGGTGATCGGAACCTACACAAACACTTGATAACCTGAACAAATTGACGGTTCCAGAATGGACCTTCGGGACTAGAATGAAATATTTTTGCATAGGTTTTTCTATAGCCTTATCTGTCAATAATATCCAGACATGAAACTCAAGAAAATTGAAATGTATTTTGTGGATCTGACCTTAACTTAATGAATTTTACCTAATTGGGGGACCGGACTTCGATCTTGTAGAGTGGTTGTTCCTCATGTCCAATTGTGGACAGATTTCCTGTATAGTTATTTTACGAAATTGGGAAAGTTGATGCAAGGTATTCATTCAGATATTTGTTAAGCAGCCCATTCAGAGAGTTGCTGTATCATATTGTGCTGCCCTATATGCCTTGTCTCTTCTTGTCAGTGCAGCCAGGTAACACCTTGTAATCTATCCCTCGTCTAACTTTAACCAAATGGCCTGGGGTCTTTGGCACTACTCCTGCTTGTATGTGGCAGTGTGCAGCCCATTCTGCTTCCCTAATTGAATTATCACAGTGCAAAAACACAGGCATCAGACAGGATTCATGTCAGACTTGCCTTTAAGCATCCAACTAGCCAGCCAGCCCCCGTCTCTATGCTCATTCAGAGAAAGACAAGTGCGCTGTGTAGAGAGGCATGGGGTCTTGGTGCTGAGGGCAGGAAAGTGCATGTGAGTGTGTGTCTGTGTACGTGTGTATATGAGGGAGAAAATCCAGTGTGTAAATGCATGTGCCACAAGGCTCCAAAGAGAGCACTCTAATTTCGAGTCTCAGAGCAAAGTGTGATTGAACACAAACCCTTTCGCTGGCGGGTCCAGGCGGTGCATGCTGTAACCACACACACACACACACACACAAGAAGTAATACAAAAAATTGTTTTTTCTTTTCTTTCTTAAACTACACTATTCATTCTTAATATTCTAATAAAACATGAGCACAATTTAACCCACACATGCCAACCCAAAGGCCCAGGGCCTGCTTCAGGCCAAATGCATGTTCTGCTTTTTATCTGTTAAAGAAATAATTAATATCAGGGAATAAAATAAATTAATGAAACAGCAGTTAGATAGAAATGAAAGAGGTTAAGTCAAATCCTTATAATTGCCATCTATTTCTAACTGCAAATGTATGTAATTCAGCCCTAAGGATTACATTACAAATAGCATTTAAAGCTTACCCCAAGCCCAAATAAATGAAAAAGGCAATTAGAAACTGCATCTGCCATGTTAAAATTAGTGATGGACAGATCAATACCAAAATATAGTTATAATAAAAAGAATCAGTACTCATGAATAAATATCAATAATTATTTTAAATTATTATGGTTTAAATCAAATTTGTAGAATTTCTGCTCATTTCCAAATGTTTGCTCTTCTAAATGTTATGTGTATTGTACATATGCCTTTTACTTACTCAGTTTGAGCATAATCTCTCAGGTCATGAGAGAAGACATTACATACATTATACTTCATTCAAGTTTCATCTTTTTGTCTGTACCAATATTGTCTTGATGAGAATTAGAGAACTGGTCTTTTTCAATAGTATTTTTTTTATTTGTATTTGTTTATAGTTCATGTTCAACATGCTATACATTCTCTACATGATTATGCCAACATAGCTATATGAAAACTATAACGTTTCTGTTTTGGTAATGAAGTAATGGCCTGTCTGTATCATGCCCTCAGCACTTGCTAAGATTCTTGATCAATTCAGTCCTGTCTCCAGTCAATTTTTTAATTTTGTCAGCCGTGTTTTCCCTTTCCACTCTGCAAATGTGCAAAGAAATGAGAGTGAAATTGAGTCATTTTACACCAGCTTCCTGCGGGACAGTAGGATTTGGGGCTTTGTGAATGCTTGTGTGCATGGGGCATGTGTGGGGGTGTAAACCATCTGGCCACACACAGGCCTGACTGCAGCTACAATCACAACAGATTAGAATGTGGCGCAGGAAAAAGCACTTCTTCTCTCCTTCATTTAACTTGTTCCTCCTTGTCTCTTTCGCTTCACTGAACCTTCTCCAATTGCCCCCCTTTGTGCCTCCACATGTGTTTATGTGTGCAAGCATCTCCACACACAGCTGCGCGCTCACTCTGTCCGATTCCAAGGCACTTTCTGAAATGTCACTTAGTGTGATTATCTTCCATTGGCCTGTAATAGAGAACAAGTCACCTATTGGTTGCTAATGGCTATGGGTTGCGAGGCTTGCCACTGACATCGCGGCTAACCTCACTGAATGTTAATCCCCGTCGGGTCAGCACGCGGCTAGCTCTGATGCTAACAAGTGTGAGCGCCGGGCTGATTAAAAAGATTAATGAGGCTAATGGGTGGAAAAGGCAGCGGATGCTTAGTACCGCAGCACTGAGACAAACAGACGTGTGGGGACTAGGGGCACGCAAGACACTGGAATGTAGAGATGAGAGTGTTGCAAAACCCAGAGATGCACCTCATGAGCCCAGTATTTCTAATGGACCTTTTGGGGCTAATTAGGCTACGGCTATTTTAGATTATGCATATAGTGCAAAGATGTGTGATCAGGTGGGAGTGCTAACGTACTTTGAAAAGTCCAGCAATGCCAGAAATAACTAAGCTCATATAGCCTACTACAGACCATAGGCCAAGGTCATCTCCACAGACCTGCAAAGCCCAATGAGAGCACACTTTTTCAAGAGTGCCCTGTGTCGTGCAAAAACGGATGAATATGACAAAAACACTTGTACAAAATAAGTGTGAGTCAGGTAAAAGGCATATAAAAGGCACATTGTTGCATATAAAAGGCACATTTGTGCCTTTTATATGCAACAATGGCACCAAAGTCTTACATTTTAGTAGTCTTTGTACATTTTTGCATATTTGTAAACTTTGAGTAGACTAACTCAACAGCGCCCTTTGCCCTGAAGTCAAAAACCTCCCGACACTACCCCCCAGACAGTGCAAGAAGATCCCTCAGCAGGATCCACACACGCACCAGACCTTGTTTGCACCAGGTCCAAACAATGTTCCAGGCCGTGCACAGAGAGACTGATCTTTTCACGGATATCTTTAACAACTCTCTGCAACAGGCTGTTGAACTTAAGTGCCTCAAAACAACACCCCCCATCCTGGTACCAAAGAGTGTAACTACCGCCCAGTTGCACGCACTGTTTTTCTATTCACTATCATATTTTTTTTATCGATCCAGTCACTCTACTGACAATGCCACACAGCTATTTTCACAGAAACAAAAGACTCCAGCGTTGGAACGCTGTTCTTAGTTCATTTTTGTTCAGCAAACAGCACTGTTAACTCGCAGCATCTGCATCTCATCCATAAACTGGTCCACCTGGGGCTCAACATGTCAGTGGGAAATTCGCCGCTGAACTTTATTACAGGTTGACCATAAACGTTACATATAGCCTTATATACAACAGTGGTAGGTCTCATCAGCAACGGAGACAAGCCAAAGGGGATTGTTGTGGCCTTTAGGATACACACGTCCAGCATTCTCTTCTGCCAAAGCTGACTGACCACCAAGTTTATGGTGTATATCAAACCAATCTTGGTCTACAAACACTACATTAATGAGCAAGAATGAACATCAGTGTCTCTTCTTTCTCCGCTAACTGAGCTGAACCCTTCTCCAAATAGTGCATTATGTTATTTTTGGACAGACACTGACTTCAGTCAGCTACACAGTAACTTAACACAGGCATTGGCACATGGCATTGGAAGGTATAAGTTCTTGGCCTTACTTCCCCATGTTGTCGGCTTAGCACACCCAAATGACAGATAACTAAATAACTTTAGACTGGTCCTGCAGCAGCTGTAGGGTTGGAGAGAGAGACTGGAAATGCAGAACAAGCCCCTCCTACTGCTCCACCCAAACTCCAATTGGCTGAAAACTTTGTCCCACAATCTTCTGAATCTTCTGAAGTCACCTAGTGACTAGGGGTGACTTCAGAAGATTCGCATGTTACTTTGGCTGTAAGGTGAATTCTTGCAGTATTTGTGAGTTCCATATTGAGCCACTCAGGCCTTCACCGTTCGAAACCAAGCCAGAAGTGGTTAGCAGCAGTTTAATTAACAAGATGACAACAAACAAAACCCGAGGAATGCTGCTACACATAAACACGCTAACTAAATACTTAAAGGATTTACAGTGGGCTAGATCCACTCAGCAGCAAATGCTGCTCCTAGTCTTCTCCCCGAACGATTCAAGGCAGAGCGATTCCAGACTGTGCTAATGTTACTGGCACTGTAATATCAATCTGGCTCTTGCCAGGTTACAATAAATAGAAACCAATGAGGACTTTACACATGTCAAAAACAACTTAAAAGGCTGGCCCCAAAAATGTGTATTGTTTCTAAAAATGCAATTTATTCCCGTGACAACGCTGAGAAGATTTGGTTTTATGTTATATTTATTTTTTAAGTCTTTGGGCTTCCATTGACAGCAATGTGGAGGCTTGTTGCTGCACAGCCCGCCTCACGGGGCGGAGTCTCCCACCTATTTGTCTGTGGTAGGAGACTGAGCTGTCATCAGCACCACAGCAAGAAGGTCCAGGGTTCGATTCCCACATGGACGGGGATTTTCTGTGTGGAGTTTGCATGAATGATTCATTATACGGAAACTGTTTCCCCTGGGAGTCTGTACTCTGATGGTGTTGAAGAGGGGGAGATGGAGCTGTTGAGAAAGATGCTGTTGGAATGGTGTGGATGATACAGCGAGAAAAAGGAAGTTTGTATGAAAGTTTTAGTGGGGTAAGTGGGGTACAGGGTCCCCTGTGGGTCTTCAGATGCACTGCAGGGAGGCAAATACAAAGAGTGTAAAATGTTAAAATTTACGATGTTACATCAGTATTTAGCCTAAATAGTAATTGCTTTTTAGGCCCAAGTGCCATCAGGGCTGGCGAAGGGGCTCGTCGTACACCATAAACACAAAGCGCTCGGCACCCCTCAAACACTTACCCGGACACTTCTCTTGTCATCCACGTCTCGCATGTAATGGAAAAAATGAACATTTTAACAGCAGTGTGTGAAGCAGGGGGAAGCACTGCCAAGAAACCAGCACTAGACAAGCATGAATCCCACACAAAATGAGCACAAAGCGCATGTCACCCCTAAAACACTTAAGCTCGGCTTACATTGTGCACAATGTGCTCCTGAATCGCATATACAAGGAATATACAAGCCCACAATGGAGGTGCTCACTCTGTACAGAGCAATAACATAACTGACCTGCTAACTGTATGAGTGACATGTGCCTCGCTATGGACTGGATAAAAGTTTGGTCCATTATCATTTAACAGGTTATTTAAAAAAAACGATACTGCACAAATCAGCTTTTGTCTCAAATTCACTTACAGTTGGAAGACTAACTTATCTTTTACTCAAGTAAGAATATTAATCCTTTTACTCAAGAACAGTGCGACAGTGGTGGAGATGGTAGAGCGGGTCGTCTCATGATCGGAAGGTCGGGGGTTCGAGTCCAGCCTCCTGGTGGTGCGCTCTGTCGTTGTGTCCTTGGACCAGACACATCACCCTCCTCGCCTCCAGTGTCTGCACACACTGGTGTATGAATGCAAGATTGAATGGGTGAGTGGATCCTCGATATAAAGCGCGTTGCGGGCTCGGAAAAGCGCTATATAAGTTGAGACCATTTACCAAGAAGAAGTCTAAAGACTACAGATTATATTATACCACAACAACAAAAGTCCAAAGACTAGTAATCAATGCTCAAAGGGAGGGAAGCAGCTTGGTCCAGCCAAATGTCTTCGTCTGGTTGGTGCTCTTTCTCCACACATGACCTTAGCGCTGGCATGCCGTGTGTTGTGTTGTGCTATTGCATGTAAAGACCACAAGAGGGAGCTACATATGTAATGATGCTGTGTAATAACGTGGAGTGAGTAAGCGAGAGAGTAAAGAGAGAACTGAAGTTGAACCTCGTGTGATGCCTGCTTATTTGTACACTTTCATGCTGCAATACCACATTTTTGGCGACGAGGATGTCTATTTCTGTGCCTTTACCTGCTCCGTTCATGCCCTGCCCAGGGGAACCAGCGTTACCGTTTCCAACGTGGTTGAAAATGTTCGAAAACTACATGTTGGTGATAGCAGCGTCAGGAGACGGCTGGCCAGATGCAAGAAAGCGCGCGGTTCTTCTCCATGCTCTGGGTACTGAGGGTCAAAGACTTTTCTACACTCTGCCGAATACCGGAGACACGTTTACTACCGCCATTGCTGCACTTAATGAACATTTTGTGCCCAAGGTGAACGTCATTGCCGAACGACACAAGTTTCGTCAAAGAGCACAGAGACCAGATGAGACGGTAAACCAATTCCTTGCTTCATTACGTGAATTGGCGGCCACATGTGACTTTGGCAACATGGAGGACCAAATGCTACGTGACCAGCTAATCGAGCGTGTTTCTACTACTCGCATAAGGGACAGACTGCTACTTGAACCGGACCTAACACTTGCAAAGGCTACTACATTGGCGTTGCAAATTGAAAGTGGATTGAGAGATGCTACTGTTCTCTCAGATGCTAATGCTTCTGCTGCTTATGCTCCAGTGAGAGCCGTACAAAAGCAACCAAAGTCAAGTCGCCGCTGGGACAAGAAGAAATCACCGGATCCTGCTCCTGCCACGGCCCAACCAACTGGTAACCGCCGTACCTGTTTTCGTTGTGGATCTACAAGTCATCTTGCTAACAAACCTTCTTGCCCTGCCGCTAAAGTGACATGCAACAAGTGTGGTAAGGTGGGACATTTTTCACGAGTATGCCGTTCAACCCAAAAGGAGGTACGTGAAGTTGTGATTAATGAGCCCACAGTTCTTTACATGAACAATGCTGTGGAGGACAAGATCCTCTGCACTGTAGAAGTGACTGTTAATGGACAATGCAAAGAGGTAGAGCTGATTGTTGATACAGGCTCATCTGTGTCCATTATTCCAGAGAACACTTGCCACACTCTCTTTCCAAAATGTGTCCTAACTGAGCCTGCATTTGCTCTTGTTACTTATGCAAAAGAGAAGATCTCTGTAACAGGGTGCTTGAAAGCTACTGTTTGTCATGATGGTAATTCTACTGTCGGTACTCTTGTTGTGGTTGAGTCAGGTGCAGCTCTCCTTGGCTTAGATCTGTTTGAGGCATTAAAAATGAAACTTGAAGGGCGAAAAGTTGTTACTACCGTCACTCCTCCTACCACTGCTATTCAGAGTGAATCTACTGTGCCAAAGACTGCTTCAGAGGTGTCAGTGCAGGAAGTAGGCTGTGCTAAAAACTTTGTTCACAAAGTACAAATACTGCCAAATGCTGTTCCAGTGCAACAAAAACTCAGGAGACTCCCGTTTTCAGTGAGACAGGCTGTTTCAGAAGAGCTCAAAGAACTCCAAGACAGGGGCGTCATTGAACGTATTGATGCTTCTCCTTGGGTCTCACCTATAGTTGTGACACAAAGGAGAGATGGTGGAAGGCCTCGCATGTGCGTTGATTTGAGAGAGCCAAATAAGACTATTGTTGCTGATTGCTATCCATTACCGCACATGGATGAACTGTTCTCAAACCTACGAGGGGCTACTGTTTTCTCCACTATCGACCTTGCTTCTGCCTACCACCAAATGCCGCTGCATTCTGAAAGTCGTGATATTACTGCATTTATCACTCATGATGGACTTTTTCGTTTCTGCAGGGTTCCTTTCGGCTTAGCTTCAGCCCCATCTGCCTTTCAGAAAATGATGTCAATCATCCTTGCAGGTTTGCCAGGTGTACAAGCATACCTGGATGACATCATATGCTATGGTGCTACACAAAAGGAACATGATGACAACCTGCGGCGAGTGCTCCAAGCCCTGACCAACGCTGGACTCAAACTGAACATGCTCAAATGCAAGTTCAACCAATCTTCTCTCAACTACCTGGGGCACACCATTTCAAAGGAAGGACTTCACCCTGACCAGGACAGAGTCACCGCTGTGACCAATGCTCCAGCTCCACATGATACGTCTTCTCTGAGATCTTTCCTTGGTCTTGCATCCTGGTACAGTAAGTTCATTCCGGATTTTGCAACTGTTGTTGAGCCACTACGTGCAGTGCTCCGAGACTCTACTGATCTGAACTTTAAATGGACTGCGGATGCAGAATCTAGTTTTACTGCACTTAAAAGACTGATCGTTAATGGACCTGCCTTAGCTCTGTATGATCCTGAATTGCCAACCTACGTTACTACCGATGCTTCTGATTATGGACTTGGTGCAGTAATGACACAAATGCATTCAGACCAAAACGAGAGAGTTGTGGCTTTTGCTTCCAGAACACTCTCCCCTGCCGAACGCAAGTACTCTACAGTCGAACGTGAAGCACTTGCCTGTGTGTGGGCTGTGGAAAGATGGAGAACCTATCTCTGGGGTCGTCGCTTTACCCTACGCACAGATCACCAAGCGCTTACAACCCTGCTCACCTCCAAAGGTTCTGGCCGTGCTGGACTGAGAATCGCCAGGTGGTCAGCCCGACTGCTCTGCTTCACATATGATGTTACCTACCGCCCAGGTTACTTAAACGTAACTGCTGATTGTCTCTCCAGGCTTCCACTTACTGCTACAAATGAAGCCACAGAAGAACCTGACATGATTGCTGCTGTTTTTAAAGAGTCACTGTGTGCCATTTCTCTTTCAGAGTTCACTTCTGCCAGTGAAACCTGCCCAGAACTGTCACTGCTGCGCAACCAGATTGAAAAAGGTTGGCCTAAATGCAAAAAGGGCTTGCATGAAAACCTTGCCTCATACTTTCAGGTACGAGATGAGCTGTCAGTTCATGATTCACTGATAATGAGGGGGACTGATCGTGTGGTTGTTCCCATTACACTGCGTGCCAGAGTTGTTGATTTAGCACATGAGGGACACCAGGGTATAGTCCGTACCAAACAAAGACTACGTGAACTGTATTGGTGGCCACAACTGGACAAACTCGTACACTCTACCATTGCTTCCTGTGTTAACTGCCAGTTCAGTGATAAGGTTGCCATAACCGCTCCTGCTCCACTTACACCAGTTGAGTTGCCAAGCAAGCCATGGGAAAAAGTTGCAATAGACATTACAGGTCCTTTTGCGAATGCTACATGGGACTGCCGTTTTGCTATTGTGCTTACAGACTACTACAGCAAATGGCCTGAGGTTGCATTTGCATCTACTGTCACTACCGATGTTGTAATTCGCTTTTTAGCTACTGTGTTCAGTAGAGAGGGTAATCCAACCTACCTTGTGTCAGATAATGGTTGTCAGTTTACTTCTCATGCATTCGCTACCTTTCTGAGTGAACGAGAAATACAGCACTTGAGGTCTAGTGTATACTACCCTAAAGCAAATGGTGCTGTAGAGAGATTTAACAGAGTACTTAAGGAGTGCATACAAACAAGTGAAAGAAGTCGCAAACCATGGAAGGAAGCAGTAACAGCGTTTTTGCACAACTACCGAGCTACTCCTCATGCAACTACTGGTGCAACCCCATTTGAGTTACTGAGAAACAGGAAAATGCGCACCAAGCTAAACATACTTCCAGTGACACAGAAAAGCAAAACACACACCCAAATGCAAAACACTGTGAAACAAAAGCAAATGAAAATGAAGGAATACGCAGACAAGAGAATGCGAGCAAAACCACCAACATTCAAAGTAGGTGACACTGTGCGTGTTCGCAGACCTGAGCACGTTCCCAAAGGATCTTCAAAGTTCACAGACCCGCTGACTATTGTGAGAAAAGTTGGACAAAACACCTACCTACTGAGTGACGGACGCAAGTGGAATGCTTCAAAACTTGCACACTTCTCAAAACAAGCCTTAACTGGTACAGAACAAAACAATGACATTGTACTTGATAGTCTTGCACTGCCTGAGAATCCTAATGTACCTAATGTACCTGTCATTAGACGCAGTTACAGACCGAGAAATGCGCCTAGATGGTTGACAGGTTATGCAAGATAAAGGTAAACTATTTCTGTTCAGACTGGTACCATTGTTCTTTAAGACCAGTATAAAAGCAACTTTGTTCTGCTAAAGACAATGCAAGAAAACATGTTTAAAAGTGAGATTACAAATTGAAACGTTAAAGATAACACTGTAAATTTGGTGTGTTCGTCATAACAAATTATTTTAAGATGCACAGCTGACATGGCTAATGTAGTTTGAAAATTGTTGGTTCATATGCAATAGTAACGTTTCATACTTTGCTTGTTTACATATATGTAATTGCTTCAGAGAAAGGGAAAATGTTGTGTTGTGCTATTGCATGTAAAGACCACAAGAGGGAGCTACATATGTAATGATGCTGTGTAATAACGTGGAGTGAGTAAGCGAGAGAGTAAAGAGAGAACTGAAGTTGAACCTCGTGTGATGCCTGCTTATTTGTACACTTTCATGCTGCAATACCACACCGTGAGAGTGAGCTGTGGTGTGAGGGACTATTCACCATGTGGGTGGACTCCAGTGTGCCCGTGAACACTGTTGTTCATTGTGTTGGCCGTGGTGTGTGCGTGTGTGTGTGTGTGTGACTTTGCATGAAAGGAAATGAGTAGAAATCGCATCAGAGAATGATTTTTTGGAGTAAATTGTCTTTTGCGTCGTCTGAGGGTCGCTGATCATGTGGCCACTGTAAGCGTTTCTGTTCCTTACCACCAAATCATGGAAGCAGCTTGACCAAAAAAATAATAATTCTGTTTTCCTGGCCAGCTGATTCCATTTTTTGCCCTGTTTTGTTTGACAAAGTATGACATTTCAGTTGACTTTTTGATGAATTAAAAACACTTTTTTTTAAGGTTGCTGGCGGACACGCTGTCTGTGTGTCTGAGTTGCAGACAGACTCCAAGTTGTTCTGTGCAACTTGGAGTTATCAGCCGTGTTTCTTTTGCGTGTTCACTTTATATCCCGTAATCCTGCAAAATGTTTACACCGTTTGTACAAAGTGGGGCGGTGTATGTGGAATACTTCAAAAGCAACACATGGTCAGCATATAAAAGAGTTGGTGTTCATCATTCGTTCCCCTTGAAGGCCCTGTACCTGACTTTTTCTTTCTGTCAAAACATTTTCGACCCGTAGACTCTAGGCCGTAGAGTATATTCTGAAAGCGGCCATTTGTGGGGGAAAGATTATAATCTGCTGCATTGTGATTATGAGCCAAACCCAGAAGATTTGGTAGTGTTGAGACAAAGAGATGTTTTGGCATATTTTGAGGTTGAAGCGTGACCATGGCAGTCAAAATCTGACGATAAACCCTTTATTTCATTATTACTGTATATCTTATTGCACTAGCTAAAGCTGCTAGTTCTATCGGTTTTATACTATATTTCAGTAGGCAGAATTAAACAGTAGAAACTTTTAAATCGTGAAAATAATGTTTTGTCTTTTTTTATCTGATTTTTACAGCTTTTTCGACACACCTAGCTGCTTCACCTTCGGCTAATTGGTCAGCTAGTCTGTGTTTCATGAAGAAGAAGAAGAAGAAGAACTTTATTTATATAGAGCCATTCACAGACATGGTCACAAAGCGCTTTACATGAGACGATTATATATTCACTCCATACTCGGTGGTGTTCAGTTTCCTCTGGGGGAGACTGACAAAAACGCTTCGTACGGTCCCTCTGACCACCACCATGCATTCACACACACAAAGGCCTAAGTCTGCTTCCTTTGCGAAACCACTGTGCTATAAGAGAAGTGTTAATTTCTTAAAGCGGAAAAGCAAGCTTGTGATTGTGTGAGCAGATCACTGTCTTCGAGAATAAAGGGCACAAATCAGTTCTTGTGTTATTGTCGTAATCATGGTTATCGCTCTTTCAGAATAAATGTTTCAAAAATCAGTCGACATAGTTTCAGTTACCCAGAAACCCATGGCCAAAGTGTACACAAATTGCAGTTATCCACTTATGAGTGACCTCAGGTGCCTCAAATCAAACTGTATTCTGCTCGCCTTTGTGAGCTGCAGAATCCATCTATGAAACAACCTCCAGATGCAGACCGTGCCGTGCGGCGCCCATTCAAATCGCTTCAATCTTACAAGGACAAAAAAGCTCTTTCTAAAGTGTGCATAGTAAAAGGCTTTCTTTTTTTTCTTTTTTTGCCCTCAAAAGCCGTATTGTTAAAGACCTTGGTCGCTGGAATGTCATTGTAAAGTAAATAAAATGGAAAAAAAGTGAAAGTAAAAGAGGCTTCTAATCTGAACTGAAAGACCGAAAAGCTGAAGGTGACTTTTCATCACCAATTACTGGCCTGAATTTCTAACGTTTTCTATTCAAACTCATGGTGGTTTTATGTGATGTTCTTGTAGTCACGCACAAGAGTACATTTTCAAACTTTAAACTATAATTTATTTTAGGCATTTTGACTTCTAAATTAATCATCTAAATTAATACTCAGTCCTCAGCCTTCCTTATGTTGTCAGTGACCACTACTTATGATTGCAATACAGCCATAATTTATTTTAAACAAAAATGTCTAATATTTTGTCCACTTATTCATATTCCGTCCCTTGCTTATTAAAGGATTTTAATCTCACCATTCAGAGTGCCTCGGACATTCCTTTGTCATTTTGTCCACTGTGTTTGGCCTTTGCTGGGCATCCATTGGACGTGTTCATGATTAATAATAATGGATTTAACAGCTAAGAGAAAATATGCTCAGCAATTGAAAGATATCGCCCACATTTTTTTTTTTACATTTTTGAGCAACCGGTTTCCGGGACAGGCCCTTTAACCAAAAAAATATGACATATTGTCCTGCCTTTTGAAATAATCCAAGATGATACTATGTGTCACAACTATGTCACTGGTCGTGACTGTGTTGTATCTGTCGAGTGGTTCTGTAACGCAAGGGCAGTCCTCCGTGTGTCTACTAGGCTCACTTCCTGTCAGCGCCTCATGCTCACGCTGGCCTTCACCTGTTGAAACATGACGTCCACCCCTTCCTTTCCTTTGGTTATTTTTTTCCTTTCCCTTGGATAATTTTTCATAACTTTGTATCCTGGACAATCATTAGACTAATGTGCCAAGTCCCAACAGCACACACATAGCAGTCAAATACATCCTGCCTTTACTTTGGCTCTGTCATTTGGATCAATCCGACTTTCTGCAAGGGCAGAATTGACTTGCCTTGTGTACGAAATGCGCGGTATAAATAACGTTGCCTTGCCTTGCCAGTGAGGATTCAGAAAACTTTACCTATCCCAGAATCGCAATTCGATTTTAAACCTTTTGAATAATGATAATATTTGTAAAAAGAATCATGACATATGCAGTACTTGTGTTTGTTCACTGCTTTATCACACAGTCTCATAATGCAACCTAACCCTGTAATATTTAAGACAGTAAATATGATTGTATTCATATATGAATTGCCACAGCTTGGGCTGAAAATGAATTGAAACGGCCAAATGACATGACTGCAGTGTGCAATGATGGCCAATGCTTCTATGAATGTGAAAATTAGCCTGGCTTTAATGAAGCTTAACGACGCATTTATGCCACAATGTTTTTCTCAGTTGGGGCCTCAATTCAAGTACCGGGCCATTTCCGAGTCTGGTGCTTGTTTTGTCGATTGTATTGCATTGTAAGGCTTTTATTTTTTTCTTTCAGCGTCAGCACCTGGGAAGGTATCAAGAAGGTATAGAAGATTCAAGCTTCTGAATGGCAGTTGTTGTTTCCCCCCCCCCCCCCCCTTCACAGCAGCCGGATTGGGATTGCGTCACTCAGTACAGCTCTGCACAATATCCAGTCTGTCCATTTTAGTCGGATACTGTGAGTGATAAGCCATGGCTGTTTCATAACAAACGCTTCCGTTTTCCATTTCCTCTAGACTTACTGGTAATAACAGCATAGCTTCTTCTTTCATCTATTTCAATTTTATATTAATCGCCGCTTATTACCTTCATTCTCAGTTTATAAACGATATTACAATTTTTACCTTGAACTAAATACTCTGTTCATTTATTAATTCCTCAGTACTTTGCAGGCATGCTAGCCTTTTTAGCCATGTGCCCTGGAACTGAATGACAAAGATGTGATTGCTTGTAGCTATAGTCACAGTCACAAAATGTGTCATGATACATTGGGACGTATGTAGTGATGTATCTTGCCCAAGGACTCCACATTCATTTGGGGCTGTTGCTGTTGTTGTTAATAGGCTATATGTGCATGGGTTATCTATCAATAAATCCACTGTAAAAACGGACAAAAAGGGATCCCCCCAAAACAGTAGGTTCCGAACTGAGCTATAAGCAGCCCTGGGGTTCATATGTGATTGAAGCCTGAAAACGATTAACCTAATGCTACATCGTAAATGAGATTATGGAATATTAGAATGCTCGTTGTAAGAAAATGCTCTTCAATTATTGCACAGGTTTGCTCAAATGTCATCCATCGTATCATTGTAGCAGCAAGGGTCAGAAGCTCATATTCTGCTAAACGCACAATCACAACCTGGTTATGTGTAGAGTGTTGTTGCGATGTAATGTTGGTGCAGTGAGACTGTGTCGAATGAAATTTATGGAGCAGTGAAGAGACGAGAGAGAATAGACAGTGACAAAGTGAGGACCATAATCGAGCACGACTGATTTTGCCATAACTCTATCAAGCAACTGAGCAGCTGTGTTTATACAACTCTGGTAGGACTGTATTCTGAACGTACAAATATAATTAATACATGGCACTAGCTACAGGGCCTTAAATGACATCACCAATGAGGCTTTATGTGATGGGGTAAACAACAGGCAGCGGCGAGGACATAGAAGCAGCCACATCGCCATCTAGTGGAGGCAGGGGGGAAGTGTGAGCAAGGGGGATTCGTGAAGTTACTGTGTGAGTAAAACGCGATACTGAAGCGCTGACCTTGTATCTGTCATTGGGGATGTAACATTGATTCAAGATGGAAAAGACGTACAATAAATGCAGGCAGAAACCAAACAGACCGTCTCTTCACATTCTGTCAGAGGAAAGAGAATCGCATGTGGTCTCGGGCAATAACTACACTGAGATAATAAATAATTTAGGGATTGTGTGGGATTTTACTGGCCCCTTGTGATTTGTACCATTTCAACAATGATATGGGGGTAAACAAGTTAAGTAAATTATGTTTTTGACAGGGTAACAACAATAACAGTAAGCCTTGAAATGACTAAGCTTGGAGTTGATGTTTAAGCTCATCTTTGTACAGAGGTTACACAAATATGCCAACTCTTATAAAATGTATAAATTCACACCATGTCCACTGAGCCCGCTGTGTGACTGAGCAGTTTCCTGTGTAGATGCAATCGGTGAGAACAAGAGCGTCACACCTCACAGATATTCGCATATGTACTGGTCTGCTGCGGTTGACCAGGCAGTCGACATCTGACAAGTGCATGGAAACTGTTGTGGTGGTTGCAGGGCCACACCCGTCCTTGTTTGAGCTAGAGCTGAAAATCCTCCATGGTTACAGTCACTACTGAACACTATATATATATATATATGAAAAAAAAAAAAAATTGCCAATTACAAACTTTTCTCCAGACTCTTTTCTCTAATAAACCACTCTTTGCACTTACTGTAAATTCAATATTGTGTGACTTGAGGAAATGTATTTAACATTTTGTAAACATATGAATGTACTTCAGCCTTCACCTTTAAAATGGGCTCAACCAGGACGCAACTACAGCATAATTCAGCATTTATTTTGTTCACTCACTGCATGTAGTAGACAAATGTATTCAGACCCTGGGCCTGCTATCAAGCATTTTTGTGATCACTTCACTTTATTTCTAAAAAACAGCTTTGATAGAGTTTTGATTCATTAACTTGTAAGCAAAGTGCATGCTTTGACTTGTTTCTTTTCAGTGGTAAATGGTGCAGTGCATCTAGCCTGAAGCACTTGGTGACAATGAAGGACTTTTAAGAAAAGGCTTGTGTGTAGGCTGCAAGGTGTTTACGATTAGATGTTCCATAAAGATAACACTTCCACTGCGAGAACAAAAAGAGCACAGGAAACCACACAAAATTGAACAGCACCAGAGCTTCAAATACAGGCACTACACCATCAACCCAAAACATGTATAATAGGCCGGCCCCAACAAGTAAAGTGTATCTGACCCTTAACCCTATTGAATTTATTTACAAAGTACAAAAAAAAATAGCTCACTAGCTTCACTATTACTATATGCCACAGATGCAATTTGATGATTTAATGGTTTAAGCAAGATATATGTGTGAGGTTATCTTCCAGTGTGAAACAACTATTCCATACACATACTCGGATCCAGAAATGGAACATAGCTCCAGCTGAGATGGTCAAAATCGCACAAGATGGCCCAGACTTGATCAATTTGTGTTGAATTTGATGGAACAACACAGCTCCCAGACAAATGCTGTTAAGCTGTCACCTGTACTGGGTTTAAATGGTAAATGGTGTTTTGTCCCTTACTCTCCAGCCAAAAGCAGCCTTTTGACACACAACTCAATCCATACTCAAAAGTGGCACATTTTCACTGACATTTGTTTCAAAGCGGAAAGACATTATTAGTATTACTAATTTATATGATTTTTATATTTGTATTTCTACTATATAGGTATAAAAAATATCTGTTAATATTTGCAACCTCATGCCCTAAATAATGCTGCTATTTATAGTGTTGTATTATTAGTATTTTGTACTTATGTTCAAACATGTCTTTATTTTTGCTGCACTACACAAATGGAAACAATAACAAATGGTTTGGGAAATATTGATCATTATTCTCACGAAGAGGGAGTGACAATTTAGTAAAAGTTGTGATAAGGTTGTGTGTATCCAGATGATGAGACTGAAGCGGCGGTGGTTGAGTTTTATAAGTTAATGGAAACTGTTGTGGTCTGTGATCTGCAAATGTGTTAACGCAGGCGCACAAAACATGGTCAGAGTATTGCATTACTACGACATATTTGTTCACCATCACAGTAATGCAGGCAGAGCTAGGATATCATTGCAATTAAAATGTAGTCTGCTTTATTTATCAATGTTTTTATTCTCTTCTTGATTTTCCACTGCTTCAAGCCATGCAATTGTCCAGTAAATAGGAAATTCGGAAGAAGAAAGAAGAAATGCAGATATGAACACAGTGAATAAACTGATTTTATTTATTTTAATTCATTTTTTGTGAATATTGGATATGGGAACAAACCAAGAAAAGTAATTAAACATAATGATAATGCCCTCATTCCTTCATCTGGATGACAACATTTCAGTACAATTTGGCTTGACAGTAAACAGTTACTAAAATGACATTGGTTGGTTGGTTGGTTAATTTAGAGCTTATTTTCATTTCTAAATCAAGCATTCCCAAGGTCAGCATGAGTTAAATTAAAAGTAAACCTAATTTAGTGGAATAAACGTTTCTCAAATAGCATAGAAAGTACTTTATCATTTACAATTTATCGTACAAATTAGCTTTCTATAAAGTATGTAGCAATCTGAAACCACAGGCGTGTCATTAACCACCACAGGTCTAAATGTTCCATTCAGATAGCCAATCACATCTTTGCTTGGTTTACAAAAATAACCTGACCACCCATGATCAGTAAGAGTGGTATTGCTTTGCCTGAAGACATTACGAGAAATGGAGGAAAAAGTATGTGCTCTCTTTGTGATATCGGGTAAGTTTCATTTTCCTCCTGTGATTATATTGAAAGAGTTGTCTGCGTTATAAAGAATTTGAAATGTTCCTCCAGGTTTTGCTGTTCTTTGCCCGTGGGTCTCCGGTTCTATTTCTGATGTGAGAGTTAAACCCGGAGACAACATCACAGTGGTCTGTGACTGTGCATGTCCTACAGGAGTCTACACTGTGTGGTATCGCATCTCTCAACAGAACCAGCCAACACTCGTTATGAAAACTAAGAGAGAATATCAGCTGCCAGATAGAAGTCGTGATGAGTCGTGGATGAATCCATATCCTCGATTTCAGTTTTTGAAGAACGCCAAGTCTAAATGTTATAACCTGCATATCACTAATATCACAGAATCTGATGAATCTGTACTTTTGTGGAACTGACACTACAGAAGTTTCGGGGAATGATACAATTGAACATAAATCCATCTACAGTTTTGGAAATGCAACAACAAGAATATTTTTTGGTAAGTATGTTTCTTCTGAAATATAAAATAATAAAACAGTTTTAAGCACATTAAACTCACTTAAATCAGTGGTGTATAGTTTTACCAGTGAGTGTGTTTGATGCGTTCTTTTGCATGCCTCCTCTATAAAATATTGTGAAAGACCCTTCTGTTAACCACAAAGATGAATTGAACAGTTCAATAGAACATTTTCTAAATAATGACTTGTATAATGGAAACTAATAATGCCTTAAAATCAAATTACTCCAGTTGCTTTATTGACTTATTTACTCTTGGAATAGCTTTGACACAACAATACTGTATTAACATAACAGGCATATGCCTTATTTTCACCGTGTGATGTGCATCATTGTGCTTGAGTTTATCACATCATGAAATTGTGCCCTTTTAAAAAGCAGCGGTTTCACTGAAAACTGTTTTTGTCCAATCTAGAGTCCAGTGAGCCCGCAGACCCCGAGTGTGGAGTGTGTTGGACCCTGCTCTATTCCCTGTGTCCAGCCTTGACACTTCTCTCCGCTCTGCTTCTTGTATTTCTGCTGTACTCTGACTGCCATAAACAAGGTACATGTATAATCTATTACCCTAGTGCACACATTTGACTCATGCAAGGCAATGAATTGTCCATTAGTGAAGGAAAATAACAAAGCAAAGCGTATGAAAATATTATACACTTTTCTTTTTTTTTTTACTCAGAGAAAATTTGATAATAAAATGTTTACTTTTACTTTATTACATTTTAGAGCAGATATTGTTTTGTATTCCACTACATAAAAAAATAAATAAATCATTGATTCAAGGCTCTGTACCATTTCCCCCCCCCCCCCCCCCCCCCCCCCATTACATTTACTTTTACTAGTAGTGAAATTAAATTGCTTTGAACATGCAGTGGTTTGTGGAAAAAGACATCCATATAAACATTTGTATTGATCTTGCAGGCAAGTTTTGTTCGCACTTCTGTGACAGTGAGCCTGACAACAGTGAAACATGCTCCTAAACTTAACCCTGTGAAGAATCAGGATACTAAATGTGTTGAGGATATTGTGAATGAGTTTGGATGGTATAGTTGTTCAGATTAATGTGTCCGTGCCACATTCACTCCCTTCTGTTTGAACTGGCTTGATAACAACAAACTATAATTATTCATTCATCTTCAAAAGTTTTCAATATCTGGCCAAAATATTTTATTCACTTTTTTTTTTACTTTGATTCGGGTAAAATGAGAACTTATACAGACACAATGATTGTAAACATGAATACTGTAATAATTTATGCAAAATCTTGTCGATTTCAAAGGCATGAAGAGAGCAGACACCAGCGTTCAGATGAGCCAGAACGAGGTAACAATCGTATTCAGTGGTTACTTATAAGCCTATATGTTGGGTCTTTTAATCTATTTGGCAATCATTTCATTTTTTTTAACATTATTTTAGGATGAAGATGTGTGTTACGCTGCTTTAGAAATCCGCCACGCCTCACAAAGACCGAAGAGAAAGAAAAAGGCCACTGACAATTCTGATTTCTCAACATATTCTGCCATCAAAACCTCCCAATGAAAATGCAAAATGACAAAAAGCCATGACCCAACTAAACTCAAAATCACACAATTTGATTACTTTTATTAGGTTCATTGCAAGGGTACACTTTTGGGCAAATACGTTCTATTTTGTCTTGATTTCTGGGGGTAAGGATGAGGTTCCAGAAAACATTATATATATATATATATATATATATACACACACAAGGTTTTACTAGGCTATAACAGGACAGCCCAAATCTTGAACAAAGTTTCTCCTTCTTCTTATTAAGCTCTGCCTGTCTTACGTTAGGCTGTATGGATTGTTATTTTGGAAGATTTGATGACTGCATATACAGGGGGAACCATTATGTTTACTTTTAAAAAAGACACATTTGCATTTTTCTCTCACTGTCACATGAAACCAGAATTAACTTTTCCTTTTTTTAGGTCAATTAGAATTGTTTTCAATTATTTCTATTTGTCAGATTCCAGAAGAATGAGAGATAGAATTTTCTACATTTTTCTTAAATTACTTTTTACAAAACATTAACATTTGGTAGCATTGCCTTTAAACTGTATAACTTGGGTCAAACTTTTCGGATATCCTTCAACAAGCTTCTCACAATAGTTGGCAGGAATTTTGGTCCATTCCTCCAAACAGAACTGGTGTAACTGAGCCAAATTTGTAGGCCACCTTGTTTACACATGCCTTTTCAGCTCTGCCCATACATTTTCAACTGGATTGAGATCTGGACTTTGTGATGACAACTTCAAAACATTGAAGCCCAAGCTTTAACTTCCTGCCTGACATCTTGAGACGTTGCTCCAATATTTCCACATAGTGTTTTTTCTTCATGATGTCATCTATTTTGTCAAGTGCACCAGTCCCTCCCGCAACAAAACAGCCCCACAGCATGATGCTGCCACCCCCGTATTTCACAGTTGAGATGGTGTTCTCAGGCTTGGAAGATTCCCCCTTTTTCCTCCAAACGTGATGATGGTCATTATGGCTGAACATTTTAATTTTTTTCCGTCAGGCCACTGGATATGTTTCCAAAAATTAAAGTCCTTTTTAATATATTTTTGTAAACTCCAATCTGTCTTTTTCATGTTTCTTTTGGAGTAAGAGCTTCTTCCTGGTAGAGTACCCTCTCAGCCCATGTCAGTACAGTACTTGTTTCTCTCTGGATAATGACAAACTCTTACCAGTTTCAGCCAGCATCTTCACCAGGTCTTTTACATTTGTTCTTGGGTTGATATTTACATTTCAGACCACAGCACGTTCATCTCTGGGACACAGATCTTCTTTCTGATCTGTATGATGGCTGGTCATTTTCATAATTGTTTTAACCAATGTACCTGGCACCTTTAAGTGTCTTGAATTACACCCAAGGATGAACCAGACTTGTGCTTCAAAGGTCATGACATCGTCATCTGGGCTTTCCCAAATTGTTTAAAGGTATAGTAACCTTAGTGGATGTAAACTTTTGACTTTGTAAAAAGTAATACAAAATTGTATAGAAATTCTATCTCTCATTCTTCTGGAATTTGACAAATCCCCCCATTTTCTTCCGCTTTATCCGGGGCCAGGTCGCAGACGCAGCAGTCTCAGCAGAGATGCCCAGACTTCACAAACTACACACACCTCCTCCAGCTGCTCTGGGGGGATTCCAAGGCAACACCAAGCCAGCTCAGAGACATGGTCCCTCCAGCGTGTCCTGGGTCTTCCACGAGGCCTCCCCTAGCCACCTCAGCTGGTTCCTTTCAATGTGAAGGAGCAGCGACTCTACTCGGAGCTCCTCCAGGGTAACTGAGCTCCCCACCCTACCTCGAAGGGTGCCCCCAAATAGAAATATTTTTTTAAATTCTAATTGATCTAAAAAATTAAGTTCTTTTCTGGTTTCATGTGTAAATATATGGTTCCCGCTGTAGCTTTCAGCTTATAGGATCCACATAAAGACCAACATGATTAGGATGGTTTTGTATTGTATTGGTATTTTGTACATACAATAGAAACGATATCTGTACATATAAACTGTAAATATTCATTAGAGAGTTGTACATAAACGATGAGAAATTATCTGGAACTTGCTTGACGGAAATTGTGTATGGAGTGAAAGAAAAAAATGTCCCTTGTCCCTTGTGTGCTTTGTGACAATGTCAGTGAAAGGTTTTGTGTTCTGAAGTGAAAATGTACGTCACAAACCACAACGTCATGCTTTTTTGACAAGCCAGGAGTTCTCTTCAACCTACTCCTTTTGAGTTTGCAAATTCATTTCTTGTTGTAAACATTTGTTGTTGTTTTTTATTCTGTTCAAATAAAGTAAATAAACTAAACTAAACTAGAGTAGAAACATAATACAAAAGACCAGGCATTGTCAAAGGCTCATCTAAAAGGTCAGGATAAGGCGTTCCAGAGGGAGGGAGCTGGTCTTGTATTCTTGTAGATATAACGGGTTATTATGAGTGTTTTATGGCATTACAAAAGATCTCCGACAATTGATTATTTCAAAATGATTGTGTGCCAGATACCAGATGTAAAAAAATGTTTGTCAAATCTCTTGCGTGTGTGTGATGCAGAGTAAAAGGTTCAAGTGCAACATCATGCTACAGTATGATAGCATCAGACCACATTGTTTTTGAACCCCTGCTCTTATGGGTCATAAGCCGCCACAAAGGGTAATGTTTCATTCACGCAGCCAATCAGTGCACACTGCTCCATTTACGGGAAACGAACCACCACTTAAAATGAAAAATCTAGCTGCTGTGACTTAAATGAATATTAGCAATGCCTCAAGTAGCTGGGAAGATGACTTGGATTTTCCTACTTTCAGTTATACTGACATAAGTATATGTTAGCGTTATTAATATGGGCTCAGGGGTTATACCCATTTGTGTGTATGTATGTTAATCTGTATTCTGATACTGAACATGTTAAAAAATAAATTTCTTTTTTTTTTATCTTAATAATAATTACACTCGGGCTTAAATATAGGCTGTACCTTTCTCTATTATGGAAAATGAATGTACTTTACCACACTTGCATGAAGATTCATAACATATTATTTAATCTCTATAAAGGTTATTTTTTTCACACTTTTTGCCTTTAAAAACATTACATTTATATTCTGAATGAAAGATGTCAGTGCAGAATTTTAACCAAAGACATGTATATGATCTTAGTAAATATTTCTAGAGACAAAGACAAAAGAGGTTAGAAAAATGTGTGAACCCATTGTACGTCCTGTCTAACACTGCACCTCCTGATGAGGTGCAGGAATTGTTTCTTCGTGGCTTTCAGCATCTGGCGTGGATGTGACAGTGAGAGCTGGAGACAACATCACATTGCACTGCGACTGTCCACTCTCAGTTGGAGCATTCCCCGTGTGGTACAGGAACTGCTCTCACATTTACCAGCCCTCACTGGTCCTCAGGCGGACCTTGGAGTCTGCGTATCAGCCCAACAAATCCAAAAAGGCCAGGACGAGCCCCGTGCCTGGTTACCACTTTGTGAAGAATTACACATCCAATTCCTATGACCTGGTCATCAGCAACACCACAGAGGCTGATGCAGGAGTGTACTTCTGTCACTGTTGCCCAAACTCTTGAGGAGCAAAACTGTCTTGTTCAGTCACATAAATACACGTATGGAAACGCCTCAACAGGGATAATAATCAGTAAGTGGTTACATGACAAAAACACATGTCTCACTTTAGTTAAAGCAGTAAACCAACAGAGCAAATATTGTACGTTGGGTTTATTTGATCATTATTATTATCTTTATTACAATTGTCATGGCCAACAAGAGCACAAATATTTTATAATTTGATAAACTAAAAAGAGGTAAAAGTATTCAGTATTATATCACTTTTTTTTTTTTAACATTACCTCATACTTTCATTTGACATTTTAAGGCCCACGCACAGAGGACACGGAAGCACAGATGGGACGAAATGAGGTATGCAGAACTCTGGATCAGACAGAATTTTTGCAAAGTGACAAAATGTATTTACAAAATGTCAAACTGTAGGAGGAGGATGTTTCTTACGCCGCTTTAGAAGTCCATCAGCTGTCTCAAAAACCAAAGAAGAAAAGGACGATCGCTAGTTCTGACTTCAGCACTTACTCTGCTGTGAAAACCTCCTCAGCACAAGTTTGATTTATACATCACAAAATATATTGTTATCTACGTAAGAGCAATTATAGAAATAGATTGTTACTTTTTAGATTTTAGATTTCTGATATCAAAAGCATGCAAAGTTTGCCCAGTTTTCCCATTTCCTGTAAGTCTTTTGTCTTTTTCTTTTTTTGCTCGTAATAAAAATATCAGGATTAAAATTATATAATTCTTGTTAAGAAGGAAATAAACTTGTCAATGTACTTGTGTGTAATATATACATAGTTGTGCTTAAAAGTTTACATACCCTGGCAGCATGTTTGATTCATTTTTTAAACACAATTTATAGTTAGTGGTTTTGTGAAGCCATTTGTGTTGAAACTACTGAGTTTAGTCTTTTTAAGTCACAATGAAAAAAGAAAGTACCAAAATGACCCTGATCAAAAGTTTACATACCCCAGTTCTTACTGTGTATTGCCCCCTTTAACGTCAATGACAGCTTGGATTCTTTTGTGGTAGTTGTGGATGAGGTTCTGTATTTTTTCTGATGGTAAAAAGCCTCCAGTTCCTGTAAAATCCTGGGCTGTCTTGTATGAACTGCACGTTTGAGATCTCCCCAGAGTGGCTCAATGATATTGAGGTCAGGAGACCGAGATGGCCACTCCAGAACCTCCACTTTATTCTGCTGTAGCCAATGAGAGGTCGACACACTACTGATTGGCATTATCAGTGCCTTGGATATCTTTTTAAATCCATTTCCTGTTTTATACAGTTCAACTACCTTTTCTTGCAGATCCTTTGACAATTTGTCAGTGCAGTACTGGATGACAGATGCAATGCAAGGGTCGGTCAGGAGCCCCAAAACTTACTGACCTTTTAAACACACACACTGCAACTGCAACTGCAACTTTATTTATAACGCACTTTAAAAACAACCAGGTTGACCAAAGTGCTGCAAAATGCAAATACCTTAAAATATATAAAACATATATAAAACAGTTAAAATTACACTAAAAGCACATTTTAAAACACACTGTTTACAAGCAAACAGGTCACAGGTTAACTTGGTTACCTTTAGCAGCCATTCAAACCTGTTTCTGTCAACGTGTGTGTATATAATCAGGCCAAGGTCACCAGGGTATGTACCTTTGATCAGGGTCATTTTAGTAGTTTCTTTTTTAAATGGTACCACACAACCACTAACTTAGAAGTGAAAACTTTTTGTGTTATCTTTCATAATGGTTGAAAAATAATTTAGAAAAATCAAAAACTCTGCCAGGGTATGTAAACTTTTGAGCTCAACTGTAGTACTGGGAGAAAAGTGTATTTTGATCAGTGATTCGAGTTCATTAAGGTTAAGGTATATTCCCCCTACGGCGACATTAAAGTGCATCATTTGAACCTGTAAGGGGCAGAGAGTGCAGCGCCCGGGGATTCATGTCCAGATGTCAGAATCAGAATCAGAACAGAATTTATTGCCATTGTTTGATAGCAGGTTCACAAAGTAGGATTTTTTTCTCTGTACAATCGTGCAACATAAAACATATAACACAGAATTTACACAAAATAAGCTATAACAACTTTAAAACTATAAGGCACAAAGAAGATTAAAATAAATACATACAACCAGGCTCAGAATCACCTGTCTCTGGGATTTAACCTATTTTGCATGTTTTTGGTTGATGGGGGAAACCAGAGCATCTGGAGGAAACCCATCCAGAAACAGGCAGAGAAACAACAGAAAGAAAGAAAGAAGAGAGAGAGAATATTGGGCTGAAAAATCTTGATTCTAAACAAACTACATGACTACTTTTTAAAAAAATTTATCTTGGTCACGTTTTGTTTGATGTGGGAATTCATGCACAGAAGACCATGTAAACTGTAAGTGTTGCTCAAGGACTATTTAGTTTGTGTGTGTTTTTTTTAACAGATCTGTTTATGTATTTTTTAAACTATGGTCACGTCTTCTTTCACAGCTACAAAATGTGTCCCACCCACAAATCTCGTTCCATTTGTTTGGCCTAGTCAGCACTTATGTTTCCTTTAACTGCTAAAACACGGCATTAGATGTAATTTGTAAGCTTGACGGTTTCTTTGTCACATCAACTACATAGAGGAGAGGAGATGATTGCAATACTTTTGTTATCAGGTAATTTGATCCTTTTGAAGCATTTATAGTTTGTTGCTGTAGCTATATTTGTGACTGTTTTTCTTTTTTCTTTTTAGGAGTATCTTTTTTCGGTCTCCCTTGGGTCTCTGGGTCAGTGGAAGATTTTGCAGTCTGGCCGGGACAAAACGTCACACTGTTTTGCGACTGTACACAGTCTGTTGGGACGCTTGTAGCTTGGTTTAGGAACTGCTCTCATGTCAACCAACCTTCATTGGTTTTGAGACTAAAGAAACAGTATTTGCCACGCACGCCCCAGGATGAGCTGATGAGTCCGCTGCCTCGTTTCCATTTTGTCAAAAACATGTCGTCCGATTCCTACAATCTGCTAATTAACAATGTCACGAAGTCCGATGAGGGCCTGTACTTTTGTGGAACGGATACTCAAAAACCGGGGGAGACCAAATACGCAACTCCTATACAGGTGTACAACTATGGACAGGCCGCAACAAGAATAAAAATGAGTATGCTCATATGGTGATCTAATAATAGGATAAGAAGCTTAAAACATAATTCCCATTCGTGTGTGTTACAGTGTCCCATAATATTATTAACCCACAGCCTAACCAGAATGACTGTGAAGTCTGCTGGACACTGCTGTATTCTCTGTGTCCTTCAGTGGCCCTTCTCTCCAGTTTGATCACTCTCGGTGTGGTCTGTTACCACAACGGTACATACTTACAATCCATTTTCATTTTCACCCTCTATAAATCGTCACAATGTGCATTAACAAGATATTGATGTGGCTTGAAAATGTTTTACTTTCAGACAAAAAGGCAAGAATTCAGATCGCAGATGTCACGGCAGCAAAGAGAGAAACGGTACTGAATTCACCCCTGAATAATGACTTCATGGATGTTTATGTTAGATTTTACTTGTGGTCGGATTCAGACTGAGAACTGTGCAACATATTCTACGCTTTGGACCGGACATATGTGGTCGAGCTGTTGCCATTTACCAAAATGTTAAGTGACAGGAAAGTGTTTCTCAATAGGTCATGTGGTTCTTGTACCTGAGCCCTCGTCTTCCTGGAATATATAGAATGTCAAAAAGTATTTCAAAGTATTATTTGCAAGAAAAATGTAAGAGATTTTATGCTTGTTGCAAGGTTTCATTTTATTAATTAATTTCTACACTCAGATTTGGAGTTCCCCTTACACTTCTGTAATTTCAGGATGAAGATGTGTGTTACGCTGCTTTAGAAATCCGACCAGTGCAGGGACCAAAGAAGACGAGCTATTCTTCAGACTTCTGCACATATTCAGCGGTCAAGAGCTCCAGGGTTTAAGGGGTATCACATTGCCTTATTAAGCAGTGAATAGTTTGATTCTTTGTTGAGCTTTGAAAAACTAAAACTTACCTATCTTTAAATTGCCTCGTGTTGCTTAGTACTGTGCTAAATGTTAAATCTCTCATAGACTGTAATCCAAAAAATATCATTCTAACATACCACAATAAATTTTGCATCAGTCTTGATTTTCATGTTTGTTTTTCTTTGTGTTTTTTTTAAATATTTATTCATATATTTATCTGTGTTTTTTGACAACACAAAGGAGTTACTGATACCATAAGGTTGCACGTTTCCTTAATGCTGCCCCCGTACTGTTTTCAAAGCAGTGAGTGTGTTGCATTATCATTGATACAATACATTTTAAACAAAGGAATTTAATACGAGTGCATGATATAGAGCAGAGGTTTTCAAACTATTTAGTCCTAAAAACAAATTGATCATCCAAACTGGGTATAAACTAAAAACACACACTTTTACCTAAATGCATTACTAAAGCATTCAAAGAATAAAGTCTAAAATTGCAAATGACCCTGAGTAACGTCAAAAGTAGTACCACAGTTTGTGAACCACATAGAGCTTGGGAATATGTTGTCCGATCCCAGCAGATAAGAGTACATATTTTGTGTTCATGCACATGTTTTCAGTGCGAGGTAACCACAACGAACAATTGTGAGTCTGACCAGTCTCCACTTTCATTTCCTTCAAGCAGCAGCATTTACTACAGCTCCACTTTTGGACTTCTGAAGAGCAGCCAGATGGTCTCGCTTCTTTTATTCATTGGTAAAACGCATGAACCAATGTAGTTGTTTTGTTTGCAGTCTGAAGGCTATAATATGATTTTCCTCCGCAGGGCTCTGCTCTGGTTATCATTGGGTCTTTGACTCAGTTTCGGGTGTGACGGTGCGACCTGGAGATGACATAGTACTCCACTGTGACTGTAGCACTACAGCTGGGGTTCTGGTGGTGTGGTACCGCAACTGCTCCCACCTGAATCAGCCCACTTTGATTCTTAAACTACGCACCAAATATTTACACAGTTTGCGTAATGACCCCATCAGCTGGATGACACCCCTGCCTCACTATCGGTTTGTGAAAAATGAGTCATCTAAATCCTACGATCTGCATATAACCAACATCACAGAGTCGGAGGAAGGCTTATACTTCTGTGGAACAGAACAAAGTCAACCTGAGGATGGAGGGAGAAAAAGATACCTATACGTTTATGGAAACACAACAACACACATCATTTTGAGTAAGTATTTCCCTTTGTTTATTCGGTTTAATTAAAATGTGGGCATTTCTTGAGACTTTTACACACTGCAGGCAGTTGGGTAGAGGCTCGTTAAGTTCTCCATATAAATCCCCCCCACACTTAATCCTTAGTCAATTTGGTGCCCTATAGATTGGACTTTGGTGCCCAATGCATCCCTATAGTTTGCCACCCCATCCCACTGTGGACATGCGTTGTACGAGGGTTTAGTTTTGTTTTATCAATACATATTGAACTGAAAATATGAATAATTACAATGGGTAATTTGTTGGGCACTTCAGTAGGTGCATGCCCTGAGTGTCACTGACTCCAGGTTTGCTATACAACTTTTTTTCAAACCTCGGGACTTTCAGCTGAATTGGTAGCACATATATATATATATATATATATATATATATATATATATATATATATATATATATATATAATAATGTGATTTATAATGTAATAATGTAATTTATGATGTTTCACAGCTGTAAATTCTAGATGTTTATTCATTATAAACTTGCAGACTCCCGTGGCCCTATCGTCCCGCATCAGCCCTCGGTGTCATGGGTTGTAATGGTACCAGCTGCTGCAGTCCTCCTCTCTAACATCTGCTTCATTCTGCTTTATCACTCTTGTCAGAAAAATGGTGAAGTTCTTTTTTGTTTTTTGGAACTATGATCTATATATGATTCAGTTTACCAACTTTCATAAACTTATATCTTGTATCAGATGCTCGGATTCACACAAGAGCTAATCAGGTACGTCTTGTCTTGTCTTGACTATATACATACACTAACATATTATGGTAATGGTCATTTCAATGTGCTTTCTACAGGTGGACTGTTTTTCAACTACTGTGGTGTTTGGTACCATAGAAAGAAAAACTCAGTAATTTTGTATTTTTTTATTATTTACATCCAGCGGATATAAGTAATTTAAATGCCTGGATTTAATTATGTTTTTTTTTTCATACTGCTTATTATTTTTTGTGCTGATTTGACTAATGTCCAAGCACACTGCTTTCACACCGTCATACAAATGCTTTTTTAAATATATTATCTATGGCAAATTGTTGTTCTTTCTCTCCCAGTCAGCCATTGTTATGACTGTACTTTGCAGGAAACAACAACAGTCTGTGCTCCAGACTGGGCTCGAACCCATGAATTATTTGTTTTATAATGCACCTGATGAGGAGGAATCATTTTGAATGCACTTTTATTCACAGACCATAGATTACGCAGTGCTATTATTAATGCACATCCTGTTTCCAGTGCTGGTAAAAGGTGTTAGTGGCGGTGTCATGTACAGAAAAGACAAAATAAGCACAAATCGAAGTCTCCTTTGGCCTCTGTGAACCACTGTTGCAGGCAGGAAAACCACAGAAACCACAGAATGCTCAGCTCTCAGCTTCACTGAAACACATAACTTGTTTTGTTCAAGTCTTCAGTGTTTTGAACAAGCTTGATTCATAAACACAATAGGTTTTATGTTTATCCAATATCCCTGATTTTCAAACAGTTGATTATTCAGATGCAAAAATAAAGTTAATATGACCTAAGTAGAGCTTAAGTGCTACTAATTGAAATGTTTTAACTGTTCAGAAAATAATTATACCATCTATGTAGTCCTAGCATTCATACGAATATAAGACATCTTCATCCAGATTGAACATCATAATATTAATTCCTCTGTCAATTAGAAACTGGATATTAAGAAGTAAATCTACCTTTCGTCTACCTATTTATCAATGGGCAGAAGAATTAACCTTATGATTCTGGCACAGGGTTCAAATTTTTATTTTAGGTTTGTAATCTGTGGAGATTCAAAAATAGCACAGCCACAATTTAGAGAAATGAATGCCTCCGCAGTAATTGGGTTTGAATAGTTATGCTCATACCATTGTGAAATTAAATGTTAAATATTTCGTATTGTTATTTTATTTCATAATGACAAACTGTGTCAGCTTTTTAAAAAATAAATTATACTTAAATAATGTAAGTGTTATATATAGTTAACAAAAAATATTCAATAATTTTACAACAGACAATACAGTTTTACATAAGTCCTTGGGTGCACTGCTATAATACAAAATGACCAGCAGAGGGCAACATTAATGTATCACCCAAAGCGAGTCTTCCTTCAACAATCAAGAGAGAAGAACAAAAAAATTATTAAGAATAATATTTTTATATATTTTTGGACATTTTAAAGAAAATAAAAGCAGTACTGTATTGGCTATTGTGATAAGGGTAATTTGGCTTGCAATCTCAACATCATTTTGATTTGAAAAAGTAAAAAAAATATGTTAACAGTGAATTATTCATAATTCTTCTTTTAAAACAGCATAGAGCTGTAAATTGAGGTCAACTAAAAAATGGAGGGGTATCATCTTATCTGCATAGTATTTGGAGTATAAGTAAACCAGAGTTTAATTTATTCATTTTTTTCGTATTATTATTAGTCATTATGTATTGCTTTATACACCAAATGTACAACCAGATATTTGTCTAAGACATAATTTCAGCATTAATATAAAAATATGTATATACATTTTAAATGTCAAAATTGACAAAACTCTATTCAACATAGTAAACTTATTTTTTCTGTTCGGGTATTAGTATGCACTCGTGAAACATTCAACCAAAATGATCAACAACCCGCAGCTGTTGCTGGTCAGAGCTTCTGGAGTCCACTCTGAGACTTCTCTGGACTCGGCTCACGCTTCTTTTTAAAGAGATTCTTGAGCTTTAAGCTCTTTTTACCTTTGTCTTTGTCCCTGTTCTTATCATCTACTGTCTCCCGGGCCACAACCGTAGCTGGTAATGCAACCTGTGCCGACTCCATCACCCCGCGGTGCTGCAGATTGGGTGTGGATGCTGAGTGACCAGTCGGAGCGGTATCCATAGAGTGACAAGACTTCTCTAAAATACCATCGTAAACAAGCTGACTCAGCGGGCCAACGTTGAAAATATCAGAGGAGGACTTCCATTCTGCATGGGATGTTGCTGTGATGTCTGGTTGACTGATTCTCGACAAATATGTACTTGATTCACCTAAATCTTCCCTGTTTGGCAGATGCTCAGGTGTTTCATCAACTCTATCACTGCATAATTTACCAGTGGGCATGTCCATTGAAATGTCGACCGTTCTGGGTGTCCTTCTTCTCACTGAGGAGCCAGACATGTCAGGGTCTTCCCTGAGCATTCTTCGATTCAGTTGTTCATAGGCATGTTCATAGGCATCCTGTCTGTCCTCTGGAAAACAGATTTCCACTGGCATCTCCCTGGGTTCCATGCGAATGGAGCCAATGTCGGCCGGATATTCTTGCTCTTCTCTAGAAAACCTTCTCACTGGGTTACGATGCATCTCTATCATTTTATCCAAGCCTGTTTTCTTACAATCTAAATCTCCCTTTGCCCATGGAATTTTCCGGGAGCCAGTATCAAAAGACATCTCCATTGTGTCCCGCCCGATTCTTCGAGACATTGATTCACAGGGGTACTCCACATCTTCTCGAAACTGCATCCTCGGGACACTGTCAATTGATGTTCCCATCATGCCTCTTGTTAACTTCCGTGGAGCTATTTTTGAAGCTTCCACTTCAGACCAAATAATCTTCCTAACATCTCGTGGTAACTCACTTCTTTCTCTTATAGCAGAGTCTGACAAATCGCTCGGTATATCTCGCTCTAGTCTTCTAGACGTAAAATCTGACTCAAAATTGCCATGAATTGGCTTTGTGACTCCAGGATCCAGAGGGGTTTCAAACTTCTCTTGAAATATTTTCAAAGAAGGTTCTTCTCTTGATGTTCTCAAGGAGTGTACCTCAAGAGAGGAATCTAAATATTTGTCATGAAACATTCTTCTGCTGGCTGAATCCACAATGCTTTCTAGTTCCTCAAATGAAACTTTGCGAACTGGCGACTCAATTGGTTCTTCCAGATCTGTGCTCAAGACTTTGGTGAGAGATGTGTCTGCTGACATCTCTGCTTCATCTGGAAAATGTTTAGGATGGGACGCTTCAAGGGGAGTACCCACATACATTTTGCCAGATGGTGAGGAAGTCATATAGCCTGGGTCAGCATACTTTTCCTGGGAATCTCTGCAAGCAACAAAGAGAAGAAAGAAATCTGACACCGTTTGACAACGTTGACTGGCGGCTGGTCCATTATGGGCGGTGGGGCGCCGCCCCTCCTATCAATTTTTGCAAATAAAAAAAAATAAAACGTTTTAAGTTTTAAGTTAAGTTAAATCATGACTTTCTTCTGTACAGTTTTATGGTTGCGATCTAACCAATGGCACTCTAATATGGTATAAAAACGTCACTACATATCATTGATTTGACCAACCAGAGACGTGCAATAATACATCTCCGATGGGCGTTTGGCCTCAGAGCCCATCGGAGATTAACAGGTGAAAGACGAGGATGCGTCTACTGTAAACAAACCCGAGTAGCAGCTCTGAGCTCACGGACAATCGGAGGAAAAACTTCTCATTTGAGAGACCGGAGAATCTTAGTGTTGTTTCCTGAGAGGAGGTGAACGGGTTTAGTCAAACTAATGGACTTTGGACAATTTTCTTCAGTCAGAAGTCACGTCTAAACGGACTCTGCTGGAGGTAGCATTACGATGCTAACTAGCTCGACTGCTTAGGCTACTGCTTGTTTATTTCACACTTTGGGACGACCCTCGCTGACTTGGACAGACAGTTATGTCCCAGGACTTGGACATTTAATGGAGAGAAGATTCAGGACCGTGAGGAGCGTACGACAGAAGAGGGGAACGTCATTCATTCATTCATTCATTCAGTGAAACAGAGGTGGAGCTCCAGGTGCTACAGAGGAGGAGTCTCATCCAAACACGTAAGTCACATAGTTATTTCTGACCGGATCATTATCTGATGGTTTAAACAGGTTTAAACCTGTGGCTCTGAGGCTCATAATGGAACCATAGCAGGTCTGGGACTAATACTGTACATTAACCCAAAAAGGAAACGCCTCCTGCCTTTGTTCTGTTGGAACAACACACAAATCAGTGGTGCAAAAGAAAAATATGTATAGTGACTATCTTTACACTTTGATTTCGTCTGAAAAAAGATTTTCCAAAAGCATACATTCATTCCATGCTTCTTTTTAGTTGAATAAAACTAAATAAGTTTAGTTTTGATTATATTCTGCATAAAATATTAATATCAAATGCCCCAAAGATTTTTGGGGCATTTGGGGCAAACTTTCTTTTTGAAGTTAAAAACAATGTTTATAAGTATCTTTTAAAATATAATTGAAGGTAGGTAGAGGCAACAGTCCTCCCTGGTTTTCACAGCACCAGCCGCCACTGCTGTTTATTAACTGCTTTCCCATTCAAACAAACAGTAGTAACTTTATTCAAAAAGCATTAAGGGATATACTATATACTACATAAATACAAATACATTCACTCTTCTCCCTAGTGTGCTGTGATTCATTCAGATTTTGTGTCAGATGCCCTTCCTAACCCATTTCTCTCTTCTGGATCTCGACTTACTGCTTTTTCAGTGTTCTGCGCAGGAGCACTTCTTCCTCCTCGAAGCATGGATAAGGGGCACGTATTGGAATGAGGAGGTCAGGGTCCGGGGAGGTCACTGAGACTGGAGGTTGCGTGACAACAGCAGAGCGCCTCATACGTGACACTCGAGAAGGATACGTTTGAGATGAGCACTTCACAGGTGACACTGGAACTGAAGACAGGTTTCAAACATTACAACAGAGCTGTTTTTCCTCTTCATTCTTATGGTGTATGTGCTAACCTGGCATCTGTTGTACCATAGGAGTCTCTTCTAGGAGATCCTCAATCGACCCATGGACTACACTGTGGTACAAACATCCAGACTGGGATCCTCGAGACAAACCATAAGGCACTGGGTCGGCGTAAAGCTGAGCAGTCAGGTTTGCGAAGCCTGGATTCCTCATAATAGGAAATCCACACAGGCGCTCGATCTGCTGCCAGCGTTGGAGACGCTCCCGTAAGCAGGCAGTGACTTCTGATAAAGCGTTTCTTTGGACAAGATGCAAAGGCTTAATATATGATGATGACATATTGCATTAAAATGATAGGACCTACTTAGCTTCCAGAATCTTTTGGTCCACTTGATCCAGTGAAGAACTGTGTGCCACATGAAGAGTCCCCAGCACAGAGTTTCTTTTCTTCTTAATTCTTTCTGCCTGACCAAATCCAATTATTCACTGTTAAATATTATCACGATATCATGAACGAGTCTGGGCTTGAAATAAGTCATACTTCTTCTTTTGCTGTTCCGAGTTGAAGTTCAGCGCTCTGCTTCTTGATGTTGTAGTATTGGACCTCCACCTCATGTGTGAGCTGCAACCACTGCTGTAGCATCTCTGAGGCAGACCAGCTGGCATGCATCTCCTTCTCCGCCTGCTTCAGAACCTCACGCACCTACAATAAAACAGAAAAACAAAGTTCAAAAAACAGTAAATTGTCTCATCACTGTGCAATCTCAGTTAGTTTTCATTTGAACAAAACATGAAGGGATTAAAAAAAAGTAGGATTAAAAATAATAACATTACAACAAATTCCAGTTAAGCAAGTTATAAATGCCGCAAAGACAGAAAAAAAAAAAAAGTTCAACCTGGACAACTTCAGGCCCATCTCCAATCTTCCGTTACTTTGTAAATGTTTGTAATGCACCCTCATCACCCAACTCCACCAACATCTCCACTCCTGTCATATCTTCAAATCATTTAAACCCGGATTCCTCATCAAAGCACAGAAACAGCACTCCTCAAAGTCACAAACGTTCTCCTCTTCGCCGCTGACTCTAGAGAACCAGATCTGGTTCCATATCCATCCTCCTCCTCGACCTCTCAGCTGCATTTGACACAATAGACCATACTTTTCTCCTCCTCCTCCACCGTCTACAATCAATTGGCATCTCCGGCACAGCACTCCTCGGGTTCACCTCCTACCTCTCCGACCGTCACCACTTCGTCTCTGTCAATAACCGAAACTCCCACACTTCCCCGTCACCCACGGTGTCCCCCAAGGTCCAGTGCTAGGCCCCCACCTCTTCACCATCTACATGCTTCCCCTCGGTCAGATCATTCGCCATCATGGACTCCACTTCCAAAGCTACGCCGACAATACCCAACTCTACATCTCCACCAAATCCATCACCCCAGTTATCTTCAATAACAATAACTTTCTCAAACTCAACAGCAATAAAACAGAACTCCTCATCACTGGACCATGGACTTCACCCTCTCTTACCAAACACACATCAACCACATCACTAAATTATCCTTCCTCCACCTCCGCAACATTGCCCGCCTCCGCCCCTCCCTTACCCAGTCTACAGCTGAAATCCTGATCCACACATTCATCACCTCCAGACTCGACTACTGCAATAGCCTCCTCTACGGACTTCCCACCACTCATCTCCAAAACCTGCAATCCATCCAGAACTCTGCTGCCCACTTCCTCACCCCTGGTCCAACAGGTGTGGTGAGGTCCAACACCTGGTCCAACAGGTGTGGGACAGGTGCTGGTCCAACAGCTCCACTGGCTCCCCGTTCAATATCGTACTCAATACAAGCTCCTCCTCCTCACCTACAAGTCCCTCCATAACCTGGCCCCGGGCCACCTCACGGAGCTCCTGCAACAACACCAACCCACCCCCGCCTCTGGTCAGCCGTCACCAACCGCCTCACTCCCATCACCCGCACTAACCGCCGGTCCTTGGGGGACCTGTGCCATTGCCATCGCCGCCCCACCCTTTGGAACTCACTCCCATCACCCATTAAAAACTCTGACTCACTACCAAACTTTAAATCATTACTCAAAACCCACCTGTTCAATGTAGCTTTTCCATAAACCCCTTTTTTGTCTTGTTTTATTCCCCATATAAAGCGTCTTTGAGTGTCCAAAAAAGCGCTATACAAGTTTGATGTATTATTATTATTATTATTAAACACAGTACTTACACTTTATTTTACACTATCTTGATACATTGTACCTAACTAAATTTAGTACAATGTAATGTTTGTAACAATCTGTAATAACTAGTACCTAGTATGTAGTACATACACAATGGAATAATGTGCATTATTACTCTGGAGGTACATAATGTAATAAGACGTAAGACTCTTCGGGCTAGGGCCTAAGGTTAGAGTTAGGGTCTTATGTCTTATTACATTCTGTACCGCTAAACATTACATATACATCTTATTCCATCGTGTATCTAACCCACAGGTAAAAGTGATTACACATTGTTACATAGCACATTACATTGTACTAAATTTGGCAGATACAATACAATATATCAAGGGTAGTGTGAAATAAAGTGTTACCAAAACAGTTAACTGCAACTGGTTTGGTGTAAAACTAAATTAATTTGCATCAAGTAACATACTTTGTGTTAATTTTGACTATTATGTTGGTTTAGTTTATGTGTTAGTCTTTATATGAAAGGTTTTAGTCAAGATTTTCTAAAATATTTATTTTTTGTATTGTCCAATTTTAGTTGACGGAAATTTCATGTAAATTTGGTTGACTAAATCTAAAATTAAAGTAGTCAACTTTATATTCACTGTATTCAAACACAATTATCATATTTATATGGACAAATCGCTCTATTTCTTGAGGGCGGCACGGTGACGCAGCGGTGAGTGTTCGTGCTTCACAGCTAGAAGGTCCCGGGTTGGATTCCCACCTGGACGGGGCATTTTCTATGTGAGGTTTGCATGTTCTCCCTGTGTGTGCGTAGGTTTCCTCCGGGTACTCCGGTTTCCATTACCACTTAACACATGTCCAATAGGTTAATCCTCTGGCCAGGTGTTTTTGATCAATAGCCTGGCTTCACATCTGGCGATGGGTCCCTGAGCGCCGGCCTATGCTGGCTGCTCACTGTTCCTACAGGTCTCCCCAGCGGCACTGAGGATGGGTCAAATGCAGAGAACAAATTTCCCTGCGGGTATCAATAAAGTATAACTTAACTTAACTGTAAATTTAAATTTTAACCCTTTTAAACTGGGTACTGAAAGTACAGGAGTTTCAGTCTCATTTAGTTTTTATTTAAGCAAGGCAAAGAAACTTTCCCACGCATTTCGTACTCAAGGCAACTCAATGCGCCTGATTAATTCAATTTTTATTAGAACAAAGAACATATCTAGAGATTTTAGTAATAGTTTTAGTCAAATTTTATACAGACTAAACTATGACAAAATACTATAGTCGACGAAATGAACATTGCTTTGTGCGTGTGCACTGTGTCATTGGTATACAGTATATCGAAATGCTTTATCTTTGTATCAGTAAGTCATGTATTTGCTGCCTCTACCTGCTCCAGTTCTTCCTCAGCATATCTCAGGCGACTGAGTTCATTGACTGCCCCTTGTCGGAGTTTGTGCAGGCGGTGGGCCTCCTCGTGCGCCCCCATGATCTCGTCCCTCATTTTCTCCTCCAGACTCTGTTTTTCCTCTGCCACACTGCGCTTCTCCTCATGGGCACGCTCGAGCCTGGTCAGGTCAAAAACAAGGTCCTTAACAATTCAGCAAGAATGGGCACAACATTACAGGGTACTGACTGTCCCTGCAGTTCTCTGAGGCTCTGCTCAGCCCTCTGAAGGCCCTCCAGATCCTTCATCATCTTGGTGACGTGGATCTTGCTGGTTTTATTCTGGGCTTGGGCAAACCAGCATCCCCCAATTCCCATGACCACAGACACAATAAGCAGCAAGTCTTTAAGGTAGTTATGAGGACCTGTAATGACATTGTACAGTAAAAGGAAAGTTTTCACATTAGATGCCTATCATATCTATAAGTATCAAAGGCGGCCTACAGGTGGCAATAATTATATATTACACAAATCATATTAGGATGGTGCCTAATATGATTTGTGTAATATATAATTATTTGATGGTTGATGGATGCCTGCAATATTTAACTGTCTCAGACTCTTACGTGTCGGTGGTCCAAAGAGCACCACATCAAGTGCTTTGATGTTGAGCTTCTGCTTGTCCCTCTGGTCCTGGACTTTGAGCTGACCACTCAAGAATGAAGGCTCATTTGCTGCAATCCTACACAATGTGTGGGAAAACAGCTTTACTTAAAATGAATGCAATACACACACTGCAATACAAAGTTCTTTTAATAATAAGCCTCTGAGAGAGTTGCAATAGAAGTGATAAATAGTGTGGACTTTATTGGCTGTTCATACCTCGGGAGTGTATTTCCAGTGACCTTAAACTCTTTAAAGTTCTTCTCATATTGCGGCAGCTCCACAAAGTCCTTCAGCCAGCGGAGAACTTCTTCTTGAGTCCAATTATGAACTAAAAGTCATACAGCTATAGTCAGAGAAAGCCTTTGATTTATATGCAAACACCTTGAATACAAACACACTTCCACACCTTGGGACGACTTCCAGCCCCTCCACAGTTCCTCTACGGTGATGTGCTGGTCTTCTCTGTGCAGATTACTGTGTTTGTTGGTCTGCTGCTGTTTCATGTCCTCAATTATGAACTTTCAAAACACAGAAAAATATATACCATTATGTTCACTCCTCTCTCTCTCCATTACTAGTATGCAAATGTTGTGGGTGCTATGTGCAAAAACAACACAATAGGTGTACTTTAAATGTTTATTTAACAATATAAAGCATCTATAACATCTCTTAAGTTATGCAGTTCTAACTTCCTCTATCACAGCATGTGCTATAAGTGTGTCTGTGAGAGTGTCTTGGAATCTGTTGGCTGTAAACTGTGGGTTCATATGATGCTTGAGTATTTTAAACCATTTGGGGATGAGCTGAGACCCCTGCCCTAATGTCTCTATAGAAACAGCAACCTGAGCTGCTGGATACAGTGTCCCAGTCCTGCATTCCCTAAGCTGAGGCACAGTACTACTTTGCTTTACCCAATACCCTCTATGTTACATACTGTGTTAATAACCTATATTACACATTTTTATTTTGAGGAACATACTGGTTTTAAACTGACTTCTTTGATGTGTGTCTTCATCTGTGAAACGTATTATGTATTACTATAGTCATTTATAAAGATAAAACTTTGGGTAGAATAAAGATTTCTTTCAAATTATTATACATAAGTAGTGTTTGTATTATAGATCTTAATGTTGAGAAGCTTATATTGCAATGATTTTGATACTAATAATATTCTTTATTTAACGTCAAGACAAAGACAAACTTTTACAACATAGATGTTGCCAGGTTAAATCCTAAACTTTTGATGCCTTTAGAACAAAACCTTACTCTTAAAGAGTGATTATCAAAATTAGGGCTGTTAAACTCACGATTAATCAGTAGACATTAAACTGATTAATCACAAATTAATAGCATCATACATTTTGACCTAACACACTCCTGTGTCTCGAGCCCTTGCTCAAATTACAAATTAATAATTACAAGTTATTGTTTTGTAGAGGATATGTGATATGTGAACAAATGTTTTAAAATAAACCATTTTATGTAGGCCGATTAATAATAATTAATATAAATAACTTAAAATTAACATGATCAGTCGAGATTAAAATAATTAATTGATTGGCAGCTCTAGTCAAAATACTGTATGTGGTCATTATCCTGGTGGGCAGTATTTAAGAGAGTCAGAATTCACTCATTGAGTCAACCTTATTACAAGTATGATTCTTGTACCTCAACACTCTCCTCCACCTCAATGCCTCCGTCCTGGTCATCATCCATCATCTGGTGGATGTTTCTCAGAGCCTCCAGACTGTAGCGGTCTGCCTCAGTCATACATGGGGGAGTCACCCCCATGCACAGGTCTGCAAATATTCAATTGAAATTGTAAATAAACTTGGCAAGTGCTACTATGTCACCAACTTAACTGTCATAAATAAAAGGCAGTTCCCTTCCACACACACTGCAGGAAAGGTGGGTAAGTGACTAAAGCATTTAACTATAGCCTACATGATGCTTTGAAGTAAGTTGCAACAAAGTAAAGATAATAAATAGCCATTTGACCAACAGCTTAGCCTATATTTTGAATTACGGGCAACATGAAACTATGGGAAGATGGCACTGCTATCCGGTTATTCACTATGAGTCAGGAGCCACTTATATCCCCCTGTGACATGGTAAATCCTAGTGCTTTGACTGGTACAAAGTACCAGGGGTTAAAGGTGGGCCAGCTGAAGTCCCTTGAAAAGAAGCTCCGATAACACTGGAAATCACACTTGACAATGTGAAGAACGGAAGCTGCCATTCTTAACATTAGCAAGTTAAAATAGTTTAGTGACACACTGTGGGTTATGGACAAAACCACTTAGTAACATGGAAATAGTCTGATTGTTTGAAATGTTGAACACTTACCGTAGCCTTAAAATATATTTCTCTCTTTTAGTCTGGTTTTGTTTCTGTTTATCATTGACCCACCTTCTTAAAAAATGTGGTTCTAGTCTTGAAAATGCCTACTAACTAAAATCCATAGCATACCTGTCGGATCAAAGGCTGAATGGGGAAGGCTGAAGCTGTGCAGATCTCCAGCGCTTTGAGCAGCTGCAAACAGTGCCGCTGGGAAAATCAGCAGCAATATGTACGAAATAAGGAGCATTCTGTTAAACAACAGATATCCACAAAAAATATATGCAAAACATTAAATACAGTGATTCAGCTCGCGTTTGGATGGCACCAGTTTCCCTTTGCCCAAGTGTGAAGCGATCCGTGTTTCTATTACGGGTGCAAACGGGGCGCGAGGTGACGTCGATGATTCATTTGCGAAATCACTCTTGCCGGTTGGCCTTTAGCAAAGTAGGTAAAATATGATCATAAAGATATCTCAAATCAAAATGGTGCCCCCTTGAGTTATCCGCATAAAGATACGCCGTGCGTAAAAGTTGGGTCGCCACTGCGCATCTATTCCTCGTTGTGGTTCTCGGGTTGTTGTTTATGGCTCACAACCAAGGCCAGCTGATGTTTCTTTCACTCCAGTCTGTTTTCTCCACTTCTGTCATCTGATTGCCAATGCAGCGTGGTTTTCAGATGCGACGTTCTTGCGCGGGACTGGCCTCCCCCCTCGCCCCCTCTTCCTTCCAACCGGGCCCCCAGGCACCAAGCTACATTTCCTCAGATGTTCCCCAACCCACATACTTTGAGGGCTACATTTAGGTCACTGTTTTCTTTCACGTGTTGAAGTTTTAGTAAGACCAATTGCAGACTTTTCACTCTACTATTGGAAATGTTTCTCAAAGTCTTCCTCACCTGACTTGCGTTTATTGTGATGATTTTGTCCTGGTCGGGCATCATTTAACCGGATTTAGTCTTAATTTATGTGTTTAGCTTGCTTAGTCTTGGTTTTGTATTTGGTTTCCATTGAGAACCTGGTTTGAGTTCAGGTTTACTTTTTTTCATTATGTAAAGAGAAGTGACTTTTTCATCTTCATTGACGTTCATTCTTAAATTAAATAGTGAATGTAGATCTTTAAATAGTACATCTAAATGTGCCCTGCTGTTTGACATTTCTTGGACATGCCTTTGGAAATGTGATTAGACATACAAAACTTAGAGTGGTCACGATGTACTTAAATGATTGGTTGAAGCTTTAAAGACTTAAAAGACACAAACACACCATACAGCAACACACAGACAGTATCAGAGTCAGGTTTCATTGCAGCATACAAGTCCCTGTTTAAAAATAGTGGGGCTAGCTTTGACCTCTATCCTGTTAAACATGCCCAGGCAACAACTGTCCAATAAGGGCTCGTACACATTCAAGGAGAAATGCACCCTTAATATAATTTAATGTTCTATAATGAAACAATACAATTTAATACATAGTGCCAGTTTCTATAATCCTGTACTAAATCGAAAATTTGTTTGTAAGGCCAATAGCATGAATGTTAATTAAAAAGGCAGTTTGTTTGTTTTAATTAAAAAGAAACTAATTGGAGTATAAATTGCCCTGAAGGCTTTTCTTTTTTTTTACATAGTAGTTTGGCCCATCTGTGACAATAACGTCTCAAGAAAATACCATTAAAAAATGTCAGGCAGGATGCTAGAGAGGATTAGGCTGCATTCTATTTGGTAAAGAAATTTAACTATATTACAAAAATATCCAAACTGTACCTCCATAAAAGTGTATAAAATATAATATGTATAAAATAATATAACAAATCCTTGGTCAGTGAAATCTTCCCTGGCAAGCTCTTGACCTCAATGGAATGAAAGCAAGTGAGTAATAACAGCTTTCAAACCAAATTTGCATTTGTGGTAAAAATACATTTGGTTTCACAGTTCCATCCATTCCTTGGTGCCATGTCCATCCTAATGCACAAGAGGGAGCTAAAGAGGGAAATTCTCGTCCAAGCAGTTCTCCCTAAAGTACGTTTTGATCATTTCTCTTTGAGGAAGAGTTACTTGTGCACTTTTTTGCAGGTCCATAGGCCTCTTTGGAAAATGACTCAACGCAAAAAAAAAATATTGACTATGAAGACAGCGACATAGTTGAGCCTCCTGATGATAGGCCTGAATCACTGCCACTGTACGCCCCATGGTTTTCCACCAGTCCGCCAAGAGAAGACGGTGAAGAGGAGGAGGCAGGTGACGACGAAGAAGTGCTATGAGAGCGTATGATAGCTCCAGCTGCGGTGCAGTGAGGCCGTGGGCCGGGCTCAGGGGTGTAAGTGAAAGTAAGTGCAGTGGAGTAGATTATTCCATCATTCCGGACCAGTGTGACAGGGACTTGCACTGGCTGTCGCACCCACCGCCAACCCTCTCTGAAGGCTGAAATGTCTGGCACCACACACAGCACACTCTCACCACACCTAGGAGACACATCAAGACAATTTTTTGGTCATTTACTGTGAAACAAGTACACACACACATTTGACCTTTTTGATTTATAAATAAATGAGGCGAGAGTCATCACTAGCTATAAACTCTTTGTAGATTACATCAGCTGCAAATGTTGCTTTGGAACTGTGATTGTATTGTCCCCATTAAATAAATAAATGACATGGTTATTTTCTTAATATTGTATGTCCATAAAACTATCCATTCAATCAATCCTCAAAGAGAATGGCACATGTTACCAACAGCGCTGCCCCTTGCCTTTTCTAAGTGTCACAACAAAAATATAACTCAATTACACGTCAAGAGGAGAATTTGAGTGCCGAGTTTATTGTACCTGTACATAGTATCAGCCTCCACATCTCCAAACCACACTCTGAGGTTAGGCGTGAAATTCTGTCCAGTCAGCTCCAACATTGCTACATCACCACCACCGTTTAGCTACACAATAAAACAACATGCAAGGTTTAACACTGGCAACAGTACTTTCAAGCAGGTTGAAATGATAAAGCATTTCATTGAAAAGAAAACATTTATCACTGCACAAAAACTTTCTATCAAAATTGCTTAAAAGGATGGTTGTTTTAATCACCAATTATCATTAGATATTCGAATACCATTTGGATTATTATTGATCTAGATTATATTTTTAGCATTATGTCATATCTGAGGTATTATACACACTCTATCATACATTTTCATAAGCTTGCACACCTTGTGAGGAAAAAAAAAAGAAACGTCATAAAGCATAAAATAAAGTGATTCTGTTACTGAACCTGCAGACTCTCCACAACAGGGACAGGTGTGACTGGATTTGGCACAGGACCCATGCCTTCATAAAAGGTGTACTCTGCTTTGTCCGTGCTAATGATCGTCCAAGAAGCGCCATCGTTAATGACCTCCTTGTTAGCTTCTTTGGAACATGGCGAAGCCTGGAGTAAAGTAAATAAAATTCCGAGTTTATTGAAAAAGTTCTAGATTTTAGTGTCTTAGTTTCAGATGGAGGGCAGAGATTAATGTATTGAACTCCTTGGATGATTTCAAGTTTTTGATAAAATAATAACATAGAAAATCCCCATATGTTGAACCTTATTGTTTATGTTAGAGCTCGGGGTCCACAAATGTTATATTTATATACAGTATATGTAGAATTGTTTTGAGTAGCCATTTACAAAAGACCAGGTAATTACGACATCAATTAATAAACCAGGTCAAAAACTCTGACAATCACTAGGTTAACTTGACTTTACAGTTGTGATCTTTCCTTCAAATTTAGGCTTTGGAACATTATGATCCAAGTTTCATTAATGGAAAATCTTGCTTAAAAAGAGCAGATCCTCACCTGAAATTGAATGATTCGTTCCTGTGAGAGACAAAGATACATCCGGTCCGTATCTTTGAGGTAGAAGGCACACTTGTGGAGTTGGGACACTGGGTCATCTGCATCTAATAATGCATTCTGCTTGTCAACTTTACGAATGACCTATAACATAACACACCGTATTGGCATGATTCCAAAACAAGTCAGCAATTGTTATAAATGTGTCAAAGAGGTTTACATACCAGTCTGGGGAGAGCCATGCCAGTCACAGAACAGACTAGTTTAACTGTCTGTCCATAGTGAACATATCCGTCTCTCACAGCAAACTCCTCCCCTTCAGACTCTTCATCGTCCACTGGATTATTTAAAACCAATATTAGCAAACATGGATCTGAATGGTAGGGCTGGACAATTATAATGGCTGCAATTAGCCATTAGCAAAGGAATTATTTAGGTCAGTGGTTCTCATTTTTTTCCACACCAAGTACCACGTCAAAAAATATTTGACCTTCTAAGTAATGCAGGCATTGATCAGGATCAAATCAGGACACTCGTGGTAATATGCCTAAATAAGACTGAACATGTCTATACCAAACACCAACTTAAATGCATTAGCCTATTAAAGCATACATTAAATTATTTCTGAATAAGAATCATAAAGTCTATAATATTGCAAATCACTTTGTGTACCACTTGAAGAAGCCCAAACACACAGTGTGAGACCCACTGTATTAGGCAGGGACGAGCACAGATAGAGCCCATGTGGTGATCACGCACCTGCCCCTTTTCTCTGCGCTCCTTAAGTTTCAAAATAAGTATTATTTCTTCGAATTTACTATAATATTTGCCCTACTAGGCCAATAAATTTACAATATCAGGGTCATCTCCAATGGCAAGAAATGTGTGAGAAATGGGGAATAAAAAAGGGGGAAATTGGGAGAAATAAAAATAAGGAAAGACTTTGTAAAAGAATTTAGAAATTGGAAATAGGGAAAATATGAGTATTCAAAAAGGGAAAAAATTAGGGGGAATTAGGAAAATGAGAAAAAATTGGGACAAAAAAAAGGAAAACATTTGTAAAAAAAAATAAAAATGGAACAAAAAATAAATATATATATATTATAAATTGGCCAAAAATGGGGCGGGGGTATGGGAAAAAAAATCTATTTATTTGAGCTGAAACAACCAAGTCACTTCTTTTAATGCTGTCCTTGGACCGCAGCATCAAAACTTGAATCTATAGATACAGTATATGATTTTTTTTCCCGGTACCTGCTTTCCCCCAATACCATATTGTTTAACGATACCCAGCCCTACTTATATGTACAAACTAGCGCAGCAAGGCTAGATTATTATGGAAACAAAAAGGGTCAACAAGACGAGGATGTCCGCGTCGTGTGTGTCGGGACGGTTCGAACAATGTTGGTAAGAAGTCAGTAACTTAAGCGGTTCCGTTTGTCAAGATACTTTGCTACTGTCTGTTACTCAGAGCCAGTCAGTCATGGCTGGTCAAAGACAGGGCACTGGATACTGTGCCAAAAGGAGAGGAGCACGGGAACATGCCCAGCCTATTGGATTAATATAGATTCTTAATATGTGCACAACAATGACATTGGACAGACAATGTACGTTTTATTTAGGAGTAGATGAGGAGGAGGGGTGTTCCCTTTTTGTCTTCGCCCCTCAAAATGTCTGTGTACGCCACTGGTATCAGGTATAGTAACGTCCTATGAAAATATATTTCCACTGGTATTTATCATACATAAAATCAAACCTGATAACCCTCTGTTTTTTTTGTTTTTTGTTCCTTTAAAAACTTGTTTCTGAAAAGCATGGGATTAGTTTAACAGTTTGAGTTTCAGTCTCTTCATAAACAGACATGGACGTGCATTGTGAACTGAATCTTGATGTATGTCCGATGTATGTCGGACATCTTATCAAAATCGTACTGGCAGTGCAGTGCGTGTTAGTTAGGTAACTTACACAGGTGAATGTAGAAGGCTCCCCATTGCTGTGAACTGGCGTGGAAGTTTCCCCCATCCACATGAAGATATCTGGTGCTGACAGTCTGGGAACGCAAGCGGTTAAACAGAGCCACTTTTGTCCCCGACGCTATGCACACTGCAACAGATGATGAGAAATATATTTTGTGGACAGATATAACACTCTGAAGTAAATGAGTCTCCAAATTAATCATTCATTTATTAACTTACAATCTGCATTTTTGAGGGATTGTTTTTTTTTGGATGGTTTGGAGATAACCTTTATCCTCTTACTCAAGAACACTCCTATGTTAGCGCTGTTACCGTACAGCATCTTCACAGAAAGCATGAAGTGTTTCCGTTTATCCGAGTCACTGATGTACAGTGTCTTTGCTGCGCAGAAGTGCTGAAATAGAAAACGTACATGACCGTACATGACGTACATTATCGAGAAAGATTATAATGAATTGACCAAAAAATTTAAGTATATAGTAGTCATTATAAACACACACCTTTCCCTCCAGATTAAGTTGCTGCATTTCCTGCTCACTGTTACCTATACCAATGAAGGCACAGGGCTGGGCCTCCTGCTCCGTGCAGCCTTCCTTCTCCATTTTCTCATGCTTCTTTTGCCAGCCACTGCCCAACAGGTATACACATGGTGGCGGACAGAAAAACCTAGGACATCACACGCATTCATTATAGCAACTTTATTTTTCTGCAATAACTGCGACATATTCATAATTGCCATCCTACATACCTTTTCTCATTACCATAAGACTTTTGAGCTACTTTTGCATGAAGAATTAGAACCGTCTGGTCATCTTTTTCTCTTAAGTAATTCCTCATAGCCTCTCTAAAGATGAACAACAACACAATAGAAACATTTACTTGGACACGTGCTTATGCTTTGTGTGCAACTGATACACTATGAGCAATACTTGTCCATTACCTGGTCAAACGCTGAGGATGAGGACTCTCCCCAAACTTACTGCAGGACAAAACATGAAGGCACAAGATCAAATCCATGACAGAAGAATCACAGAAAATGAGTGAGATGTATCATGACTTCAGACTACCGTTTGAAAGTGTTTACTTTATTATTATTATTATATTATTTATTTATTATTTTTTAACATTAATCTCTACAAAACTAGTGTTGACACAATACTCTATGCGAATAAAAACATAATAATAATGCCAGGGTACATTATGCTCCATGTAGCAGATGGAGAAAACAAGATTGAGTCAGACTGTTTTCTAGCAATAAATGTGCGCGGAATTGTAGTCAATGACAGTGAACCACCACAACGTTGTAGAAGAAAAAATATGTAGTTTTGTGCAAGTGACCCCAAGCCTTTTCTACTCCTACTCTGCGCACTCTACTTCGGGCACTCTACTTCACACGCGACTCTCATCTGCACTCACCGGCCATACCGCGGGACGGTTCAGCCACTCTCTTGAACTCTAAAACCAACTCTTTGATTAAAAGTTTGACTTTACTTTTGCACTTACCCCGTAACAACGGGCGCCATCTTCCAAATAACTCTCCCCCCGAAAAGTCCAACAATCGCGAGATCCCTCCCCCACCCCCTGCACCAAAGCCCAGAGCGCTGCAGACTCGAGGAGCAGACTGCTGGGAAGAAAGGAGAGACGAGGGGGGGAGGTGTGGTGTGTGTGAAGCCGTGAGGGGCACAGGGTGAAGGAGGGGGAGGGCCGACGGGCAGAGAGGGCAGACGCCAAAACAACAGGCGTGGGAAAGTTACATAGCCACGCGAGAGCCGAAAAACTCTCACAATAGACACGAATTATCCACAGCGCACGTATCGCGAGACAATGATTCAGCGAGCCGCACTCGGGGGCACTGGATTGCGCTGCACCGTCGCTAGATTCCCACGCTACATTGTGCAATAATGTCGACAACACGCCACGGGTGATTCATACGTACTTTCAAGTCCTTGGAAGTGCATCATGTGAACTGTCAAGTATTCAGATTAGACTGCAAAACTAAAACAAGACTAAGATGCAAACAATAAAAATAACGATAAACCTTTTTACCTGGCAGGGGCATTTGCCAGATACATTTGGTTTGGTTGAATCAATGTGACATTGCAAATAAATCCACCGTGATTACACTATTTTAACAAGACCCTGTAAAAAATACTGTATCTTAGTACTGTCTACTAATACTGTCTTTTAGTAGTTTAGATGCCCTCATGGAGATGCATTTTGATCCCATATTGTTGGTTCAAGTCCATACAGTCAACAGGCCAAATCAACAAGACTATACAATTAGCATTTTATTATTTCAGCAGCATACTGTTCTGCATTCAACAGCGATTTATAGAAGATTACAAAACGTATAAAAAGATTATGTTTAGTTAAGAGTAACAAAGTAAAAAAATTACAGCATTTAGATACTGCTTTATAATATGAATTATCATAAATGGCACTCTGTAAGGTGACTTTGTGACAGTATTGTAAAAAGGAGGCTTTGGCTTACAGTAGATTAAAAAAAAAAAAACACAAGTTTTTGTAAACTAGGATCCATAATCCTGCACAAACATTATGAATTCTGTAGAGATTATAATATGCATTAAAATAACATTATTTTCAAAAGGTTAACCTGTAATTTTAAGAGTCCTGAGAATCTGGCAGAATTAAGCTTCTTCACATACAGCAACTGTAACCCCAAGTAAGAAAAAGCATGTGCATTTTTCCCTCCACTGTAAACATGAATACTTTAGGTGGATGCTTTCAAAGTTATAACTTCCAGAAGATCTTTTTCTTATACAGTATATAGGAGATGAAGAGCCAACATAATGTGGCCACAAGGTTTTGGGTGAGGTGCTCAGCATGGGATTGGCTGTTGAGCATTCGCCAACGGAAGGGAAAGTATTCCTCAAAAACTTCATGACCCACATACACAAGAATAGAGTTCATACCTGGAAAATGGCAAGCGGTTATTGCAAACATAAAAGCACAAACATGAATTGTGAATAATAAACAAGTAAGAATAATTACCAGCATAGTAGAAAGGAGCACCAGACCACCATTTTCTCACATCTATAATGTAGTAGATGAGCAGTAGCAGCACAAAGGCAAAACAGGCTAAAGTAGTCACATAGGACAGGGACCTAGGAGTCAATTAGTCCAAGTGTAGCAATATTAAGTTTAATCAAAGTGCAAAGTCAAAGATATTCAAAGATAGTGTATGTTCCAACATTACCATAGATTCTTATTGACAGGAATGAATCCCTGGTCTTTGGAGCATCTTGTGAGAATTGCTGATATGACTCCCTAAACAGGGCACAATTTTAGACTGTCATTATATTTTTACACATTGTAGTCAATGATATCATTAGAAATATAAATTCTTACCAAAAACAGACCCCAGATAAGAAACCTTGACATTATACTTGTGGGTAAATCCCTGTAGTGTAGGATTATTTTGCCTGCCTGGTAAAAATAAGATTTTAGAAAATTATTTTATAAAAAAAATTAGAGCGAAAGTGTTTTACATATTTCTAACCTGCAATCCAAGATAAGCCATAAGAATTGAGTTAATGCTGCCCAGAACACCTTCTGGATCAAATGGGATATGTGTATCATAAATTACCTAGTAAAAAAATGAAAATCATGTCAGTATAAACTGAATGAAGCCGTTCTGATGAGATGTGTCTTTGGTTGAGTAAGACCAAGCTTCCAACATGAGCATTTACAGAAAGACTAAATTGATCATCTAGTGGTCTGTTCCAGTTGTTTAGCTGCTCACTAACCCGTGAAGAGGGAGTCTGATAGATGTGTTTCTCTCCCAGCAGACACCGGTCAATATATCCAGCAGCTCCTCCTGTGCAGTTAGCATACCAACCCATATCCCCAATTCCTCCTGGACCGAGATAGCCACTGTTTAAAGATCCAAAGCAACTGTTTAATACTTTAAGACTTTGATTAGAACTCAAATCCTCTTTAAATTTCCAATGATTAGGCATAAATAGTGTCAAAATAGGTTAATGTAGCTAATATAGTATTTACATCTAAATAGCTTTGCATATATTTTATTTACTGCTGGTGTATCAACAATACTAGGTTACAATGATCTCCTGGTTAACCATTGACACATCTGGTCAACTTAATTACAAGAACTTTTCCTTTAGGCTGAAAAAAAAAAAGCAAAAGCTGTAGCTGCATAACTGATGGCCCAGTCTGTTATAGGAATAGGCCACAGTTTTTACATACTGAGATCTGTTCCTACCTTAGCTTAGATGAGTTGATGTGTAACTGTCTGGTCTTTGTGCGTGCGCTCAGTCACGCAAATGTTGTTAGCATTTAGCCTCTCTCAGCAAAGGTATAACCCTAAACTGGGGTGAAGTTAGAAGCTACCAAGCTGTACGTTTCATGTATCTGTATTTAAAAAGGGGAAACCAGGAACAGCTTGATAGCTTCTAACTTCACCCCAGTTTGGGGCTAGCCTATACCTTTGCTGGGAGCAGCTAAATGACCAGAAAGGTGCACATAAACTCGTCTAAGCTAAGGTAAGAATATATCTCAGTATGTAAAAACAGGGGCCTATTCCTTTAAGTGTGACATCACACACAATAATAGGTTACTTCCGGGTCTAAACTGTTGAAAGTTCCATAGACAAATGCAACTTTATCTACATTTCTTGCTGAAATAACAACAGATAAAAAGCCTAAACCTGTTTTACAACCAATTTATCCAGGCATTGAGTATGGAAAAAATTAATTAATTTATTAATGCCAGAAAATACTTGCTAAAGAAAATCCAGTGTACATGTAATATTTCTTTGCGATCAGATGTTTAAAAAAAGCATTGTAGTCAGCTCTATAGCAGGTTAAAAATCAACAAAATCCCTTTATAGTGAATACAGCTAAAGTTCCATTGGGCCCGGAAGTGGAGCGATGTCACTTAAGTCAAGTGACATCGCTCCACTTTTTTTATCACTTAACAAACGTACAAAATAGCAAACTGCTGCTTCAACTTTTTTTTTAAACCCCCAAGACTTATTACATCATTCACTCACGTGGGGCAGCCAGGTACAGGAAGTAGAAAAGTAAGGCAAAGCCATAACACTTCTAAGAGAAGAACACACAGCCAGGCTGGCCAATACAGCAAGATGTCAAGAACAGGTGACCACCAAGTATCCTGGAAAAAGCACACACATAACAGTATGTAAGCAATCTATAAACAAAAACTTCAGTGTGCGTGGGTGAGTGTATGTATGCATGTGTAGGGGGGGTTCGTGAAAATAAATGTAAATATTCAAATTAAATACAAAGCAGGCCTTTTGTCTCCCCCGCTGCTGCTAAATCTTATCTTCATTATGTGTTGGTGGCACCACTCTTTTTAAACATGTTTGCCTCTTCAACATCTGTCCATGGTTTGGCCCCTCCCCCTTTAGAATAATTTATTGACGAAGAGATAGTAATCTCTAACCAGATCAGCCACTAGAGGGGACTGTGAGACACCATTCAAACAAACCACTGGACAAAACACTATTTCTGTGAAAGTAGCACTAGCGAGAATAGTCCTCCAATAACAACTATTCGAGAGTGTCTCACTTTTACAGTATTTTAAAAAAGAGCTCAATATATGGTTAAAAGCGAATCAATCATGTGACTCTATAAACAGTAAAACAATCCACCTGATTAACTGTTATAGACTGGGGAAATTGTATATTGCAGGAGTGGTTGTCAATGCACGAGCACTACGGATGGAAAGTAGCCCATGGCTAGTGCATTTACACTAAGTAACTTCACTGAGTGTTCTTTAATGTGCACTGTTGTCTCCGGATAAACAAATGAATGAATGAATGCCCACCGTTGTGATAATATCAAGGTGAGCTCTTGCCACTAAAAGATCCAAGCATGCTACAACCAGATATGACCAGGCCAGACGTTGCAACACCCCTGGAATCCTCAGGTTGTCCCAAGACACTAGAGCAGGAAAGAATATAATTTTTATATTCAAATAAAATGCTATATCATATTAGTTTTTTGTGTGTGTTTTTACTAACAGGGTCCTTGACAGTAATTTGGGTTGATGATGACAACTCCAATTACAAATAGCAACATGGTCCTCCACAACACTTTCTTCAGAAGAGAGGAACGGGTAGAGCCCGAACGAAGCAGCTTGTTGATTGACAGGGCAATAGAGGTTCCCATTATAAATACAAACCTAGTAGAAAGCAACCATATGTAGACATTTTGAGAATTTGTTTTATGTCATTTAGTGGTGCAGTTGTTCAATGAAAGGGCAGATAAAGCATACCAAGGAAAAACTAGATCTGCAACAGTGAGACCTACAAGGAAGCAAAATAAGGACAGTGTTGGCATTAAAAAATAAAATTACGAGACTCAAAATGAGTAAATTAGTTTGCTTCACCATTCCAGCTTGCATGCTTGAAGAACCAGTATCTTCCTCCTCCATAGTTTACAAACACCATAACAATCAAAGAAATGCTGTGAGAAAGTATGTGTGATTACTTTCATAAGCATTTGTCCAAATACAAAAAGAGATGTTTCAAACATCATAACCATGTACCCTCTGAATGTATCGAGTGATTGAAGCCTTTTGCTGGGGCTAGGCGGTGGAGGCAGGATGTTGTCCGCAATTGTAGTAACAGTTCTTTCAGGAGAGCCAAGTTCCTAAAATGTAAAAGCATCTACTTTGAAAAAAACATTTAGGTTTTAGAATTTTCAATACATCAAACTTACAGAGTTTATCAACCTCTCAGTTTCCATAGAACCTCTCAGTTGGAAGTACACTCTTCTCACTGCTGCAAGGCTTTAGAGCAATATACAAAAATCCATTTAATTCAATATTAGATGCACCCGTAGTCTGTACTACTGATACCTTACCCTGACAGTGTTTTTCCAATGGCAAAAAGTAAGACCACTCCAGCAAGGATAAAAAAGGCTATAAGGATAGCTGTGATGAACGCAGAACAAATTCCTTACTAGTAGCTTCAATTTGATCAAAAGATGGGCTTAGCTTCAAATGCGTATTTGACTCACGTGTGTAACTGTTCACTGGGTCCCCATCTGTTACTATAGAGCAATCGGCCTCCGAGTTGTTGTTCAAATTTTTTATCCATAGAGAGTAATTTCCATGCTCTCCAAAGTGGAATGTGAGTTCACTGTAGAAACAAATTAAAGCAAATACCAATAAAACATCTGCAAACATAATACATGGTCTTGTTACATTATAAAATTAGTATGGCTTACTCGCAGAGCTGCTTTGTTGAAGTGTCATTAAGCCTGAACGTAAGTTCATGCGGCGTACTCACAGCAAAATATTTTGAACTGGGTTGACCAGGTCTGGGAGCTGCAGTTACAACTCCTAGTTGTTGATATAGACACTAAAACGCAGTGGATTGCTTGTCACAGTCTTATCAGTCTCATTTCTATTGTAACCATGATGCATTAAAGCGTATAACAGACATTAGAAAAATCAATTTGGAGGGAACTAACCTGGTAACATTCTTTAGAAATCCAGCTTACTAAAACATCTTCTGTCAGCTCATTGTAAACCTTTAATGATGCCTCATCCATTTTCAGGGGACTGTGTTTTTGATATCGAAAGCCAGCTATGAAAAAGAAAAAAGGTGAGAAAAGCAACAATAAAATACCAGCAAAACCGAGCACATTAGTTGATAAAATGCAAACAATAGATTAGCGTCCTACATTGTTTCTCTCAAGTTTGCACCGTGCTTATTATAAGAAAGACACAGATTTGTTTTCCTTTGTTGAAGTCAATTAATAGCTCTAATGTCTAAGAAAAGGCGACAAACACGGTGTGCCAAACCGAGGTAACTGCATCGTCTTGGCCCATAATAACCCCTCAGATGGTAATTTGCATGCTAGACAGTTCAACTAATTAAAAACACCATACATATACTGCTCCGTGATATCTAGGATAGCAAGCTAGCTGATAACTTATGGGCTTATGGCTACAGCTGCAGCCTCTGTGGTCACATGATTTAATAATCCGTGAAACAACTCCAGAGGGAAGTTCAAACTGCTCTATTTTCTAGGTCAAACCGAAATGGATGAAATTATGCTAGCAACACGAATCAGAGAAAAATACACACACAACACTTACAAATGGGTATCTCTGCCGTTAGTGGCACGACACAAATGGCAATTATCAAAGCCACGATGGTCAAATACAACGTATTGCAACTTTCTTCGTATTTCATGTTTTCAGGCGTTGCATGCACGTCTTTCTGCTTCGTAAGTACACTCTTTGTGGTTTTACGTTGTTTCTTTTTTTTTTTTTTTTTTTTTTTTTTTTTTATTTAAACAATTTCAAAATACAACATCTCGTCGAGGTACAAACTACGAAAAAAAGAGTACAAGTAAAAGAGATTTAGGGACTGTACAGAAAAGCAAGGCACGAAATAAAAAACATTGGAGCATTAGTGTCAATTTTAAAATAAAAGGTATTTGGACATGTCGGATACTAATTTCTTAGTAGAGCTGGATTTGATTTGTCTTAACGAGGAAAAATACAATTTGAATTCATTCATAAAGTGATTGAAACAGGGGTGAGTGTCTCTCCATTTACAACAATGTATGTGGTATTTTGCAAGAAGAAAAACAATATTAATAATCTCGGACACAGAATTTTCTAAACCTTCAAAATAATATAAAATATATTCACTTTTAAAATTTGGGATATTCAAGATTTTAAGAGAGAGCCAATCTCTAATATCACTCCAGAAACCACCCGTAACTGGACACAAGAAGAACAGATGCTCTAAGGTTTCTTCAGGAAAATCACAGAAGGCACAACTGGCCAAGTCAAATTTAAATCTCTTATGAAGAAACACTGAGACAGGATAAATCCTATGGGAGATTTTAAAATGTGTCTCTTTAACTTTGGGTGGAATCGGCCATTTGATATATTTAGAGAAGGCCAAAATCCTGGACCTATCTATTGATGTGTTTCTGTTGAAATCATGAAATAGTTTGAGTTTAAAAGCATCTGTAACAAACCTATTAGTGACGTTGTTTCTTTTTTGACATACCCAAGTTCCCTTTCAACGACTTCCTTGTTGTGATGTTCTAGTGGACGCAATGTAGGACAAACCTAATTTGTTCGCGCGCTTTAGTGACTTTATTTATGCCTCGTTACCGGGCAATAATAATATTTAATTTCGTCTATCAAGCCGTATATTTGATTCGTATGTTAACGCTACATTTTTGTGTTTAGCCGTTTTGTGAACAATAAACTGATGGGAATTGTGTCTTGTTGGAAGATTCTGCGTTCAAACTATAATACAGGAATGATTCAGTATGAAACTACAGACTTTGACCATTGAAGGATGACGGTCACAGATATTTCTATAGTCACAGATACTACCAGTGAGTGGCGGTAATGTCCTTTGGGTGATACTCATTTGACGAAAATACAATAGGAGAAGAAGACCATTGCGGCCAGGCGGATTAATCAAGAACCGAAAGCTTCAACGGTACCTCCCGACTCGCAATGGCTGATAAACAAAACTTACAGAAAGGGTAATTTAAGTGTTATTTTTGCTATAACTGCAAATAATGCACATTAGGATCAATTATAAAAAAACACAACAACGTTCAAGACCTACTAATGTGTAACAAATAGTTGATTAAAAAACAACAAGACTAATGCGAACCGGCTAGCTACTTATGCTAACGTTGCTTATTCTTTTTGACAGTGTCAAAATAGCCGCTGGTGCTGTCGTTTGTGTTGAAAGTGAAATCAGGGGAGATGTAACAATAGGTAAGAAAATGTTACACATGTTGTAAGCAGATTTGCCTGGGTTCTGGGTGACACTGTTTACTTGTTATACATTTTATAATTTGTCATGTATGCTTTTAATACTTGATTGTAACTTATACATTCTTCGTACAGGTCCTCGGACAGTGGTGCATCCAAAAGCACGAATAATTGCAGAAGCAGGACCCATAGTCATTGGAGAGGGCAATTTGATTGAGGAACAGGCGCTCATTATTAACAGGTAAAATGTATTGTGTTCTGATTTTACTTTTATATTTATTTTTCTTCTGATTATGAGTTTTCTCCTTTAAAGTTATCCAGAAAACATCACGCCAGATTCAGAAGTTGAACCAAAGACTATGACCATTGGAGTCAATAACGTGTTTGAAGTGGGGTGCAGTATCCTTTTGAGCTCTGGACAAAGACTGTTGTTTACTCTAAGAAGGGGGAAAACGCCTTAACGTTCTTTAGCATCACAAGCGCTTAAAATTGGAGACAATAATGTTATTGAATCTAAAGGTAAGTTTTACTTTTTTCTGTAGAAATCAACTTTATTAAATGTATGTGTGCAGAGGTGGATACTGTTGCAATTGTACTTGAGTAACTATTTGAGTTATCTGCACTTTTTAGTGTAGGTTATCACAGTATAATTGTTGTTTAACTTTGATCTTAGTAATATATTGTAGAGTTAAAAAAGTCTCCTCCAAATGTGAGTACATCTTATAAGTGATAAAAGCTTTATGTGACATGGATTTTTTTTTCATATTCCTTATTTTTTTATTTACATACATACATACACACACTTTTTTATGGATTTTCATTTATTTTGTTTAGAATTTCAGGATTTTCACATTACTGTCTCAGAGCATTGCAACTCTTAAAGTCAAATTTCCTTACCAAGTGTTGTGACAAAGGTGTTCATTGATATGTTGGGAGCAAAACTGGAGAGGTCCCTGAGAAAGGCTTTTAGTTGGAGCCAAGTGTGTTATAAAGAAACATCCATGACAGGACAGGTTTTCAAAGACTTTTTAAATCAGGTTTTCAAATACAGGATTTTCTCTAAAGAGAATCTTGATACAGGAAGAGTTCGGTGCCTTGTTTCTTTTTTCTCTTTCTTGAATACACCTTTTGGCTTCTCTTCTCACCTCTGTACCTACACTTTCAGCTGAAGTTGGCAGAAATGTCATACTTACCAGCGGTTGTATTATTGGAGCTTTTTGCCGAGTCAACACCTGTGAGGTCATACCTGAGAATACGGTGATATATGGCTCAGGATGCATGAGGAGGGTGCAAACTGAGAGACCACAGGTAAGTGGGGGTAAAAAGCTTAAAAGTTATCGCCCTGGTCCTCATTGTTACATTAGTGATAATTGTATTCACTTCTAGCCTCAAACTCTTCAACTGGACTTCCTGATGAAGATTTTACCAAACTACCACCATCTGAAGAAGGTCAAACCTGGTCATAATGCGAGCTGAAGTTTGGAATTGCCAATGCATTTATTAAATATGAATGACTTAATATAAGATACTATTGTATGCTACCTTGCTGTGCGTTAACGCCGATTAAGCATTTTTTAATTCTGCTTTTGTATATCTTATTTGGAATGACTTTATTTTGAACAAATTATTAATACATGATCTAAATATTTTTATGTATCCAAACTTTAATGTTTACAACAATGTAAACATAGACTTGAATAAAATATTAAAGGTCCTATATCATGCAAAATCGACTTTTTGGAGCTTTTAACCATGTTGTTATGCTATTTCCTTATCAAAAACACCCCCAGAGTGGTTTTTGGATTCATTCACGCAGTTCTCAGTAATCCTCCTGAATCCTGCGCTCTGAGCAGCTGATCCGCCCTCTCCTGGTAAACGACTGGCATGTTCAGTTGTGTCGTCACAGCGGAACGGAAGTGCTCGACGTCTGTAATCTAATGCCTTACGGCATGATTTTTATTTGTAAAACAGTTTTTTTCATTATTTCTGTCGTAAGAAAAAAAAAAAAAAAAAAAAAAGGAAGTGCCTGACGCTGCGCTGCCCCTGTACCGAAAACAAACGCTCCTCCTGAGCGAACGGTCTGAACAGATGTCATGTCATGTTGCACCGAAAGTTGTGAAGAGGGAGCTTTTTCTAACCTACTCTGGAGTCTGGACACCTGTTCTTTTTTCTTACCTCACGATAATGTCACGGAGAAAACCGCGTTTGGCTGCGAGGACTGGACTTTATTCAACCTTCCCCAAGAAGAGGCCATAGAAGTTGGCATTTCCCTCCGGGATTCAGCGACTATCAGCCACAATAGTGTTTGTCTGAGCCTGTCACTGATGGATGCTTGATGAACCTTGGCCAGAATCAAAGTGGATTAACTTTTATAACCAGCGCAAATCCTATAATGGAAACATCAGAGTGGTGAGTCGATCAAAATGCATGTTAGCGTGTGTGCTAGCCATTTAGCCATGAAGCTGTGTTGCACATGTTAACTCCTTATAACAGCATCATGAAATAACTTCACTTTTTGCTGTGATATATATATTTCTACTACTGCTAAAGTTGTATGAGCGGCGAGAGGGGGCGGAGTTAACTGAATCCAAGCGTTTTGTCTTCCGGGTTGGAAAAATACCTCCAGAAAATACTAATATTTATCACAAAAATGAGTGCTCCGTAGTGGTAGAGGTACAATATATCATATAAAGGCCTATACTTTACTTTGGAATGGCTTAAAATAGCATGATACAGGTCCTTTAAATCCAACCAGTAGTCACCTTATATGCCAAACTGCAACAATTTAACAAAAGTTAAACGTTTTGTAAAGGTAGGGCCATGCTAATTTACAACATAATTCAGCTGAATGATGAACATCTATCAAAACTGTCATTCTTCTCCCTGTACATGTGTAAACAAATACCAACAAGTTCCCATTTGTAGAATAAGAATGTGTCCATCAAGTTGGCACAGTCACTCTTGGTCTTTTCACCGGTCATCTCTGATCCAAAATAAAAGTCAGTGAATTAAAAAATTCAAAAACAGGACCAATAACCAGAGATGAGAGATGACAAGATATAATCTGTATTGTACAGTGGCAACATTTAGCCATTTCGGAAAACAAATTAGTTTTCTGAGTGACTGTGAAAGGAAGGCATTTCACTTTTTGGCTGGTACACCATCTGAATAGTCCTCCAAAACATCAGCCAAATGATTATTGTGAGTCTTGAACTGCCTTTTCCTATTTCCGCTTTGCTTCTTCCTCTTCTGAACAGGTAACTGGGAGACATAAGTAAAACACAGTAATGATTTGAAGTCAATTAATCAAATGAAGGAAACAAAAACAAAAATCACCCACCACTTTCTTTGGTCCCGTGTCCTGCATTGAAGAAATTCCTTGTTTCTTTAAATATTCTTCAATTTTTTCTTCATCCATTGAATCCACAGGCACGCTCCTCCACAGCTTTTGAAACTCTAAAATAACAATATTTTACAATGTGTATTGCACTGTAATAACTTGCAACAGTTTGCAGACAATACTTGCCTTCATCAACGACAAACTGGCAATATTTGTCATTGTAAAACAGAATCTTCTTTTTGTCTGGCCTGGTAACAAAGATGATCTGATCTCCCAAAGCCTGTGTAAAGATATGAATGCCATGTATTATAATATTTTGTTTCTCACCCGCCGTGCCTTTTAAAACTGCAGTACCTCATCCCATCCTACAGTGTGCAGTAAAAGCATTTAGTGAGCATTACCTTAATGGCCTTGGCAGAATTGGGAAGGCCCTCCTCTACATCATCCAGCAGGACTCCTCCATGTCCACACTGGTAATGTTTGTCCAGAAGCCTCAGTAGGGCTTTTTTGTCTTTTAAATTGTACTTGGGTTTAAAGCCATACGTCCCATCTCGAACCTCAATTTTCGGGTTGCTGACAAGAGCCTACAATTTTGTGATAATTAAAATGAGATTATTTTCATCTAAAACAAAATAATCAAAGAAACACCTGACATGAAAAAGATGCCCGCCTCATTCATAAGCCAATGTTTCTGTTTCATGCCAATGTCTAGCAGCTTGGTCTCATCCAAAATTTCCTCCAAGGTCAGGAAGTGAGTGTCACCATTCTGATGTCTGGTCTGTTGTGTAGACACAAAAGCAAAAATACAGTATGGTAACAGTTATTCACACTTATTAAATACGACCAAATGTGTCATGAGTGTGACTGTATATTTGTACACAATAAAAGTGTAACCAGATGTACACTTATATATGAATATGTACAAAATGCACATATTCAATGATCTATTGAATTATCAAAATCTATCCAAATGAGTGTTCTTTCTTGAGTGGACAATGAGTCAGGGTAAGGCTGCAGCTAACGATTATTTTTCTATCGATTAATCTATAGATTATTTTTTCGATTAATCTATAGATTATTTTTTCGATTAATCTATAGATTATTGTTCCTTTTACCGATTATTTTTTCATTTAAAATGAAGGGGAAAAAATTGACGTAGGCCAGTATTTTCAAATGGCATGGCTTTTATTTAACCAAATAAAATTATGGCTCAATGTGCAACTCAGTAGCCTATAAAATGTGCAAATCAAAATATTCTGGAACACTCACTGTAAACATTTGAATAAAAGTAAAAGTATTGCTTATTTGCTTTAAAATGCGCAAAATAAAAAATAAATAACCAGCACACAACAATGATTGTATGATTAAAGTTAATTGTTCGTTTGTACATAACTGTTAATGTTGTACAAAGGTAGTTTAGTTAGTTACACAACTAACGTAACGTTATGTAGCGTTAGACACGCGCGTTTTTGACGCCTCTCAGAGCGGAACAGTGCTTTAGTTTATGAATTTACAACGCAGATACAAATAATACATTCATGTTTTTGTGTAATGAAAATTACTCACGCGGCCGATTGACTGGTTGATGGCATGAACGCTGTCGGGTGTTTTCGTTTTAAATGTTCGTTCATAGCCGTTGTGCTGCTGTGGTAGGCCATTTCCGCTCGACACAGTGTGCATAAACAACATTATTTGGCCGTTTCTGGAAATACTCCCACACTTTTGATTACTTTTGGCGTGCCTTTTTCCCCTCGCTCGCATCGCGCGCCGCCATGATGTAAACAAGCGACGCGTCGACGCACAAAAACTGCGTCGACGTATTTACGTAATCGATGACGTCGACTACGTCGACGCGTCGTTTCAGCCTTAAGTCAGGGAATTACAAATTGGAGCCTGGATACTCATGGGGCCAGCCGTTTGTCAGGAAAAGATTTGAGCTACAATTGCAGCATAAACTACAGCACTAGTCCACCCTGTTACAACTTGTGACGTCATGACCCACATGTTCTCCCACTTGTTGTGGTCAGGTTCGGAACTGACCCAAAACAGTACAATGACTTGTGCCCATTTTTGGCAGGATTTATACCAACACCAATAACAACTTACCTTCATGTAATTGACTATTTTGGCCAAGCATCCAAACTTGTACCCGGAGCTTGTCTTGATGTTAAAATTGCCATTGGTGGATTCTGTAGAGGAAAAGAAAAAAACGTTAAAAAAATAAAAAAGTTAAGAAAATGTTGGTCAAATACAACCAGATCTTTAACTTGTTTAATGCCTTCAAACGTTAATAGCTTGGCAATCACAATTACTGCAAAAGACAGAGTATTTTCATTATATCAAGGCAAAAGGCAGATAATTTTCAACTGAAACAAGTAACCAAGATCATTCAGGAAAATGCCAAACTATATGCATGAATTCGTGCATCTCCACCATTGTTATTTTTAATGAGACACTAAATGTCATTGATTGCACCAGTCCAACAACTGATCGATACAAATGTCTCATACACAACTCATCAATCAAAACCCTGTACAGTGTAAACAATGCATGGTTTGCACAGTTTACAAAACGCTACTCTTCACGTTTAGCAACGTTGAGTTATAGCAGTTCTATGTGTGTAGGTTTTGAAGATAACGCTCAAGATTGTTTACAAAGTGAACTTTTGGCCCAATAGTGCAATTTTTTGTGAATTTGATCTCAATAAAGAAAACTCTCTAAACTGTTTAGAGATGTGTTAGAGATGTCAGGAAGAGAAAAATACAGTTTGGGAAAAAGCAAAAAGGTTAAATAAATAAAAAAAGCTTGAAAAATGTATATAAATGTGTCATGTAAATGTAATGGCTAAATGTATTTTAGTTTTGTTATCATGAACAATTTATACATTGCTTTGATAGTGACAAATTATAAAATAAAGTACAGCCAGATTATTAGAGGAACCTAACAAGACATGAGCGATGCGAGTTTTATTCACTAACAGCGCTCCCTGTGGAGGCAGTCTGGGCTCTTGCCACTGAAAATGGAAAAGCGACACAGACTCATAAATGAGGCAGGCTGTGAGTGGGACCTTCTGTTTGACTGCGTGCTCTGTGGGCAGGACATTCAGGTTTTGACAGGCTGCTAAACGAATGGTGCAGAGGCAGGGCTAAAAGCCGGAAGCCAATGGCAAGAGGAGTCTGCGCTTTTTTGATGAGACCGAGCTGCAAGGAGTGGCGGAGGAAGCCATCGAGTGCACAAGAGGAGACTGAGGGTGCACGAGGAGGAAAATAGGGTGAGGAAAGCTGAGAGAGGGAGAGTGGACAACACGCTCAAACAGGAACATCTTTGAAGGACCAAAGCACACAGCGGTAAGAGTCTATTTATTTTTGACATCTTTAATTTAGTATGTTACCTCAGAGAAAAAGCAGTACCTTTTAGGCAACAAGATACAACCTTATCAGCGTCAGACTTTGGTTCAATATAGCATATTCAGTAAAACTACAGTACATTTTAAAACGCAACTGTCACATGTGGTGATAAAAAATCCATACTGTACAAAAGCAATAGTAATGAGAGCACTTACAAATCTAAATTCCATAGGCACTCAGTGCTGTGTCTGTAGCCAAGAGGACAACACGTGTGATTAAATAAACATGGGTCCGTCTGCTCCTGCTGTCTCCCAAAAAACATCTACATTCTGAGTGCACTGATAACTCTATACATGGACATGGATGGTGTGAGTGGGTTGCAGGGCTAATAAAAAGGGCAATAATTGGGAGTATATCTTGTCAGCTTCCCCTCCAACATCTCACTGGGGTGGGGCTCAGAGAGAGTGGCAACAGATGCTGGAGGCAGGTCTCTGTTGGTCAATAGGTTGCATCAGTGCTTAATTTGTACATTTGTATTTTTAGGAACACTTTTGGTCTAATGTTATGGATTTGGGAACAGGCCATAACATTTGCCGGAACACTCTCATTAAACACCATTATATCAGATCAAATATTTGCCGGATCCTCCTAAATATTTTGCTGGATCCTTTACCCTGAAAAACTGAGAATTGGGGGAATGAGTTCCCCCAAATGGGGGATCAAATTAAGCACTGGGTTGCATTCACGTTTTAGAATAGAATGACATAATCTCAGATCAAGGCCAGGGTACATTACATTATGGGAGGGATACAGTTTTTGAAAGAAATCTCCAAACAGAAAAATGCACAAATGTTGAACCTGGTTATGATTTGTGAGGGAATATGTACACCAACCTGCCAGATTCATCTTTTGGCTGAAAGTCCACAACTTAAAATGAGGAAATAATATGACCGGTCAGAAAAGACATAGAACTTTAAGATAGTTGTTGTTTTGTGTGAAAAGGCTCAGGAATTACAGTGACAGATTAACCAATAACCATAGATCAGGTCAAAACATCGGCTTTCTTAATATTAAATTATGCTCCTTATTCTGGGCCAATAAGTCCTGAACTGTCTGCCATTACAATGATCCTTAATAGGGAACAGAACGTGATCTCACTTAATTACATCTTTGTGTTCGTAAGTTGAAAATTCATTACTGAAGAGACCTTTTAAATGGAAGAAACTATTTGTTTCTGTAGGCCAAAATGGAGCTCACAGAAATGTGTAATTGCGTTTAAAGCTTTAATAATTATGACTGGATTTCATTATTTTCTTATTTTTAATTTTCTTACAGTAGTGCTCAGCACAATGACGGATCAAAGGAGCTATGTAACACGTTTTGCATTGGTTAGGTTTGCACTGTAGAGAGCACTTTTCTTGCATTTTTACATCAACCAAGGTTATCGTTGTTTTTATCTGCCTTGGTCAAAATGCACTGACCTGCATGTGGATTATTGTAAAATGAGTCCACCTGAGTGCGTCTCCTCCTTAGAAGAATATGGGTCAGCGCCATACTCTACGGGCATTTGTTATAGAGTATTGTTGTAAGCATGAATCGCGTGTATGGGGGCCAAAATGGGACAAATCAAGACATATTTTAGTGTTAAATTTCCTTCAACAATGAATTCCATACATTGAGCCCTTAGTACACACTTTTAAGGTCTACCTACATGCTTTAGGTTAATATACTAAATATTCTGAACATATCAGCTACACTAGACACAAAAAACAAGATGGTGAAGCCTGGACTAAACTACTAATTTCTCCCTCTCTCTCTTCACCAGAAAGCATGGCCAACACAACCACAGCCACCATAGCACCAGTTCACTTCCCCGAGGCCGAGCCCTTGTCCTATGTGTCCATGCAGGTCCAAGAGGTCTACCCCTTTCATGATGGGTGGAACGTGGCCTGCTTCATCATCCTCCTGCTCTTCATCCTCACGATCTTATCTCTAGCAGCATTAGCGGTTCTTTACGAGCTGCTGGACTGTGGCTGCTGTACCAAAGGAAAAACACACCTGCAGCTACAAGCCGAGGGGCCAGGGAGCTGCAGCAGGCTCATGTCCGGCATGTGCAAGCCCCCGGACTCACAAACAGAGATTGTTTGAAATGATGAAGACAATTATTTTTCAGTGCCCAAATCATCATGGGGAAAAGGGGGATTTTATATTTTGAAAAGCGTTTAAGTCTGTTGGGAAGTTTACACTAATGATCTTGATATCATACGTTCACTCTTACCAAAAGTCTGTTAAACAAAGCACAAACCGACATATTATGAGGACAATTAATATAAGTAGGGCAGGGCAAAATGATAAAAATTCAATTCTGATCAATCTACTGATGTAATATGGGCATAACGTTTTTGCACTGTATCATTTTGTATGATAGACACAATCTGTTTTTTGCCCAAAACATTTCAACATTATTAAATCAAAGTAGTACTGTAGATAAATCATCACAGCCCTAACTAAAACTAAAAAAGAACTGATGATGAAATGTCATTCAACAGCAAAGCTTTGTTTTGTATTGGATAATCATAATGCACATTTACCATTACAAACTTAAGCTTACTAAACGTATCATGTGAGTAAATAGTTCAATCAAATATACACTCAAATATTACAGACATGATTAAAAGAATAGTGTGAAATGTTCTGGCTATGTACAACTGTTATTTATTGATGTTTGTTACTGTTTATTTGAAGACATTCAAGTACAGTAAATAATGTTGTGGTCTAAAGTATAGTCAGTAAGACAGCAGGTCTAGGAAGGGCCAATGCCCAAAACGTTACATCTGGTCTAAGTAATAAATATTTTTTGGGAGCTATACGGTTGTGCGGACACTTTTTTCTCATTCTTTTTTCTCATTCCACAGCAGGTCTAAACTTCAAAATGTCAGACAAATGTATGTCGTCTACCATATTCACAACTTTACACAATAAAAGCCATAAGCTTGGTGTCACATCATTTAGTTTGACTGTGCAGTGATGAATGATACATAGTGGTACACAATTGTGATCCCTTAATAACAAGAATGCCAAATAGTTTCCAAAAAATATGTCATTGCTCCCACTAAAGTTGGGGTGGAGTGGTAATTAACAATGAAGCTTGACAATACTCTGAACTACATGTGATTGCAAGACAGTGATCTGACACAAATAACCTACAAGTCAGAACACAAGCACTGTTTGCTATTGGTCACTTTGCAGCTGTGGACGGACTCGTGGGCCCACTCTGCACTGCAGTCAACTTTATGTTACCGCAGTCGTGCGCACATACTTTGATGGTCAATTTTTTAACGCATATTGGCCTGAAAAATGTGCTTGTTTCTTCTACTTCAGACTTGCGCACAGAATAAAAACTACATTTGCTTTCTACAGAAAATAAAATTGTGTTACATACATGAGTCCCATGTATGTTCATTAACATGCACTGTCCCGACCAAATAAACAAATTAATTATAATGAATTTGCTTACCAGAACTATGTTTGGACGCCGAGGAGCTTTCCTTCTCAACTTTTAGTTTTTTCTTCTTATGTGAGCCAGAATCTGAAGAAGCAGGCCTCTTCTCTACAGCAGGAGTGGAGAGGGCTCTCTTTTTGAACAGCTCCCGCTCCCTCAGTAGAGCTGGATCCATCCTAAAACAAGCAAAACAAATGTTTTACATACACAATATATATATATATATATATATATAATTTTTCATACATGTATATAGCTATATAAAATATACATACATATATACAAATATACATACTTACACACTTTTAATATATATATATATATATATATATATTAAAATTAAAAAATCCCTACAGCTCTTCACTGTTATGATATGTGCTATGTTTAACAACCAGTCAAAATCCCAGAGAGGCATTAACAGTAGCTAGTTACTACAGAATGTGTATTTAGCCTACACACTGGACACGGACTATTCACCCCTCTCCCCTCAGGCAGGAGGCTACGGTCTATCCAGACCCACACCTCCCGCCACTTGAACAGTTTTTTCCCCTCCGCCATCAGACTCATGAACAAAAACAAGTCTCTGTAGCTCAGTTACAGAGTCATGGATGTATCTGCACTTGCACTGTGCGGTGTGTCCACACTTAGACCCGCTGCTATCACTTTATCACTTTAAACACTTAATACCACCTTATATGCCAACACATCTGTATATACAACCGCTGTTGTTCATTGTCAAATTGTTGTTGTCTTAACATATGTCACTTTATTTTATCTTATTTATTTAATATTTTTTATTTTATGCATGCCCTTATAGCCTTATAGTTTAACGTTCTTAGCTTATTTTATCTTAATTCTGTGTTATATGTTTTATGTCGCACATTTGCACCAAGTAAAATTCCTAGTTTGTAAACCTTGTTCACAAACCTTGGCAATAAAACGAATTCTGATTCTGATTCTGACATGATGTGTTAAGCAGTAGTCAAAGAAGCATCCGCAAAAGAAGCCTACTCACAGTCCAAACATATATTTTACTTCTAATCTTAATGATCATAACGGCATTTAATAGATTTTTCTAATATCTGATGTTAAAATTTCCAAAATGAATAGAGAACCTTAGCTAGCAACACATTGCTATCAAACAGTTAGCTCACTACTAGCTACCCAAGCGTTATTTTCAAACATTACCTGGCACTCCGTTCCTAATCCCAAAGATACGGATTGGTTCAACAGGATTTTTACAAAGGTTTCACTAAAGTAAATAAACTATCCACAGCTCTTTAAAAAAGGTGATACGCGTGAAATTATCAAGTAATTCGTTAGACTCTCAGTAGTTCTCAGTCTTCATATTGCAAGTCCGTCTTGTTCGATTTTTCTGTGATCGATTGAAAGCCCTTGCACAATGTGACGGGTGAGAGAAACAGTTGTTTTATTATTATTATTATTATTGTTATTATTATCATTTTTTATTATTATTTCTTTAAAATGCTTCTGTTTAAATAATGTTATTATTATTATTATTATTATTTAGCACAGGGAGGGAAGGGAGGAGTTCAGCCTCCTGATTGACTGGCAACTGACAAAGCTTTGCCAGACGGTGAAAGCAATTTAATGTAGCCTAATAAAATTTGTTAGGGGAAAAAAATCCTTATCATTCATTAAGATCAAAAGTTGTCAACCCTGTCATCTTAAAATGTTAACTCAAACATGCTGTGATGGAACAAAAACAAATGTATGGTTTATATTATTTGTCACCTTCAAGAAATGTAGCCTAATATCAGCACAAGTGGACGTTTAAGGTGGTTTTGTCAACTTCGTCAGCAACAGGTCAACTCCATCAGACACAAAATCCAATGGAGTTGACGGATGATGGCATTTAAAAAATAGCAACTATTTTCTTTCAAAAACAAAACCTGGTACATTGAAGCTAGTTGTTATTTCGTCATATTTTAGTGGTCTTCTAGCCACAATAAATGCCTTAATTCAAACCAGTATTGTTGCGTTATGGAGTGACAAAGTTGATGTGACCAGAACAATATACTTCCTGCTTTGCTTGTCTTAAATATCAAAATTTAGAGTTACCATGTGTGGTAGGAGTGTGTTCAGCACTCAAACTAGGGTCACATAGGTGCAGGTAATAATATACATTTTATGAGGTTTATGGAAAGGCCTGACGGACACAAGCAGCTTTGAAAAGCAAATGTTGGCAGATTCATTATTTTTAAAGTTTCCTCTAAATCAGATATGGCAAACTTTTTGATGCATGGGCCACATTAGGTTTTTGAACTTGCCAAGAGGGCCAGACCAGGGCTAGAATTGGGTTGTTTCAAGTACAATTCTTAAATAAACTGTAATTGCCAACACATTTTTTTTTTAAAGTAACAAATAGGTGCAGTTATGCGTTAAATAGGTCTTTCCCCAGTTTTAGGCAATGTATGTTGGGCTTTATCATCTTTTGTGGGCCAGATTGAAGGGCTAGGCGGGCCGCATTTGGCCCCCGGGCCTTAGTTTGCTCACCCCTGCTCTAAATGGTCTCAACTTATATAGGGCTTTTCCACCTTAGGTACTCAAAGCACAAAGTGGGTGAAGTGTCTTGCCCAAGGACACAACGACAGTGTACCTTCAGGAGGTGGGATTCAAACCCCAGAGCTTTCTATCATGAGATAGAAAGCTCACACCTTACACCTGAGTAACAGGAGAACCTCTCCTATGTAATGAAACGTGTAATGAAACCTACTGGTCATGCAACCTATACTGTCAATTATACATCAAATGAAAATAAAAGATACAATAAAATACAAGTAGGCTAGTGCGCTTGACAGAATATTTGTTTGTTTTTTGTTTGTCTTAAAATCTGAAAATTCTTTGTTTGCACCACTGTAATTGTGAGTGTAATGATGCAGTTACATGATGTGTGATAAGTTACAAAGTCAGGTCCACAGAATGAAGAAGCGTGTCAGATATTTATTTCCAGTGAAAAAGAAAAATGCAGAAATGTACATTATCTTACTTACAGTGAGGAAAATAAGTATTTGAACACCCTGCTATTTGGCAAGTTCTCCACTTAGAAATCATGGAGGGGTCTGACATTGTCATCGTAGGTGCATGTCCACTGTGAGAGAAAAAAAAAAATCCAGAAATCACAATGTATGATTTTGTAACTATTTATTTGTATGATACAGCTGCAAATAAGTATTTGAACACCTGAGAAAATCAATGTTAATATTTGGTACAGTAGTCTTTGTTTGCAATTACAGAGGTCAAACGTTTCCTGTAGTTTTTCACCAGGTTTGCACACACTGCAGGAGGGATTTTGGCCCACTCCTCCACACAGATCTTCTCTAGATCAGTCAGGTTTCTGGGCTGTCGCTGAGAAACACGGAGTTTGAGCTCCCTCCAAAGATTCTCTATTGGGTTTAGGTCTGGAGACTGGCTAGGCCACGCCAGAACCTTGATATGCTTCTTACAGAGCCACTCCTTGGTCATCCTGGCCCTTTCCAACCTTGTGGAGGTGTACAATTTTGTCTCTAGTGTCTTTGGACAGCTCTTTGGTCTTGGCCATGTTAGTAGTTGGATTCTTACTGATTGTATGGGGTGGACAGGTGTCTTTATGGAGCTAACAACCTCAAACAGGTGCATCTAAATTTAGGATAATAAATGGAGTGGAGGTGGACATTTTAAAGGCAGACTAACAGGTCTTTGAGGGTCAGAATTCTAGCTGATAGACAGGTGTTCAAATACCTATTTGCAGCTGTTTTTTTAGATTATGTCTCTCACAGTGGACATGCACCTACGATGACAATTTCAGACCCCTCCATGATTTCTGAGTGGGAGAACTTGCAAAATAGCAGGGTGTTCAAATACTTATTTTCCTCACTGTACCTTGATTTTCTGCCTTTAGGTGGATTGTTACTTAAGTGATCAGGCCTTATTTCATCCCTTCCACTCTACGTGAAAGCCCTTATTTCATTAACTGGTCAAAATATTAAGATGTAATCAAGGAACGTTTCTGTAGGTTAATGCTTTCAGGCACTTGCACCATTACCATTACTCCAGTCTTGTGTTGACTTTGAGGCCCATTTCTTAGACATGGGCAATCATAATAACGCATCATAATGTAACGGACACCATTACATTCATAATTAATTCTAAAACATCAGACAATTGTCTTTTTACCCTCTTCTTAAACACAGCACAAGCTTTGATACTGGTAAAACTTTGCATGGCATTTCTGCATCTGTTTTGTCTGTGGGGGTGGACAAGCCTTTCAAGACTCTTTTTAAAAGTCCTTGGCAAATAATATTTCAGAAGTAAGCTGGAAAGCACACATTTATGCAACATTCAGATGTTTTTGCTCATGAAATGTGCATCTCTAAAACGAGCAATGAAAAATTCAGCAGGCTAGTCAAAGAAGTGTGTCCACATGAATGATTAAATATGTCCTAACCTAATTTAGGGCTTCTTCCATAATTAATTAATTACAGTGTTTAGCCATGGCAGGAGGAGGCTACAATTTGTCAGCAGAAGATATTATTAATCCAACGTTAAATACAGTGAATAGTTGAGCACCAGAATGATCCTGGGAGCTCTGTTGTCGGGGGCTTCGTGCCCCTGGTAGGGTCTCCCATGGCAAACAGGTCCTAGGTGACGGGTCAGACAAAGAGCGGTTCAGAAGCCCCTTATGAGAGACCAACAGGCCCGGTTAGAACCATGAGGCCGTCCTTCTGTGGACCCACCACCTGCAGGAGGAGACATAGGGGCTGGTGCAATGTGATTTGGGCAGCTCCAACAGCTGCCCCCACGACCCGGCAACGGACAAGTGGAAGAAAATGGATGGATGGATGGATGATAGGCTAAAGTGAGTAATTGCACACACACAAACAAATGAATCCAGATAGTCTCATCATGTGTCAACAACATAGACCCATAGATCCCGTCTTGAACAGTTTTTACCCCACCGCCATCAGATAATGAACAAAAAATAAGACCCATAACTTAGTTACAGACTCATGGATGTAATCTCCCCTGTGTGGTATGTCCACACTTTGATCAGCTGCTATCACTTTATATCACTTTATCACTTTATATCACTTTATCACTTTATATCACTTTATCCCAGTATCCCATTATATGTCTACACATCTGTTGTTCTACATCAATTGTTGTCGTCTTACCATATTTTACCTTTTATTATTTATCGTATTTATTTAATATTCTTATGCATGCCCCTTACAGCCTTACAGTTTAAAGTTGTATAGCTTATTTTTATCTAGATTCTGTGTTATATGTTTTATGTTGCACGTCACCGAGAAAAAAACCTAGTTTGTGAACCTGTTCTCAAACCATGGCAATAAAAACTATTCTCATTCTGATTCTGAAAAAGAACAGAAACAGGGCTTGTGATGTTAGCTGGCACAATATCTGTTTGGTCACGGTGTATGATCAGGGCAAAGTGTCTGCTTTAGTAGGCCCTATTGTGAGTTTCAGTCTAGGCTCTTATTTAATCTCCACTCTTCACCTCTTTTCACGCTGAACTAGAATGTCTTAAGTCATAAAAGCACTTGAGGAACAAATTTACTCTAACTGTCCAGGTATGTTATAGTATATGAAACGTTTTTAAAGTAACCATCTTAACAAGGTCTGATGATCCAGATGACAACTTTTAAATAATTGTTGTACAACTAACACATTACTTTCTTCAAGTTACGTTTGTTGAACTCAAAACAGTTAACACCCATGAGCAGTAGATGGCAGTAGAGCTGCAGTGTTCCTCTTCAGCTGTGACTCATAGAGCTGCCCCTTACTTCAATGGACTGAGCAGATAAGAACAGCTCCACCTGATGCACCAGGGTTGCCAGGTCCGCGGTTAAACCGCGGAATTGGGCGGCTTTTTAAGCCATTCCGCGGGTGAAAAAAACAGTCCGCGGTTTTTTGCCTTGCTGTTTTCAATGTAAAATTGGCTATTTCTATCTTATTTTTTGATCAAAATCACTATTTCAAATGACAAAATCTCGAATCCAAGGCTCTGTGAGCAGCTTTTTCAATAAGAGAGGGAGAAAGGCGCGGTTTACTGGTAAACAATTGCTGGGTTGCAGGTGACATCACAGCATTCTAAAGGCCAATACTGTTATATGAAGGAAAAATTATTAGTTTTTTTAGGAAATTGTTGGTCATGTACAGATAGAGATTATGGACCCAGTGACTGATATTCATTAACATTTTTGTAATTCATACATTTTCTTTTGAGCTACGACTCGTGAAAGTGTAATGCTGTTAATAGGAAAAACTGGCTCCTGCTCCCCGCTGGGTCCGGTGACATCATCACATTCTAGAACCTGCAACCCAATATTGGAAATTCCAGCCGCGCCGTATGCACGCGGGTTTTCAGATATTTTTGGGCGGAATTGGCTCCCCAGACCTGGCAACCATGTGATGCACTGACCTCAGACTACGACCAACTTTAGAGGACGAGGAGAGCCACGTAGCCACACAAGCATCTCAATGCTCGTTAGGCCAAATGTTGGAGATCGCGGGACAGTGCGTCTGTAATAGAACAGGCGCCTGACCCTGACGTGCTGTTATGAACTAAAAGCTAATGGCAGTAACCAGCTTTCACACACATTGCATGTTTATGGACAGTGCAAGTAAATGAACAAGCCACACCGGATTGTAGCCTTGGGCTAATTTCCATCCGTCATCCCCCATGCGCACTCTCAAACACACTCTCATTCACCCTGGCCTATTGTACATGTTTTTAGTGGTAGGGGAAACCTACGCAGACACGCGGAGAACATGCAAACTCCACACAGAAAGGCTCCGGTCTTGGTGGGAATCGAACCCGGACCTTCTAGCTGTGAAGCGGAGGCGCTAACCGCTAACAATGTGCCGCCGCATTGTTCCCTTTCTTCCAACCTGGTATCGAAGAAACCAATGATGAGATGTTGACTGCAGAGGAGTACACCGGTCAAGCCGGCAACCTGTGGCTAAATCTGCCCATTTAAGAGCAGGAAGAGACGGAGAGACTGTGCTAACTAGCTTGCTCTGTCTGCCGTGGTTATGTAAGCCTGCACTGCTGCTTATTGATAGGCAAGTTCTGTTCTTGTTGCACATTTTTTATCAAATCTGCACACCGGTGCATAAATGTCCCATCTTATCAGTCTTAGGTGAATGTAACCAGATCAACAAGTCAATTTTTGTGCATCCTTTTAAATATACAGGTGAAATTCGGGAAATTTGAATATTGTTAAAAAGTGCATTCATTTCGGTTAAGTAACTTAAACTGTGAAACTAATAAATGATAGACAAAGTGAGATATGTATAGCCTTTATTTGTTATCATTTTGATTATTATGGCTTAGCTTGTAAACCCAAATTAAAAATCTCATCAAATTTTAATATTTTGAAAATGGACTGTAAGCCATAATCATCAAAATTATAACAATTAAAAGCTTGACATATGTCACTTTGCATGTAATGAGTCTATATATTAGTTGCACTTGGGGGTGGGGGCTCATAAGCTTTTTGCTTCAGCCCACTCCTTTTGAGCACAAGGTGTATTGCTCAAATAAACAAATAAACAAATAAACAAATAAACAGTTTCACAGTTTAAGTTGAATTACAGAAATAAATGAACTTTTAATCGATATTCTAATTTTCTGAGTATCACCTGTATGTTAGTTGAGAAGTCAGTGTTGTAAATTTCCAGTTTCAAATCTCTCTCAAATTAATTTCAATATTAGCCTACACCATTTAGACAATTATTTTTTCTTCATCTGGATTTAGTCTGAAATTCCGCTCTTAATGTCTATTCAGCAGTAAATGCTAGAGGTGGGTAGAGTCGCTAAAAGGCTATTTAGCCAACTCAAGTAAGAGTAACTTTACTTTGAATAATTCAAGGAGAAGTCAAACTGAAAAAGAGTACAAAAGTACCTTGGGAAAATGTTAACTTGAGTGAGTAGAAGGCTAACTGTTTAGTAGTGTCATTATGAAGAAACATATACAGTGCCTTGCGAAAGTATTCGGCCCCCTTGAACTTTTTGACCTTTTGCCAGATTTCAGGCTTCAAACATAAAGATATAAAACTAATTTTTTGTGAAGAACCAACAACAAGTGGGACACAATCATGAAGTGAAACGAAATTTATTGGATATTTCAAACATTTTTAACAAATAAACAACTGAAAAATTGGGCCCCTTTACTTTCAGTGCAGCAAACTCTCTCCAGAAGTTCAGTGAGGATCTCTGAACGATCCAATGTTGACCTAAATGACTAATGATGATAAATAGAATCCACCTGTGTGTAAACAAGTCTCCGTATAAATGCACCTGCTCTGTGATAGTCTCAGAGGTCATCATGAAGAACAAGGAACACACCAGGCAGGTCCGAGATACTGTTGTGGAGATGTTTAAAGCCGGATTTGGATACAAAAAGATTTCCCAAGATTTAAACATCCCAAGGAGCACTGTGCAAGCAATAATATTGAAATGGAAGTAGTATCAGACCACTGCAAATCTACAAAGACCTGGACGTCCCTCTAAACTTTCAGCTCACACAAGGGGAAAACTGATCAGAGATGCTGCCAAGAGGCCCATGATCACTGTGGATGAACTGCAGAAATGTACAGCTGAGGTGGGAGACTCTGTCCATAGGACAACAATCAGTCGTATACTGCACAACTCTGGCCTTTATGGAAGAGTGGCAAGAAGAAAGCCATTTCTTAAAGATATCCATAAAAAGTGTGGTTTAAAGTTTGCCACAAGCCACCTGGGAGACACACCAAACATGTGGAAGAAGGTGCTCTGGTCAGATGAAACCAAAATCGAACTTTTTGGCAACAATGCAAAACGTTATGTTTGGCGTAAAAGCAACACAGCTCATCCCCCTGAACACACCATCCCCACTGTCAAACATGGTGGTGGCAGCATCATGGTTTGGGCCTGCTTTTCTTCAGCAGGGACAGGGACGAAGGTTAAAATTGATGGGAAAATGGATGGAGCCAGATACAGGACCATTCTGGAAGAAAACCTGATGGAGTCTGCAAAAGACCTGAGACTGGGACGGAGATTTGTCTTCCAACAAGAAAATGATCCAAAACATAAAGCAAAATCTACAATAGAGTGGTTCACAAAAAAACATATCCAGGTGTTAGAATGGCCAAGTCAAAGTCCAGACCTGAATCCAATCGAGAATCTGTGAAAAGAACTGAAAACTGCTGTTCACAAACGCTGTCCATCCAACTTCACTGAGCTCGAGCTGTTTTGCAAGGAGGGGCAAATATTTCAGTCTCTCAATGTGAAAAACTGATAGAGACAAACCCCAAGCGACTTACAGCAGTAATCGCAGCAAAAGGTGGCGCTACAAAGTTTTAACTTAAGGGGGCTGAATAATTTTGCACGCCTAATTTTTCAGTTTTTTTATTTGTTAAAAATGTTTGAAATATCCAATAAATTTCGTTTCACTTCATGATTGTGTCCCACTTGTTGTTGGTCCTTCACAGAAAATTACAGTTTTATATCTTTATGTTTGAAGCCTGAAATGTGGCAAAAGGTCGAAAAGTTCAAGGGGGCCGAATACTTTCGCAAGGCACTGTATATACAAAGAGATTTACACACTGTGGAACGAGTAACAATGTTTAGTACAGATACAGTGCTTCATTAGGATAGTACTCAAGTAGAAGTAAAAAGTACCATATGGTAAAAATACTCGTAGTAGTAGGCTACTTCAAAACGTTACTCAAGTACATGTACTTGAGCAAATGTAACTGAGCACTACTTGCCTCTGGTAAAATAGTGCCTGACCTGTGTGTCTGTGGGTAAACGTGGGTGGTTAGATCTCCAGGTGAAATGAGTGTGCTCTGTCCAAACTCCACAGGGCTGAGCTAATCCGAACCAGGTCGTTTAATCTGAGTATTGAGCCCTGCTGGTGGGGTGGGAAGGAGGTACGGGGGCCGTTAGCTCCTGATGGTGTAGAGGTCAAAGCACTGTGTTAGTGCGTATGAATGATGCCACTCTTACCCTTTCCAAATGTCACAAAAGGGCCAACATCCATAATGTGTGCAGGGTTTATGGTATTTATTATGTTAGGCCCGTAAATCTGTTGTCAAGATGATCACTAACAGGATATGTTATATAATTATATAACTTATATGTTTGAAGCCTAACTAATTGGTAAAAGACAATTTCTCCCCAATCAAACAACCACACCCCAAGGCTTTAGCTAAGAGTCCTGTATCTGACCCACCTGTCAGGAGTTATGGGCAACATGCTGAGATCTACGGGTTAGATTAACGCTTTTGTCACAAAACAATAGGTATCACTATGCAAAGGGACCAATACATTTAGTAGTGGTCAATAATTGCAATACTTTGTTCAGAGTGAACAGAAAAAGAAAGCACAAGTTCAATATTAAAAAGTTACAACCCAACTGATTATCAGTTTGGCATTGAGTGAAATGATGAAAAGTCCTTTTTGTTTAGCGCAATCTGCATCAAAGATGGTTAACAATGCTGATATACACAGACCGAAAAGGCATTTGACGTAATAGAATAGAGATATCTTTTAGCGACCCTCAAAAGATTCACCCAAAACTACTAAAACATAATTTTTGTATTTAACAATATAATTCGTAGATTATATTGTTAAATATTCTGCAGAGTGTTGGCCATTTCTCTCAATACAAAGTAAACCATAAGAAAAGCTCCTTGTTAATTTTGAACAAAAGTAGCCCTCCTTTACTTTTACTCAGTTTACTTGCATGAAGGTCATTTCAAGGTTTTAATTAATTAATTAATTCGGTAATGGTCAGCGGGTCAGGTCTAAGTGATATTATTTTGGCAAATGATTGGGTCAAAGTAATCAAATATGACTGACAAAAAAACACTCCAATTCCTGTGTATTTGTTTGAAATAAATGTAATAAACAATTTGTGGGGCTACAGGTTTGGACTTGAGGGCGCCGCCTGACTACAGTATACACAGGGTGGGCTTCAAGGAAAAAAGGTTGGGAACCACTGGTTTAGAACGTAAATCACAAAGCTCCATCATTTCAACATTATAATCAGGAATTGTATAGAATTCCTGGTGATTGTATCTAATTTAATAGAACAAACACAGAACAGGACTGCACTCCCCTGTGACTGTCCCTGCAGATTTATTATCTAATATTGACTTTAAAAGCACTGGAGATCTGTATTGCAATATATTGCAAAATGCAGTGGTGGAAAGTAACGAATTACATTACTCACGTTACTGTAATTGAGTACACTTGTACTTTTCCGAGTAATTGAGTACAATTGTAGTCATGTAATAATTGTAATTAATTGTAATTGTAATCATTGTAATTCGCTACATCTGGAAGTGACTGAGTACAGCGCAGTCCTGCCCGCGCTTTATTGTCGGGAGTTTCGTCTCCTTGCCTCCTTTGTCTCTCTCCTCCACTGGTCGCCCCACACACACAGCTGCTGCAGCTCTGAGCTCAAAGAGAGCGAGGCAGACACGGGCGCATGTCCCGCCTCCTCTACTCGCTGTGACCTGGCTCTGCGTAGCTCTGTTTGTTTTTACCGCGGGATGTCTATGGGGATACGGACTGTACAACACGAGGAGACTATCTTATAAACACGAGGACAAATAATGTGTGCGTCAATAATCAGGCACAAAACATACATTTTGTGCGGAATAGATCGCTAAAATAGAGAAGGGAGGAGATTGGAGGACTTTACAGGAGCTAGATCTTCCCACGTCTCAATAAAGCTAATAACAAACGTTTTCACCTGTTCATATATATATTTTGTCAGGTCAGGTCCTAGAAAGACAAAGACAGAAGGCTGACAGTGGACACGATTGCCTCCAGCTCAGCGTAGATCTGCCTCTGAAGGTAGGAAGGCATTTTTAACTGATTCAGCATCCACATATAGTGTTAATTGTGACAATATATTTTAATTTTAATTTAGCTTTAGTTTAAGTCTTATGAAGAAAAAGTCCTTTATTTTTAGTCGAGATTTAGTCGACTAAAATTGCATGTAAATTTAGTCGACTAAATTTTGAGACAAATTTAGTTGACTTTGTATTTCTAATATTTATTATAATCATATTTAATTAAGGTCCTCTGCTTTATTGAGCTTCTCCCTCATTAACAAAGCTCAGAGCTGTTCCTGTAGCAGAGAATTTAAATGATATGAGGCTTTTTAAAAACTGTCAGTGAAGTTTGGATGATTTTATTCATAGTTTTAAATTAGTTTTAGTCGGAAAAAATATTGCTTTGACTAAAATTATGACTACATATTTTAGTCGACGAAATTAACCCTGCACATTAGTATCTTCCTAAATAGACCTACCAAGTTCAGAACATTTGTGGGAAGGGGCCTCTAACACTTTTTTGACTTCGTAACTGAGGGATAGTGGTTGTGGTAAATTGAAAAGTAGTCTGGTAAATAGTTTGAGATATTTAGACATACTGTAGGTCTTACTCACACAGACACTGATATGAAACTTTTGTTGTGTGATATTTGATGATGATTTTTTATTTTTTTTTAATCTGTGCAAAGATAATCCTAGTGAGACATAAACGAATCAGACCAGTTCATTATGAAGAGGGAAGTCACTAATAAGGCTATGAATATAACTGGATTTAAGCAATGTCATTCTTTCGTTTGTGTAAAAGACTGATCGAAGATGTGACTAAAATCGTGTTTAAAAGTAACTAGTTACTACTTAATTCAATTTTTTTTAAAGTAATTTTGTACTTGTAATTGAGTAACATTTTAGCCATGTAATTGTGCTTTTACTTGAGTACAAATTTTCTGTACTCTTTCCACCACTGGCAAAATGTTGCATGAGTGGATAGACTATTTCTCCATTACATATGGGAACAACCTCATCACCGTTAGTCTCATAGAAGCTTTTTTAAGAAGAGAGAACCAGGGTTACAATCCAAACGTTTTCTATTGTGTTCGGGATTATCTCTCCAGAACATTATAGTATGTGATAACTTTTTTAGACACCTTGTGAGGAGACTGTGCAGCCCACAACACAAATGCACCACTGGGCATAATGAACTACACACACACATGTAGTTTACACACACTAGACAGGACCCTGTCAGATGCTATGGCCAACCTCAAAGGTGGAAGGCTGTTTGGAGCAGTCCACCAGATGCAAGACTTGCTTCAGCCCAAGGTAAAGCCAGATAAGAAGCACCCACATGGAATGGAAGCACAGAAAGTGGACTGCAACACGTAAGACTCCAAGATTACTTGAGGTCAATAGCCAGGTCAGAAGAGGCCATGCTGGAGGATTGCCGTAACACACTTGCTGCAGATCAACCACCAGATCGGGGGGTCACTGGAGCCCAGAACGGGACATCAGAGTGAACAAGGGAGGGCGACCAACACGTCCAGGAGTACATTCACACATCTTAAGGACGGCCACCTACACTACAGAAGCTTAACATCTGACCCAGTGATTGTAGATAGATGGGTCAAGTGAAAGCTTCAATAGGGTCTCAGGATCTTCTTCCTGCAGCATGGACTGCAAAAGCCACAAGCGCACATTTCAGAAGGTTGTAGCAAACTGCCACAGATCTCCAAGTGTTCTCAATCACAAAAGCAAAAGCTAGCACTGGAGAGTATGAAGTAAAGGAATCAGGCAGAATCTGTTGCACCATAGACCACCAAACCACAGAAGAGAAGAGACACACTGTAGTCACCCATGGGGTAGCCTGTACTCATGACTCAAAACAAATGCGGTGCCAGATGCCCATTATAGTGCCAAACTTTGAGAAACAAGGAGAGAAAGCTTAGTAGACACACAGACTAAGCAAGAATACTAATGGCTCTTACGGGCCCATATACCTGCACCATTCAAGCACAACGCTATACAATGGGGAACTGAGCTAGGCATATAGCATTTGCCATTCAGCGTGGGGAGTGTGAAACCTTTCCATACTGTCAGTCACGAAGCATGACTGCTGATACATGGTACCTCAGTGGACAAACATGGACGTCCATATCCATTACTCCAAGTGAATGAGATGGGACTAGTGGGATATAATGAGACAGGAGCTCCATACACTGTCTCAGAAAGACAGGACACTGAGTTATTGGGAGTCAAAATCCAAGTGAGACCACAAGGAGCACTGGGGCCCAGGCACCAATTGGAGTCCATTTGTGGGGAGCCCCAACTAGTGCCCGAACCCCCCATTGGAATCCCACTGTTGAGTGAATCAGCACACACAGCAGGTAATATCTCCAAGCAGTGCAGTACAAACCATGATGTGTCTACTGTATGCCACTGAATACTCCAGCACAGGGCCATACCACCAGACGATATGTGAGCCTGTGCCCGCAGGTACCGTATGAGAGGTAGGCCTTTTCTCCAAGGCGTAAACCTATGGCCATGGGCAATATCCTGGAATAGAGGAAATAGAGCTACTACAATCAGCAGCTCGTATCGCATGCGACACTAAGCACATTGTCGAAATCCACCTCTGTGAGGCTGAATGTAGAACCAGCACTCTTTGAAAACATAGGTCTGGTCTTTTCCATTGTTTTATGTCCCAACAGTGGACCTGAAACACAGGATAGAGCCGATCAACAGAAGGTGGGCCTGCCGGGCTGAGGCACTTAAAATAGTGCTTCGACACTTAGTCCCAGGCAGATTTACATTTTTACTCTGGTGGAATCAAATGATCGTAATACCGATCAATATGGTAAATGGTTTCAATTACTGTATATAGAACTTTTCCGCTTTAAGCACTCGTAACGCTTTACAGCGGGGAACCACTCACCCATTCACACTCTCATTCATACACCAATGTGAGGTGTATGAAGGTGTGATAAATGACCTCTAAATAATACAGTTTCTCTCAAAAGTACTAATACACCTTGAACTTTTGCACATTTTGTCATGTTTACAACCATAAACATAAAGATTTTATTTAGATTTTTTTACTGAAAGTTCACACACAAGTAACAGACAACTGTGAAGTGAAAGCAACATGATTCATGATTCTGTTATTTTTCAAAAAATAGAAAAGTGAAAAGTGGGGCGTGCATAAGTATTCATACAGAATTTTTCTTAGTGCATTAAATTGCCTTTATAACATTCATAAGGACTGCAAAATGTTCACACCTTGCCCTAACCATTAAATAGAGGCCACCTGTGCGTAATCTCTCAGTATAATTCCAGCTGTTCTGTGAGGGCCTCAGAGCTATGGTCTAAACAACATCATAAAGGCCAAGGAGCTCACCAGAGAGGTCAGGGATAAAGCTGTGGAGAAGTTTAAAGCAGCATTAAGTTATACAAAGATTTCCCAAGATTTGAACATCTCACGGAGCACTGTTCAATCCATCATTCGGAAATGGAAAGAGTATAGCACCATTGCAAACTTACCAAGACACGGCCGTCCACCTAAACTAACAGACCAAACAAGGAGAGCACTGGTCAGAAATGCAATCCAAGTGCCCCAAGATAACTCTGGAGGAGCTGCGACGTACTGCCGCTGAGCTGGGGGAATCTGTACATGGGACAACTATAAGTCGTACTCTACACAAATCTGGCCTTCATGGACGAGTGGCAAGAAGAAAGCCATATTTGCCGTTTGAAGTTTGCTAGAAGTCATATGGAGGACACAGCTACCATGTGGAAGAAGGTGCTTTGGTCAGATGAGTCAAAAATCGAACGTTTTGACCCAAATGCAAAACGTTATGTATGGAGCAAACCTAACACTGCTCATCGTCCTGAGTGCACCATCCCCAGTGTCAAATATGGTGTGGGGAGCATCATGCTATGGGGCTGCTTTTCCTCAGCGGGGACTGGGAAGATTGTAAGAATAGTTGGGAAGATGGATGGAGCCAAATACAGAGACATTTTGGAGGAAAACCTGCTGGAGTCAGCAAGAGAATTGAGGCTGGGGCGGAGATTCACCTTCTAGCAGGACAATGACCCAAAACACAAAGCTAAATCTACAATGGAATGGTTTAAAAACAAACATATGAATGTGTTAGAATGGCCCAGTCAAAGTTCTGACCTAAATCCTATTGAAATCCTGAAAACTGCTGTTCACAAACGCTCTCATTGTAATTTGACAGAGCTTGAGTTGTTCTGTAAAGAGGAATGGGCTAAAATATCAGTCTCTAGATGTGCAATGTCTTGTAGAGTCATACACCAAAAGACTTGCTGCTGTTATTGCAGCAAAAGGGGGTTACACAAAGTGTTAATTCATGCTGTATGAATACTCGTGCATGCCCGACTATTCAGTTTTCTATTTTTTGAAAAATAACAGAATCATGTATAATTTTGCTTTCACTTCACAGTTGTCTGTTATGTGTGTGTGTTGTGAACTTTCAGTAAAAAATTCAACATAAAATCTTAATGTTTAAGGTTGTAAACATGACAAAATGTGCAAAAGTTCAAGGTGTATTAGTACTTTCGAGAGGCACTGTATGTGAACTTTATGACTGACAACTTTCTTCCATGGTACAAAAATAAGAGCCGTGCTTTCCCGAACAAAATCATCTTCATACATGATAACACATCATGTCATTCTCTAAAGAATACCTCTGCATCATTGGCTGCTATGGGCCTAAAAGGAGAGCAACTCATGATGTGGACCCCATCCTCCCCTGACCTCAAACCTATAAATAACCTTTGGAGCATCCTCAAGCAAAACATCTATGAAGGTGGGAGGCAGTTCACATCCAAACAGCAGCTCTGGGAGGCTATTCTGACATCCTGCAAAGAAATCTAAGCAGAAACTCTCCAAAACTCACAAGTTTAATGGTTTTAAGAATTTTGAAGCTGCTATCAAATAATGGTCCTATGTTAAAATGTAACTTGACCTGTTAAGATGTTTTTGATTGAAATAGCTTTTGATTTCAGTAAATATGACCTCCTAATGCTGGAAATTTAACAAATGACCATTTTCAGTTCTTTACAACCTATAAAATGTATTGAATCGCTGTTGTGCATAAACATTCTGAACAGTACATTTTAAGTTTATTATATTTATTTTTTGTTGTTATCATTGGGAGGTTTTTTCAATCACATTCAAATGACCCTCTAACAGTTAAAGATTTGAAAATGATGCTGATTGTCATTTAAGGTGACAATTTAGAAAAGCTGAGAAAAATATAATTTGCATATTGACTTTGAACGCAGTGTAGTTATGCAGGAATGGATTGACAATGGGAGATGTTGATACAGCTACATGGAAAACGTTCACAATAGGGCATCAATCTGTTTGACATTTCTTTTCCTCCCATAATAAAATACACCTGTTTTTGTAGGGGGCGCAATTGAATGGATCATCACAGTGTTCCTGGAAATGCATTCAATCTCCCCACTGGACGAAAAAAAGTAAAATGTAACAAAACGATATATACTGTAGACCAGGGGTGCTCACACTTTTTCAGCATGCGAGATACTTATAAAATGATCAAGTCAAAATTACCTACCTACTAAAAAAATGCAAAACATATATTTATTTCTAAATATATTGAGGATTCTTTATATCTACAATTGAAGTAAATAGCTCCTCCTCAGGGCCTTCAGAACAGATTCTGCAGGCCCTGTGTTGTCAGGCCGTACACGTGATTGACAGCCAGCGTGACTGACAGAATTATCAGCCAATCAGAATTCGATATACATTGACAGTCCGTCATATTTGATATATATAGTAACATAATTGTACATTATTTGCATGTGTTCTGAATGGGGGACGCAGACTACGTTTGGCGCACGCGTGGAAAAATAGGATTGATTCTATTTTTCTTAACTGTTGGCTTGGCAAAGCTAACTCAGTGTGGGCACTTCAATCCACCGTCAATGGTTCTATGTCAAAATCCGTCAAAAAGGCAGCGCATTTATGCAGAACAGAGTCATAAATGTGCAGAAAACGTGGCCGGTGTGTCTGGGGTCTAACTCTCCATATAAGCAATCCATATTGCTTGGTGGGATTTGATTAATTTTTTCTGTGTTCTATTCCAAATTTGGACAAAAACAATGTTATTTTTCCCATTGTTTACACACACTGACATGACAGTCAGCTGTCTGGCTTGCTGTATGTTGTTTCATTTTTTTTCCCCGGCTCAAATGTATTCCCTTCCCATGTGACTAATGTTGGTGCAAACAAAACAAGAGCTTCACAGTGCTTTCCTAGGCTAGCATTGTCCGCCTACAGTCTGCCACCAGGCGCTCCTACTCTGCTCCTCGCTCACTGTTTTGGAGGAAAAATCAATTAGCTTCAACGTTTGCTTTGGGAACAATGGACATCTCTGCAACACAGATAGAAATATGAGCCATTTTTATCACCCTTTGCAGGATATTAATGTCAAGGGATGTTTCATAACGCAGCTTATATAATGGTACAGTGGTTAGCGCTCGTGCTTCACAGCTAGGAGGTCCTGGGTCACGCTCTGGGCACTCCGGTTTTCCCTACCACTAAAAACTTGTGTAATAGCAGAATGAATGTAGTGTGTGAGTGAGTGGTTGGTGGTGATCGGAGGGGCCGATGGCACAGACTGGTAGCCTTGCTTCTGTCAGTCTACCCCAAGGGGCAGCTGTGGCTACAATAGTTGCTTACCGCCACCGAGTATAGCGTGAATGAATAATAACTACAGTGTAGCGCTTTGAGAAACTTGGTAACAGCGCAATACAAGTGTAATCCATTATTATTATAGTTATTATTATTATTATTATTATTATTATTATTAATGTTAAATATCTGGTATCTTTAGACAAAGCTCTCAAACTTGCCTTCACTTCACACAGAGTGTTTTTTTGCTACTATGGTCCTGTGGGTGCTGCAGGGCTCAAGCACCCACCTAAATCATTGGGCACCCAGTTGAATTTGCCCTTATTATAAAATGATTCCATAAACATCACATTTTTCTTTCTCTTCTCACATGCAAACGCAGGTCAGTCCATTACATGAATGTAGATTTGGCGGAGTGACGTTTTGCCCGCATAGCTCAACGAGGAGAGATATTTTGCAAGATCCAGGCCTACCCCCTTTTTTTATCATCATTTTACAGGGCACCGACTGGGAAACACAAAAATCACTCCCTACTGTATGACTATTGTATCCGCAGCTAGAGTGATGGAAGTGAGGCTGCCAATCTGTGCCATTAACATCACTCGGCACATTCATACGCAAATTGGGTGAAAAATATTTTTGCCCAAGAACACAAAGACAGACGGACAGAGCTGGTTTCAAACTGTCAACCTTCCAGTTACAAGACAAACCCCACTAGTATCAGGCTGTATCCTAAATCTGTTTGAGTTGAATGAACTTTTTTGGATTTTACAGTGTAACAACAGCTAAATATTTAATCATAGTGTACCGAGTCTGACCAGAACCAAATGCATTTTCATTTGAACACTTTTTGCAGATTGTAATGGAACAGCAGCCTCCAAATGCTTCATTAGTACATGACTGTTTGCAAATTTATAGCGCACTCTGCGGGGGATAGTGGGTGGCAGTGATTCGAAAAGGCAGGGGGTCACACAAATAAAGCTTAAGTGTGGTTTAAAAACTGTTTTGGAGACAGCAATGAAGCCATGGGATGTCTCACATGACAGCATATGAAAAGGCCAAAGATTATAACAAAAAACAAAACGTTTGTTTTATGATTAATGGCAGTTCCATGGTAATTTTTCTTGTTAGCAAATGTTGTTTTCAAACTAATACCTACACAACAGAACACCACCAGTCCCAAAGTGCTCCTCTGTGTTCAAAAAAGTGAAGAAATTACCCATAAGACAACTCTGTTAGCCGTCAGGGTCACTACCGGAACGCTATAGTGTCCAAAAGCTTTTACATTAACGATAACACCAGCATTTCACATTTTAAAATCTCCATTAGTTTATTGTCAAGGAATGCGCCTGAATACGTGGCATTTTGACGACACAATCCCGAGCTCGATACAGAAATTCCCCTTGTTGTTTAAGCTGCCCCACACACCTTTTCCAGGCTTTTCTCAGACAAAAAAATATATATAAAAATATAATCTTATAAATGTTTAATATATGGACTGTCCCAATGACGCTCATACTCTCACAGCACCACCTATACAATTATGAGTGATTATGAGTGCACTATTCAAATATTGAAAGCTCAGATGGTTCAGATAGAGCGCGTCGTCTCATGACCAGAAGGATGGCGGTTCAAATCCCAGCTCCCTCTGTTGTTTGTGTACTTGGGCAAACACTTAACCCACATTGCCTGTGTGAGTGGTTGGTGTTGGTCAGAGGGGCCGATTGGCAGCCTCTCTTCTGTCTACCCCAGGAGAGCTGTGGCTACAGCAGTAGCTTACCACCTCCAAGTATGGACTGAACGCATAATTACTACATTTTAGTGCTTTGTGAAGCCTCAACTCAGGCTTGTACAGTGCAAGTGTAAGCCATTATTATGATTATAATTATTTTTATTGTTGTTGTTGTCATTGTTGTTTATTTGGTCAGAACAGTGCATGTTGAGGAATATACATGGGGCTCAAGCATGTAAACATGCCACGCCGGATATTAGCCTTGGGCTAATTTCCATCCGTTGTCTCCGATGCACCCATGAAACCCATACATTTGTATTTATTTTGTTGCACCATTTTAAACGACCCAATATGTTTCAAAACCTACAAAGTTGTTATGTTGTATTATATCTGTTGGGTTTAAGAGCCAGGGCTGTAACAACTTTATTTGCAGTTTATTTCTTTTTCTCTCTCTCTTTCTGTCTTTTTTTTCTTCCCTATGTTCACTCCACACGGTTTGAGGGTGTTTTGTTTCATTTTATTTTTACTGACATGTTTGTGTTGTGGCCTTGGTTGTGGTGGAACAAGTTTTTGCCATTTTGTGTGATTTTTAGCTGTCATTAGCCGGAGATGTCTGTGTCCAGCTCTGCCTCCCACTCTGCTTTTTCAGCAGTGTTTATTGAGGCTTCCGCACTCTGAGCACTTGCAGCCGTGCCTCCTTCAGAAGATGAGACATTAACTACTTGTTCACTTCTCTGTGCACATCCACATATAACATTGCACACACATACACACACATACTACATATACATCCAAGTTTTAGCACTGTTGCTTGATTACATGATGAAGGTTTCACAAGTCTGAGAAATCAACAAGGTATTTGCTTGGTTTTAGAGTTATACAATTACATCAGTAATACAAGAGCAGTGGTGTGAGATGCACTTTTGTAATTTATTGCAGGTTAACTTTAAGTCCTGCTGCTGTATTCCTATAGAAAGCTATGTGCGATCCCTCTTCTCAGTTTACATTCACTAAATCATTACCCTGGCTTATTTGATTTAGATTATTTTGTTATATGCAGGTTAAACACAGTCAACAATGCAATGAAATGTACTTAGATGAGAAGAACTTGTCAACACAACTTATTGCACAAAAAATGCTCAAATTCTTCTATTACTTTGAGTTAACGTAATATTACTTTTGAGGACCCTGACTGCCGGATGGTAATAGCTGTCCTTCAGTCTCTTTGTGCTGCATTCAAGCTGTATCAAGCTGTAAAGTATGAAATTATTGGTAAAAATGTTCAAAATGCTTTCGGCTGTGGCGAGATCTGCAACTGTCTAGCCATATACTGACTTGTTTGCTAGTGTTTGTTCCGCTCTGGAAATGTAGTTAATGCCGACTCTAACCAGACTCAGTCGCTGGTACAGCGGTGAGTCTGGATTTTTCCAGGTAACAACTAAACATTTAACTCTTCTCTTAATGGCGCAATTGTAGCATCAACATTAGTAAATGGTAAATGACACAAACAACAGACACACTGCTAAAAATAGCCTCTTTGGCTAATTCTGGCTGTTTTACTCATGTTTTAATCATGTGTTTTATGAAATTGCGCTGTCCCCTTTTGAAAAATAAACTAATCTAATCTAATCTCTAAGTGCTTCATAGCCCAAACAACTTCTCTTTCTCGGAAAGATTTTCTTGTTTTAATTATTATTTTCCCTAATCATTTCTGTTATCATACAGAAGACCAAATGACCTTTTATGAATATGCACAATATTTTCACTAACTAGAGAACATTAGAGGTGGACCAGAATCTCATCATATTGTCTAACATGTCACCACTCAAACGGGTTCCAAAACAAATAGTTAAGCTGAAAGTGTGTTTTGTCCATTTTTATGACCTTCAGTGTTATTAAGAACACTCCCTCCCCTTTAAGTCCCTCCCCTTTAAGAAAAGAGATTCATCTATTTTCCAATAGCTTGCCACCCGAAGGCAATTATAGCCGGTTTCTTCTGCCACCTCTGCGACTTCTCAATAAAGTGCTCATAAACGAGGAGGGCAAAGATGCGAATCAAGGAAGTGATTTTTTTTTTTTTTCATTGTCAGGTAAGTGCGGAAATGAGAAAGCAGGGAGGTTGAGAAGAATGGAGATGGCAGAAAAGTCATACAAAAAGGTAACAGTTACAGTGGGTTCAGAAAGTAATCATAACTTTATATCAATTCCTCTATTAGGTCTGGGGGGTCATGTGGGGGTCATTTATCCAGAGAGGTACGAAATAGCTGGTACAAGCTGGAAAGTAATGTATAGGAAGCTATTTGCAGGCATGTTGCACCTAATACAATGGTCAGTATTACAGTATTAGGGCCCCAAATTTGATATGTAAATGACAGGAAGTTACATGAGAAAAAAAGTGCAAATGATTCTGGTACTGATCCTTTTTTGCATTGGCCACTTGTTTCGCACATGAGCAAACGCTTGGTAAATGATCCTCTATGTGTATTCCAGGGTGCTGGAGAGGGGAATCCGGCCGATAGTGGAACCTTCGATTCAGGAGGAGCATTTTTTGTCCTGGTCAACACCAAAACACTGGACATGGTCTATACTCTCCACCAGGTACTCAGTGGTTCATTGGGGTTGTATGTGCTTTGTAGACCTGGGGAAAATGTTCGACCCTGTCCCTCGTGGCGTCCTGTGGAGGTGTTCCAGGCGTATGCGGCCACTTGCTAAGGGTTGTCTGTTCCCTTCATGACACCAGCAAGAACTTGGTTTGCATTGCCTCAATCAGAACTGTTCCCAGTGCATGTTGGTCTTCTATGGACAGAACATCTTAGTGGGCCAGGGGGGTCTGATTTGGAGATCACATAATCCAAGCTCTGCTGTTTGCAGATGATGTTTGTCTGTGTCTTCTTCAAATCAAGACCTTCAGCATCCTGATTTGACAGCTGTAAACGGTACTGGAGCATTATATTCAGCCGAGTGTGAAGTGACAGTTGACAATACAATCCGAGGCCATAGTTTTTGGTTGGAAAAAAGTGGCTGCAGTGATGTGCTGGGTAACTGCACAGCCAGGGTGAGAGCGATCACGAGAGAGGGAGTTCTGTGCCGGGGTGAGGGCCTTTGTCGCCGCTTGCAGCTTCAATTGTATTTGAAACTTGAAACTTTTGGTACACCCTTAAAATCTTGGCTCACCTGTCACTGGCATCCCACTCGTGGTGTGACATTCCCACAAAACACGACTTGACACAAAGCATCTCCTCGTGCTGCAGTGCCTGTCAAAGTGTGATAAAAACAAAAGTACATCCCTCCTGTTAAAATCACATAAATAGAAGACAGGCATTACTGTACCAATTCTGAACACATAGAACGCTGTAAATAGTAGCATAATCTACTGGTTTTACACATCTCTGAATACTACTAAGCCATGTCAAACATCCTTGTTTTTAATTTATCATAATCATAATACTCAGATTGATAGATTTTACAAGTTTCACAAGCTTCTCAAAGCCTCACAACCCATTAACAAGAAAGGTGAAGTGCGTTGTCCAAGGACACATCTACCATATCCAATGTTGGTAGTGGTTTTGAGTGGTTAACCTTAGGCTTATATTATATTATATTATATTACATTACATTAAAAATATGATTGAATTAAAGTTAAACTAGCCTATATTAACATGAGGTGGCAGGCACCAAGTCACTTTGAAAATGTTTTAAAAACTTTGAGATGTAATCACATTACGAGGAGACATCACTTCTATTAAGTTAACTAAATCTTTCTTTTTTTTGTTCCCCCTTTAGTTCATCAACTTTTTGAGGATTTCGGTTTTAATTTTCTTGTCGGAGATAAGGTTACATAAAACACAAAGTACATACACAGATGTGAAATATGAACAATTCTCTATGGGTCGAAATGAGAATGATTGAGTAATTGCAACACTGCAACCTGCTAGTTTCCACTTGGGCTGACGTAACACTGAATACATGTGTAATGGGTTTGGCTTGAGGCGAGTTAGTTTGGGAATATAACAGCACAATAATGGGAGACAAAAAAAAAACAGTGTCTGAGAGAGTGAGTGTGAGCCACACAAATGATGTGTCAGAGGATCGGTGCTTATAGAGCAGAGCTGATCATATAATTAAAAAGAAAATACTATACGAGACGGTGTGTGCTGTAACCTAAATGTGTCTGTACCACAAAATTACATAACTGATTTCTCATTCTAACTGTGAATCTCATGATGATATTCACATCATGAGATTCACAATATGGACACGTGGCTAATTTAAAAAGTAAAAACAAAAGGACATGACAAATTAAATGGGAATCATACCAGTCTCCACTAGTCAGGCTTATGAGAGTTCATAAGAAGTGTTAACTCTTGCATTGACATACAATCATGTGGCCCTTTTATATTATTATATTGCTGACAAAATTGCTTTCAAATTATTAGGGTTAACTAGGCAAGGCAAGGCTTGTTTATTTATACCGTGCATTTTGTGCACAGGGCAACTCAATGCGCCTATAGTTAGGAGAACTAGCAGAGATTATGCTCATTAGAGTCTTTTTACAATAATCACAGATAACAAGAATACATACTGTATTATGCATTGTGTGTACTGAGATCTTTAGACCTTTATTGAAGTGAAGAGGTACCAGAATACAATATCACAATTACAATGTCTAAACAAGTTGTGATTGATTTGATTCGATGGAGCAGAGCTTTTACTTTAGTGAAGAAGAAGAAGATCTTTATTTATATAGTGACTTTAGTAATGAGGGTCAGGCTGTTGCCTATAGGGAATATAGGGTAATGTTGAGACACATGTTTATTGTATAGCTACATCTTACAAATGTAAAGTTCTCTAAGCTCATCTGACCAATCCTGAAAATTACGTTGTTGAAAATTACAATGTTTACTTTTTAAAGCATAATTGCTACTTCACCTGTGCCCGGCATAGTCCTGCCTCACCACCAAACCTAACCTTCTACAAGACAGAGTTTAGAAATTGCGCAAATCACGGCAGAACGAAAGGAAGGGGGCACACCGTTTTTCCACCCCAGAGAGAAAGTGCCCTCTTCAGCACCAACAATCAAGAAATTCATTATAATTGAGATAGAGAGGGAAGGCTGAGTGCCCGTGTGATGACCTCGACTGGCTCTGGCTTTCACTGAAACATGCTCACACTGGAGAATGTGGTGGATTTTTAGGACAGGGTTTCATTAAAATCCAAATCTACTTGATTTATACAGCATATTTTACAGACATAGACAGTCCTGGGCAGTCTCAGGTCCTGGACATGTAGTTTATATTAAATAACTATTTCAGCATTTCTTCATTGCACAAAAACAAACTCAGAACCCTTCAGTTTGAGGTTCAACTTTAGAGATTTCCCAAACTTGCGTATTCAGTAAGTTGTATGGAACAAACTGTAGCAGAGCTTGTGAGTGGTAAATTGGGACAAACGGCTTGGCAGGCAATGGTAAGAGTAAAAAAAAAAAGTATTTGGCAGCTGACGAAGCCCATGACAGAATGTGCACCCCGGTATCCTCGCTCACATAGCGAAACAGTATGCACAGGTTTTTCAAGTAGCGGGCCAACAAGGCAGATGCAAAATGGATGACATCTGGTCCGAGCGAGGTTTTCTCTTGTGCATTTTCTCTCGCGACGCTGATAAATAGCGCGATAAATTTAGAAGTTGTGGGAAAGAGTAAATAGAAAGGAGCTTGGAAGAATATAAGCCAACGATAAATCACAGATGTAAAGGACAGGGTTAAGGGGAGCCATGGATAAGGAGGTCTCAAAATAGAGTTGAGCTATAAAAAAAAGTGGAGAGAAATGATGCAGAAAACTGGAGGAAAGACACAGCGCTCAATATTTCTGGCTTTAATTTCATGCTTCTCTATCTCTCTCCCATGGGTGCTAGGTTTGGAGTTACTTGAGCTGTTTTGGAGGTGCACCACTTTGAGTTCCGCTGTGGCGTGTGGGCGGTGGTAAATAGAGCAGGTGTTTGGGAAAAAAAAGAAGAGAGGCGAGGTACAAAAGATCAGTGACTATGGCAAGTGCTTGGAGAGCGAGGCGGAGCGAAGTGCAATCAGTCCGTGGGCCATCGGGAACTCAAAGGCATAATACTTTTATGGATAATATATGAGTTTTGTCATTGTTACGAAGCACCAGACACAAATGTGAATAGAGTAATTTGATCGTAGCCTGGAGGAGCATCAACAATCTCATTCAGACAGATGGGTGTCTCCTGCCCAAGGACACATGAACAGTATGCAATGCCAGAGTAAGGCCTGAACTGCTAAGTAAGTGAGCGGAAGTCCCTGTTCAAATTTTATGCAAATGTGTCCATGTTGCTCATTGCTAATTTGCCGACCCGGTCCCTGACACAGAAGAGACAATGACAATGAGACGAGTATAATACAGATTATAATGACCTCGAACAAACAGAGAAAGGCAAAGCTCTAATTTCATACTTTACATTGCATTTATTAAATAGACACCTTCACTTTCCTGCAACTACCTTTTGTTGTAAAGTCTAGACAGTATTTTTGTGTTGACACATACACACACAAAAGCACAACTTAAAAGGATCTTATTAAAAGTGGCATTGAACGGGGGGGAAAAGCAAGCTATTAAAAAAAAACAAAAAGACAGGTGATGGTAGTGTAGAAACAAATGGGGAAACATGAGAACCTTGAAGTGAAATCTCTGTCAGGAAAAGCCAAAGCAACTTAAGCAGATACACATTATTTCACAAATACACTTTGATTTGATCTGATTTTTTTTCTCCGTTTGATCCGTGTCCTTTAGAGGTTTAATGAGGCGGAGCGTGGGTGCATTTTTTTTACCACTTTTCTCTCATTCTTTTCTTCCTGCCTCCCACCACTCCCACTGCTCTGTGTTTCATCAGCCCAGCCAGCTTTAACGGCAGGACATTTCCTCTGGGCGTAGTAACTGTGGCACTATAGGCACTGTCACTTTGAACTTACATTTCAGGGTGTAGCTCAAACTGTCGCCTACAAAAGGTGTAAAACTGACCATTTGAAAGCACTTAAAACATACAGCAGCCATCATACTTTTTCTGTGTGTTACAGAAAGAGCAATTGAAGGTCATACAAGTAAAAGGCTACAAGTAAGATGAATGACTGAATGATGCAGAACAGTTTTTATTTTAACCATGTTATAACATTGTTGTACTGGATCAATCTCTGTTTGATATAAATACTTTTTTACTTGCATCACATTTGAAAGTGGACACTCTACATACTTAATTTGCAATACTTTTAACTTATTTTGACTGCTCCTGTAATTTTACTAACGTTAACACCTCCAACAATGGAGAAATAAGAGGCACTCCGATAGATAAAAGTCCTTTATTTTAATGTGACATCTGCCAACGCGTTTCGGTCGGGTGGCAACCTTCTTCAGGGCATTGAGCAATTACCCACTGATGCTTTCACTTTTTCTCCACCTCATAATTTAATAATTATTTGTTTACTAATAAACTAATAATGAACCAATATGAGCATGTTCTGTAATTTACCCGTCATAAGTGTTTACACCGAGTAGAATTTTACCCAATAAATAACATTGAAATAAAAACATTCATTTTATGACAGGCCTTTGCACAATGTGCCTTCTCATTTCGCTCCATTAAACAGTGGAATGAGCTTCCAGACTGTTTGAAACTGTCTGTAGATCTTAATAGTTTTACTCGAAATTTGAAAAATTATATTTTAGATCATCAATTGTGTCAGCATTGATGAATGTATTGTAAATTATAGGGATTGTTTATATGTCTTTCTAGAAGTGTACAGAAAACTAATGTATTTTATATAGTGATTTTATTGTAGATTAGATTTATAGATTGTAATGTTTTTTGTACTCACCTGTCCAGGGACTGCAGATGGAAAATAGCTACTTTGCTAAATCTGGTACAAATCATCTCTTCTTTTGTAAAGACTAATGGTTTTGTACACTGTCCCTGTTTCAATAAACAATAAACTAAACTAAACTAAACTATATTTTCATCATTGAAAAACACCTCATAAATGTACAAACAAACATTTGCTGTGAGCGACTCACCTCTCCAAGACATAACTTAGGACATAACTTTACCGGGAGTGGGTACGTCTCCAGCTCGTCGCCATGGAGATGTGACTAAAAGCAGCAGAATTTGAGATTTGAATATGTTAGGTGTTCACCCAAATCCCTTTTTTGATTACCCACTGCAGTAATAGCATTTTCTGTGTTGAGCTGCTCATTCGGAGCATGTTTTATAATAATGACAGTATAGTCAAAATGTTACGCAGTGTCCCTTTAAATGCACGCAGTGGCATTATTATACGAGGAGTTGCAGGTTTCACAATGTACTCATCAGATTTGTTCTAATATTCTAAATCAAGTAGTAATCACAATTTAGCACCTGGCTTAATGAATCAGGCCAAAGTGTGTTCATCGGGGCACCACTGATTTACTAGCATGCCACTTGGTGTAAGCTTGTATTCACGTTAACTCAGACGTCAAATATCCATGCTGCTGAGGTACCCACGGGATGTGTTTAAGCCTCACTTATGCATGCTACTGTATGTTCGCTACAAGTTGTTGTGAAAGCCCCTGAGAAGTGTGTTGCTAAAGTTTGTGATCATGAGCATGGAGCTTTAACCCATATACTTTCAGGGAATAAAAAAGCCAGGAGTAGAAAATCTCTGTATAGTCTTCAGTGGAAATGTCAGGAAAAGTGTGTTCCAGAAGTAAAACAGTGGGCCAGTTGGCAGTATAGTGTTGGTGCAAGGAGGAGAAAGTACGAGAGCGGCAACTTTAGATGGAGCTCTTTATCAGAGGCTTGCAAAGTCATTTTATTTACAACATCACAGTGTTGCTGATATTCCTTTGCAGTTTATTTCCTCCACTTCTGCTGAGAAACAGAACTTCTGCAGATGAAGAAAGTGTTGCGTCTGGAGTAAAATGTCATTCTTGTGGCAGATGGGCTGTGGGTGTCAGTGTTTTAGAAGCATGTACTCATCGTGTGCAGGGTGTAGAGGCATTACCTGCTCTCTCGGCTTTAACGGTGATCTGTGTGGAGCCAACAACACCCTGTGCATGACAGGGCGGCGGTGTAGGTATGGGGGCACACTACAGAAGTAGGATTTATTTATTTATAGTGTCATCTATAACAAAATAGGGATTTATAATGTATATAACTTTTAATAATGTTAATTTAAGAATATTTACTAAAGGTGCATTATGCAACTTTTTATGTGGAAAAAAAAAGTTGACATTTGTGCGTATTTGACCCGGCAGTTGTATGAGTGGTCAGCATGGCGCCCTTGGTTTCTATCCAGTGGTCTCTCGGACACTCCAGGATCAATTGTTTGGAAGGTTGACATTGCTGATGGACCTTCTCTTCAGAGAAAGAGTACTGCCGTTGACTTCGACATGTTTTATTGTGTTAACACTTAAACATAATAAACATGTGTGCAACATTTTAATACAGGATCCCAGCAAGGTTAGAATGTCTGTTGCTTAATTCTCTTTCTTATAGGCCTGGTGCTTTTTGTGAACTGGAAAAATCAAACAATAATTGGGGTTAATATGCATTTTATTTTAAGATATTACTTTGAATTACAAGATCTTTACACCCCTCTTGTTGATCCAATGTGCAGAGTGACCATGTAAAATGTTGTAGAACATACTACGGAAGTGTCATTTCAAAACAAAATTAATTTCAAAAATACTATATTTTAAGAACAAATGGCTGTTTTTTGCCTTATATTATTATATATTGTCTAAATGTAGCCTTGTCACACACAAACCAACTGAGTTCTTCATCTAAATGTGAGTCTCCTCTGTGTCTTTTGGTTACCATGACAACTGCAACTTTTCCAGGTCTTGTCCATCATCATGACAATACATCGTCCCCAATGGTTCATGTTTTTAGTACACCCAGTGTACAACCTACGCATGTATTCAGTATTTTGTTGCTTGCAATGATTGCAAGGGCTCAAAATTGTGGGTCCTCCTGGGCACGAGCCATTTGGAAAAAAAGCCTATATCGCAATTATTAATATGATTTTAAGAAAGTCCGACAACCCTGCTCTAGTAAAACCTCTTTCTCTGTTGAAATGGTGTTGTTCCAATAGACTGTAAAGGTGAAGTTTATTTTTTTACCCAACCCAGTCAAAGAAAGAGAAAAAGGAAGGAGGGAAGAACAACATTTACTCATTTACTGGTATCTTTGGTGACCTCTGTGTCTCTCTTCATATGCGACAGGTTTGACAATGACCTGACTGTACAGGCATAAAAGTAGAGTGCGGGCATCTGACACAAAAACAACTGTTGTGCAGCTGCAGCAGCTGGAATAGATAAATAGCAGTTTTAATATTGATATGCAACTGAAAAACTCACATGAATCATTACCGTCTTGCATGTACTTAAGCTATATGTATAGTAATATGGTCGAGTGATGTTTGGATGAGCAAGGAAACACATTAAAAGGAAAATGTGATTAAAAAGAGAGGACTGGATGAATGAGGAAGGGGTTCTCTGACTAAAGCCCTCCACCGGCGTGAACAGATGTTGAGCCCACAGGCTTCCATCAGCATGGAGCCCCAAAGCCACCACTGTAGGGCACATGCCAAACCAACCATCAATTATACCCTGCTGCTGCACTGAGCAACCAGGTCATGCACCAGAGCCTGGTGAATCCGGGTGAGCGGGGCAAACACGATAGATAAAATCACTCACACAGACACTTGGTTTGGCCTACGGCATTTCTGTCATTTTGTAAATACATTAACCATTTTCCCCAAAGGTTTTTATTCATTTGTATATATAATTCTAGAATCTTCAACCATGTATTGCTCTCTTTTTAGTGTAAATTTCTTGGTACGGTGTTGCTTCCACCCCACTCCTTATCACCATCTTATTTACTATGTAATGGAATGACAATTATCCATCCATCCATCCATTCATTTTCTTCCACTTGTTCGTTGCCGGGTCATGGGGGCTGCTGTTGGAGCTGCCCAAATCACATTGCACCAGCCCCTATGGCTCCTCCTGCAGGTGGTGGGTCCACAGAAGGACGGCCTCATGATTCTAACCGGGCCTGTTGGTCTCTCATAAGGGGCTTCTGACCCGTCACCGAGGACCTGTTTGCCATGGGAGACCCTACCAGGGGCACGAAGCCCCCGACAACAGAGCTCCCAGGATCATTCGGGCGCTCAAACCCCTCCACCACGTTAAGGTGGCGGTTCAGGGAGGGGCAAAGACCATTATTATGCATTTAAATGTGTTTTTGTTTCTTTTAATAGGAGGCTCCAGGTAAATACTTCAGAACAATTTAGCCTCCTAAATCCATCTGTGGCAAGACGAGTGGTTAGGGTGTTTGTAAATTAACATAAAAGGGTTACCGACAACGCCAGCTTGAATAAACAAGCACTAAAAGACACACAGGTTCGAAATTGAGTAACGAGGCATGGACAGTTCCATTATAAAAATATGTATTTCCTTTATTCACTTTGTGTTTAGCTCAATAAATTATTTGGGTTCATTTCATTGTACCAAGTACCATAAAACACAGGTTTAAGTTTCAGTTCATTCTTGCACAATTGCTCAGTTCAGAGTCTCCCAACGGGTTGATCACAGTGGAGGAAAACAAACGAAGGCAACATGGGTACAAGGCAAGAGGTGAAAGGCGTGAAGGCGAAACAGCCATGGTGTTGTGTGGAGACCTATTAAAAAAAAAAAAGGTACGTTAGGCTACGAAATCACTTTCACTCCGGTGTGGACCAACAAACACGTACCTCCTCCAAGCGCAGAGGCACGCACGGTCAGGACACACTCAACCGGAGGAACCCACACAGAGGACCAAAAGCCAGGCCATCGGCCACCATAGCCAGCCTCTGAACACCGGTGCAGGCCGGAGCTAAAAGTGATACAATACCTAATCAACTAATTTTAAGACACGATCCTTACAATAAAGAGAATATGGATTACCTGTGAGCCGCCCGCAGCTAACGCTCTGCGACTACCCGGAAGAGGGACACTAGGCGGCGTGTGTGGGGGCGGTAGCAGTGAAAGCAGAGGACGGTAAAGCTAAAAGCAGGGGCTATTTATATTTTAGGGCTGGTGCCATCTAGTGGCAAGTCCAGCCTGCTACACATCCTACGTGCTAAATCAGTGTGCTGGATCCAAAAAGTACAATGGAAAGTGGAAAAAAGATCCGCACAACTGAAAAATGCTCACCAGTTTTTATTGCTCACACCAGAGTAGAGTTACGTTTTGGGGTCTAGCCCTTCATCAGACTACTGATAGGGTGTTCTAGAAATACTTCAGAACACCCTACAAGACACTAACAACAATTGTCTTTATGTTATTCACTCTCTCTCTTTCTCAGCTGTTGTAATGCCAGCATAGATATAATATAATAAAGATGAGCGGGTCTCATTCAGCCCCATTTATTGTAAAGGTTCCCGAGTCATGTGTGAACCTTAAAGGCCGCTCTGTCTCCTCCTACGCAGCCTGTTCATTAAATGGGCAAAAAGGCAGGAAGGAGCCTCCACAGAGCTCCAGTGCTTGATTGACAGGCTCTGGAGCCAGTCAATACATTGAAAATTATTCAACTTTTTGGGCTGATAAACAAAAACCAGCGTGGTTAAAAATATTTCACCTACCCCAGCGTTGTCATGTGGGTCATTGCGATTTTTAGAAGAAAAAAAAAAACTCTTTGGAGCCAGGCTTTTAAAGGATCTGTATCATGCTATTTAAGCCATCCCAAAGTAAAGTATAGGCATTTATATGATGTACCTCTACCACTATGGAGAACTATTTTTTGTGAGAAATATACGTATTTTTTGTAATTTTCTGCAAAATTAGCAGTAAAAGAAATATAAATATCACATCAATAAGTTACTTCACAATGCAGTTATACGGAGTTGACATCTGCAACACAGCTTTGTAAATGGCTAACACACACGCTAACACACGTTTTGATTGATTCACCGCTCTGTCCTGGCCGCTCCATCGGGTGTTTACATTATGGGACTCGCATTGGTTATAAAAGTGAATCCACTTTGACTCTGGCAAAGGTTGGTCAAGCGACAGTCACAGAAAAACACTATTTTGGCCGAATCCCAGAAAGAAATTCCAACTTCTGGCGAGTGACCTCTTCTTTAGGTAGATTGAATTAAGTCCTGTACCTCTCGTAGCCAAATCGGTCATGGTGGAGTGAAGAAAATAAACCCAAAATGCAGGACTGCAACAAAACTGGTGATGTTTAATAAATGACGAAAAACAAAAAACAAGGAAAAATCCAAAGAAGACAAAAACTCAAACAAACCGGGGCTGACGTAGACAATGACACGACAAAGGACAAGGGAAACACAGCTGGTATAAATACACACATCAGGGCGGGGGCAGGCAATTAACACAAGGGAAGCAAAGCAAAATCACACAGACCAAAAAGACATGCTCACCTATATGAACAACACAAATGCATCCAGGAAGCTGTTTCTCTTTGTCGACCTCGTGTGGAGTAAGAGGTCAACAGTGTCACTGAGTCAATGGGTCACCATCGCACTACAATGTATTTAGCCAGCTCTGCCCTAAAGCTACAGTCCACCCACGCCGCATCATTTCTTGCATATGGTGATTCACAGACAGACACGATGAAAAGTATTGCAATGGCCAATGGCATGAGCTTTTATTGTTGTTTTTACATCTCAGTGTTTCCAGCAACTCAACTGAAGGTCTAATTCTGGCTTACAGTAAAGTTAGTGATTTTATTCAAAAGTATATTTAACCATTAAACGGGGGTTTGAAAGACAAACTGCATGAGTGTGCATACGTGATTCTGGGGATGCGGCTTTAAAAATGATCCCTCATGGGTTTATGTCATACTTACCTCACTTTTATTGTATTACGTTTCCAATAGAAGCTTCTGTATTTAATATTATGTGAAACAAAATAATAGCAAATAACAGAAAATGACTGCCAACTCAGGCTTGCTTTGGCAATAAAATGTTATGCACAATCATTTGCCAAAATCACTTGGAACTGTCATTGTTGCCTATTCCTTACAGCCACGTGTCAATCAAAAGGAGGCCCCCATGGCAGTAACCAGTAACTGCACAATTCCTTATCAGAGGTCGAAATATATCCTTGTAGATGTGACGGCGGGCGCATGCATGCGAATAAGTATAGTCGAGGTCCTTCATCTCAGAGTTTTGATAAGGGGACTAATGGTGCTTGTGGTTGCCGTGGAAACCTTTGTTTTCAATGTGAAGTGCATTCCTCTGAACACCACACATGCGTATAGGCCTCCTCCGACAGTTTTTCTGTGTCATGTGAGAGCGCACTTCTTGCATCAGTGGTTTGAAAAGAGGCAGTCAGTAGATAATGAAGAGTCCTTTGGTTACTGCAACAAAAAGAGGCCTTTTTAATCCTTCTCCCTCGCTCCGAGAAGGGTCTAATATCAACCCGAGTGTCATCTTATTTGAGTTTGTTTCATATAGATGTAAATTGAAGTGAAAAATAGCTATTCAAAAGCCCAGATAAATATAAACATGAGCGCACACCCACACAGACATCCTCCCAGGATACCTGCATTCACGCTGCGATCATGTTGCTAAATTGTGGCTAATATTGTGAAGTGCATCCTGACTTATACATTTAAATGTGTCTTAAATTACATTTAAAATTTAGATGAGCTGCCTTACTTAGTTGACAAATGTGTTGTCCTGCTCTCCTGTTGCTATGAGAGACCTCATTGCATCTTGTTAGAGACAGATATTTGTAGCTTGTGTTAAGATGGTATATATTTTGCCAGATTAATTTTATTATTATTTTTTTTTTATTATTAAATGTTGTACTTGTTTACTGTGGGCCGACTTGTGTCTCTCTTTCCTCATTTGACCGTTGATGTAAAGCTCATGAAAAAAGATTTAATAAATATTTCATAAAACAGATTTTTGGTTTGTTTTTTACACCTTCTATGCCATCTAAATCCAATCAATCAAGTAGGGGTATTTCATTTTAGGTATTTATTTATATAGGCTTTTGAATTGCCTGAAATGTTTTGGATCAGTGACGATGACGAGATGAAATGGTTGTTTAATTCTAATGTGTTTAAATTGGCTTGTTTGTAAAGCCTGGATGAGGCGTCAGACTTGTTTGTTCAAATAAGTTAATGTATCGTATATTGTGCCTACTGTCTGGTCCTTTTGTTGGTGTTATTGGTGTCTTATAAGCCCATTAGGGCTGGGCATGCAAGACCCAATAATAAAAATCTATTCATTCATTCATTCATATTCCGGATGCCCTTGGGACATAAGGATTAAGAAAAACACAAACATTTAACTTAAATTTTGAGAAATGATGTGCTATGCCCTAACTTTTGATAATAAATGCATAATATGCCGAAACTATATAATTTGTGATCGCAGAGCAATCAGTACATTTCTTTGGCTCATCTAATGTTCTGTGAAATTTTGAGGAATGTGGAAAAAATAATTAACAGTCTTTCAATCAGGCACATCCATTACAGCAAGTGATCGCACCAGCGGAAATTTAATCAAATCCAATGTTTGATGATGCTTCAGCAATTCCGTCTGTAAACTCCAGCATTTGCACAGCACACTTCTTTTGTCAATAGTCTACTGTACAGCAGCCGACTCACCCACTGACTCTATGCAAATAAATATGATCTATGCAAATAACGCAGGTACAGGCGCTGCTGAGAGATGAAGCTGGATTTGTTTGCATACTTTCAGCCCACACACTTCACTAACACCCAGCTCAGCTACTGTGGAAAAGCACTGCTGTCACCTGTTTTGTGGTCCAAATGTACATGCTCTTTAATAATATAAGGGAAGGAGTAACAGCTTATGGAGATGCTTTGTGGCTGAAAGTTTGAACATTTTGCAAACAAAATAAAATACTGAAATAGAAGTAGAGTTAATAAACACATTTTTTATTTTAAAGAGGGGGGATTATGCTTTTTTCAATCACATAGCACCAGTCTATAGCACACTACAATGATGACGTAACCTTCTGTTGGTCTGTATATGCAGTAAATTAAAATAACTGCCTTGAATAAAATTGCTCTCTCAAAATGGCTGTACTGAACGTCTTGAAATAGGCCTCTGTCTCTTTAAGAAGCTTTCTGACACGCCCCCTTCAGCACACTACTGTGGCATTTAAACAACAACACTGTGCGGGGAGGGGGCTCTGCTGAGCTGAGGAGTAGTGGTTGGTGGCTTGGCTGGTGACGAAAGGTCCAGAGGCGTCTCCAGGAGGTGGGGGCGTTCCTAGGAGGACTGAGGCATAGCTACACCTAAAATGGCTGCCGTCTAAGTTTTTACTGATTGCTCAAAAATATGTGAATGAGCCAAGGCAACACTCCAGGCATGTGTTTAATGAGGGAATGACATAATAACATGATATAAAGCTTGAAAAAGTCGATTTTACATAATATCACCCCTTTAAGTTATTACTTGTGTAAGAAAAATGTATTTTTGTAAATAATCACATAACATGATAATGTTATTTGTCAAACCATGTCAATCAATCAATCAATCAAACTGTATTTATAAAGCGCTTTTCATACCGAAAGGGGTTTTCGGTACTGTAAAGCATACCGAAAGTGCTTTACAAGTACAGGCAGTTTATTAAATGCCCAACCAGAGAGGAGAACACGCTGGATCACTGTTACACTACAATACGCAACGCATACCACGCTGTCCCCCGCGCTGCACTCGGACTTTCAGGTCACGTGATGGTCCACTTAATCCCCTCATACAGACAAAGACTGAAACTCGCTAAACCTGTAGTGAGCACAATAAAGAAGTTTACCACTGAGGCTGTGGAGGAGCTGCGCTCATGTTTGGAGACAACAGCCTGGGAAGCGTTAAAGGCTACTAACAACCTGGATGAATATACGGACACTGTGACCTTATACATCCAGTTCAATGAGGAGCATCATACCAACGCGCACTATGGTTTGTTTCAACAATGATAAGCCCTTGTTCACACCCAAACTCCGACAGCTGCGTAAGGAGAAAGAGACGGCCCACAGAAATTGAGACAGAATCCATTACAGGGAGGCAAGGTACAGCTTTAGCAGGGAGGTGGAGAAAGCTAAAGCTGCATACTCAGCCCGTCTCCAATATCAATTCTCCTCCAATGACTCTGGAGCAGTGTGGCGGGGGCTTAGGGCTATCACTAACTACAAGCCCAAGGCCCCCTGGGCTCTGAACGACCTGTGCCTCGCCCAGAGTCTGAATACACATTACTGCCGCCACGAACGCCCATCAGCCTTTGACACCTCTCTAGACACTCCAGCAGCCCCTGCTCCCCCGATCATCACCTCTACCATCAACGACCCCAGCACTTCATCAAAGGCCTCCACAAACCCTCCCTCCCCCCCTGCTCTCTCCATCAGTGAGGATGAGGTGCGTCGGCAATTCCTGAAGCTGAACCCACGGAAGGCCCCTGGGCCGGATGGTGTCTCCCCCTCCACCCTGAGACACTGCGCGGATCAGCTGGCTCCCGTCTTCACAGACATTTTCAACACCTCCCTGGAGTCATGCCACGTGCCGTCCTGCTTCAAATCGTCCACCATCTTCCCTGTCCCTAAGAAACCACGGATCACAGGACCTAATGACTACAGGCCGGTGGCACTGACGTCTGTGGTCATGAAGACTTTTGAGCGCTTGGTCCTGCCCCACCTCAAGGACATCACCGCCCCCCTCCTGGACCCGCTGCAGTTCGCCTACAGAGCTAACAGGTCTGTGGACGACGCAGTCAATCTGGCCCTCCACTTCACCCTGGAGCATCTGGACTCACCAGGAACCTACGCTAGGATCCTGTTTGTGGACTTCAGCTCTGCCTTCAACACCATCCTCCCTGGACTGCTACGAGACAAGCTCTACCAGCTCAGTGTGCCCGACTCCCTCTGCAGGTGGATCACTGACTTCCTGACGGACCGGAGACAGCACGTGCGGCTGGGGAAGATCGTCTCGGACACTTGGACTACAAACACTGGAACTCCTCAGGGCTGTATACTTTCCCCCTGGCTCTTCTCCCTGTACACAAACTGCTGCACCTCCAGTCACCAGTCCGTTAAACTGATCAAGTTTGCGGACGACACCACCCTCATCGGGCTCATCTCGGACGGTGATGAGTCCGCCTACAGGAGAGAGGTGGAACAGTTTTTTCCCCTCCGCCATCAGACTCATGAACAATAACAAGACCCAATAGCTTAGTCACAGACTCATGGATGTATCTGCTCTTTTGCACTGTGTGGTGTTCCACACTTAGACCTGCTGCTGTCACTTATCACTTTACTTTTTACTCATACTCATCTGTAAATATAATCCCACTGTTGTTCAAAGTCTATTGTTGTCATCTTACCATATTTTACTTTTTACTTTTTATTTTGTATCTTATTTATTAATATTCCTTATGCATGCCCCCTAAAGCCTTAAAGTTAAAAGTTTTATAGCTTAATTTTATCTAAATTCTGTTTTATATGTTTTATGTTGCACGTCCGCATCAAGAAAAATTCCTAGCTTGTGAACTTGTTCTCAAACAATGGCGAATAAAATCTATTCTGATTCTGATTCTGATTCTTCTGATATATATATATATATATATATATATATATATATATATATATATATATATATATATATATATATATATATATATATACATATATACATTCGGTCCATATATACGGTCCAGAGGCAAAGGCCATAATATTGGAAAGACGCCTCGCCGTGAGTCTTTCTGTTGACTTTAGGAATAACTAGGAGACCCCTGCCGGAGGAGCGAAGGGGCAGTCAAGGTTCATAAGGTAAAAGCAGTTCTGAAAGATAAGAAGGACCAAGACCTTTAAAAACCATTAAAAGAACTTTAAAATCAAACCTGAAACACACGAGGAGCCACGTGAATGATTTGAAATTATATTTCTCTCATCCTTGATTGTGGGGAAGAGAGGCCTTGTGTATGAAACTCATACAATATCATAGTAACTAAATAATTAACTAAGGATAACAGGGGATAATGCGTTTGGCGGCCCTGTTACCATATTCATAGAAAATACTAGCCATAGCCCCCATCATTATAGGGGCTAGAGTTGCCAAATCCTCATGAAACGTGTTCTGTTTTCCATACCATAACTACCATGTTAATAGTTTTTAGCTAACATAACAATTACCGGTTGCTCTGGTCCCTGGGAAAGGCCTTTTTAAATAAATAACAACATATTTCCAAAGTTACAATTCTTATGTAAAACGTTTCAGAGACTACAGAAATGAGTGAAAATATCTTTGTTTTTGGCCATATATTCAAAAACGACAAAAACTTGCCCTTGCTTTGACAGATTGACAACTCTGCATGAGTGTGATTTAAAAACAGCCCGAGGAGAGCGATACGGGCTATGGTCTTGCACCGAGGCCAAGAGTCTACGAAATAAAAAATAAGATTGACAGAAAAGTCTGGTCAAAATTATCTGGCAAGGTGTCTCTCCCTTAACCACAATGTACCGTAGCCATGGCAACTGGCTGCCGGCATCTCCTGACGGGAACGAGAGAGATCCATGATTCATATCCAAACAACAACAGGCCGTGAATCCAAATATACTGAGGTGCACCGCCACCCCCCAGACAGTCAGGCTGACAGCTGTGAGGGGACTACACAAATAAACAGAAATCTCATTCTGTGCCCACTAACGTGCGCTCGTGGTCATTGTTTTGCTTTCAAGGCCCCATGATGTCAGCCATGTTGACTCGTACTGACAAAACCTGTAATGGCGAGAAGTAATAGGTTTGTCATTCCAGCGGGAGAGAAATAACAAGGACGGGCAGCTGGACAATTCAGACAACTCAATAGAAACTGCTTTAAATGACAGCAGTAACTAAAAAAATAAAAGTAGCTGATGAGATTAAGTGCCAATTTCATTTTGTATTATTATTTTGATATGTATACTGTGTTTTTCTTCATTATTAAATAAGGTAAATAAATAAAATGTATCCTATGTGTTTTGTTGTTTCACTTACCCATGAATGCCAGTGTTTACATTAAAATCCGTGAGCTATAGCACGGTTGGAAGGCATTGATTTATGTGTTTATTTTCTAAACTTTTCCCAATCAGAACTGCTCCTGCTGGGCCCACTGTCTGGCAGTCGCTCATTACCAATCTTACGAAAAGAGTCGGTCCCCCCGGGAGATGCAGTGTCAAACATAACACACAAAGGATGCTGTTGTTTCACTCCTGTGTAACAATCTCCCGCGCGTCATTCACACCTTACATCGTTTCGCGCTTGGTTGCTAGGTAGCTTTGTTCCAGCATTCTTTTTTTCCCCTTCTTTGTGTTTTGTCACTTTTATCACACTTATTTTGCATTCTCGGCAACTTGTTACTTTCTTTTAAAAAAACGACGCCAAAATAATTGTGGTTTTTCAACTTTTCTTGCCTCTTGAAATGTGTTTTACAGATATCGTTTACATTTTTGTAAAGTGGATGTGAAAAGAGAACAAAGAGCGCACTGATTTAGGATTTGCAATCCTGAAGGAAGCTAAATGCAACAATAATGCTAATATATATTGCCGATCTCTATACTGAAAACATATTAGGTTGTTTTAGAAATCTGTATAATACTTTCAAAAAGGGACAGATTGCTATTTCAATTAATTACTGATACAGTTTCTTAAGCTGTCATCTTAACTGGATGGTTTCAGTGTGGAGAACATAAACTGATGGCGTTTTCTCAGGCAGCTGTACATCTCAGGCCACCTTTGATGACAGTGAGGCCAAAGTCTTAGCCAAAGATAAGAGATGATTTGAAAGAGATTTGAAGGAGGCAATTTTGTGGGGGAAATAAAAAAAAGAAAAGGCGTCACTTAATAGGCAGGGTGGTTCTAGATATATATATATATTCTTTATTTACAGTCCCCTTCTCAGCCAGTCAATACCACAGCATCAAGGGCTCCAGCTAATAAGTCTGACATACACTCCCAGGTCATGACAGTAGAGAAACAAACAGATACCAGTAAGTTGGATACTGATGTTCATGACACAATATACTGTTGAATAAGTTGTGAGTAGCTTTTAAGAATAACAATAGGAATCATTAACAAGTTAAACCCCTCCTGACTGTCCCAATATAAACACATCCTTCAACACAAAGGCTGTTGGTTGCTGACAAAAGCATGTCTTCAATGCTACAACTATCCAGTACAGATGAGAACCTTTGAAATGAAATGCCCTTGTATGACCGAGAGCTATACACAAACAATAACTATTTCAGTTCAGTTAAATCAATGATTCAAATGTTACAGCACCACATTAAAAAAAAATGTCATTGTAAGGCTGCAGTCTGAACAAAAGGTGAAATGTATCATTATGACTAATACACATGAACCTCTCTACCCCCACCTTTAGCCAAATCTAAAAGCTTCTTGAAAAAAAGTGTCAAAATAGCAACCAACACGAGATGAAAACAAAAATGAAAATGCAACCAAAGAGCGACAAAACGTGATGAAAAAGCGATGAAAAGTGTGATGAAAACACAACAAAAAAGCCAGAAAAGAGCTACAAAAAAGTGACGACAACGCAGCAACAACAACGCGAGGAAAAAGATCAATTTAGATGAGTCGTGTATAGGTCTTAGCTAGGCATATAGGCTGTAACCTTATGGATTTGGCTAAAGCTGAACTGGAGAAAATGCACTTGGTTAAGAAGTTAACTGTTTGGAGTATTTATTGTGTGATTTGTATACTGCCCATGATACATTTTAGCTCTTTTGATTGCACATATTTCAGAGGAAAAAATAATCTGGATGTGTCTAGTGTAGGCTACAGGTTATCATTCTGCACTGTAGGTAAAAAAAAAAAGAAGTGCGCTTTAGGCTTGACAATAATAAAGCTCAGTTCGGCACTAACTGGCTGCTCACCGCTTCTACAAGTTGCCCCAGCAGCATTGAGGTCGAATGCAGAGACGAGTATCTCTATAGAAATCAATAAAGTATAACTTAACTTCACTCATAAATACAAATACAGTTTTGTTGCATATGCTAAATGTCAAAAAGACAAGAGTTATTGTATTCTCTGAGGTTCAAGTCACAGCAGCAACAATTTGGGAAAACACAGAAACGTTTTATCCAAAATGTGTTTTGGGAAATTACATGTTTTCCAAAATGACAGGGTTTCTTTTGAGATGTTGTTGTGGTCAATTCCTGGGGGATTATGACATGCATGAAGCACATGTACCCACGGCAGCCATGTTTGGTGATAACGGTCTATGTGGCAATAAGAGGAGATAAAAATGTATCCGCCATGGAAAAAGGGTTTGGCATCTTTATTGTTGTGACGTCTATTGTAAATGACGGTCAAATAAATATGGTATATGATGATTAGCTCGTTTACACTATTTTGCATCAGCCATTTAAGGGGAAAAGGGCAAAAATGTCTCTTTGGAACATCTAATCATCCCTGTTACTATTTTTTTATTATTATTACATCAGCAGTGTGACAGGAGGCCTATACTGTAGTTGTGCCAAAACATACATTGGCAATAACCCACACCCACTGTCATATACACGGGTAACTGGCCCTTTCCTCCTCTCAGCCATCCTCTAAATATCAGTGTTTTCTGGGCTTCCTAAAGCGTTCCTAAAATAGCCCAGTGCGCCTCCATGACTGCGCCTCAGAGTGTGACTCACAGCCCAGGCAGGAGATACAGCGCCTCTTCCTCCCTGAAGCCAATTAAACATGCAAGGGGGTGTCCGTGTCCTCCTAAAATCCACACGAGCAGGACGGTCACACTCTCACCTATCGTCAGCACGCTAAATCCATAGGCAAGACTCCTCATTTCCACCCAATTAAGTGAATTCTGTAAGGAAATCTGATACCTGTTGAGCTTTTTTTTTCTGTGCAGTGACAATCCTCGAGTAAAGTGGAGGTAAGGATGTGGTGTAAAAGTTAGCATAGGTTGCACCATGCAACTGACTGATTTGCCCGGGAAAATTGTTCTGCAGGTGAAGAAATGACTGCAAACCCAGAGGTCAATGTGACGATAGCCACTGAATATATGTATGTAGTAATACTGAAAATATATTGCATACACCAGGGGTAGGCGACGTCAGCCCTGGGGACAAAATATGGCCTTCCAGCATAGAACCTCTGGCCCCAATATGATTTAACAAATATTACATTCAGTGCCGTATTCGGCCCCCTTGAACTTTTCGATCTTTTGCCACATTTCAGGCTTCAAACATAAAGATATAAAACTGTAATTTTTTGTGAAGAACCAACAACAAGTGGGACACAATCATGAAGTGAAACGGAATTTATTGGCTATTTCAAACATTTTTAACAAATAAACAACTGAAAAATTGGGCGTGCAAAATTATTCAGCCCCCTTAAGTTAATACTTTGTAGCGCCACCTTTTGCTGCGATTACTGCTGTAAGTCGCTTGGGGTTTGTCTCTATCAGTTTTGCACATTGAGAGAATGAAATATTTGCCCATTCCTCCTTGCAAAACAGCTCGAGCTCAGTGAAGTTGGATGGACAGCGTTTGTGAACAGCAGTTTTCAGTTCTTTTCACAGATTCTCGATTGGATTCAGGTCTGGACTTTGACTTGGCCATTCTAACACCTGGATATGTTTATTTGTGAACCACTCTATTGTAGATTTTGCTTTATGTTTTGGATCATTGTCTTGTTGGAAGACAAATCTCCGTCCCAGTCTCAGGTCTTTTGCAGACTCCATCAGGTTTTCTTCCAGAATGGTCCTGTATTTGGCTCCATCCATCTTCCCATCAATTTTAACCATCTTCCCCATCCCTGCTGAAGAAAAGCCCAAACCATGACGCTGCCACCACCATGTTTGACAGTGGGGATGGTGTGTTCAGGGGGATGAGCTGTGTTGCTTTTACGCCGAACATACGTTTTGCATTGTTGCCAAAAAGTTCGATTTTGGTTTCATCTGACCAGAGCACCTTCTTCCACATGTTTGGTGTGTCTCCCAGGTGGCTTGTGGCAAACTTTAAACAACACTTTTTATGGATATCTTTAAGAAATGGCTTTCTTCTTGCCACTCTTCCATAAAGGCCAGAGTTGTGCAGTATACGACTGATTGTTGTCCTATGGACAGAGTGTCCCACCTCAGCTGAACATTTCTGCAGTTCATCCAGAGTGATCATGGGCCTCTTGGCAGCATCTCTGATCAGTTTTCTCCTTGTATGAGCTGAAAGTTTAGAGGGACGGCCGGGTCTTTGTAGATTTGCAGTGGTCTGATACTCCTTCCATTTCAATATTATCGCTTGCACAGTGCTCCTTGGGCTGTTTAAAGCTTGGGAAATCTTTTTGTATCCAAATCCGGCTTTAAACTTCTCCACAACAGTATCTCGGACCTGCCTGGTGTGTTCCTTGTTCTTCATGATGCTCTCTGCGCTTTAAACTGACCTCTGAGACTATCACAGAGCAGGTGCATTTATACGGAGACTTGTTTACACACAGGTGGATTCTATTTATCATCATTAGTCATTTAGGTCAACATTGGATCATTCAGAGATCCTCACTGAACTTCTGGAGAGAGTTTGCTGCACTGAAAGTAAAGGGGCTGAATAATTTTGCACGCCCAATTTTTCAGTTGTTTATTTGTTAAAAATGTTTGAAATATCCAATACATTTTGTTCCACTTCATGATTGTGTCCCACTTGTTGTTGGTTCTTCACAAAACATTACAGTTTTATATCTTTATGTTTGAAGCCTGAAATGTGGCAAAAGGTCGAAAAGTTCAAGGGGGCCGAATACTTTCGCAAGGCACTGTATATCAGAGATCAAATGCTGGTTAAAGTAGATAAAAAAAATACTGAACATTTCACCCCCACCCCCTCCACACCTCCTTCAAAGTGTTGACTTATACTGTGTTTCAACCAGGGACCCTCTAATTCCAAGGTAAATGTTCCTCGCGTTTACATACACATTGTATCTACTTAACAGCGTGAACAGTTTTACTGTGCTAACTACAACATTGGAGTATGTGTGCACTGTACGTAGGAGTTACTCAGGATAATTCAAAATGTTATTAAGTAACATATAACAATGTGTAATCTAGTAACAACATAATTTGTCACGCCTTGCCATGCCACATTCCATTTGATCTAAATGAAACTAACGGGCATACGTCTGCTATAGTATCTAGTGATGCAGAAGGAGGAAATGGAATGGAAAGCCTCAAATGTCATACTGTATATTATGGATGGGCTGATTTTCCACATTTAATCAAATTCAAACCCACTTTAAATGTCATTGTTGCCTTAATTAACAGAGAGAACAGTGTTGTATCAGGCCCGCAATGGAGACAGCTTGTTACCGCGCCATTCATTTGTATTCATAAGGCCCCATTCCTCCAAGTTGCATCATTAGGGGCTGGTAGAGAGATGCAATATGAGATTCAAACTAAAAGTCAATCAAACAATAAATATCCCATTTCAGGCCAAACATTAGCTTAATAAATTTGGCCCACAGTGTATACTATCATGTGACACACTCATTCTGGACACACACAAAAAATCTGTTGAGTATTTGTGCAGTTTGGTGCTGCAAAATTTCACATTAAATGAAGGGTTTCATTTTTCTTTTTTTTTATTGTAAATCCAACACACAGTATTTCCAAAGGTAATCAGATATATTATTTAGACCTCATAGTTTTTACACACATCTCTAAACTGCTCTTCCTGGAAGGAGTGCTATTCTTACCTCAGTGCTACACTTCAGTATTCTGTTTTTACCATTGCCGTTATTAATCACACAATAAAACAGATCGGTTCTCCTCCTTTCTCTCAAATCCTTGCACTTGTCACTTGCCTTTGGAGCTGCTAGACTTGTCACCTCGTAAGACACAGCCAAAGCCGTTCCCCTTGAAACAGAGGAAGCAGGGAACGGGGAGGATAACACAGGCAGCCAGCACTAACCGATCAGAGCGCTCCAACTGAGATATGACCCACATAGACCACTGCTCATTTAATCAGCCTGCTACCAGCAGCATGGCACTACTATAAGGCAAGGGAAGCAAGAGGAGGGGGTGTGGAAAGGTGGTATTGGGGGTAAGGTGGAAAGATTTTAAATTATTCTTTTAAAATGTCTTACTTTTTTTGGAAATGTTCTTTTAAGCGGCCTTAAAACTAGGTATTCTTTTTCTAAATCCCAAACCACAATCATTATTCTCTTTGCCTTCTTTGATAAAGTGCATCAATGATCAAAGGAGATAAGGCATGGGGCAAGTCTTTAATATTATACAGATACCATGCAGGGCATATGGCTAATAGGGTCACTAGAAATATTTATGGAAGTTGTTTCAGATGCAGTGACATTATCCCAGAGGTACTGAAAAGTTTGCAAAAACAAATATATTTTGCAAACAAGATATGAAATGGTAAACGGACTCAACTTATATAGAGCTTTTCTACCTTCATCAGGCACAAAGCGTTTTACAGTAAGGAACCAGACACCCATTCACTCTCATTCATACACCACTGTACACAGACACTGGCGGCTAGTAGGGTGAAGTGTCTTGCCCAAGGACACAATGATAGTGGGCACTTTCAGGGGCTGGAATCCGAACCCCCGACCTTCCGATCATGAGACGACCCGCTCTACAAACTGGGCGCACACAAGGCAATGTGTTTATAGCCCGGTGAGACCAGAATGATACCCCTCTGTATTTTTATATACAGAGATTCATTTATTTGTGGTCATGTGTTGTTCGCGAGTGCTGTACTTTGTGTATCTGTGTTGTACTGAATGTAACTATGTTTGTCAATGTAATGTTCTATGGTCAACTGGGCTGGAGGTTGACCATAGAAGGAGGCTCCTTCAGCAGGAGGCAGTGCTGGCGCCGTGCCACACAGTGATGGAGCTGGTCAGGATGCTCTCTATAGTCCCTCTGTAGAAGTTGCACATAACGGAGGCTGGGACTCTGGCTCTTCTTAACTTGGGGAGAAAGTAAAGAAAATGAGTATACTGCAAGTGTGAATGTTGTATTTCTGCATCTCTGAAAACCACTTTGTCTTTAAATGTGCCATATATGATTTTCTAAACAAGACGTTATGAGCACTCAGTTTGACCACACAAAGTGAAAAAGTTACAATAGTCTTTGTGTCCGTCACAAGCCAAGGTGATCAGCAATCAATGTAAATGCATGAACTGCTCAGGCGATTTCATGTGATTATACCTGTAGGTAGGAAGAATTTTCACATTTCCTCTGTTATTTATGTCAAAATATGATCTATCCCAGTAGGGCTATGTTGGCTTACACATTGGGCCTTTGTCATTTGTCTATAACATACTATAATGTAACAAAATTAACTTTCAGATTGAGTCGTGCTTTGCTGCACACCAGCACTCACAGACACAGAGGTAAAGTGCATACAGTTATGAAGCACTTATGTAGCACCAACTAATCTAACTAAACTTGTGCATATCCTTAGGGAAGCTCCACAACAATACTCAGACAAACTCTTTTGTCCATCAGTCGATCCTGAAACTAATGATTAAATTAACTAAAACTAAATTAACTCTTAAACCAAAGCGTGTCGTGATGTCTTTGAGTGTCTTTGAGTGTCTTGTATCTGTGCAATGTAATAATCTGGGGCTATAATATAATATAAAGTGCTGAACCACTTTGTACATTCAAGTGACTAACTGTTGGCAGTACTACTATCTCGAGATATATGTCTAAGGAATTACTTTTAAACAAGTGAGCCGCCAGCTTGATGAATTGATGAATTGGAAAAATTCTCTCTTTTAGAGAAAACATTCGTGGGACGTTTTTGACGGGGAGCTTTTGTAGTTCAGAGTTACACACAAAGCTATGGGGTGTAACTCAAACCTTAACATATGTCAGCATATCACAGCATGCACCTTAGCACTGGTGGTTATAAAGTGGGATGACAGTTAAAAGAGTAGGTAACTTGTTAACAATGCCTGTGCCCCTTGAGTGAGGGCCATTCTACACGCTGATAGAAGTTGTTGTTTTGTTTTTTTTACATTTTATTTAACCAGGACAGTCCCACTGAAATTAAAAATCTCTTTTTCAGGGGAGTCCTGGTCCCAGAGGGGAACCTATTGTACATGGCTTTAGAGTACCCGGAGACACAGAAAGGCCCCGTCCAGGTGGGAATAGAACTCAGGACCTTCTAGCTGTGTGGCACAAGTGTTAACCACTGCACCACCGTGCTGCCCAGTTTACATGTCACATTAAATGAATTAGATCAAATGAAAAATACAAGTTAAGTTAAGTTAAGTATGAATGTTGTGTAATATAAACATACATGTAAATATTTTAGTTGTAGTCTTTCCATATGAACTCGTTAACATATTTGTTCATTTGCAGGTCATAAGCAAAAATACACCCATTTTGTTGGGGTATTCCCACATAGCTCATATTCATTTGTTTATTTGTTTGTTTATTTGGTCGGGACAGTACATGTTAATGAACACACATGCGACTCATGCATGTAAACACACCACACCGGCTTGTGGCAATGGGCTAATTTCCATCCGTTGTCCCCCACGCACGCTCTCAAACACAGTCTCACTCAACTCGGCCTGTTGCACATTCACCTGAAGTAATTTAGTCATCGCTTCATGCGCCTTTGAATGGTGAGGAGACCGATCACCATGCAACTGCTTTCTGCGTTTGGGATTACATATGGCCAGAGCATGTAACTATGTAAAGAAAAGAAAATAATTAAATTTAAGGAGTGTACCAGCTCGTTCAAGTGGGTCTATATCATTTACCTTTGAAGTGTTGAGCTGTTTTGTAAACTCTAGAACAATGGGAAGTACAAAGACTGTTGAGACTGATGTTATTTTTAACCTGCAGCCTCCTCACTTCTATAAGAACCACCGAGTTCATAAGAAAATGAGAATGTGATTGTGCAAAGCTTTGATCTAAACCGTGGTAATTCAATTGGGCAAAATAGACAAATGTATCTTTCTTATAAACCTAAGTGACCCACCAAAGGAACAACAAAGTAAAAAAGTCATTGTAGTGCTGCTTGTACAAGTATGTTAAATACAACCATATTCAACCATAGCACAATACCACACGTTGGTATCCTCTACCCTGTGTAATATCAATCCTCAAATGTATTCCACGTCTAACATTGATCATGTGGCATTGATCATAAGTCAGTATTGCAATGGTAATGGTTTTGTTTTCGGGGCTTGAGGTTTTTTTGGTACCTTTTTACTCACAAACCTTCCGCTCACACCTAATGTAAAACAAACGCATGTAAGTTCTTATGATGAAACCTATTCAAATACAATTGGATTTAGAGTATTTAAAGCATGCACATTGAGTGAACGCGTCGTCTCTCACCCACTCAGAACGTACGCCATTAAGCATATTTTTAAAATTCCCCAATGACTTGTGGTTTAAATAAAAACAGCAAACATCTTTACGCTTGTACTGTATATACTGTATGCTCGACTGATGAGACTCAAGAGGCAGAAAACCGCAAAAGCTATGTCAGTAATTTATTTGTTGGCAAACAACTTTCACTGTTACAACAAATATTAGTTTTGAGATCATTCAACTTTGAACCCATACAAAAAGAATAAATAATTAGCATAATATTGTAATAATCATGATCATAATAATTTAAAAAAAAAATAAAAGAAAGCCAGTGCCACTTCATTTACTCCCAGTTAGAACTAGCCTTCTATCCTCCAAGCATGTTTTGCCATATTTAAACCGATAAACAGATAAATAAATAATTTCTCTGGGGATATGAAAAGGGGGCTTGTGGGATATATGTGCAAGCTACACTTTACCAATTTATCCTCCTACATTAGTAAACATTGGCGTCTCCTCCTTGGACAGTGCTGCAGTGGTTTTCACATTTTGTCACTACACATACAGTGTAATCTTGGCATTTCAGGAGTCAGCGCTCCCTTCTTATTTTCTCCCTTTGTTCAAGCAATGACATTAAGAATTCTCCCTTGTTCTGTACAGTAACATGTCGACCAGCACATCAATTAACGTCAATTAGTATTTGGCAAAAGAGAGGATATGCTTCATAAACCGTTCGCTGCCTTTCTTCTTTTTACTGTGGGCTCCAAACAATTATGCTCATTAAAATGACCAGTATTACCATATCAACCATCTCTGGAACTTCGAAAACTACACAGTGGTAAAGTATATAGTAGCAATTGATCTCAAAAGTGTAATAGTGGTGCGTCTATAAAAGGTCCAGGATGAAGTGTGTTGGGTATATGCGCAATAATTCATAAGAAGTGCTTCATTGTCTCTGTATTGATGAAAAAGTGATATGACTACGGTTGTTCCTTGCTCTTTCTACACCAGAGCATTACATTTCCAAACAGTTCCACAGACAAAAAAGATTTGTAAACGCAAATGTAAAAAATAAGACTTGGTCATATGCAACATTTGTATCTGTATTCTGTACAATACATAGAAATAGTTTGTGGTTTCTTCATAATCCTTTTGAGAACAGAAAAAGGCGTACAGAAGAAAGGAAAGATAACTTTTTTTTTTTTCTCCATTAAGTCTTTTGTTAAATGATCTTCCTTCTTTTTCACCGAAGTACACAGTAGCCGCAGTCACTACAAGTCGCAGGAATGTTACACCAGCCCAGACACAACTCCATTTTTAATCAGATACGAACAGGAAGAGAGAACATTGGCGCGATATGTTTACAGTTTGTTCGCCCCAAGTCATTCTGGGAGGCTCAGTAGTGACGGGACATGTATCATAAGCACGTCCTCTACTTTGATTGGCAGGTAATGGGGGGGCGGAGCCTGTTCAGGGCGAGTTCATATTGTGCACCTGCTCTTTTTCTCCAGTCTTTGAGAGCGACAGAGAGGACAGACATAACAACGGACAGACGGGCAGCTCCTTTAACCGAGTTTTTTTGGAGACTATATGCTATGATCTGCTAAAGACGGTCCATATTGGGGGGATTTTGCAGGGCTTCGATCAATCCAAAGATTCCATTGTAAAGTAACAGTGAGTAAAATTACAGAATCCCTCCCCCTTTACTGTCCCAAGTCGTCGTCTTATAGGTCCGCCCGCTAACTCAATTCAAGACAATACATTCAGTTCTCCTGCTTGCACTTGCAACCACAGAAGTAAGTGTCACATGTTATTTGGCAATCTCGGGCGGGGCCAGCTCCGTCAGTCAGATTTGGATGTTTGAAAGAGTACTTTAAGGGGAGGGACAGAAGTCTTAGGAGTAGCTCTATAGACTTGTAACCAGGTGGGAAGGGTCTATGGGGGGCTCATCGGGCGACGAATCGGACTCGTCCTTACTGGCCGATACCACATAGCCGTCACTGCCACCGCGGCCCATGTGGTAGTAGCTTTGCAAATCATGGAGGTGGTTTCTCGAGCCCAAATTTGGCATGCTCTTGTAGTACACGTCGTCCAGCTCTGGGGCGGTGGCGCTTTTACACGGCTGGAGCTCGCCCGAACTCTCATCCTCACCGTCGGTCAGCCCGTTCATGTGCGCGTCGGGCAGGTCGGTGAGCACCGGCATGCTGGTGTAAAGAGAGTCTCTGTGATTGGGCGAGTGCGAGTGCTCGTCTGTGTGCTCATTGGTCAGTAAAGGGAAGAAGCTCTCGCTGGTCTCCTGGGGCATGCGGCGCGGCCTGGAGAAGCTGTGGGGCGGTGGCGGCGGGGGCGGGTGGCTGTCCGGAGGAGGGGGCCGTGGCGGCAGCAGGGGGGCGTTGGACTCCTCGCGGATGATCTCCAGGCCCAAGTTCTCCTCGTGAGGGAAGGCCGTGGGGTTGTCCAGTACCATTGGGCCGTTGTCCTCTTTCGAGCTGACCACGCAGCCGCTGACGCCACTGCTGCTGCTGCTACTGCTCCCCGCCATGCTCCCTGCAGAATCAACAAGGAATAGGGATTTGAAATGTACCCGAATGATGTACATCTATTTCCCTCATAAGGTTTTAATGGAATAATAATACCAGAAACATTTGTGGTTTCTCAAGCAAATAATAAAAGAAAAGAAAAACTGTTTGAAGTTGACTAACTGCTTAGTAAAATGCTAATTCTATTGCAGCAATTAAACTGCTCCGTACATGTTTGTACAAAACAAAATGCAATTACCTCTTCACTACTGTGTACTGAAAGTGCTCAAATATATCGCACTACTTTTTTGTCTAATAAACAACATAACGTGTCACAAATTTAAAACAAAGTACTGAGTCGTTTTAAATTGAAATTTGATAAACTACATTTATAATTCTAGCAATGAAATAAATAAATTTGGCAACAAAAAATGACAATGATTCCATGCGTCGTAATTAATTTGTATTAGCATCAACAACAGAGTGCATAAATGAGAAATACATGTAGCAAATAGATGCATTATTTTTTTTCTTTTCTAGTTCTTAATCTGTTGTTTCTATGTATAATTTATGTGTGCAGCTGATATACTTTATCATACCATATCGTAATGAAATGTGATAATGAAATCACACTGTGAAATAAATGTAATATTTGTATTTATTTATTGATTTACTATTTGGTCGGGACAGTGCATGTTGTAAATGGGCTAATTCCCATACATTGTCCCCGCACTCTCAGTCATCCTAGCCTCTTGAACATGTTTTTAGTGGTAGGGAAACCCACGCAAACACAGAGAGAACATTCAAACTCCACACAGAAAGGTCCCAGCCGGGGATCGAACCCTGGACCTTCTAGCTATGAAGCACAAGCACTAACCTCATCGCCACCCATAGTTTACAGTGCAGTTTAATGATCGAGTAACATTTCTGAGTTTGTTTCTAAAGACAGCAGTCGAAGAGACAGCGCTTACCTCCATTGGTCATGTTGCTGTTGACCAGCTTGTTCATCAGGTTGTGGTTGCGCTCAGTGGTTCCTCTCTCGTGGTTGTTCAGGTATGATGGGATATAATTGGACGTTAGCTCCTTCAGGATCTTCTTTTCCAGAGTTGTTTCCTTGTGGTTGCTGTGGGTGCCGTTTCCCCCGCTGCGGTCCAGGATTTGGACACAGTCGCTCAGGTACTCGCTGCTGGCCATGCTGTAGTTGTTGGCATGGTTGCCGTTGAGTGGGAGCGTATCCATCACGCTGGAGTCTCTGGCATTGTTCAAAATGCCCTCTGAAGTAGAAAAGGATGAATAATTAAGTAATTGTTAGGATTTATCAAAAGAGATTTTGCATGAATACATGATATTATTAGAGGAAACTGAGAATAAAAATGGTAATTATAAATGTTCTTTGTCAAAAAGTGCTTCTAGCATTTGTAATTTATATAACAGAATCCACTGATGTAATTACTTCTCTCATTTTACTACCAAGATGATAAATATTAGTTTGTTGCTACTGTAAAATAAAATGCTCACAGATATCGGGCAAAACACACAGTTTATCAGAACCAGCATTGGATCATCCGTCTTTCCCCTTTCAACAATCATCTTTATGTCTGATTAATATTATCCCTCTAGAATTAGCACATCTAAAATAATATAACCAGAGTAATGGGAAATATACTGCTACCCATATAACTAAAAGTAATACTGTAAATCTCCAACAGAAAACTGTAACGGCCAATTCAAGCCCGTCAGATTACATAAACTGGAGAATTGAGTGTTGAGTGTTAGCATGGCTGACAGCCAAACAAAAGCTGCTCCTCTGATGTAGATTGGACTCAAATAACTAATCGTAGTGCTTTTGAAACTAGCTGAGAGAGAAGACAGTGGATTGTGTTGAAGTAGAGGAGTATTAGTTTAACCGTACTTGTGTCTCGGTAAGGTGCTAATGGACAGCATGAGGGAGGAAAGAGAGAGAAAAGAAAGATACATGAGTGCATAGTTTAAAAATTAAACAATCACACAATCAGCAAACCATGATTCATTTAGAAAATTACTAGGTTTTGAGTGCACTCTGCATTTCATATTAAGTTCACATAAAATATATACAGAAAAAAAGGATGCACAAAACATGGCCACACAGAAATGGACAAGCTAAAACACCATGTATGGCTCCCCAGTGACTTGCATAAAAAAGTGGGACACTGACAAACAATGATATCAAACAAGGTGGATTCCAAGCATTGTATATTTCAAGTTATACTACTAATTGTTTACAATCAGGAAAATATATATTAATATCGGTGGTGGACCCTCTTTAACCTGATATCTCCCATCTTAGGTTTAGGGTTAGATTTAAGATTAGCAATTATGCGTGTTCAAATCTCAAAGCGTATTGACTGGAGAGCTCACAGCCTACAGTATATCATTTGAAAGCCAAGACCGTCTAGTTTCTAAAACTATGCGTGAGATCTGTTTGAGTGAAACGCAACTTACATCACAGTTGCCATTCCTAACCCTAATCATAACCCTAACCCCGACCCTAAACCTAACCCTAACTCTCTGATCAGGGGAGACAGCAAGTAACAGGTTCAATTCTTTTGGACAAATATATGTGATGTTCACTACAAGTCAGCAGTGTTTGGGGAGGCTTTTATGTGGGAAATAAAAATTGCCCAGTGGGTGTCCTTTGTCAAAGACACTATGATGGATGGGAGTCTCTTGGGAGCCACAGTGATACCAGATATTACCCCCAGATGCATCAAAGTTACATTCTGGCTATAAGGCAGGCAAGCATGCAGCAAATACATGTAAAAGTGCTTCATATTTATCAAAAAAGAAAGACGATGCAGACCTTGAGTGTTGTACATGCCCACAGCCGGGTTGTTATAGACTGCAGAATCCCCCAGTAGCGTGTTATAAGGATTGTTAGTACCATGGGGACGAAGGAGAGCATTAGTTATAAGATGATTAGCCATGGCTCCTGGTACAGGCAGATAGAGAGTGGAGAGAGGACAGAGACAGCCGAGTGAAGAAGGCAGGGGTGTTGAGAGGCGGACAGAGAGGGGGAGACAGTATGCAGATGCGGCAGTAAGAGAAGTGGATGGGGGTGAGTGTGTGGAAGAAAGAGGGAGAGAAGAGCACAGGTAAATCAAATAGGCGAAAATAATAAATAAATAAAACGTAAGTCTGAGGTGAAAAGCAACTTGACAAGTCATTCTGGCAGCCAGACACGTCCACAGGCTGGACAGAGACGCGGGGAGGTGTGTGCGCTGCGTCCCAGCAAACGCTTGAGCAGGGAAGCGTGACTACAGGAGACTTAATGGACAAAAGATCTGGGAACTGTCTGAGTGAGCTCTGGCTGAAAGAGGTGTATTGTTGCTGCCATAGAAAGTTATGAAGGTAGTACAAAGGAAGTAGCCAAATAATTAAGAAACTGAGCATCCGTTTCTACATAACATATAAACTACTATGTATTTATCAAATGTCACTTTTCCATATGTTTAACCTCTTAACCCCCGCCTTAACCATGTGCATTTTCTCTAGTTCAGCTTTACCCATAAAACCTCATCTAAACAGACAGTTTTCCTCGCATTGTTGCCGCATTGTCGTCACTTTTTGGACTTTTTTTTCCATTGCCTTTTTAATGCGTTTTCGTCACATTTTTGGCGTAAAGCCAAACTGGAGAAAATGTGCTTAGTTCAGGCAGGGGTTAAGAGGTTACGCCAACGGAAAAGTAATGAAGACAAGTTAATAATTACTTTTGTGCATTTTCAAGTAAAAGCAAAAAAGTGTGTCGCCAATATGAATGTACGTATAATGCAGAGTTGCTCAATATATCGCCAAATTATTGTTGTTGCAATATTAGGTGAAGTAATAGCCATATATTAAAGGGACTATACGGAGTTTAAAAATGTTCAAATTCAGTATTTCCCCCCCCCCCCCCTACATGTTCCAGCAATGTCCTAATGTGTAGAATGAGCCCAGACCTGTTCACCACAACTGCCTCTAAAATCCTGCACTCAAAAAGGTGTTAATTCGGGTCCGAAGTGCCGTCATGCACGAGCTTAATATAGAAGCTGCAGTTACGTGTTAGACCTAAAAGTGGCAGTAGTGGGTATAAAAATGACCAACTTGCATCTAGTCCCTTTAAGAAGTCACATTATATCACAAAAAGTGGTCTTCCATTTGGCTGAGATTTACAAAATGATGGCCTAAAAACAGATACTTAAATGGATGGTCACTATAATTGCATTATTTTAAACTATGCTTAGTTTTGTTTTGCAATAGTTTAGTACAATAATGTTACTGTTATCGCAGTTTTCAAGACAGATATTGAATGTTGCGATTTTTCCTCATATCGTGCAGCCCTAGTGTAATGCTATTTCTGTGGTAATCGCTCTGATGTCACTGCATACCAGTCAGTCGCATGGAAGATTTTGAAGCTGTGCTCTATATACTTGTTTTATAACGAACATGCGGCTGGGCCACAGTGTTTCAGGGAGTTGCACTTAATAAATCTAATAAATTTAAATGGTGGGAGTAAATGTCGGAGTGTACTAAACGCTTAGACATTAAGGTAGTAAACTATAAGTGACATTATAAATATGCGGTGTAAAACGGAAGCAGATTATTTCCTGCTGCCTTCCAAAGTAGGTCTAAATGAAACCCACTGCTGTCATTTTTACAAGTCAATCTCCTATCAGGATATCCAATTCATAGCTTTCCATCCATATAAGCTGCAGTAACAAAGTCATTTAAAATCTCCAAGCTAAGCAGTGACTATATGTGTGTGTGTGTGTGTGTGTGTGTGTGTGTGGGGGGGGGGGCTCTTTAGCCAGCCCCTCTAAGTGTGTGATAATTCTGCCGGTGACACACACCGTGTAGCTTTAGCATCAATCTGTCATGCTAACAGCTTATTAGTGGCCTGGAGGAAACCAGGGCCACACCTCGACTCGGAGACTAACAAATGGAGGTGGAAGCGAGTCTATGTGTCGAAATGTGTAGGCATTCGGACCGTCTACATCCTCATTACCCCAGCTCTCCAACCAGCCACGCTTGTACAATGCTTTCTCACTGACCATTACTGTGGCTTCTACAGTAATCAACGAGGAACATACAGGAAATACTTAGCAAATATACATTTAACAGCTAACCGCTGCTTACATGGGCAAAGCTAAGCCGGACGTGTCTCATGTGCTTACCAATGCATTTGTAATAGTGCGGTTAAAGAGATTTTAAAGTCTGGGAGCAGATTATTAAAGCTGGCAGTAAATTTGCATTATTTACAGTGAGGGAATTGGCCCACAGTCACAAAGTGAAGTCCTTTGAAAAGAAACGCCATAGAGTGATCAAATGAATGGGCCAAAAGTCTAAGACGCAGTCAATAAGAAATCACAATAGGCTTGTAAAGTCACTGTGAAGGCCATTGAAGCAGGGTTTATGCGGCTAAATGTGATTATTGTTTTTCAAATAGAACAGAGGAAAGATTACGTGTTAATTGGCACCCATTAAAGGGAATAGGCCACCGTTTTTCCATACTGAGATATGTTCTAACCTGAGCTTAGACGAGATGATGCAAACCTGTCTGGTCTTTGTGAGTGCGCTCAGTCACGCAAACAGACCAAAGCTGTTGTTAGCATAGCAACCAAACGGAGGTGAAGCTAGAAGCGACCAAGCTTTTCCACGTTTCCCCTATTTAAATACAGCTACATGAGTACTTACACAATCCCAGTATAGTTACACACAATTAAACAACAACAAAATTAAGTGGATAAAAATATGTACTATATTGTAAGGCGTAATAACACCTTAGGAGCACTTCGACGTCCGCACAGAGAATTCCAACGGAGTGAAGGTATTACTGCACAGATGTTAAAGTGCTCCTACGGAGTTAATATGCCTTACAATATAGTACCCCTTACAATATAGTACCCCTTTTTTATTAATTTTGTGTAACTTGACTTGGAACGTGTAACTACTCAAGTAACCGTATTTAAATAGGAGACACGTGGAAGACCTTGGTCACTTCTAACTTCACCCCCGTTTGGCCCCATAGAGGAGAGGAGGAGAGGCTAAATGCAGACAACATCTTTGGTCTATTTGCGTGACTGAGCGCACGAGGAAAGACCAGACAGTTGCGCATCAACTCATCTAAGCGCAGGTAAGAACATATTTCAGTATGAAAAAACGGTGACCTGTTCCTTTATATAACATATGTCTACCTATGGCTCAGTACGTAGTACCTACTTAACCATTAGCATACAGTACATACTGCTAATGTGTCAAATCAGCAAAGCATGACTATTAAAAGTTTTGGAACCTCAGATACTAAGCAAAGTGTGTGGTTAAACAACACGGTATCGAAACGTTTTTGATTTAAGTTCTTTAACTCTAGACGGAGGTTAGTGATATTAAACATGAAATGCAGAAATATGTGTGTAATGATAGCTGAGATGGGAAGCAAAAAATGTTACACCTCGCTTATGGACATTTATCATTTAACTTAGGATCATTAAGCACATTTAAACGTAGACAAAGCTAAACGGTGCTCCTCTTGAACAACACTAATAAATGCTCTACTGTTACAATGTTTATGATTGCTTTGGAGCTTAAATATAATTTCACATCAGTGCACTAACACAATGCTAAGTTAAAAACATAGTGCATTTCAAAACAATAATGGCAATAAATTCCTTTAAAGTCCAGTTGGTGTTTTGCTAATCCTTGTCTGGAAGAACACAGGGGCATTATCAGAGTTTCCGGCTCCTACCTCTCCCCTAAATGGTAGCGTATGCTTTGAAGCCCTCCCGCTATTAATAAAGTACATATAGTGACAGTGATAAGCATGCCAATGGTAGGTATCCCGCTGTTACCTCTGTTGAGCGTTGCAGAGCTGTTGATATCTCCAGTGATGAAGGAAGACTCTTGCTTCCTCACAGTGTCATTCCACATCCGCCTGATTCGGCTCTGTGTGCAGGAGACGAGCAGAAAAAAAGGAGGAGAGAAAGGAGGGGACATAGACGGGGTGATCGTGATCGGGGTGAGGGAAGAGGAAGAGGTGATGAAAGACAACAAAAAGGGAAATATATGGTAAGCAAAATTAGGTTGTGCGAAAAGGGCAGTTCAGTGTTGGAGAGGTGTTTAAATGTGGTGGGGGAGTAACAGGTGGGAGAGGCGATGGTCCATTAGTCCCAATTGTACTTTGTGTAAAATTGTGACAATATTTTGAAGGTGTAACTTGGGGTTCGATCATCACACTTTCAACACAATCCATGAGCTCATTTTGAATGCAGAGAATACTGCAATGCTTTAGTAATAGTGCATACAGAAGGGACTGATCAGCATCTTGACCAGCCACACGAACAAATGTAGTAGGCAAGGTTTCAGAGGTGTTAAGGTGCACATACTTCACCTTTATAATCAAGTGGTAAAGATGAAGAGTGTACACCGCAGAAACATCATTTTCTTTCAAATGTATGGATTGTAGTTGAAAGTGTCTGATGATAACCGAGGACCCAGTTGGCACGCTCTGGTCTCACCTGAGAGTCGGCTGTGCTGTAGCGTCCTGGTGTGCAGGCAGGTAAGCTCACCTGTGAGCCTGTGGAGTAGCGGCCAGGTGTCCGAGACGTGGTGGTCTTACTGGAGGAAGAGATGGACGTCTCCACACTTTTACCGCTGCAGCAGTGAGTACGAAGGCATTTGCCGTACTCTTTACGCACCTGTGGAGGTACACAGGTGTGAACAACCTGAAGGTAGATTCCTCTCAGAATCTTTTTTTTTTTGCAGCTATGAGATTTTTGAAGCAAACATGAAAGTTCTAAAGCACACATGAAATGATTAACTCCCTATCAACCTCAGCCCAAATGTTATTACAGCCCTACTGATCTGAAATGGACCTTTTCCTCTGAGAGACATATGATGCACTTGTACACAAAGAACATCTGCATTTAGATCGCAATCAAGTTAGAACAAATAGGGCCGTAATTGGCTTTTAACAAGCTTGTTGGACTGGCAGGCGTGTGTTGCCACATGCTCTGTTTGCACAGCTGCATGCGGAGTTGTTCCATGCTTCTTGGGAGAAAGCACTTTGGGCCGGCGCCAAAGAAAACCTCAGCACTGTTCTGAGGACATGTCTCGGGATACCTGATCCCTCGGCCTTTCACATACCTAAGTGCAGCGCACACTGCACTTGTTCAATGGTCAAACCTTTAAAAGTGAAAGATTCTCAGAGGGACTGCAGCCAGACAAAAGTATTAACCGCTCTTTCCCTTCACATCATACTCCTCTCTGTACTCCAGAGCACTGCCAGTGTGTGGGAGACTGTAAAAAATATCCTCAATGTGTAGGCTCCTTTTGCAAACCATATTTCAAATGAAACAAGTGATACACACTGTGCATGCCAACTTTTATAACCCTTTACAAATATAACATAAAAGAATAGAAAGACAGCACATACTGCAATGCTCTGCTATTGACATAAAATAGAATACATATTTTAGCACTGAACCGATCTTTTAAGTAATGTCAAAATGCAGCCTGAACATGACCTTCATTTTAGTAAATGTATTCAGTGAGACAAACTCGTTTGCCTAACCGCTATCAAACATATCAAAATTATATTTACTCCCTTGAGTGCCATAAAAACTGTATTCTCTTTCAACATAGTGAGGTGCAGTGTTTGCTAAGTTACAACCCCAGCTTACCTTCTTTTGTAGTATACAGTGGAAGATGAAGATGAACATGCCCTGCAGCGAGTTGAAGATGGTGAAGAGGTACGCCATAATAACGGTGCTCTCATTGATGTACATGAGGCCAAAAGCCCAAGTGAGGCCCAGCAGACACAGCAACGCTATGGCCCCAATGACCCAGGACCTAGATGTGGAAAAAGGGCACACCATTTTAATTTAGCACTGAGTAGCTGTCAGACACGTATGATGCATGTGGGACCATAAAACATAGGAAAGGCGTTAGCGAAGGGGTTCACTCAGAGTCCTGTCGCAGTGGGAGGGGAATGGAGAAAACAGCAGGCTAAAAAGAATTCCATTTTATAAAAAGATGGGGAAGTTAGCTGATGTCATAGAGTACTATAGTGGAAGTCAACAGTTTCTTTACGAAGAACATATTCCCAGCCAAAAATGAAGTCTGCTCGTATCATTTGCACCGTGGAAGTCGCTTTAATAAAAGTTTTGAGAGCCCTTAATTTTTAAATACAGCCAAGGCTGAGGTGCTTCATAAAGGACAAAATGTCATGGAGGTCTGGTCTAGACTGGGTATACGTGGGTTCTTTGGGCAGTAAGTAGTCGGACATTACGGCCATTAGGGGTGACATTTCCACACTAAAGGTCATGGCTTGTGGTCGGACATGGCTAGTGTGTCTGACTGGAAAGTGATAACCTCTGAGGAATATTGATACTGAGGCTAGAGCTGTAACTGCTATCTATTTTAGCACTTGATTTGTCAGTGACTATTCCATCATTTACTCAAAAGTCAAACAATTACTTGCCAATTAGTGGGGGGGAGACTTATACTCAGGTGCGACTTATATATCAAAATATATAATTTCACACGTCTGTTATTTTTACACTGTCAGCCGCTAGAGGGCGCTCTAGGCCTGTGTACCAAACCCCTCAAAAAGAAAAATCATATTCTTTAGATTACAAGCTGCAAGTCGTGAAATATGCAGCCGAAAACGGTAATCGAGCAGCTAAATGAAAGTTTTCAGTAACGGAGAAACTGTGAGGGACTGGCGAAAAGCGGAGGTTACTCCTACAGCAAAGAAGAAAACAAGCAAAAAAAGCTCATCGCAAAAAAAGCTACAGCCACAGCAAATGGGTGCTTGAACAACGTGCTGTCGGTAGAGGCTTGTCAATAGTGCACCAGGGTGGCTGGTGCGACTTATACTCCGGAGCGACTTGTATTATGTTTTTTTCTTCTTCATTATGCATTATTTGGCTGGTGTGACTTATGCTCCGGAGTGACTTGTATTATGTTTTTTTCTTCTTCATTATGCATTATTTGGCTGGTGTGACTTATGCTCCGGAGTGACTTGTATTATGTTTTTTTCTTCTTCATTATGCATTACTTGGCTGGTGTGACTTATGCTCCGGAGTGACTTAAAGTCCAGAAATACGGAAGTTGCATTGTCCAAATGAAGCCAACAAAAACAGTTTCCCATTCACACAGCATCGTAAATGCAGTGACAAAAATCAACACAAAAATATCAAATGATTGAGGTTGTTTTGTTCTCGTTTGTCACTGTTTAATACGGGGCTGTCTTTGTGATGACACCTGTGTTGGAGTCAGTGTATAGAGCTGAAAATTGTTACCAATTACTAAATTAGTTGTTGATTATTGTAATGGTCGACTACACACCGATTGATCTGATTAGTTGTTGCAGCCCTGACAGAGACACAGACGGAGGGAAGAAAAAAAACAAAAACTTGGGAGAGTAACAAAGCAAGTGAGACTGCAGTGATTGATTTGACGTTGGCCTCCGTGGCACCATTCCGGCGAGACAGAACCTCCAATAAAGCTCGAACTGACGACCCCTTCTTCTATAAAGGGTGCGCACTCCATTCCGCTCCTCACAATCCACCCATTTCACCTCTTCCCTCCAGTGCTCCCCAGAGTCAACTTCTCTCCCTCTCTCCCCTCCTCATTCACATCGCGCCATTATATTTCAATCGCGCATTAGTTTCTATAGGTCACGGGAGCTCACACACACACATCGCAAACGAACACGTAATGCATTTAACAGAGTGGATGTACTACACAGTCAATCTGGGCTCATTTACGGAGGGGTGGGGAGAGGGTTTCTGGGAAGGACAAAAAGGAAAAGTGGGAAGAGGCCTTACCACAGCCAAAGCCACAAAAAAGACAACCATGATGGCAGATGGAGATGGGGGACAGGAAATAGAACAGAAAGAAAAAAAAACACAAAAAGAACATAATGATGATTAATAAGGAAATGAACCACATTAAAAGTCGATGACTGAATGGAAAATAGATTACAATCTTTTGAGCTTTCAGCGTGCTCGGGAAACTCTTGCAAAAAGGGGGAAAATCCAAAGCGTCATCATGGTCTTAATTTGCCTTTTGATTTTTGTACTTCATTAGGCATTTTGATTCCGTGTAAAAGGCACTGAATCAAGAGTCGCTTTTGTCATCCGCTTCCTGCTTGAAACTGTTGTGAAAAATGCATGGGATCTAAATGATGAATCAGAAGTTTCAGATTCATAAATTCTTAGTTCCATTTGAAAAAGGGGCATTCAGTAAATTCACTGAAATGGCCACAATGACTTTTTGATGAAAAAGAAAAAGAAAAAAAAAACGACAGGAAATTCTGATGAATAAGCTTGTTAGATTTCATGAGATTTAGCGCTTAGCATAGATTAAGTCAGATTTCATTCTCAGAGACGCATACGAGTAATAGTGACATGACTGGGAATAATAATGTGATGGAATGTCAAGCCGAGGTGAAATGATTTTCTATGACAAAAACAAGGACACAATCACATGGCCACATTCATCTTCAGATTTGACATATATATATATATATATATATTTATCCCCTCGCAAGGGCAGTGTGCACTTACTTGATGTTATCCAGGCATCCTGAATCCGGTTTGAGAATAGCCGTGTGGTGAAACATCTTATAAAGCGCTATACCCAGGAAGATTACGTTGAGCTGCAACACACAAGAGATGGCCAGCTAATACTCCGCCAGAAGCCAAATCGGCTGCTTTCATAATGTATACATTTCACCTTGTTGGTTCAGGGGACAGTTTTGTGACAGTTTTGGTTTCATGTGGTAGAAATGACACTGATACTAAAGCAAGAACCCGTCCTCCACCTCAATGTTAAATCTGTCGAGTGTTTTTTTAATTTATTTTTTATAAAGTTACGATGTGACATGAGCCAATTAAAAAACACAATGTCACCGCAACGATTCAGTCTCACACACCGTGCGTTGTATTTAATTTAATTTGCCCCGGTGGCAATTGGCTTGGGGACATTGAATAAGTCTGCAATCACCCACTGACTTTATGTGCTCAAAATATACTAAGCTCAAGTGTCATGGGGAAAGCGTGGCAGTCATTAGGTCACACACACACACACACACAACAGGCTTAATGGTCGGGACTATTGTGTTGCCAGTACCAATTGGTGGAGAGACATAGCAGTCCCAAACGCACTGATATTGCTAAAAGATCCAGTTAGATCCGTGATAGCCAGCCTGACATTTCCAGAGAATGAGAGCGGAGTTTCGGCGCTGACATTCACCTAATTGGAAGCATTTTTTGGCAAACACTCTTTTCATAGCTTTGTTTCTATGCTTTTAATCTGTGTGTGGCCCGGTTCGTGTTTGTCCTTCACCATTTGCGATTGATTTTTCAGTTAACCTGTGGTAAATAATAGCCATAGAAGAAAGGGACTGTCACTGAAAAGTCTCGCAGTGTTTGCCTGAAACAGAACAGTGCATCAATAGGGTGCCAATATTTATCTGACACCCCTGTTATTTTCACTCCAGCGTGCGCCCAGAATGCTTTCAAAGAGATTTTTAGATTGTTAAAACATACCAAAGAAAAACCATAAGCAGAATGATTATTTTATTTGTCTCAGCTTGCAGTTTTTATATATGGGTATGCTGTAGTAAATGCCTTACCATAATAATGAGTGTGGCAGGGCCTATAAAACTCCAGATGAAGTATGTGTCCAATCGTAGCCAGCACCTAGAAAGAGAAAAAATCTTCAGTTTCAGTGACAAAAAAAGAAAAGGTTGTGAATAGTTGTAAATAAATGGACCCATCAGATCTTTATGTACTCTACTGCTCCACACGCTCATTCACACACCAGTGTATGCGGATAGTGGAGGCCCGGTGGGATAACAAGTGCCTGACTTACTAAGCCAGGTGCTAAATTGCTACTTAGCATGTACAATTTTATTTGCTTTTTGTGCATGATTTACATTCAGATTTACATTCAGAATCAGATACATCTGTCTTCTAACTGTTTACACTGAGCAGTATTGGCACAGAAAAAATTTAATTAATGCCCGCTGTACTCTCTCAGGGTGATGACAATAACCAATGCTGCAGAAAAGCCGAATCTGGAACTGAGGATTACGAGGATTTGATAAAAGCCTCCTAGATGCAGAGATGGATATGAGACAGTAGGAAAGCACAAACTCATGTGCAGGGACACCTGTGTTGAACAGGTGAACGCACCCAACCGCACCCCCATTTTGCTGCTTCTGCTTCTTCGAACATGTCTACTTATTTTGCGATCCCTGCACGTGTTTGTGTTTACATGGTGCAGTAGCAGGTGAAGGGTGTGTTCCTGGTATGATGTGAGGTGGGACAAAGTCAGCTGGAGTTTCAAATGTGGTGCATGTAACGATGCAATGTGGGGAAAAAAACAGAGAAGGGCCAGGCTTATTGGAGCTTTAAGGCCCTAAAATGTTCATTAGTATACACACTCAGCTCTCTAAAACTCGTTTCATGCCCAACCAATTCCCAAAATTATTAGAGACCACTTTTAAATGTTGCTGTATTTCCTTTTTTGCATTATAAAGGTACAGTACATGCACATACAAAATCTGCTCCACTCCTGAACTTGATCTGAAATATCTTGAATTTATAATGACAGTTTATCAAATGCTTGCGACCGTGGGCGTGTGCAGGAAGTTGGGCACATGAGAAAGTGACAGGGATGACTAAAGGCATCGGTTGGACTCTGGTCCATAGACATACATCACACAAGTAGAGTTGGACAGCCACGGCTGAACATGTATGATGGATTCAGCTTCTTTCTCTCTTTAGGGCCCGGGATATATGACATCACCACATCCTGCTGCAGCAAAAATATAACTTGGATGAGTGCATTTGAATGACTTATGGATGCAGTCGTCACACATGGGCTATTTATGAAGTCTAGAGAGGTGGAAGGTCAGTAGAAAGGCACACTGTTAACACAACAGCTAGGATAACGCACTGAGCAACGCATGTTAAGCGCGCGGATGGATATTTCGCATGCATGAGGACACAGGTGTAAAGAGCGCATTTGTGACAAGGTTATGAAGGATACGGTACTTTGTTACGAGTTATAGCACTGTGCAAAGGTTTAAGTTTATGAAGACTTCTAGTTCGGCAATAGGTGCTCTAGTTATAAAAGTCTAATATTATGAGATGTTGAAAAGTCAATAAACACAGATACTTTGTTGTATTGAGTGAGTAAAAATAAATGTTTTTCTTAAAATGGTATGATATGTGAAAATGTGATCCCCCAGACATCTACACTGGACAGTATTGTAGATGTTGTTTATGAAATCCACATAAGCTGGAGAGCATGTTAGAAACATAGAGAGTCATTTGGCATTCATGAGAGCCTATATATATACCTGTAGACTGTGTGCTTCTGTGACAAGGTGAGGGAGGATATGGCGCACTATGCTGAATTACATTACCCCAAAAGTCTTTATTCATCAACTGTAGGAACTTGGAAGCATGAAAAAAAAAGCTCTCAAGTATGCCCTCTGATGAAGGTCAGACCCAATAGGTTGCAGAGAAAGGTGCCAAACAAAAAAATATACTGGGGCAAAATGGCCACCTGATTCATGGCCAGTTGCTTTTGAATTATTAATCTTTCAATTTCCAGCACATTAGAGAGCCCTCCATTATGGGTCCCTGGCTTTGTCACACTTTTTCCCATTAGGGCTCCAGTGCTAAGTCATAGCCACGTTCATTATAGGGACATGAATGAGAGTCAGTGCCACTGGCTAATATAGGGAGACTGACGGTGTTCAATGTGACAAGGTGAAACAGCGGGAGAGGCAGATGATATTTTCGAAGGGTTTAGTTGCAATATATTATGTCAAATATTATGCAGACCCCAGACACAATGATGAATGAGAACATTTCTAAGATGCGTGTCATATTTTAATTGAAGCAGATTCTACACCATTGAATTGTACAGGTAAAAAAGTAAGGTGGATCAAGATATAAAAGGATAAGCAAAACTGATTACTGGGTTCTCATAACATATCCAGAGTCAGACCTAGGGCCTCATGTACATATCTGTGCATGAGATTTGGATTTTAAAAATATGAAGGAACACAACGCAAAATCATTCTAATTTATAAAACCTTCCGTGCTCCCTTCACTGATCCAATCTGGAGCAGAAATTCACAAGTGAGCAAGAGCAATAATGAGGGGTTTTACCAACATGAGAGACAGATAGAGAGGGGCAGATAGTGCAGCAGCAGAACACAGGCAAGAGGGTCTGCACTGAATGGTAAACTTTCTGATGAGTGTTTAGAAAAAACGTACAACTTTTATAAGCACTAATTCAGAACATAAAGAAGGGCCTCATTTTGACAGCTGATTATTTTATTTGCCAAGTAGCGATGTTTATGTCGCCAACATAATTGCACATGATAAACTAATTCGACAGGTATAGTCCACATTTGACAGGTATAGTCTTTGCGTGGAGGAGTGAATGTTCAGTTTGTTTTCACCTTTGGCACAACGTAGCTGTTAGACAAAGTTTTGGCCTCATTGTAGTGCAAATCGAGCGTTATAAACGAGGCTACGGGAGTCATATCTGAAGATCTTCTAGTTTGAACGTATATGCTATTTTCTATTGAATATTTTATTTTACTTTTTTACCTTCATAATTTTTCCCTAGCACTGTAGCTATTGTATCCAAGATCTGAGGGAGCTAAGTGAGCTAATGCTATGCCATCTAGATTATTCATCCAAAGCCTGGCATTCGGTCTCTCATGCTTTAATGATAGACCGCACAATTAAAAATTTATCTAAGTGGCATACGAATTGGTGTGACTTGACATTTAAACACTCTTAAATCACAGCCTTTTTTATCTATCGGCTGCTGTGTGGATAAAATGGTGAGTTGTGAAGTGTGGTACAAAGGCCTTGGGAGCAGCTAAGAATGGGAGCACATCTGAATCATTTAAGAGTCATATACCATCTTCTATTCGTGGAATCGGTCAATTATAAGCAAATCCAGAGTCTTTTTTAACCTGTGCGATTTCATTGTTACTAAACGACAGGTCACAGGCATATATATATATATATATATATACATGTATTATCTTTATGTAATATTCATATGCATTATATGAGTACAAATGTTTACAAGTCAAAGGGCGGACTATGAATGTGAGAGTGCTATTGTGTATTTGAGGGTAGCAAGTAGTGAGCATGTGACAAATTACAATGCACTCCTAATGTATGTTCCTATCCGTTGTGCAACTGCGCTCTCTCGAGGGACACCATCTTTTTAAATACATGTGCAGAACCAGCTCGGCTGTGTACATAGCCTCACAGCACACTCCTTCATCACTCCCCGCTGAAAATGTGTACAAAGAAAAGGTAAGTCCAGTTGTGACCTGCAATACTGAGAATCTTCGCTGTTATAAAGAGAAAAATAAGCTGACCTTTTTCTGATTATCCAGGAAAATGTTCTACTAATGAAATCAAAAATAAAAGCAGCAACATTTCTGTCACAAATGTACTTCTCGATTATGTTACAGACAGAATTCGATTACATTTCAGTGCCCTCTAACTTTTTTCAAGTGCTTTCTTTGCTATGAAAGCCTTCTGTATCACCATCATCTGGTGAACTCTCCCCTGCGCTTCCATATCTCTCAGCATTGATGCTTCAGTTTGAGAAGTCCAACTTGGGCATCCAAAATAACAGCAGGTATTGGCCTAAAAATGCTCCCTGGCAAAGTGGTGCATACGTGCTTCCTGTCTCTCTCCCGTAGCCCCAGTGTGTTGCTTACACTCGGTCCGTGCCATAACTGCGGTAGTCCACTGCCGCCGACACAGCCACGATGATAGCGGGGACGCCGTATCCTGCCAGGTAGAAGTACTTAGTCCTGGAGTGCTCACTCTCGAACACCTCCACCAGCATAATGTAGAGCTGAACGCCTTCCAGGAACATCCAGGTAAAGGCTGCCAGGAAGAAGAAGTGCAGCAGGGCAGCGAAGACAGCACAGGCAATCTGGAGAAACAATTGAAGATTTAGAGATGCGTTCAATTGTAATGTGTAACTGATTAGGATGTGTTACCTAGAAATGTTTACAATTTTTTAAAGACTAAACTTGATAAATTTACCAGTACTCAATCAGCACAAAATATAACACCACTTCTCTGAGCGCCATGAACGTGCTTACAGAGTACAGGTGCTCACCAGCCCGTCTGCAATCATCCCTCTTCAAAACAATGCTGCTCTGAAGCTTGTCAGAGCGCCCCGAGCCTTCACAGCGGACACTCACTACTTCATACCAAGACTTCCTTACCAAAAAAGCTTTAGAAGAGAATCATGCACGCTACTGTGAAGCAGCAGTTTGGGAGACACCCAGCAATCGGCTTAGGCTCGGGTTAGTCACCAGCACAAGGTCTGCCCGGCTTGACACATGCACACAAATGGAATAAAGATATATTTCACTGTATTTGTGTACAAGGAGGAGGCCACTGTGGCCAGTGCCACAAATCCTCATCCAATGAAAATCACAATGGTTTGAAAACCACAATGTTGTCTTTTAATCTCTTAGTACAAGCCTGATTGCATAATATGCAATCACGCTGTGAATCTGAAGGTGAATAAAAGATCTTTGTGCTTGACCACACAAAAGAACCAAAGCACTTTGCAAAACAGCCAGGAGGGTAATACATGAATGCCTTGGCAACAGTGCTGATAATTCAATGGGATTTCTGTCATTGCCAAACAATTTTAAATGACTAGAAGGGCGGAAAAATTAATCACTTGTGTGAGACACGGGGTGCTAAAAATTGATACATTTGGGAATTTAAAAAGCCAGTGAATGCATTTAAATAGTGAAGAGCTACAAAATCAGAGGCATTATTGCCATGTAATCACATGTTTTCAATGAACCGTGTGATAAAATGGTAATTAGTTCCTTGTGAGATGCTAATTATTATAAACTGAGCGAAATGGAAATACATTTTAATTTACCTGCTTTGAGCAATGGTTTATGGGGAAATAGGTTTCAAACCAGAATTATCCGGTGAATGGTGATGAAAAGCATTGGAGAAGCAGATAACAAAACCCCTAGATTTTACCCATGTGAGAAAATGTAACAGAATGTAAAAATTAAAACAGCTAAACATAAAGCAGAGAAATTTGATTTCCAATTCTAAAGGTGGTCGATAGATTGCTAATAAATGAGTTAGCAGCACCGCACAATGTAGTTTTGTTCACATTAATTCAGACGGGTCGAGTCCTGCTTCTTTCTAGTTACCTTTATCTTTACCGTTCTGTGCCTGTTCAACTCGGGTTCATCAGCAATGAGCACTTCACTTCACTTGCACTTCAAACATCACTCAAAAACTCTGACTGCTACACACATATTACATTGAGGGGTCATGAACCTGAAACAGTATTAACAATTTAGGCAATGGGATGAGGAGGGAAAGCTTAAGAACAGAGCCAATTGGTCTGTGCTATTCATGCCTTCAATCTAAAGAGTCACTCCTGAACCCGTGAGCGGTAGCGCTAACACACAGACACAATTACCTAATGTCTGAGAGACAATGAGTTTAGGGGGCGAGGGAGTCATTCATTTCCATTTCTAATGATGGCACAGTGTCGCACACACGCACAACACACACAGGTAAAGAAGCTTCTACTTATGCAAAGTCATTTCGTTTTTCCTGCTGGAATTAGAGCTTAAGCGTCCGCGAGCTAAGTGACGTTGAAGATGTTAATAGAGGTCACAAATAGTCACCAGTAATTAACAGGAGAAAGGCAGTGATGCTGATACGCTGCACAAAGAAACATGATCCCCATCCCCCGCACTCACTCGCACATTCTTACAAACAGATAAACACCCAAGTCAAAACACATTTATCAAATTTGCTCCATGTCTTCGTTTGAAATGAGCAGGTTGTCTCATTTTAGCTCAGTGGGGAGGCAGAGGCCCAGGGCGCAGCACGCGCAGTTCCAGCCTCACTCAGAAAAACATCCAAATGACTTGGAGACAAAGAGCAGAATGCCATATCCAACATTACATATACACCACATGAGCTGAGTGTTTGGCATTTTCTCTAAGGGCGTTTTAACTCAGGCTCTAGTTAGGTCGACTTAAAGGGACTTTAGGCCCGAGAGCGGCACTTTAGGGTCAGTGTGAATCTAACTTTAAGCCGGTCTAAACCAGCCGCCCTCTGCGTCGGAGCGGTTGTGGTGTGAATGCGGCCGACCTCTGGTGAACTGTTCTCGCTTTGATGCCTCTTTTTTTGCACGAAGAAAGAATGACCACGCGCTGCATGAGGACGTTTGGATTACTCTGAGGAGGCAAAATGGATTAACTTTAAATCATCAAGGTACGCCTGTCTTCCCCTTCTTGCTGCAGTGAAACTTTCCTCTCCATGTGCTGATTAAGTACATTCCTCGCACTTCGCGTATATCACCCTCACTGTATTTAACCACGGGGGAGAGGAGTGACCACCGCGTAACATCGGGGAAGTGCGCCTGTCGGTGTCGGCACATTGACAGGTTGATGCCCGTTGCCATGGGAATAAGTTCGTTGAACAGCTGATTGTTGTTACGTGGCTGATGTTGTGATGTTTTGTGCGAGCGCGTGTGAACACGGACTTAACTAACTTTGGAGTAAATACAGTTGGAGCTCGGGCGGTCTCGAGGCGACCTACAAAGCTCCAACATGTGTGAAACGGCCTGAAGCTCCACCTTATGTTGACAATGTAGTGCTGTGTTGTCTTTTACACAACTGAACAAGATTTACACGATCAGAATCCAAACACTACAGTGTCAGTGATGTGCGTTGGTGCAAATTGGCAGCAACATGTAAATAGATTAGATAGCTTGAGTGTTGGGGGTAAATTAATAATTATTGACTGTATTGTCACGCTGGAGGGACTATGTCTCTGAGTTGTCCTGGTGTCGCCTCGGGGCGCCCCCAGAAAGGCTGGAGGAGGTGTGCGTGGATTGGGAATTCGGGCATCTCTGCTCAGACTGCTGCCTCCGTGATCGGCCCCGGATAAAGCTGAAGAAAATGTATGGATGGATGACTTTATTGCTTTGAGAAGCTTGCCAAGCTGGTAAAGCGCAATACAATTCCAAGGCATTATAATTTGTATTATTATTATTATTATCATCATCACTTTCTATAGTGTGACAGGATAAAACAAAATCATGCAATGTTTCCAATGATGCCAATATTTGATGTCACTTTGACATAACTGCAGTTCTTTGCAGGAGTGTTGCCCCACATGTCCAGTAGGTTCATTTATTTCTCCTGTGGCTGTGTGAGTGGTAGAGTTTCTCAATGCCTTGGGTATTAATCGTTCATATAATTCATCCGCTTTTCTTAGTCCACTTCACTATGTTTAGATTTCACTGTTGTGGGATTTTCATGGAGAGTAAAAAAAAACGATATTTTTGGAAACCTTATGGTATAAGCAATGATAACAACTTTGTTTACATTTGTCCTTGTCATTTGGTAAAATTGTGCAATTATACCATTTTTGTCATTAGAGTAAATGGGGAGTGCTGGTCATCGCTATGGTAACTCCATGAAAAATATGACACGGGTATCATTGGCTTTTTTGATTGGAACGTCCAAATTGACTTTTCTGCCAAATTGTTTAAATTTCCACCAAACTACGTTTTTTACTCGCATATAAATGTTATTATTGCATCTTTATTCTTTATGTATTTATTTTACATATAAGTTTTCAAAAATGTATAGTTTTGATACTCTCCACAAAAATCGGACAAAATTGCATAGTGAACCGGACTTTCTTGTTGCAGGCTTCTCTGCATTCCACATGTCGAGAGCCCTCACATTAAAGAGGTCAGTGAATAAAGTGTTTTATCTAGTACATGTGGTCAAAAGATGTGAGGTTTGTTTACAGTCTAATGGACGTGGAGAAGGGTCATTGTTTTCATGCTCTTAGATGTAGCTTCTCGCCTATATATGGGAAAAGCTAAAGCAGAACACAGTCTCACATGAATGGTATTGGTCACGCGTCATTAACTGTAATAGAAAGTGCCAATCTGGTAATGTTTATGGGAAGTGAAGACAGACGCTGAATAAGGATGTGGTTAGAGTAAAGGCGCACATTACGCAATGTGAAAAAGTGCAAAGAACAAATATTTAATGTGTAACAAGCACAGAAATAATAGCTAGTTTTAAATGTACCACGCTAAAGAGCGATACCAGCGGCATTTTTATTGTACGCTAAAATGTAACTCCAATTGTCAGCCGGTCCAAATCAGATATTGGTATCCAAATTTTCCAATATAATAATAATAATACTATTGGTTGTGTATTGGTAATAGACATTGATTGAGGATCCCTGGAAGAGAACGAGCACTTAGCAGGGGATTCTTGAATATTTTCAGTCAAATAGGTGAAATTGAATACTATTTGAATAACAGTTTTTTGGGTAATTTTGTGACATTAGGAACGGATGATTTTGGTCATTAAATATGACTAAAAATAAGAGAGAGAAAGGATCAGAACAATAGTTATTATAGAATTTAACAGTTTGGGGGGATACTCAGGAACATGCCACACACTTAGGAGGTAATTGAGACAATAAAGGTTGGGAACCACTTTTCACATTTACAAAAGAACGCTATACATCTAGAATGCTGTGAAAAGTCTCGAGTTTCTGAGAGGAAGGTGCAGAAATTTAGAAAAACAAACGATTTTTATGTTGGGAGCAAATTTCTGTTTTCGATTCATGCTGGGAATGCTGCGTATCAGATGTTGTGTTGATATTCTTCTAACTTCAATGTGGTAAACCAATAACAATGAGAGAGCAAACATTTCATAAATCTGGTATGCCAGTAAAGAACTATGTAAGAGCCTGAGCCAACCAGTGTACATTAGAGACGCACGGCCTGGGAACATATTTTGCGCAAGATAAAAAATTGGTAAAACTACAGTACACCAGTCTTGTGAATGATGTACAATGTTTTACAGATCAGGTTTGAAACACTGCAATTAGGCACAACAGTATGACAATGGCTTGTTTGATGTGGTGGTATTACGCTGATAGAAATGTACCAAAATCTAGCTTTTGGTTGTCAGTAAGCAGACAAACACCTATTGCACTACTGTTGTTATTGTTGTTTTATAAAATGTGCTGTTGTGTAGCTGCTGTAGCATTAAGCCCAAGCAGAATGTCCTATGGGGTTAGCAAAGTACGTGAGATTGATGTGCTCATGTCCCCTCACCGGCTGGTCGGCTCTGTTGATCCCCACGAGAAAGAGCGACTCCGCGATGAACAGACTGATGCACAGGTTCTTGTGGATGGTATTGCGGTCGCTCTGCAGCCCGCGGAAGAAGCAGAAGGTGAAGATACAGATGAGGAGGCACACCAGGGACAGCAGGATCCCCACCCAGGTGATGACATCCAGCAGCAGGTCGTGCATACTGCCCGCCTTCTAAAACACAAGAACAACATTTGAGTTGTCCAGTGTCCACGGTTTCAAATAGGCCACACATAAATAACAAATGATAATATGGCTTACACTTGGCAATGGCACTTTACAAGCTTGAGTTGACACGATTCATTACATTCACACAAGCAAAAACGGCAAACTTCAAATCTGAGCAACTGATTCGCGTCATGTGAATTGCTCTAGGACAGGTCATTCAACTGTTCCTGATCCAGGCAGTAAATTTCAGCACAGAATGATCCCTGTTTTACTGCAATGTCACCCACAGGCCTGAAGATCATGAGTATCCAATACTCATGATAAGAATATTTCCCTTTGTCATTTACTTTACAAGGTCGCAGGAATTCGTCTGCCTCCTGGTGTGAAGGAAATTGACAAGAAATCTGGCATAGGGTTTGATTCCACAAGCGCACTGGCATCTGTCTTGCGATGGCTGGATACTGATACTGCCTTTTAAACATGTTATGATCTTTTTGTTGCTGTTGATCTGTTTCATTCAAAAGCGACAAGAAAAATTACTCTGCTCCTTACTTGATGCCACCACAAAACTCAAAATTAGCTTCTATTTATCACAAGTGAAACACAGATTGCTTGGTAATATACTGAGCCAGCATCGTTACACATAAATGGGGTACGCACTATGACACAAGCCCCTGTGACTGATACTCGTCTAACTGTTTGTCTCTGAGCACTCCCGGCCTCCTCCGAATCTTTACGCCGTGTTGCACAGGTGCACCGGCTCTATCCATCAGTGTCCTGCAGCCTGGCAGCCCGAGCACTGTTCACTCCGGGGCGGCCATGATGGATCTACTGCCCAAACCCTCACACCGAGCTCACAGAGGGGCCCGCTCTGACCATGACCCCTGCAATACTAACACCCGTCCCCGAGGCCCGGCAGGACAGTCGCATGTCACACAGCATCAATGCCTACAAGACGCCGTTTGGGCAAAGCAGTGACAACAACAAAAGAGGGCTCATCCCACGCGGGAAGCAAGCTCAACTACTTAGTCTAATGAATGTAAAGGGGGATGTGCAGATGAAAATGAAAAGCAATTAGATATATAGTTGCTAAACCACGCATAAATTAGTTGAATTAATAAACCAAACAACTCCTATTTGTAGAAAAGCCAATTTGGACTAATCTCTTGGAACTGCATCTCATCACTTTTATACTGATATTTTCACACATTCACCTTTGACTCTAACATTTCAGTCATTTCTTTACATAATAGCACGCAGTTCTTTCTACGAACAACCTTTTGGCACGGATGTTCTTCACCAACCATAAAATCTTAAATTCATTGGCATTATATTGCGACATTTTGCCTGTAAAAGGGTGTCATCAAAAGCTTTCATTGTACTTACCGCGTATAATATATCTCAATTTCTCCTCAAAATGTCACTTCCGCTCTTTAGATTCTTCACCTCCCGCAAAGAGCCTGTAACACTCTTCTTTTTCAACTAAACATTATTTTTGGAGCGCACAGGGCTAGTATTCAGCCGTCTTCAAATACAACTTGTATCTGTCTTAGTCATTCAGGCCTCCACAGGTGGAATACAAATATCTTAAGTGCTTTTCCATCCCACTCTGTGTCATCATCTCCCCCTGACAAATTGAATGTAAAATTTCTCCTGCCAAATCTGATTACTTGCTATCATGGACTCTGGAGACTTGTATTTCCCAGACGCTGTGGACTTTTTCAGGTCATTTTTCTCTAATCAAATGATGAATGAGTGAGTGTTGGGGGAGACCTTACCTTGACCTCCACGTGGGCCATGAGCACGGCAAAGCTGGTGAGGTGCGTGCACGAGCAGCTGGTGTGTGTGCGGTTTGTGGCGAGCAGACGGCAGTCCTGAGTCGACCAGAATCCTGTCATGGTGCGTTTGGAATAGCTCCAGAAGGAACAGTTGGGATTGAAGTTCTCCTCCGAGTGCTACGGGACGAGGGAAGAGAGGGAGGAAGTGAGAAAGACTGTGTCAAACCAAGATGAAAGAAATGAAAAAGGTACACAACCACAGCACTTCGGGACAAGTAAAAATGATTTGTTCCACTTGGGGAATAGGGAAACCAAACATTTTTTAAAGAATTATGCTAAATGTTGAAAACCCCGAGCATATTATTAGATATCAATTTGTCAAGTCATCATAATATTATTATTTAGCACAGGCGTAAACATTTATGTTGAACGATGACTGAGAGCAGTAGAATGGGATCTAAATACTATTTTAGTTTACCCTTTTTTAATATTTTTCAGTGTTCAAAATTCATTTTAAATGTACAGGTGCTCGTCATATAATTAGAATATCATGAAAAAAGTGCATTCACTTCTGTTATTCAACTTAAGCTGTGAAACTAATATACGATAGACTCATTACAGGCAACGTGAGATATGTATAGCCTTTATTTGTTATAATTTTGATGATTATGGCTCAGCTTGTAAAAATAAAAAATCTCATAAAAGTAGAATATTTTGAAAATGGACTGTAACCATAATTATCAAAATTATAACAAATAAAGGCTTGACATAAGTCACTTTGCTTGCAATGAGTCTATATCATATATTAGTTTCACATTTTAAGTTGACTACAGAAATAAATGATATTTTTCATGATATTCTAATCCTATGATTAGAATTAGAATTGTAGGGTGATAAATCAGTATAGGATATTTACCAATAGACTGTGGTGGTCAATAACAATGTAAATTCACTTTAAGTTTCTCAGGATCTGTAAATTACGCGAGTGGTCTGTTTAAACTAATTAATGTATTTCTTTGACTAACAAATGTATTGTAGATTATAAAATGTTACTTTCAGCTGGTAGTCAACAGAGCTGCACAATAAAACAACAAACAAACTTAAGGGACAAGGCCAGCCACAGACAAACATCGAGTCGTGGCAGGAGGTGACAGAGCTATGTCCGTTTGTTGTGCGAGATTCTCAAGTGTAGGAGCTGCTAGTGTTTTGTAAACTGAGGAGTCGGAGTAGTGTGCGGCAGTCTGCTAAAGTTAGTCACTAAATGAGCAAGTAACAAGATCTTCTGCCACTTGGGTCAGGCTTGTGAGGCGTCAAAAAAACAAAGATAGCTGCGAATTTTCTGTCCAGTGGCATCAGCACGAGCAGTAGCACTGTTGAAGAAATCAAAAATAACTCACATGTATCTAAAGTTACACAAAGCACATCTTTAGATGACATTAAAAGTTAACAGTTTCCAATTTTCCTCCTAATCAAGATTAAATGCTACCATATCTGCGTCCCCCTCACTTACAGTGCTAACAACTTATTTAATATAACGCTAACCTGCTGTGTTCGTTCTTGTGGGCGTATGTAAATCCATCTGCGGTTTAAAGTATGAAAAAATAATAGTGTATAGAAAATGCTGTGGGTAAGCAATTATTTCATAGCACAAGGTAAAATGACGAGAAATAATAGTCAACCTAATTTAAAACTTCATGGGGTCTCTCAACAGCTGTCACATAGGCACATAAACGAGGCACAGTGCCAGTCCAAACCTAGAACAACAATATAAGAGTGTGAACAGATACCACGGTCTACACTACCAATGCATCATAAAAAAATATATGTATATTAATAATTCATTATGATAATGTATTCATCTATACTTTTCAAGACTGTACACAATTTATTTATACTTCTTCAATCACCAACAAACACACAATCACCCTTATACAAAATCCTACTGTTAAGTCGAGTGAAGAATGTTGCTGGAGACACAGCAACAGTGTGCAATGGTACGCTTAGTGAGTGAAAGTCCCGACCAAGTTCCCCAACTTTTATTGCTACCAGTAATTTTGGTCATCAGGTTGTGTTCATGTGGCATCAAAGCATTCTTAACAGCCCATAGATTAATACTGAGGTAAAATTCTATTGATATTGACTAATTATAAACTAAGTGCCAGGTCCAAATTAGCCTAATATTTCAACTTGTTTTAAGGTTAAGGTTACTCGTACAACAACAACTGTCCACTACTCTGCATTCGATCCTTCGATTCTGCTGGGGACGCCCGTAAGGAGCAGGGTCGCACTTGGCGCCCGGGGACCCTTCTCCAGATGTCAAGCCAGGCTAATGGTCACAGTCGCCTGGATGGGGAATTAACCTATTGTGAAAACCGGAGCACGCTGAAGGAAACCCATCCAGACACGGGGAGGGAAACATGCAAACTCCACACAGAAACGCCCACAATGTTTGGGAATCCACTTGCTGTGGGGCATGAGTGCTAAGCGCTCAGCCAAACTAAGAACACATAATCCTAGCCTGTTGTTTATGATATATCGATTCCAAATGTTATCATACGAAACAAAACAAAAAATCATGTGGCAGTAATAGTTGTGGACCCAATCCCTACAAAAAAAAATGATGATGCCAAACAGGACGTACAGGCACCTGAAATGATAGGATTTCATGAAGGCAGGCCTACTGTCACCTGTCTTACCTGTAGGTGTTTGACAGTGAAGACGACCGGCTCGGACAGGTACACCTTATTGCTCTCCTTGTTAATGGAGGCGGTGATGACGGGGGAGTTGACAATCACAGAGTAGTTGGGGTAGACGGCCTCGCTGCTCAGCCTGACACTGGCGTTCTCGGTCGACAGGTACGAGCCCAGGTTTCTGTAGAGGACAAAGGCCATCCGGATCTCGCCTGTGGGACGGACCGAACACACATGAGTCAACATTCTTAACACCTGCTGTTGCTAGAAATAGCCTGAACGGGCAGAGGAGAAAGTCGGGAGAGTCTGACATAGTGGCCTCCTACAGTGAGTGAGAAGGGACGCGAGATAGTTTTTCCTTTTTTCTCCTTTACCATTTCGTCCGTGCTGCTTGAGAGTGCTGGCTGACAGTTGGATAGCGTTTCCGTGTAGCTCAGATTGGGGGAATGTCAGGTCTGCAAGGTTTCCATCGGTGCTCAACCTCGCCACTTCCAGCTCTGTAGGGAAAAAAAACAAAAATACAACACCGTGACAGCGTTAATATCACTTAATTGCACAGCACTCTCCGCCACGGGGTGTTGTGAAAGGCTCCGTGTAATAGCTATGTTTTGCCACTCAGTGCTTTATCGCATCGATCCTGCAAGCCCGTGTCCCAAAACACAGACACGAGAACTAACTTTGAAGACAAAAAAAAGACAACAATGTCTCGTGGCAACTGGGCGGACACATTAAGGCGTGTAATCCGCTGTCTCTCTCGTATTGTGGGAATCTCATTTCACCGTCCAGGTTTGTTAGCACACGGTAGATTACAGCAGAGTAATGCATTAGATTAAGTTTCTAATTAAGGGCTAATTATACCTTTCCCGTATTGCTATCTTGTGCCCACAAGTGATTTTGTGATTTAGATGTTGCTTTCATGGTGAGCCCCCTGGATCAAATAAACAGCACAAGGACATGCTTAGGACATCAGAGTGGAGGGAGTGAAAAGGGAATTTGGTAAGGAGGTGCTAGAGAAGAAAGAACACGAAAATGAACTGAATGAATGAAATGTGAAGTAAGGCCAAGTCTTTTGATATGAACAATTGCTACATTATCACAGAGTACCAGAACCAGGGCCGTCTAAAACTTGGAGTGGGGAGGTATTGTTTAACAAACTGGAGTAAACTGTGGAGTAACACTAATGACAGTTTGAAAAAGATAATTTTTCTTATTAGTCTTTCATAGATTGAAAAAAGCTTCTTTTACAATCCCTTGCTCTTCTCTGACCGGTGATGTGTCAGTGGGAGGGCAGCAGCCTTTAACCTTTCAGATTTTTATAAAGATTTCTCACTCATGTGTTGTTCTTACGGCACATAATTGGAGCGAGTGTGAAAAGTGGATTGCGTTTTGTTTTAATCACAGGCCCCACTTAAGAGAAAACAAGAACAACACTGTGCCAATCTATTAGATTTAAAGTGGGGTTCAATAGGACAGAGACAAATAATCATTCACTCCCATAAATAAATGTTCTGTCATGCTGAAAAAACTAAAATGTATCCCCCTTCTAGCTGAGCACTACTCCAAACTGGTTATATTATTTAGCTGATCTTCGGCAGCACATTTTTAAAGCTACAGGGACACTGCAATTAGCATTAAAACGGCGTGATCGTGTAACTCTGGCACCGGGTCAAATCTGCATATCTAAAAGAACTAAGTGGATGCTGAATTTCGATTTGGGCATGCATGTTTACATGTTTACATACTTAAATTGATCAGGATATTATGCAAACAAAGGACACAGATAATAAAAAATTAAAAAAAGTACATGCAAAGAAGGAACGGGGCAAACGTTTAGCTGCCCCACCCACAATGTGCACCCGTGACATGCATGCGCAGCATCCCCACCCACGGGAGCGGCAGGGGTCTCCAAACATGCTGAGCCTAATCTAATTACAGCGTCCCTGTCACGGCGAATCCACCTCCTAAGAAACATGCACGTTCATTATCTTTATCACAACCACACACCGGTACCGCTGCGCTATCCCTTATCAAATCACTCCTTTTTTCTTTTTTTTTTTTGCCTCTAATAATAGCGCGTTTGTTCAAGTCAAACGCAATGTAGCACAGGGAACAGTTCTGAAAGTGTGTCAGTTTAATAATGTATTTTTCTGTGCGAGGCGTCTGGGAGAGTCAAAAAATATATAAATCAGGCTTTAAAAGTGCAGAGAGAGAGTATAAAAATATGAAATTCTGATAGAAGAAGTGAAATGAGAGGCGGTATGGAGAGGAATATGAATAAAGGGGGGAGATAATCATGCTGGATCTGCCCACTGGATTAGCTGAGAGCAAAGATTAACAGTACAAAGGCGAGGAGATGAACATTTCTGCACTAAAAAGATGATTTCCAGTTTTTAAAGGTCCCTCAGAGAGCCCATTTCCTTTCAGTTTATGCAACGACATTCATGTGGGGCTCGAGGTGGACATAAATTGGAGGGGTATACAGGATCGGAATTATGTAATGTGATACAGTATGGTGTAGGAAGGCAGCTGTTTGAAACTATAAGATTGATGTATAAAATATAACTGCACTGTCAGCATGTAGTGAGTCTGTCTGTCTGTCTGGGGGGGGGGGGGGGGGGGGGTTAATATTAGTAAAAATACACTATTTTTAGGCAATGGCGTTTCGATCGGGTCCCATGATGGTTTCCTGGTTTTCAAGCGGTCTCGCCGTAAGCCCCTCCCACCCCGATCCTCTTGCTCTTCTTCGCTGCACAGCTACTTCAATACAGAGAAAAAAGTTAAGGAAAAATAGTCTGTGCGTGGCTGTAGGGAGGCTATGTCAAATGTTTTTACTTCGCATTAAGAGGATTAAGCTGAGCAACAGATCGAGAGGTGAGAAAACATTTCCTGGACACGTAGAACCTCAGGAGGAGCTTTGTAGCGCTGAGACGAGCCTCTGGGGAAGATTACTCAAAGAGTGGGTTGAAACACAGCTTCAGGTATATTTTTGATGAGAGAACAACATTGTAACATGGCAAAAAGCTCGGAAAAAGTCGATTTTGCATATTTCAGCTACATATTTTTGTCCTCTACCACATGTCCACTTTAATACCAACACAGCCACGAAACTGCTCACTCTATTCAACATCATCACAAATGTCACCGTCTTACAGTCAGATGGTGATTGATCAAGAAAGATGACTAAGACTCTTACTGGATCGATCACCAACTCAACAGCAAGACCATGTTATCCTCACCCTCTTTTTCCTTATTGCCACTATCTAAACAGAACCATCTCGATCTTCTCCACTTTCATTACCACCAGAGGAATAACATCATCCTCCCCCCCGTCACGGCACCGACGGAGCCGTAGCCACTCTATCTCAACTCAGTACGGTGTGCCATCATGTAAAAATTGTCAGTAAGGGCATAAACGTGAAGAGACTCCACAGTCCTGGCCACATGTTCTCAATCAAGTCCTTTAGTGCAGGCCTCCAGTGGTTAAAGCTCAGTGACTGAACTGAAATGAAGAATGGCGAGTTCACATATGGTGAAACACGTGTTGCCGTTCTTGTCTTCTCTTGCAACCCTAGTTCACTTAAGTAAGCATGTATTAGTGTAAATAGATAGAGGCTCATACGAGGCATGTGTCTGTGTTTGAGCACAGAGCTACTTGGAACAGAATCCTCATATCCTCCACCCCAATTGAAATCTAATAATGTAATATTACTGCTTCCTCCTCTCCGGCTCTACCAATGTCTGGTTGCTCCAATAAAATCGAAAGCACATCATTGATTTGTATGACTCCTGGATGATATTCTTGATCTTGAATCGATTGCTTACTTATCGGTGCTAAGACAAAAATAACTGACTACACCGAATCAATAAAAAGAAAACGCAAAGAACTGATGCCGGAGCTGAGAGCTGCACGAGAAAGGGGGGAGATCGCCTTCTTGAGATATGACAAACTCATTATACGTCCACGCAGCAGTACACCACATCCAGTATAAACACCGAGAAAAACGTATGGATTTTGGTATGTAAAAGCACATAATTTCACATGTCTAGTAATACATACAGTTCTATAGGAAGCACCGACTTGGATTTTTCAATAAGGAGAATTGCTGAAGCAAACTCCCAGGATTTTACATTCTCTCAATACGACCTACAGAACACTGAGATCGACATCGACCCGGAAAATAACTTCTTTTCTAGAGCTACCAATGACTGTCAATACTACACAGAGGATCTGTACAATAGTAAAATTAAGAACATTAAGGCATTCACTGTAATCCACTTCAATAGTCGAAGCCTCTATGCAAACTTTGACCACATCAAAAGCTTCTTAAAACAGTTTTCCACACCATTCAGTGTCATTTTAATCACAGAAACATGGATCAATAATGACAGAGAATTTGAGTTTTCTATTGAGGGTTATGAATTTATAAGTATGAACAGAAGGAACACGCATGGAGGGGGCGTAGCTATGTTTATAGACTCCAACTATAGTTACAAAGTAATGGAAAATAAGACAATGGTGGTGGAAGATACACTTGAATGCCTTACTGTTGAAATTACAAGGCAAAAAAAGAAAAATATTATTGTGAGTTCTATCTATAGAACACCTGGCTCTGATATAGATGTTTTTTCTAAGTGGATGGAGGAGCACTTTTCAGGATTAAATCATAAAGTCATGTTTGTGGGGGGAGACCTCAACATCGATTTGTTAAACCCATATAAACATAAAAAGACGGACGAATTTATAAATACTTTATTCAGTATAGGTCTGTTTCCTCTAATAACCAAACCAAGTAGAATAACAACCCATAGTGCCACCTTGATTGATAACATTTTCTCAAATGAAATTGAAAGTGATACAGTCAGCGGGTTAATGATAAATGATATTAGTGATCACCTTCCAGTTTTCGTTATGTATAAAAATGGATATGTAAAAGATGAAGAGGAAAACAAGTATTGGTATAGAAGGGTAAAAACAGAGAAAACTATTGATGCATTTAAAAAGGAGCTTTTAGCTCAAGACTGGAGTATTGTGTACAGAGAGAATGACACGAATATGGCATATGATGAGTTTACGCAAGTATTTCAAAAGGTATACGACAAAAACTGCCCAATGAAGAAATACAGTAAAAACAGAAAGTATAAAGAAACACCATGGATGTCTAAAGGTTTACTAAATGCTTGCAAGAAAAAAAATAATCTTTACAAAGACTTTATAAATAACAAAACAAAAGAAGCGGAGGATAAATATAAGAAATATAAAAATAAACTGACAGGTATCATTAGAAAATGTAAACAGGATTATTATAATACATTGTTAGATACTAATAAGAATAATATTAAAGGTTTATGGAACATCTTAAATAGTATAATTAGAAATAAACCAAGAACGATTAATTATCCAAAACATTTCAAAGAAGAGGATAACACGTTAAAAAATATGAATGAAGTTGTCGAAACATTTAATAAATTCTTTGTAGATGTTGGACCAAACCTTGCTGCAAAAATTGCAAACGTTGAGAATTATAATTGTGATCTGATAGAAGCAAATCCTATGTCCCTGTTCCTCAATCCTGTGGAGGAAAAGGAGATACTGGACATTGTTAAAGGGTGTAAAAATAAAACTTCGACCGATTACCATGACATGGACATGAAAACTTTAAAAACTGTTATTGAAAGTATCTCTAAGCCGTTAACTTACATTTGTAACTTATCGTTGCAAACTGGAACTTTTCCTGATAGTATGAAAGTAGCAAAAGTGATTCCTCTGTTCAAAGCAGGAGATAAACATCTCTTTACAAACTACAGGCCTGTTTCCCTTTTACCGCAATTCTCTAAAATCTTAGAAAAGGTTTTTAACTCTAGACTTGACAGCTTTATCGAAAAGTGTAATTTACTCTCGGACAATCAGTTTGGTTTTAGGAACAATCACTCAACCTCACACGCGCTCTTTGATATAACTGAAGAAATAACTAATGCTGTAGATAACAAGAAATGTGCAATAGGGTTATTTATTGACCTGAGTAAAGCGTTTGATACAATAAACTATGATATATTAATTAATAAACTAGAACATTATGGAATTAGGGGGGTAGCTCTACAGTGGGTTACCAGTTACTTAAAAAATAGAAAACAATGTGTGAAAATCGGTGATTATCAGTCGAGTTGTCGACAAATTGTCTGTGGTTTACCTCAAGGTTCTATTCTGGGCCCAAAATTGTTTAATATGTATATTAATGATATTTGTAAAACATCTGAAGTACTTAAATTTATCTTGTTTGCTGACGATACAAATATTTTTGCATCAGGAGACGACTTGCAACAGCTGTGTCGGATTGTAAACTTGGAACTCAAAAGTGTCAATAAGTGGTTCAAACAAAATAAATTATCTCTAAATCTGAGTAAAAGCAAAATGATGATATTTGGCAACTGTAACTCCAATGCTCAGGAAGCAATTCAGATAGAAGGTGTTGTTATCGAGCAAGTGCATGAAATCAAATTCCTTGGTGTGATTATTGATGACAGAATTACTTGGAAATCTCACATTAAATATATATCTACGAAAATTTCTAGAAGCATTTCAGTAATAGCAAAAGCAAAGCACATTTTAAACATCAAAGCTCTACATACCTTATACTGTTCTCTGATTTTGCCCTACTTATATTATTGTACTGTGGTTTGGGGTAGTACTTATAAAAACACAGTTAAACCAATAATATTGTTGCAAAAAAGAGCTCTCCGAGTAATTCATAAAGTTGGGTTTTTGGACCACACAAACTCATTATTTTTAAAATCAAAGATCATGAAGTTTTGTGACATTGTTGAGTTCCAAACTGTTCAAATGTTATTCAAAGCAAGGTATAAATTGTTACCAAACCAAATACAAAGAAGGTTCCAAGAACGTACTGGTCGTTATGAATTACGTGATGAATTAAACTTTAGGATTCAGAAACATAGCACAACTTTGAAAAGTTTTAGTCCAACAGTTAATGGTGTACAATTGTGGAATAAACTGGAGATGGATTTGAAACGATGTCCAAACATCAACCTGTTCAAATTTAAATACAAACAAAAGACTTTTGAAATATACAGACAAGAAGAAATGTGTTGCCACTAAGGGGAGCAGTAGGATCAATTATGTGTATTGTTCCTCTATAATCTGGAAGAGTGTTGCTGCTTGGAACGGTTGTCATTCTATTGCTCAAACTCACAAACGGAGAATTAGGGTTGGCAGGTTATGGATCTGTTGAGAGGAATCCTCCCAACGGGCTCAAAACCTTGTCTTTTAATGCACCACTCAGCATAGGAACATCATCTACAAATCAGCTGTTAGGGGGTTTGTTGAAGGGGAGTTACTGCCCTCTTCAACTGGCTCACTCTCTGGCTTTTTAATGCACCACACTGTGCAGGGCTTTCATCATACTTCACATATAACTCAATTAAATAAATATATAATAATGATGATGATAATTAAACCCAAATTAAAATTATACTGAGAATGGTAATGACAACTGGAAAGTATCAAGATCTCAAATTATAATATCTATTAATGTACCTTTATACCATAAAAGTAACTCTGTAATCACGGGTAAAAATATGCAAGCAATATATTAAGTAACACATTTTTTGACTTGCTTTGTTCTAGACATCGTATATGAAACTAGATTGTTGTTGTAGCTGTGCGTTGTTTCAATTAATTATATAAAGAGTTAATATATTTTTGTTGTTTGTTGTAAGTTGGTCTGTATGAATGTAGCTGCTTGAAATGTTTTGAAATGTTCTTTTTTTTATTTTATTGCACTTGGGGGTGGGGGCTCATAAGCTTTTTGCTTCAGCCCACTCCTTTTGAGCACAATGTGTATTGCTCAAATAAACAAATAAACTAAACTAAACTAAACTTAATAACATCATTTGACACATCGCCACCGTGATAACCCTCAATCATCTCTCTTTAAACATCAACTCCGGTTTTATCTTTCTCTCCAGCTCCTTCTGCCATTACTTCTCATTCGTTATAAAAAATATGCTCAGTGAATACTGGTAATGGGGGCGATGATGTGCAGCATATTTTTTTTAAGAAACCCAATCAAAAGAATACACTGAAGCAAGGGGTGCTTGCAGCCATAATACACGTCGAACACACATGTGATTACTGCTTTACTTCATGATCTAATGACAAACGAAGAGGAAAACATGTATAAAAAAAGAAAGAGATTGTGTGAGCAAAGAAAAGCGATGAGGCATGATAACTAGCTTCATTCTGCTTTGTCGGGTCTGCCTACGTGTTGGAGGAAAGAGAAGTATGAAAGAAAAAAATAAATAAGAATGAGGTTACGCTTTATTTTACACTACCATGATACATTGTACCCAACTAACTTTAGTACAATGTAATCTGCTTTGTAACAATCTGTAATAACTTGCACCTATGCAGAACATACACAATGGAACAATGTGTATTAGTACTTTGCAGGTACATAATGTAATAAGGCATAAGACCCTTAAAGTTAGGGTTAGAGTTTGGGTCTTATGTCTTATTACATTATCCATCCATTTTCTTCCGCTTTATCCGGGGCCGGGTCGCGGAGGCAGAAGTCTCAGCAGAGATACCCAGACCCGTGCCTTATGCTGTATTACAATATGTACCACCAAAATACTAATACACATTGGTACATAGCACATTACATTGTACTTAATTTGGCAGGTACAATGTATCAAGGGTAGTGTAAAATAAAGTGTTACCAAGAATGACTTTATCTTGACTATTACATTGATGCACTGAAGAACTTAAGGCTTTTCTTCCGCACTGTTGATGCTGAAGATCGCAAACCTCCAGGGATCGAGGCTTTGGAAGCTCTCACGCCACACATTACAGCCATGAACAGATAACGTAGCATGACCTCTTTTTGACAGCATCTTGTCTACATAATGGATCAAAGAGTACTATTGGAGTCATTGTGTTACATAAGTGTTATAGATAAAGATAAAGATACAAAAATTGCATGGGTAAACCGCCACACTCCAGTCTGCAACATAACAGTTGACGGTCATATTGCAAGTGACAGGTGAATCATTGTGTAAGGGAACCCGGGTGTTATTAAACTCGCACCTAATGCATTTCAATTGTACTCCACACAAATTATTTTTCATATAAAATTGATTTTCTTAATTACTTTCTCAGGGCATTTGGCAGGCCGGGCGCCTCTGTGCTAATACATAATCATTACTGGTCTGAATATTGTTTGGATATTTCTGACATCTCACTAATGTCTTTTCCTTATGACATATTATTTTTCAATATATTCTTGAAATGCACTGAACTGAAGACATAGGTATTATGACGCATGGCCCATTCTCGATCCCTTAAGCAATGAATAGTATGTTATTATTTTGGACAATACTTTCTATTTGGCACAGTGAAGCTGGGCTTTCTTTTCGCTTGTTTCATATAAAGGTGGATCTGAGGTGGTGAATTTAGAAAAAATCTTACTGAGTGGTTGCATCATAATCTTGTTTTGTCTTGCATTTCGCAGTATCCACGCTCTAAGCTTTTTATTTTATTTTTAAGTCAATATATACTAGAAAACCCCATGAAATCTAAGAAACTTCTAGACCTGTGGTGAACTTTGTATAAAGGTGCTGCCTCCAAAACATAGTTGTGCTCCTGCATAGTTTGAGCCTGTGCCTTTCACACTTTGTGCGGTGCAACTCTTCTACAGCAGATGGATGTTAAGTGCCGTGCTTGAGGGCATCTCAACAGGTTTCCTGACAGTTTGGGGTTCTAGCTGAGTTTACAGAAAAGGCAAAGAAACACAACCACACAAGGATTCTGAAAAGTACTCACGGATGTTGTCAGTGGTCTCCTGCACAGTGTCAGTCTTGAGTAGATTGTCAGCTAACATGAAAGCCCCCGTCTCCACAGTGTCGAGGAGCAGTGTGGCTGAGTGCAGCTGCTCACTGGTGGGGAGCGCTCTCCATGCCGCCTGGGCTCGGGGCTGTAGCAGATTATTCACTGTCTCCACCATGGCCTAGAGCAAATGCACAAACACCAGGGTCACATTCACAATCACCTGAGTCACCCTGAGTCAACGTGCTAACACACGTTTAATGCAAATCCATTCAGAGCACACGTGACATCATTACGGCTTAATGACTGCAGACAGCACAAATGCACCTCTTCATTTATCATGTTGATAAACACTGATAACGCAAAGTTAGTGAAGCAAATGCCACATTCCCATGCAGACAGAATAGGGTGAAATAAAAAGCTCTTTCATGATCACTACCACACTTTAAATTGTTGTCTACTGGATGATGCAGTAGAAAATCCCACACAGATGTTCAAAACTCGGGCTTCGCTAATTAGTTGATTGCAATCACAATGTGTCTACACCCCCAAAACCTGGTTCTTCTCTCTTTTTGTGCCTTATCTACGAGTAGGCAAAACTTGTGCTCGAGGGTCTGGTAAGAAATTAGAAGTTTGATCTGATAATGTCTTCTGGGTTACACTCAGCCATGCAGAACATTTCCGAATCTAGGAATATTATTGAACCTAATGCTCTGCTGAAATATTCTCACAATAGTTGTTTTGTCTGCTGCTCACATTCCTTTACGCTGTTATGAATCCAGCCGCAGTTTTTAGAGATCACTTTTAGTGTAGAAACAGATAAGAGAACCGGCAAGAGAGTTACTTTGAGACTTAGCACCGGGAGGCTGATAAAACAGTCCGGTGAGTCCGCGGTGACAGGCATCCAGTGGGACCAAGAGAGGTGGAAATCCAGGTGCTATCAAACACACAGATCTCACAGTCCTGACTGTCTCTTTATTTTCTCCTACTCTTGCAAACCACCTTTTTACCTGCCCAAAACCTATTCTTCACTTATCTTTGGCTCTCTCAGGAGCACAAGTGCGAAAGGAAACATGGATGCCATGATATTAAGAAGACGAGGTATTTCCTTTGGGGAATTGCAAGGTCGGCGTGCAAGACTTGGAAGTGTTAGTTTATTGGCGCACACTCATAAATCGCTTGACTTTGCATGGCCCCTTTCACTGCAGGGAAAAGGCGTGGTGTGTTATAATGTTGCACAGTTTGCAGTGACTCATATGTCAATGACATGTTGTACAAAATACTTAATTTGGCCTTGGAAGTGAACAAAATAACCCCCACCTGTTTATTTTGGAGCGTTATCAACCCACATGTGGATACATCAATGTACACACGAAATGAGTGCTTATCCAACACGCTAATAAGCTGATACGTTGTCCTCTTTTAGTGCTAGGCGCTAATTAGCCAGAATGCATATCCAATGAGTTTGGGAAGGCTACATGTAAACAAAAACTAATTAATCCACTGCTTCAGCAAACAAGCCAGGAAAAGCGGGATAGGAACACACGGGTGTCAGAAAATGTACCTCCTGTGTTTTATCAGGTATAAAAAGGATTTTGGTTTCCCCTATCAATTATCCAGCAATTATTAGCACAATACAGTTAGCAAGAGCATGTGCAAAAGCACAAGCACACATTTTCTGAATAGCACACAAAAGGAATTTCATTCAGTTAGAGAGTAAAAATGAGGGGTGAAAAAATAGTAAAATCTAATCAGTTGTGTGTCAAGGGAAAATGTCAAATAAATTGGCCCGTTCTGGTTTCCTGAACATAAGGATTTGCGGCTTTTGTTTTGAGTAATTTTAATTTAAATGCCCCTGTGCTTTTGTAGTGTCACTGGGTCAAATCAAAGCTATTTGTTGGTTGGTTAAAGTGGTGTTTTAAATCAATAATAGTCAGGATTATGATGTGGTTGATTATCACACCTTCAAGGCAGAATGTCTCAAAATGCACTCTCCAATGACTGTTTCGTACCACGGGATCTGCTGATTGTTTGGGTGTCTCTGGTGGATGGTCACAATCAATCTCAGATGTTCCGTATCCAGTTTTGTTTAGTAACAGTGTTAATATTTCCTGCTGTTTTTCTCTCACCAGACACACACAAAACAATCACACAATAAAATTGCTGCTAATTTGCGGAGTGTTAAAGTTATTATGCCTGGACTTTCACCAAGGATTTTATAGCTCCAGGTTTTTATATGCTCATCCATCCATCCATATTCTTCCACTTTATCCAGAGCCGGGTCGTAGAGGCAGCAGGCTGAGCAGAGATGCCTAGACTTCCATATCCATGCACACTTCCTCCAGCTGTTCTTTGGGCGAAACACTGGCTGCTCAGGGACATTGTCCCTCCAGCCTGTCCTGAGTCTTCCCAGGAGCCGTATGAACCATCTCGGGCCCTGAGAACTTCAGGGAGGGGTCTCCTGGTGGTTCCCAGAGTCAATAATAAACACGGTGAAGCTCCGTTTCAGTTTCATGCAGCTAAAATCTGGAACAGTCTTCATGAGGATGTGAGACAGGCCTCAACTCTGACAATGTTCAAATCCAGGCTGAAAACAGCTCTTTTTACCCGAGCATATGAAAACTGAAAGTATTTTATCTGCACTCTTGCCTTTTACTGTAATTGATTAATTTTTATGTTGATGTTTTAATGATTGATTTTATCTGTTTTCTTGTAATTTTATGCAACTGTGAAAGCGCTTTGAATTGCCTTGTGTATGAATTGTGCTCTACAAATAAACTTGCCTTGCCTCCTCCCAATAGGACATGCCCCAAAATGGATACCCAAGCCACCTCATCTTTTGCCTCTCGATGTGAAGGAGCAGCGACTCTGAGCTCCTTCCGGATAACTCCTCACCCTATCTCTAAAGCCACCCTGCGAAGGAAACTAATTTTACCCAACGTAGCTCGACTCAGCTCCATCTGTCAATCTCACACTCCATCCGTCCGTCACTCGTGAACACGGCCCTAAGATACTTGAACTCCTCCACTTAAGGAATCACCACCGGCCTCGGATTTGCAGGTGCTGATCCTCTTCCCAGCCGCTTCACACTTGGCTGCAAACCGCCCCAGAGAAGAGCTAAGATCGGGCCCGAAAAATCAAGCCCGACCCGACCCAAGCCCGAGCAATTCACTTGAATTGTCGGCCCGATGCCCGAAACAAACCCGACGTAAATAATTATTGATTTACTGCCCGGTCAGAGCCTCTGCGCAGTGCATTCAGCAGCAGCGCCATGTGTGAGCAGTACACGCACGGCACATACCTGGGCGGGCCGAGAGATGTGCGCGGTGTGGGGCAGGTTACGCGCACGAGCAGCAGCAGCAGTACAGGGTGTCAGCGTCCCTCGTGCCGTCTCCCCTCCTCCTCATTGTTCATAAACATCGTGCTGCATTTGCAAAAGCCTACTTTACGCACATGCAGGAACCAAGCTGCTAATTTAGACACTACAGATTAAATGCCCTCCTGAGCGAAAGAGTGAATCGTGATGTTCTCTCTGTAGCGCCGGCGTCAAAGCTTGCCATGCATCTGCAACGTGCACCCGCCCCCCCATCTTCCTCCCCTCCCAGCGCCGCAGGAATAAATATAATCATATTTTGTATCCAATAGTCTAAGCCTATAGGTTAGATTTTTATATGACATTAATAATACATAAAAATAAATACAAAAAATATCAACAAAAAACAAAGGGCAGCCATGGCAGAGACAAACATGCACTGAGAACAGTCCTGACGGCAATGCGAACCAAGCTCCTGCTGCGGTCACGGTCATACAGATAATGGACAGCCCTGAACAGAGGGCTCAGAGCGCCCCCCCGACAGGACACCACACCCCTCTATAATCCGATGTTCCACTTTTGGTTTTATAACATTGCAAAAATCTGCATTTAATACATTCTTTACTTGACCCTTGTGGCTGGTTATGGGGAATATCTAGCAAAGTTAAATACATGGTTTTGGCAGTTTACCTTTATTCAGTGTTGCCATCATGAAAAAGCATAGTTTGACAATGATGGGCTGTTGGTTGGCCTAATATACTTTTCTGCTACATGCCAAAATATTACACTGGGCCAGTGGACATGCCCTATAGGGAGAATGCTAATAAAACAGAAGCCGATATTCCCAACTCCCATAGATGTCATATATACTGCTATAGTGGCAGGTATGTCTTCCAAGTCCTCTCCAGTCATGTCAATGATGCATGTGCTGTGTATTGGATTCCTTTGGCATGCTCCTATGGGTGTATGTGGAAGTGTGTGTGGGCGAGAAAGTGCACACGAGGGGCTGTGAGAGACATTGCTGTGCATCATTCTGCTCCACTTGCTATACAATAGCAGGCTGGGCGCGCAAAAGATTAGAGTGGGCATAGGGAGTGAGACTGCAGAAGTCTCTGCAGGCAAGAGCAGATATGACAGCCGTGGTACTCATATACTACTACTTGAGCTCCCAGTACGCTAACTTTGATGTCAACCAGATAACCCGCTCCTTCTTCCAGTCTCATTAAACTTTTCATTAAACTTATGATTATCTTGCTTTTTTCAATTCCATGTAATTTTTCATTGTAATTGTATTCGACTCTGATTGCATCTGTGGAGATAGGTGCAGAGGAAAAGGAGTGTGCATTTCCTTGAGGTCCAGACATCTGTAAATCAAGCAAAGTTGGAGCATACGTGTTTAGGGGTGTGTCTGGGAATGCGGGTGCCACTGGTGACATTTCTATCAGTGAAGAGTATAATGACTCAGGGGCAAAAATGGAGACATTTTTTTTTTTTTTTTTTTAGCTGAGCTTTCAAAGGGAAGCAAAACTCTGGGGAGACAGATAAGGTTTGTGTGAAAGTGTGCATTGTCGGGGATGTGGGGATGCTGAGCGCACATATACGAGTAAATGGGGCAGAAGTGAAATGCTTTGAAGCGTCGGGGTAATCCAGCGTAAACAGCAGTGGAGAGACAGACTGGGTTGCTCTGCTACTCCCAGCTACACAAGGGGAACACACACTTCATGGGACCATGGTAGAATATGTGCACATGGTTAGGATGTTGCAAGTGTGGAAGAACAGGAACAGGGCTGGCTCCTGGCATCAACACTCAATCCAGTTGCTTAGGGACACAACCACAAGGGGGCCACATGAATAATATACTGTGTGTTTAGAAAATAACCCTGAATGTAGTTATGCAGTTTTACCTCATTTCAGCACAGGGCGTCCTTCCTCTTTTGCAACAATATATATATATATATATATATATATATATATATATATATATATATATATATATATATATATATATATATATATATATATAGTTAGTGGTTGTGTGAAGCCATTTGAGGGGAAAAAACTGAGTTTGCTATTTTTAATCATAATGAAAAAAGAAAGTAACAAAATGATCCAAAGTTTACATACCCCCGTTTTGTGTATTGCCCCCTTTAGCATCAATGACAGCTTGGAGTCTTTTGTGGTAGTTGTGGAGAAGGTTCTGTATATAATCTAATGGTAAAGCGGCCCATTCCTCTTGATTATAAACTTTTGATTAGGGTCATTTTTGGTACTTTTTTTTCATCATGATTTTTCATCATGAAGGCGCAAACTCTGTTTTTTCCACCACAAATGACTTCACACAACTCCTAACCATGATTGAAAAAAACGTGTGTTATTTTTCATATTCTTTGAAAAATAGTTTAAAAAAACAAAAAATATTCTGCCAGGGTATGTACACTTTTGAGCACAACTGTATAGGCCCTTTAAGAGGCGGTGCGATGTTTTAATTTTTAAATTAAATTTAATTGATTTGCAGATTTGTATGGCTGAAATGTGCTCTATTTGGTACGAATTGAAAATCGTTTTGGCTTTTTTCTTGGAAACCTCATGGGTCCCTGATGCCTTTCTTTTTCAGCCCCACCTGGCCTTTTCATATGTACTTTTTTACTCTTACTTCCTCAGTAGTGTAACGCAAATACATTGGACTCGACCGACTTGAACTAGTGTTGTGTGCACTGTGGACCGGAGAGAGAGACGTGTAATGCAAACGTTCTTTGATTTCAGCAACTCTGTCACATGACAAATTGCATGTCTCAACTATTATAAACATCAGCCCAGGCTACTGCTGCAGCTCAGGTAAATGCGTTTAGGCCTATAATAGCTCAATTGTGAGAGCTTGTTATTAATAATAAATATCCATATCTCCCAAATAACAATGTGAGGATTATTTTGAAGTGATCCTTAAACCTTCAATAATTCCCTGACTCATAGGCGCCGATCCCGTGGGTGCTCCGGTGCTCGAGCACCCAGCCAAATCTTTGAGCACCCAGGCGAATTTACCTTGAATTCACAAAATGTCCAATTGAATAAAACAAGCGAATAATTAAAACTGTACTTCTCTCTCGCAACAGTCAGCCGCGGGTCCTACCATCATATACAAATGTGAATGTGACACTAAGCACTAAGTATCTGTAGCGTGGTCGAACGGTAACCTCGCCTGACTTTCATGCCAAAGGTCCCTGGATCGAGACACCCCTGTGACAATTTTACTTTCTTACAAATTATATTGCTAATACTTTATAGAAATAGAATTAAATCGGGCATATTGTTTTTCTATAATTCCAATTCATACGTCTAGGGAAAATATAATTTGGGCACGCGGGCAGTGTGTTGCTAGGTAAAAATCCTCACTGTCAATCAAATCCTTGATCTCATTATCAACATGATGCTCCGACGCCGTGTACGTAACTTCGGCCAAAAACAAAGCTCGTTTGCCGCCAATGGGCTAATGACCAAGAAGCTAATAAAACGCACTAAGATAACAATGGACAGATTTGTAATTAGAAAGAAATTGCATTTATCAGAAGATTCCACCAGCGAGGAGACTGTCTCCATTCATTATGAGACGGCCTCTACAACTACTTCTAGTGCCAACAATGGTGAGTTGCGCGCAGCGCACCAATGCATGTTTATTGCTTTCTCAAAAAATAGCCTCAGTCTATAAGATGATAGTAGACATTGCCAAGTAGCTTGCATTTCTGTTTAGGTAAATGTGAGGCGGTGTGCGTCACATGACAGTACCGGCTGACTGAGCACCCACGGGGGAAAACATAAATCGGCGCCTATGCCCTGACTCACATCCCAGTAATCATGGCCTGACTTTTGTGTGGCCCCTTCCACTGTAGCCGATTTTGAGTTCTTAAGCCCCCCCCCCCTTCTATCATCTCTAACAGCACCTACCTTACTCACTCTTTCTTCCACTAACATCCCACCTACAGCATCAAAGCCTCTCCACACCAGCAACTTCATCATGAATAAATTGCCAATTTAATATACATGAAACGAGTCCCCAATTCCCCGAACGGCACCAGACGATGGAAAGAGTAGAGGAGAGGAGGAGGAGCAGGAAAAACAGAAGAAGACGGGGAAAATAAAAAAGAGAATTCAATTATAATTTTTTTTGTGTGTGTCTCTATTAAGAACCAAAACCTCCAGCCCTCTCTCCTCACTTGGCAATTAGTGAGTTGTATAATTAACGAGGAGAGGCCAGCGCCACGCCACAGCCCTAATCACACGCACTTCTATCCGGGAGACTCAAGCACTGTTGCTATAATTTTGTTTCACATTACAAAAGGCTAATTAATCGATCATTCTCAGCCCGCCCCTGCTGAATCCCGGGCAAGTGTACGACAAAAAAATAATAATCTGAATCAGAGAAGTATACACGAATAATACGATTGAAGGAAAGAACAGACCTATAGCGGAATTAAAAATAATAACCTTGAGGGATACAATACATATCAGTATAACTTGTAGTCACTTTTAGACAACCTATATTCTGAATGCTACCGAGTGAATGGAAATGTTTGAGGTCAAAATCTGGACAGCGATCGCCGCGGTGTAGTGCAGGTCAATATCTAATACTTCATATCAGTTTAATTGTGCACTGAAATATAATGAATGGCCTTGTCTGCAGATTTCATTCTTGCTCCAAAAAACTTCAGAGATAGAATGTACAATTTTCATAAAAAGGTGAATGCTTTATCCTTGAACATTTTTGTGAGGTGGAGAACAGTATTAATAAACTGTCCTCCACCTCTGTTATCTTACCAGTGTGGAGGAGCAGAGCAGATTTCTATGGCAGCACGAGTCCTTTAACTGTGAATTGCAAATGTTTGGACCGGGCTTATATGTCTAATTATTGGACCTATAAGAAAACTGGCAGGAAATTCAATATAGTCTCAATATAGTCAAGTCTGTGAATCCAAACCCAACAAAACCAGTAAGCTTCAACATCGTAGACAAAACCTCTTAAATCGTCATTTGTTATTTCTTATAGAATTAAAAAACAAGGCCTAATGCCCTCCATCTGAAATTATTATATCAGGCAGACTGTAACTGACTTATTAACCAGCGGTAACTACATTTCTATGGACAAATAAATGAGGATCAGTTGAGAGGGAAATGCATGCATGTATTTTATATTTTGTGTGTTTGTGTGTCAGCTTGCATATAGTCTTAAGCTATGGCCCATGATGTGACAATGCTGACGGGTGCTGACGTTCCAATTTTTGCGTGAAAAAAAAATCCTGCATCAGGAGAAAAAGAGCTTGCTAGACTATCACTGATGTGTGTGTGTGTGTGTGTGCGTTTGTGTGTGTGTGTGCGTGTGTGTGTGCGTGCGTGTGTGTGCGTGCGTGTGTGTGTGAGGGGAGAAACGGGCAGAGAAACAGGCAACAATGAGCAAGGTGGGCCTATTGTTTTGCATATTCTTGTTAAGACAACCGCAGTTATGAGTAACACTGCATCAGTGTAACAGTATTCAGATTTAACCTCTTAACCCCCGCCTTAACCCAGTGCATTTTCTCCAGTTTGGTTTTACCCAAGTCCAAAAACGTCTTAAAGCCTGCAGGCCTTGTGTTTCCACGTGTTGTCGCCACGTTTTTGTAGTCTTTTTGTAGTTGCGTTTTTGTTGCATTTTCATCCTCATTTTCATCTCATTTTCGTCGCTATTTTGCCGCTTTTTTCAAGAAGGTTTTAGATTTGGGTAATGCCTGGATACCTGGATAATAACTGGAGAAATGGTTTGTGGAGTGGTTTTAAAGGATTGAAGTGCCATTCGGTTCTTCTTCTAAAATACTGAAAACCTTCGTTGTTACTAATGTATTTTAAGCAGCTCCAAGTCTGTCAAGTCATTATTCTTTCATAGGATCTTGGGCATTTTATGTTTTACAAACATTTGCTGCTGGTAAAGTGTGTATCCTGTGACAGAAAACATACTGTGCATGTGAGTTTAACATGCACAGGCATGGCAGACCACATAAAAAAAATAAACAATAAACCGAATGACCACATTTTTTGAAACAAGATCGAGCCAGAGCCCGATCTGAGTATCCATCACACTCCGGCGTCTCTCTGAAAGGCTGCAGAGAGGACGGCCCGGGGAATGGAGAAGGATAATGGGTCTCAAGCAAGGCCCGTTTACCATTCTGCACACAACAGCCCCAACACAGATGAGCTATTATGGATATTGATCATGGCTTATCAGTGGCATTGATTTGAAATGCAAAAAAAGCAAAACAATATTGGTTGAATCAAACCCTTTGAGGAGACTTGTGCACATTTTCAGACTTAGCTGTGACTTAGCTGGTAAAAGCAACGGTGTGCAAACAGAGTAAAGAAAAGTTAGTGGAAAGTAAACTAGGTTTTCCGGTACTCTAATGCATTAAGTATTGTCACTTTCATTCAAGAGTGACATTAAAATATGCAACACATTACATCAGTTCTGTTATTTTGTCTTTTTAACAATATTTACAATTACCATCAAGTGAGTTCCAGACATTACTTAGTGCAGTTTTCAATGGGAGAAAATTGGTGCGGCCCTCTAACTTGATTCAGGTTACTTATGTGGCCCCTCGTAAAAAATCAATTGCCCACCCCTAACCTAACATTCAAAAGCAAAAGAACAAAAATGCAATATTACAGACCTAAAAGCATTTATATAGAAATAAAACATATCCTTATTAAACAAACAAAACATAAAGAAGAAGGAATTTCTTGAAAAGTAAATGTTTGAAATGATTAGTATTATTAGTACGTTAACATTTGAGCAAATAATTTTGACTGTTCAATCGAAAGTGTCTTGGGGCAAAGAGAAGAGAAAAGAAGTTGCAATAGCTGTTGCAGAACCAATCAGAAGAGAATAGTAGGCCTTATCCTCAAAGGGCTTGAAATTGCAAATCATGAAATAAATGCAGTCATACCTTTGTATTAGCCTTTTACAAATGTGTGATCGCAGCCACACACACAGCTTGGAAGCTCACATGCGGAGTAAAAAAAAAAAAAAGAACAAAAAAAAAAAGAACAAAACAGACGTGGGACGATATGATGGCAAAAGTAATCAACGGTACCAAGAAGCGGAAGTACCTGTGTGAAAAACCTGCAGGATCGTTCTCTCTTCTGAAGCTGCAGATTCAGAAAATTGTGTCTGTTAGTGCAGTACCACATCTCATGGGCACACACACAGGAAAACTCAAGTTATTAACATTTCACAAAAACACAAAAATCTCTCGGCCTCAACAGTATCCTGCCACGTTCCACAGATTGTTTTCAACATTTCCTCGCTTACTGACTTTGCTGTCCTATCTTTCAGCATCTAGTGAATTGATGGTATTAATTACGATGCCACTAGTGCATAATTGGTCATTTTAGATTTCCTAATCAAAATTTGCATAATAAGCTGGCCTATTACTCAATTAGGTATACATAATTGGGTCATTACTGGAATGGGGGAACGTTTGCGTTTTCTAGAGAGAGCTTTTTCTACTAATTCAACCTTTAACAGTCCATTTGGTCAACAGCACAACACAGATGAATTGGTTGTGCTGTTCATTCAAGGCTTCTAATAGAGAGGTGAAGACAGGAGGAGAAATGAGGCAGCTACTGTCCTTGGGTGCACATGCACCATAAGTGCTGGCTGGGGTTGGTGGACATTGAATTCGATATGCTTAAAATGTAGAATACTGTGGGGAAGTGAAATGATTTGGATGGCTAAAATGTTGTAAAATGCATTTGTAAGATATAAAAGGTGTGTCCCCAGTATGTGTGGCACTAGTGTCATCCTAAAATTGTTGTTTTTGTATGCTCTTGTCTTTTTGCTCGGTGCAGCCTTGGTCACTAGGGATGGAAAAATATACTGTATACTCCAATGAATTTTGAAATAACTAGAATTACTGAAACAAATAGTTAAAATATATGTTATATATATTATATATATATATGTTATACAATTGTGAGCCACAGTGCAGCTCAGGTCAGCGTTTCTCTATATTCAAATGTTTATTTCTCATTTTGATAGTTGTCCACATTACATTTTATCATTATCCAACAGACTGTATTTAAAACAAGAGATTTTTCATGTGAACAAGGTATAGTTTTTGTTTTATGGGCTCCTGTGAAAGGTAACTTCTACTTGTGAAGAATTTCTGTCAGACCAAAGGCTCAGAACTGTTGTCATTTATCAAAAAATATTATTTCAAACTGTCTCTCTGTGTTGGCAATTTTCTTTCAAGTTTGCTTTTGTCTCATTTGTCTTTTCTGTCTACCTGGAGCTTTAAGTAAAAAAAAAGAGAAAGAGGAATAAATATCCCATTCCATCCCTCAAACGCAATGTCCTGCGCTCAGGCACAGCCTCTGTTCGGACGGCGTTACCTTGGTGAGACTGCGGGCGGCGCTGTCCTTGCCTCCGGGGGTCAGATTCCTGAGCTGAACATCCAGTAGTTCGACGAGCTGAGCCATGGCTCTGACTGTGGAGGGCACGTCTCCGGGCCGCAGTAAACCTTTAGTTTGCTCTGCCAGCTCTCGGGCCACTATGGCCGCTGTCTCACCTGAGCGCAGCTGGAACACGGGCAAGTAAAATAAGGTCAGATAGAGAAGTTGGAAGGGGACATGATTTATTTAGCTGGACATTTGAGCAACTTGTAACAAGTGTAAGTTCTGACACATAGGCTACACTTTGACCTGGGGAGTATCCCAGTGAAGTGCAACAGAAGATCTTGGGTTTTACTAAAAATAAATGGACTATTTGAGTATAACAAGGTAATCACACCCACACCTTTAGCTTGACCACTATGACAGCCATCAAAAAGGTTAAAAGTGAATGTCCAATGGAATGAGGTACACGTTACAAGTAGCAAAGGGAGGTTAGAGATAAAAACAGAGCAAATATGAAAGGACATGAGCAGAGACAGCCGACAGACACAAAAGTGCCGAAAGAAATGGAGAATTGAAAAGACGTCTGACGTGAGGGAAGACGACCGTAAAAAGTGAATTAGTAATACAGATAGCGAGGGATGCATTGTGGGTATTCCTGCAGCTTATGTGCTTTCATAAAAACATGTAAGGACATTTCACAGAAACTAGCTTTGCACTGCCCAATTCTTTCATCTTACACTATCTTACACACAGCCTAAACTGCCAACGTTGTACTGCATTCAGAGTGCAAATTGGATCCAGTATTTTCAAAGGAAGGACAATTCGACCGAAAACTCTAAACTAAAATAACAACTGTGCTGTGCAAAAGTAATTTAACAAGAATAAAACAAAATACTACTACTCTCACTCACTAAAATAATAAATAATTAGCCATCCTTTACCACACTGGGTACATGGGAGGAGGCTATAAAATGTCAGTGTATAATGCCCCCTTTCATATTTTTTTTACATTGTTAGAAACAAAACTTCTTCTCTGTACTTCGAATAACAATGTATTGCTGGGAGTACATCTATTTATGATCCTATTATGATGATAGTTAACAGTGACCTTATTTCCTTTCTCCCCGTAGCTACATACCGTCTCTTCCATGTGAGTTTAGGCTAACAAGTGGAGATGGATCGGTGGCCTAAATCTTTCCCTGTGGTCAGTGTCCCTTCATGCGTGACGAAACAGCTCGGGGAGTGTATCCATAGAACATGTAGCCTTAAACTCTGCTTCTTCTGCTACTTACTTTCTGCATGATGTGATTGACCCAGGGCGACGTGCAGTTGCTGAGGTCTGGGCCTTGGGGGTCCCAGTAACCCAAATGGGACATGCACATGTACGTAGCCACGCCTGCAAGACCAGCAAACGGCACACAGAGTCAGACAATTTGTGACATTCGGCGGCATTGTATCGCAGTGAAATGCCCCTGCGCTTATTTCAACTGCGAAAACGGAAGGTAATTTATGCATAATAAGAGGAATACCGTGTACTGTACATGCTCATTCTGTGGTTAGAGCAATTCATTATAATTATCTACATTTATTTGATGGTTCAAAGCCAACTCAGTAAGGCTCACTCAGGTCAGACACTCGACCTTGTGGATCACCAATATTAAAAAGCATTACAACCGTCACTCAATGTGACGTGATCAAACATGCATCAGATGAGTTCAATATTAGTGTTTTTTAGTAGCAATTTTCTAATTGCCCGTACTTTATTTACAAATATTATATGTACCAATAATTCATTTATTACAAGTGATTGTTACTATTTCACGGTCAGATTTTTCTAATCCAGTGGTAATAAAATCTAGTATGTAAACTTTAATTAATGTGTGACTCAAACGCAAGGTAAAATATAGATTTAGTACCATCTATGTGTAGGCTCAAAACTGGATGTGCTATATCCAATCCAATACAGCTTTATTTATAATGCACTTTAAAAACAACATGGTTGAAACTATTACCCAAACTGCAGTGGACTGAATAAGGCCCAAGCTCCTCCCAGGAGGAGAGAACCAAAACTTTCCTACTCAAGTTGTTTACAGTATCACTCACTTTTATGACCTTAGAGCTAAGAAGAAGCTTCTGTGATTAGAAGCTTAACGCCTCCAACTTTACCAAAACCCAGTCCAGTTGATGATTTAACCTTTTCTACTATGGATACTCCCTGGATGAATGAAAGCCTTCACAAACATATTGTTAGGGTTGTGTAATACTGGAGATGTTTGTATTTAATTAATGACACCAGAAGTACATCTTCAATATGCACGAGCCTCTAACTAGATTGCTAAAAGTGTACCCCTTTGCTTTGAGATTAGCTTTGAGATTTGACTTTGAGAGCTAATGAATGATAAAGATTATCAATAATGGATTTAATTTAGATAGTGCCTTTCTAGGCACGCAAACTCAATTAGATTAGTCTGTTATTGTTCCACTCCACAGTCTACAGGTGCAGATTCTGTAGATGCAGTCTTGGGGAAGACTGACACACATGTGGCAATAGCACCAACAAATGGTCTCTCAAAGACAGTAGGGACACACTTTAGAGTCTTGCTAAAAGGATACGAAGGCAGAGTAAACTCAAGGACTACAGAATAAATTATATTAATAAAAGGGCCTTTAATTCAGTGCATACGCAGTTATTTAGAATTAGAAGAATATTCACTGAAGAAATGAGTCCACGTTTTTGCTGTTCTTCAAGTTCTACTTTAAATAACTTTGAGAACATCCAGTAAAAATGTACAAGTCAACCTACAGCCTTGCCATTGAATGGTGTTCTTACCCAGAGTCCCCACCGGACAGGGCTGCTTGGCGAGCTGTCCTTGCTGTGTGCGTGGCCAGGAGATGTCTGCGGTGATGCGGGGAGTGCAGAAGTCCTGGGGGGACATCACAGGAGGCTGGGGGACTGCTGGGGCAGGGACCACTATCGGTGGTGAGCGTTCAGGGCCTTTCTGGTTTATGCCGGGGATTTGGTTGGAGTCAGAGGAGGAGCCCCCTGCTGGGATAAGCATAGGTGGACGTATGGTGGTGGTGGTCCGGTAGCGTTGCCCTGGAGATGTAGTGAGAAGCGGCCGAGGCGTAGTGTAGTACGGTGGGGCACGGGTGGTAGTGGTGCGACTGGTGGAAGAAGATCCTCCACCTCCCCCTCTGTTTGGGGGCATCACAGGGGGACGAAAGTCTGTAAACAAAAGACACAGGCATTAACTTCTGACAAAAAGGTGTTGTTCAACAAAGCTGTTGTTTTGGTTTACGGTGGATTTTTGATGAGCCAGGGATCAGTGGACAAAAGTTCAATATCGATTTTCAGGAAGTAAAAGAAACAACAAATGTTCAAGTCACTCTCTGTGTTGAAGCTTAACCCAGACGATACTGTAAAGACATTGATTTGAGTCATTATTTTATAACACTAAGAATGATAAATCCTTATTGCCTTGTACAGTGATTTCCAAAGGGGGGTCCGGGGCCCCTTTGCAGTGCCTATGAGGCTCACCAGGGGGCCCCGGACTCTGGGAATATTTATACAGGTTATGGGCTGGACTAGCACAATGGCTGCATTAAAGACATACTTTTCTCAACCTTGAAAATGCATTCAATCATATACCTGCCTTGCCTTTATTAAGTGCCTTCAACATCATATGCTCTATAAGCCTCAGATCAACAACACTTGCCTTTTTACGCAAGGTCATGTGACCATCCTATGGGACCTACAGTGTGCTGCTTAACGTGGCGGAAAAAAACTGTCTCCAGTGTCATGCATTACTCATAACATCATGACATCACCACAGACAGGAACAGCTCTTAAATGCATAATTCATTGTAAAATAAAAGTCTTGTACATTCAAACAGGTGCGGCCCAGGAATAGCCTTTTATTTGCTGTAGTCCTTTATGAATGGGTGGAAGGTGAGAATACAATTTAACATATTGTAAATTACTTCCCTGTATTATGTTTACAAAATAAACCAATTCCAGCATCTGTGGAAAAAAATAAGTTCTTGGGAACACACTGTAGATTGCAATTGCCACAAACCAAAAGCATGTCGGACAGTCTGTAGTGATGTAGCATTAATATTGGGTAATTTAAAGGTTTATTCCGCTATGCTAACTTTTACACCTGTTCAATTCCCCCCCCCCCCCCCCCCCAAAAGGTGAATGTGTCACGTAATCAACGGTGAGATTGGCACAATACGTGTACTTTGTTTGCGCACGGATAATTGGTGTCAAACGGTGTCTGCGTTTCCTGGTGTGAACAGAATAAAATGAACAAATTATATGCAACCTCATAAAACCTCACCACTATAAATAGATTTTTTTTTTTGTCTGCCCATGCCCTATTTGCAAGAAACCAATCCAAAAAAGCTGATTTTGTGTCTGAATTCTGTAAAACTGCTTGAGTTATACCGTCAGAAAATCCTTTAAGCCAAGACAGTTACAATCCAGTTATTGTAAAATGCCAGCTGGAGTGTGTTGCCTTGTGGTCCAGACGCTGAAGTAATAGATGCAGAGGGAAAATGCTCTGTAATTAAAGGGGAACGCTGTACAATCCAACGGAAATGCTAATTAAGAGGATTAGTTATTGGCTCAATAAATGTTGGTATTTAAACTAAGGTGAATGTAATGTTTCCATAAAACACAGCCTATAAGTTTTATAACACTTTATCTGTTGATTATTTATTTATTGTTAATGCTGGCAATATTATAACAAATAAGTTAATTGTGTAAACAACACACACATCTGTTTGGAGTCCAGGCTTGCTGCTTTGGCGTCTTACAGCATTGTGTGGGTAAACTTGAGCCGCCACATTGCCTTCTCCTTCTAAGTTTAATTAAGGACTCTTCTTCTTCTCCTCCCGGTGTATTTCCTTTCTCTGTCTGTCTGTCCCGATGACTGACAGCCCGGGTAACATCTCCGCTCCTCCTGTACACTCTGTTCTCCCCAACACACAACCGCAGCAGTGCCTAAACTGTGCCACTTCCCGAATCACCGTCGCTCTCTCCTCCGCCTCATGCATTCTCCACGGAACATTGCCATCAATCATGCGTGGCAGCGGTGGCCTGGGGACTAGCTGTCAATCTGCATGCGCCCCTGTGTATGTGTGTGTACCGGAGTAGTTACGAAACTGGGATGTGTCTATCTCCTGGAAGCTCTATTAGAGGGTACTGCCACAACAATGGAAGAGTAATAGCGCGCGTGTGTGAGAGACTGAGGTTGATGCCTGGTGTCATTTGAACTGCAGGGATGGCGACTCTGCAGGTGATGTCGGGCAAAGGGGGAGATGTGAGGCACGCGGGAAGAACTGTGGCAATAAACCATCCTATAGCACTGGGAGGTGTCCTACTTCCGCAGCGATTCTCTTTCATTTCCTTCAGCTTTATTAATCCCCTCGGGAAGATTTAATTGATGGAAAGTCAATGGTTTACCTGCCATTCACAGTTTAAGAAGTGGAACACTATGACAGTCAGGCAGGCGTTCTTGAGAATATCCAAGACACACACAGTGGAAACAGTATCACAACATGTACCGTATTTTCCGGACTATAAGTCTTACTTTTTTCATAGTTTGGCTGGGGGGGGGGGGGGGGGGGGGGGGGGCGACTTATACTCAGATGCGACTTATGTATCAAAATATACAATTGCACACGTTTGTTATTTTCACACTAGAGGGCGCTCTAGGCTTGTGTACTAGTATCCGCTACTCCTGTACCACTGAAGAGTTAAAAGATGGTAATCGAGCAGCAGAAAGAAAGTGAGCGAGAAACTTGTGAAGGGCTGGCGAAAAGCGGAGGTTACTCTTACTGCAATGAAGAAAACAGGAAAATCTCATCGCGGGCTAAACGCTCGAAGTCCGCAGCTAGAGGGACGAGTTTGCAAATGAGAGCTTAAACAACGTGATTGTGAACGGTGCAGTTACGCCTCCATGCAGTTGCCAATGGTGCGACTTATACTCCGGAGCGACTCCATTTAGGAGACAGTTACGGCATAGCAATAAAGTACTTGACAAATCTACTCGTAGTAATTGCACCAGTGCCTATAACACACCAAAATGCTGTCGTAGTAGTAGTAGCCTTGTTAGTAGTGATAGAATTAGCAGTGTACGCAGCAGTATGGAGAGTCTATTTACATTAGCATTAATTAATCATTCAATATACAGTCCTGACATTTACAGCTGATATGATTGCCTCTTCCTGCCAGGCTCCGCTCCTGTCTGCAATTCTATCAGATCCTTCCACATTTCACTTTGTGTGTCTGCTTTGAATAAGAAATCACGCTGTAAAGTGAAGTGTTCATCAAAGGGGAGATGCAGAAGGAAGATGGTCTGACATAACAGTCTCATGCAAGATTGATGCGGCAAAAGGCTGGAGAAGGCACTCCCCATGGGAACCGACACATCTCGCTGCCTTGAGGTTTGGGCTAGACTTGGATAACCGGGCTGCAGCAACGTTGAATGTCAACTAACCTGAACGCTGCACTCTTTAGATGCCGCGGTGTAAAGCCGATGGCAATAAGCCACAAAATAAACTCAGGGAATGCCTTAAATAGCTCAGATGAATATGTTGTATTGACTTCCTGATGTTAAAGTTTCATACGAAGGGACTGAAATGTTTTATTGTGGCTTGAGTCTTTTAAACTGACAACAATCATGCCACTGTGTTTGAATGACACAAATAAATATTGAACATAAAACAGGTCAAAATATGATGACTCAGAAACTCGACCATAGAACTCTTAGCTTTCTATGGAGGTTTTTTTTCTGTGATTTCGAGTGAACTATTCTGCACATTGAGCAGTGACTGTGACTGATTTCTGAAAAATCTGATAAGTGCAATCCAATTTGTTTTGGTTTGTTTTTAGTCAATATTCAGTCCACGGTGAAAGGCATTAACATTTGAAAACATAGTGGAATGTAAAATGCATAGTGGAATGTAAAATGCTAACCACGAATCACAGGCTTTTGATGAGGTGTTATCGCAGGTTTTAAATATCATATATAGTAACTCCCTGCGTGGACACTAGACAGGATATATTGTTCTTTGCAAAGGACATTATATCATCTCATTAACGGCAGCTTTGCGATTCAAATCTTATCTGTCATTTCAATTGGTGATAATGTTGAAGCTGTAGAGTACGATGGCATGCATTATACTGTACTTACCAAAAACTGTATAAATGTAGGCATGGCCTTGCAACGAGAGGCCTTAGCGGCAACGATGATTTTTCTTTTTCTTGCTGCAGTGAACTGGCTCTCTGCCCCAAGGACCACGTCCAGCCTTATCATGAATTATTTTGCTCAAGGTTGTACAGTTAGGCTTGATAAAATACAGCGCATATTTTATTATTTGGATACTTTCAAAACACAAACTGCTCAAATACAGAAAAATGCAAATCTCATGCATTAGTCATAAGTTTAGGCTCTGCTAAGGATAAAAAAACAAAGTAAAGGCGCAAAATGTATGGTCCAAAAACTAGTATAACGACTTGACCTACTGCAACAATCTCAAGCGACACAGAATCAGAAACATTTTGACTCCCATTGTCAGTGGAAAGGCGTTCACAAATAAGGGGCTTTCTTTAGTGGAATGGTTCAAACATGAAGCACAGATTAATAATAATAACATAAGTAAAACCAAGAAATAAAAGAAATAGAAGAAACATTACAAACAGGTGTGGGATACTTAAGAATACCAGGGGATCAACAGTGTTAAGCAATGATGAACATTACTCTATATTTATTGAATCTCAAGTATAGCACTCGCTTTGATCTGTTCTATACTCAACTTTCCATCTCTATGGTAACACTTCATACTCCATCTGTTGAGGTGCTTTAGATCATTTATTTACAATCTTAATGTTAAATGTGTTGTTTATAAAAAACATTCCTCCAGCTTCTATTGTACAATCCCCAGTGCTACATTGCATGTGTATTTGTTTGGTGTTGTTGACTCCTCAGACCGGCAGCGTGCTTGGGGGCAGGTGAGGCAGTGGCATTGTGCCGGTGGACATGTCAGTCCACTGTCACTCAGGCCCGTAAAGCCGCACATGATCATCTGACATCCAGGCCCATGCAGCATATCTACAAACACTCTCTGCTCTGACTTGTTGACTCCAAAACCCATCCACAAAGGAAACAAAGCAAGAGGAGTGGGACTTCAGAGAGAAAAAAAGGAACTCGAGATGAGATTGAGGTGCATCTCAAAACGTAAAAGGCATCGCAATGAGTATTTTCCTCACCCACATGATGTTGAACTCTTTGAAAATGACAACAACACAGTATTGTATTCATGCCTCAACTAATCTCGACTAATCCTTGTAATTCAGTGTGAATGATCAGGTAAGACATACAGTATTTTGGTTAAAATGCTGAAAAAAAATAAAGCAGGTTTTGAATTTTGAACGAGGCAAATCTCTCTAAAGGGCTATTAGTTACATGCATAGAGTTAGTACATGTAATTAATTATGAACTGGATGACAGTGAACCAGTTTTGTCCACTGAAACATGAATTTCTTAAAGCCTTCAATGCATTTCCACTACAATAATAAGAATCTGGAAAACAGTATTTGGAACAATTGACAATGAATGTGAAAATGCATGTCTGGATTCATTTTAATCTAAAATCATAACTCAGTTTTGAATTTATGCAAGGTGCAAACATATGGCACATATTTAGTGCATGTTCGAATCTGTGTATCCAGAGCATAAGTTAAAGCAGAACTAAGTAATGTGTTTACCTTAATAAATCCTTTTCGTAGTCCCTCTGGCGGTAATACGGTAATAAGTTTTGATGGGATGATTGGGGGTCTTTCATCTTCCCCGATGTCTCTGGCCAGAAAACCACCCTTGCAACTTTCCCTGCACCGAGCCGGAGACCCAATACACAATAATGGAATCACGAAGAAGAAGCTAACAGACTAACGGGCAAAGCTAACTGTGGGATAGCGCCAGTTTAGCAGTATTTACAGCCAGGTTTGAGGGAAAAAATATCTCCATTGTGTAATTGAGTTGTGGCACAATGTACAATATCCCTCTCGCCCTTTGTCTTTTCTGTCAGCGTAGTATTTACTCTCATGGACAATTAATTAGTAAAAAAAACGCAACATGCTACAACACCTGCAGTGGCGCTTATGGACTCTAGGGGCATGAGTTACTTAGTTCTGCTTTAAAAGCCTTGATAAATTTGATCATTTCAAACGTTAAAAGCATTAACAATATAATATTGTTAACACATACATTTAACTGAGTTAAACCCCTCCTGGAACCGCCACCTTAACGTGGTGGAGGGGTTTGAGCGCCCAAATGATCCTGGAGCTCTGTTGTCGGGGGCTTCATGTCCCTGGTAGGGTCTCCCATGGCAAACAGGTCCTAGGTGACGGGTCAGACAAAGAGCGGTTCAGAAGCCCCTTATGAGAGACCAACAGGCCCGGTTAGAACCATGAGGCCGTCCTTCTGTGGACCCACCACCTGCAGGAGGAGCCATAGAGGCTGGTGCAATGTGATTTGGGCAGCTCCAACAGCTGCCCTCACGACCGGCAACGGAAAAGTGGAAGAAAATGGATGGATGGATGGATTTAACTGAGTTAACCATTTAACTGAATTAACCATTGATACCAATATTTTTTTGGGGGCACATTCAATGCACTTATTGCCTCTCCCATGTTTTCCAAATATGCTATGCTAAACAGTAGGGATGTATGTATCCACAGGAGTAAGCGCCAAAGATAATCTGACTTGAGGGTGCAGGGCTTTCGAGGCTGGTTTCGAGCACAGACATCCAATTGGGCTGCATCCTGCGATAAGACATTGGCCCTATGGCTCAACAACACACGCATTTGAGCGCACACAAGCTCATGACAAGTTGCTCGAACCCCACTGATAAAACAGAGCGACGCACTTCAAAGCTTGATACTCTGAGATAGAAAAACAACCTCAACTAATAGAGCCTCCCTCAAAATGGCTGCCAGGCACAGCCACGTTCCAAAGTCTTCCGCGCACACTTCTCCGGCCGGTTGCATGATAACATAATAACATTGCATCTCTACAAAGGTCTGAAACACTTTCAGCAGGTTCTATAATGCCAATTGCACACAAATTAAAGGGAAGTTCCTTCATTGGAAGCAAAAAAACAACTGTGAAAATGATCCTTTAAGTGTGTTTATATATATGTATAAATATATCAGAATACCACTTTTGAGACTTGATCGGTGCACTTTGTGGTGGCGTGTCTTTGCATCTTTACATTACGTCCATGAAGAAAAGGAGGCACAATGAAGAGGGCAAGGCTTTCAACAAATAATATAATGGCTCCTTTTACATTCATTCATAAAAGCACAGCATATCGCTATTTGTGGGCATATTGCACCTCATTTTTTTAATTTGAAATTGCATTATTTTCAGTACTAGGGCCCCAAGTCAGAGTGTGTGAGTAAAAAATGAAAATGACTCAGGGGCAAACGCTTGGTAAAATAATGCAGTTGTCTAAAAAATACTCATCAGCTGTAAGATGATTCAGACATACCACGTGCCAGCAGAGGGTGCAAAGGGTTTGCTCCGGTAAACAGAGCAGCAGTGCAAAAACTAAGACAAACATGCTAATCAGCACGGGTGAAAGGTTTGCCCATAGACACGACCTGAACAAGTTTGGTGAAGCTTTCTGGACTATAATATTCAAAGAAACGTCTGTGTGACATCTACCAAAGTGTGGGCTGGTAAGTCGCGGAGGATGGAGACGGACTGAATATGCAGGATTGACTGAAACATGCGCGAACAAAACAAACACCAAAAATGTTTCCGTAAGTAAATTTAGCTTAAAAGAAGCTTCTGCCATTATGCTTTTGCCATGTGGCATTTCAAGTGCTCAACATTTTAACACACTGATATTAATAGTGTCTGCAGTCAAGCCTTTGCCTCCAATTCCTGTGAGGCGGTGGGTTTCCCTTTCCTCCCTGTTGTTCAGCCTGGGTCTGCTTAATTTGCCAATCTGCCGTTTGGCACAGAGGATGCAGTGAGCAGGCCAAGAGCACACAGCCCACCCACCAGGCAGGGATAGTCCAATCGATAAGGACACACTGTAGGCAGGGAACAGGTGCACCCCGCTCACTAAAGCCGAGTGGGTGCTCCTCTGGGACCAGGGTGTTGTGGTCTATTTATGAGAGTAGGAGATAGGCACCGTGGCGGATGGACCAGGAATAATATAGTGGCACTGAAACAAAGGAGACACAGGGAGGTATGTAGGCCAATGTGTGTGTGGTGCAGTGGGAATCTGGAAGGACAGCATCATGTTTTTTTTTACCAATAAACCAATCCTTGTGTGACGTACTGGGGCCTAATGCAATTACTGCCCACACACCGCAAGAAAAGCCACAATATTTGTACCACGAAGAGTGGCAATTAGCATTAATAACAAGCACTTTCTTTTACTTGTATTTATGAGCGCGGTAATCCCATTTATAACTAGATTTATTACACACTGTCCCAATTGTCCAGGTGAAAACAAGAAACACGTTCATTTCATGCTAATAAAATGTTTCATTCTAAATTTGGAGGTTGGGGGAGAAATAAAAGGAGAGAGCTTTCAGATATGGTTAATACGATTACAACAATTTTTACTGCGGCTACTAAAGTTTGCAACACTGCTACTATTGTTACGGCGATGATATTACTGTTATAATCTGCTGTGCTACTACTTCAAGTGCTACTGCAAATACTATGTTTTGTTTTGAGAAAAATGTTCGACTGCTACTCAAGCTAATTTGGGTTTGAATGGGGATCTGCAAATCTATGAAGGACATTTCCTATAAACAAATCCTGGAGTGGTTATTTAAGTCTGCTGAGGCCGAGTGCAATCAGTGCTCTGGTGGAAGAGGGTCTCGGCTCCCCAACCGTTAGCCCTGGTTATTGTCTCCACTTTGGCTTGCTTGCTTTCAGCATTTCCTGCCATGTTGCTTGATTGCAACCTTGAGCCAAGATAAGGGAGGGGGCGGCGGATGGAGTAAATAAGTTGAGAGGCTGAGGGGGTTAAAACAATACATTCTCTATGCTTGACTTCCTTGAGGAAACGGGACTCTGTGATTCAGGCCATTAAGGGTTCAAGGGTGAAGCTCTAAATTTCCTTTAACTGACAAGAGTGGCGAGAGAGGCAAGCGGAGGTCATCCCACTAGAAGTGCTTTTGAATAGATTACAATGCCAATCACTGATTACACTGCTATTAAGATGGAGGATATGACTTCTGGCACTGGACATTTGGCTGACAATGAGCAACAGTCAAACAGATGAGAGTTTTATGAGCGCACGAGACTTTATGGAGTTTACGCATTGTCTTCCAATATTATAGGATCAGCAGCTTGAGCAAACTATCCATAACAATAAAAGCCATGATAATAATGCGCTGAACATTGTACACAAGCTGTTTCTGCAAGGGGGTAAGAAGTAACTAAATAATGGGACTCTTTAGTGGACTGAGGAGAAAAGGATAATTATTTAGATACAGTATCACAACATGGAACCAAATCTATAAACTTCAGCGTAATTCAGAGAAACTGCTACAAACGTTTACCAGCACTTTTCAAATTGCACACACCTTGCACACACAAATGTCTTCATCATTTTGGACAATGTATTCAACCCTTAGTTACAGTTGGTGGTGGAAAGATACTTCTACCATAGCCACAACTGTCGTGAGGCAAACTGCTGGCGAGGTGGCATACAATAAAGAAAGTGAATTACTTAAAGGTGCACTATACAACTTTTATGTAAAAAAAATAATAATAATAATACTTGATATTAGTGCGTATTTGACCTTTCATTGACCCAGCGGCTGCATGGGTGGTTAACTTTCCATCCCGGTGCCTTCAGGATCATTTTTCGGATTCCTGGTAGGTTTTCGGAATGTAACACTGGAGACGGTTCGATAAGCAGTGAAAACCAAAAAAACAATTGATCTTGGAGCGTCTTATGGGCCACTGGGATGGTATGTAAAGGTGCTAAGCTAACCACCCAAGCAGGCAGTAGGTCACTGAAAGGTCAAATAAGCACTAAGATCAACTCTTTTTATTTAAACATAACAAGCTTAGTGCACCTTTAACTGCAATAAACTTTTACGAATTAGACACTTGCTGTTGTCAGTGTCGTCTGCTGTCAATGCTTCTGTAGCATATACCACATACACTTAACTTAATGCTGCTACTAATTCTAGTAATAATATTGTGTACTTTTTGTGTAAATTACCATTTTGAACTGAATACCAACACTCAAACACAGACTGAATCTTTTGGCTGTGTTTTTCTCATCTTAGATCCCTGTGCATGAATAATTTTCGCGACTTTTGTTCATGAACAAAAGCTTTGCAACTCCAAACTTTGGCGTTGCAGAGTGTAGGTAATAAATTATTCAGCTATACATCTCGCCTTTTTATTACTCATGTTAGAAGACAATGTGCAAAGCGCGAGGAACCCCAGGCGGCACCAAATAAGTCGGTGAGTGTATCTTTTTGTAACGTACTCGCACATGCAGCAGTGCCATTGTGTGATGTGGGAAAGCTGTCGGTAGAGCTTTTAAACAGGGCTGTGAGAGATTGAGTACTCGATAAAGCTGCTGACCTAAAGAGAAGGACACGTGAGAAGGGAAGGGGAAACTTTGGGATTCCTGCCATTGTCAGCCCCATGAGTTTGTGTAAGGGGAGAAAAGAGGAACGGGGAATTTAATAGACAACAAAACAGATGGGGCGAACAATAAGTGTGGAAAGGAGCCACTCATAAGAAGGAGATGGAAATTTTAGAAAGATTATGTTCAGCTGATTGAGGACATGGAGCTTAAGTGACTGGGAGTGAACTACATCTGTCAATACAAAGAAAATGGCTGCCATAAATAGACTCTGTGGTTGATACTTTAACCATTTTTTGAAGCATAATCTTTACTTCTAAAATGTATCTAAGTATGTGTCTAATTGGTACTTTGTGACTTCTATTCCAGTTATAGGTCCACAGCAGCCCACTTCCTACATCATTTTGTTTCTGGAAACTGAAATCTTACTGTAATCTGTGGAAAATGTATGGGAAAAAGACAGAATAACTTTCACTTAAACTTAATCTATTGCAATTTGTTCCACATTTCCAAGTTCTCGCCAACACACATGTTATTAAAATGTGTTAATTAATTTCACTCTTCAGGGAACATCGGGGAAGAAATCAGGTCAAAAACTCCAAAGGACTAGAGCTAAACTGCCTTGTCGCCTCACTTTCTAAATAATGAGAAAATCATGCAGTTGAGGTAGTTAATTTATTCCTTGTCTTTATTGACTGAGGGAGCGCGGCGAGGTGGGCAGAGTAAAGAAGCCAGGCCTGCATCGATTGTATGTATTTATCTTCCCCTGGTCAGCAGTCTGGCTTGTTGCTGTGCACTGGAGGTCATTCTCCACATTGAATCCCGATTGATCTCGTCTTTAAAGCCTCCCGAGACAGCCAGCCAGTGCTCTATTATGAGACTGATCACACTCTGGGAGCAATAAACACATAAGCATACTCATGAATAGACAAACACCAGGCTATTGTGGAGCGCAAGTGCATTAGCGCACTCAGGAAACACATCTCCTGATCGGTGGAAATAAAGTTTAGCACCGGTCCTGCCTGTAATGCGTTGTAAGCGCGCCTCCTAACTGCGTGTAAGAGCATGTGTTAATTCGGACATCATTTAATAAGGCCCGGCCAGACCGCGCCGACCACTCCATTGGAAAGGTGCTGAGAGGCAATTACCATGAAGATAGGCCCGCAGGCTCCCGGGGCATCAGGTACGTATTTCAAACCAAGAGCAAGGATGGAGGATAACTGCTCTGGAGACCTGTGGCGCTCTTGGTGCTCAGGAGAACACCATGCACACATCAAGTCATTTTGAAACAAGATAAAAATAAAAAAGACCCTATTACATTTTCAACATGCATGATGTAAAATTTCAAAACAAAAGATGGTTTAAATAACTGAAAACCATCTATAAGGGGTTGAATAAGGTGAAACTACACTTAACAGAAGCAATACCACCAGATGAAAACATTTACAAGTACTGTTTGGAAGAAACAAAGTAAATCAACGTAAACTGATGTGCCACCAATCATTGTTTGAATCAATTATAGGTAGAGGTTGACCAATATTTGGGGATTTTACAATATCGGCTGTCGGCTGATCTAGCGCCAAAAAGAGCCGATATCTTCGGGACCAAAAGTGATAGAGACAAGTTTCACTGAACCTCCGTCAATATGGGCATGCTGCATGATGACGCACAGAACCTGGAGAATGTGATCGCTGTGTTAGTTTTACCTCTGCCACGGCAACAGTAATTAAAGCTGGGACAGAAACTAGGATGGAATCACCTAGAGTAATAAACAAAAATCGGAAACTGCTGGAGTGGCCAAGTATTTGTTTTTACAGGATTATAGACCAGACATTTGGAGAAAAACAGCCAAAAATACACAAAATATCGGCCAAAAATATCGCTATCAGTCAATAACAATCCCCCAAAATTGGCATTGGCCCATATCGGTCAACATCTAGTTTCAGGTTATAGGATTGATAAAGAAAAATTGCAATGTGGTGCAAAATGATTTACAAAAGGGAATAGTGTGGTAAACTTCACTTACAGTTAGCAACAGGATAATATATCTGATGCTCTCCGGCCTGTCAGCCGTAATGAATGTGTATTGTGTTTGTAGCCCCATGAGGAGGCTGTAAACATTAGGCTGACATATTACAACCACAGAAAGTTAGCATTAGTAAACACAGCCTAATTACTGGCTATGTTGCACAGGCATTGAGAGTTGCATTCTTGCCCGCAAAACAAATAGAAAATCAGTCGTAGCCCATTAAGTGTACAGCTGCTTGACATGTTGTAAATATTTAAATACTCTTTTGTCTTTAGGTCTTTACAATGTTAGCCCAGCGCAAACTATATGCAGAATAAAATGGATTCCTGATTCCCTGAGATTGTGCAAGATCATCCACATTGGTTGTTTCTTACATTCACTCACAGCTGAGAGAATGCAAAACTACTGCTAAAAGATCTAAATAACTTTGCAGGGCTTGTGAACTGTAAATAATTTACTTGCACACTCAGCAGGGCCGTCTCAAAATGAATACTTAAAAAATAAAAGAGTTCACGACAAGTTGAACATGTGTTTTGAGTTTTCCGCCTTGTCCAGTATAAAATATATTATGTATCCTTCCTGTCTCCATACAGGCCTGGCCGTACGAAGAATACATTATGATTGGTCAACAGTAGAGGAAATGTAAGTGATGCAGGAAAGACCGAGAGGCATTTACTGTGTCAAATTCACAATAATATCATTAAAGACACCCGCAAGTGTCATGACTCACAATAAGATGTCTGTGTGCCAGAATGGAGTAGCTGAAACCTTTACATTAACTGTACAACAACTGTACAGCATTCAGATGCTTTTTCCCCATAAAATAAATAAAAATATATGTATCCAGTGTCTATGTACCACTGACAGGGTCACACTTTAAGAACCAGTGCTAGATGGATGGGTGTAAAGGAAAACTTACAGCACTGACAGCACTTCTCCTAAAATGTATATAATATCGCTCTCAAGTACATCTTGTGGGTTTAGTTATTGCAGGTCATATACAATGTAATTCATCATTTGCATAATTATTAATGACCAAATAATTTAATGCAAGGCTCTCATTTTGTCCAAAACATAATAGACATGCCTATACTTCTTAATAAGGCTAACACTACAGCATTTCTCTAAATAAATATTAATTATATCGTAACTGCACCAAACCGAAAAGTGAGATGGCTCCTATTGTCTACAACTGCTGGCACTACACTGATATGGCTTTACTAACTAAAACCTGCCTCTTTTTGAGAACTTTATTGTCTCAATATGGAAATGTTGTCTTTTGACTGATCCTGACAACCTGTCAGGTGTAGTGGAGACCCCAGTGGGACTATGTCCAAATCTTTAGCTTAGATTTTGGTCAGTAGGCCTGTACTATGCATGTTCCAGTTTTACATTAATAATGTAGCAGTTTTTTCCTTAATCTTTGGTAAAGAGAGATAAAGGACTAGTGGTGGCCTTACCGTTGTTGCCAAAGTCTAGCGAGTACTTGACCACGTGGTAATTATTCCACACATAGAGCAGGTTGTCTCGGGGGTTGTAATCCACCGCGGCGATGTACTGGTAGGAGTTTGGGAAGGGTATGTTCACAGTCATTTCTTTGCTCTTATCTGTATTGTACATGTAATCGATCTTGTTCCCTGTCCCTTCGTTATCGTCATCTTCATAAACAGTTTTCACCACATACAGCACCCCGCAGATCATGAACGCATTGGAAGCCGTGCGTTTGTCATAGTTTGTGTCCCAGGAACCTTCGATTCTTAACGTGTACGGATTGAGCTGGCTCACAACAATTCTGCCGTTGTTTTGCTCAGTTGCATAAATCACCCACAGCCCGTTCTCGTCCACGGCCAGGTCAATGTCCGACTTGCCTCCCCAGCGGTATGGAGACGTATCGTGATAGTTAGCGTTAGCGATTATAGCCTCTCCGCTCTTGATGCGCGTGCGCAGGTCAAACTTTACAATATTTCTGGTACGTTCTTTGTTGAAGAAAAGTGCCCCATCGAAGACAACAAAACCAGTCCCGTCGACGCGATGGGGCAGTTTGTAAGTCGTGGTGGGACGTCCTGCGATGAAATCCTCTTTAGAAGAATATTCGGTGAGAGTGTCGGTGCGGTACGGTGTCCAGGGCATGTAATATATCTTGTTGGAAGCCTGGAGAGGGTCTTTGCACCAAGCTCCAGACTGGTGGTCCGACTCGAAGAGGTGTTCGCTCTGATAGACGCCGCGCAGGATCCCAGGGCAGAGAAAGACTGTCAGAGGAAAAACGAGACGAGAGAAAAGAGTTTTTAATTAGATAACATAAAGCATCTTCATACTAAATCAACACAACTTCATATTTCAGGCTCTGTATCATCGACTGCAACTCCCACTACTATTGCTAGATGTACTTTAATGTGTCTTATACCTGGGATAGTAACAGCACTACACTGTACCGAGGACCATCCATTTTGGGTGTTTGACATTTCACAATATAAAATATTTAGTGTAAACAAACAAATGCAATTTACTTTACGGCACAGTTATGCCTTGGCAATGGGATAGAAAGCATGGTAACTAGGCATAGCAAGGAATAATGCCTTTTGCAGCCATGTTTAAATATTATTCCCTATATAATACTAACTGGACATGTTTCCTTCAGGGATATGAATAAATCATGTTTGTTCTGTGTCCATGAAATTAGCTTAATTTATTTGTTATTTATATTTTAGCTACCATGGCATTCCCATCCTGAACAATGACAAATAAAGCCCTTACTCAACTGTTATTACTATGCTGTTCAGTTAAGTGCTACCTGTAAATATTAAAAACTAAGGCAGCCAATAAAAGTTATAGAAAATGTACAGTGAAAGGTCTTCTAAAAATGTAATACACATTGTACATTAAATAACTATACTAAAACAAAGAGCCATCAGTAATGAATTAGTAATGATTAGCAATGGTAGTAGTAGTAGTTGTTGTGTGTAATGTCTGTTGCTAATATCATTTCCTTGAATACTGTAATTGCTGTGTTTAACATGGCTACTACTCCTCTGTACCAAACTGTAGCCACGAGTGAGAGACGATTGCAGGATTGGCTTTCTGTGTTATGATTCTTGTAAAGTCACTGTCATTCTTAAGCGTAGTAACAGCATGCCGTCTATTCAACAGATAATACCCTGCTCTTACAGCGAAAAGCAGAGAGGAGGACTGGCACATTTTGTTCTCTGTACTCCCCAATTCTCTCCCTCTCCAAAGCTCCTCATTAGTCTACAAACTCTTTCTTCCCTTTTCTATTCCTGTCAAAAACGACCGACCGTATGAACCACACGTCTTTTATCGCCTGCTGTTTCTGCAATTGTTACGATAAGTCATTCCCCACTCGGCGCTCCCATCATGGAATACTGGGGTCCTGTTTTTATGTGTGACGTGGGAGACGCCGTAAATTCAGCGCAGGGACAGTGAGAGCAGAGACCTTTGTAATTTGACTGGAATGTTGTCGCATACATAGACCAGATGTGCACCGTGGTTTTCCCCTTTCTATTCAATAACGTCCAGTGCAGAGGGCTGTGGATATTGATTGGAATAGCATTGGGTTTTCACAGCACCGGAATAATTTTCTCATCACATGGAATGGCTGAAATATTAAATGTCAATGTAATTCCACTTTCATTGGCTGGGGGAGTTTCTTATAAGTGGCATTAAATGCGATACAGCAGCGTAACATGGAGCCACTGAATTTGATACTCTGAAGCTGGCAAAAGCCATTAATCGGCCTTTTAGTCTGTGTTGATGTGCATATTTGACATAGATTGATTGGGCTGTTTCTGATGCACATGCTGGTTTAGGAATGGTACAAACAGAAACCCGTGCTATTGCTTATAATTTTATTACAGCTAACTATATTATTTAAAAAGTCAGATTTATGCTGTTGTCACTATTAAATGTGAATATATTTTATACTGTTTTACAACAATGGAACCACCACTGTTGCTATTACTAATACAACTACAATCACTACGCACAACTTATGAATGAAATATCCATGGTTTTGAGAGCATGAGTTCCCCATCACTTTCCAATTACATGTCATGATAATTCTGCTTTGATTGGCTCAACCCATCTATGTTAAAGGGCAATGCCATGAAACCGTGTAGAGCTCAGGTGTGTGCAGTGGAAAGCAGTGCTTTTCAACAGTCATCAAGCTCAGATGAAGTAGTCTTAATATAGTAGCCACTTTGAGAGAGAAGTTGAGGCATAAAAGGCTTCAAGAACTTGCATCAAAAAGTGGCACCCAACCCCGCATTAGAACACTTATATGAGTGTATAAGCATGCGTGTGATGCGCTTACCTTTTTGTTCTACTTCTGCACGAGCCATAGACGGAACATTGGATATGCAAAAAAGAGAAAAGAGAGACAAGACAAAAATAGATTAATGATGCAATAATAAGAAAATCATGATAATACAATCTCAGATCTCCATAATCATTCTCATATTTCATCCTAACCTTGTGAGAGAGCCAGGATGCTTTCTGTGTGTGATTGGTAATAAGGTTACGTAAGCGTTGGTAGAGAGTGGAGAGTACATGGGGGGCGGTGGGGTTGTGTGTGTGGTGGTGGGGGTCTTTTTGCCAACACACATGTATTGCACATATGTGGAACACGCACACATACACAGATACTGGTGAGAGGAGAAAGCCACATAGGCTCAAAGCAACATGCTACAAATGTAACCACAGTTGTCCAAGCCAGAGTCTCGGGACGATGCATCAGCAATAAAAGGGGCGCCATTTATTTTATACCTGTCAGCTTGAAAGATAACTTTTTAGAAGCAGAGTTGTTATTTCTTGAGTAGACAGAAACATACACTACAGAGGAGTCTGCAACATGACACCAAATAACAAACCTACATCTCCTTATGATGTATGGAAGGAAATTAACTGATTATTTAAGGTCAAAAATATGAATAAAAACTATTAACTGAAGAACCAGATCCCTGTCTGTTTCAGGATGAAATTGCAATGCCTTGATGTGTACTCTCAAAGTATTTCAGTCAGTAACTATGTACATATGGTATGAGCTGCCAAAAGCCTACACTGTGGAAGTTGGCTCTTAAATGGAGCTTCATGTTACATTGACAGATGCATTTATTTATTCATTTATTAATCAGGGACGATGGAGCAAACATAGTTACAATTCAAGTTTGCAGCTGATGTGACGCATAAAGAGCATCTCGCTAGAGCTAATTCGCAGCTCAAGTCATTGGTTGGGCCTTTCTACACAATTCACAATAGTAAAATGCACTTTTGCAATCACACAACACATTCTTTCGTGCTCACAGTCTCAGTGATATTTACAAATGGGTACAGCTTTAGTTATGTATTTATTTAAAAGGACAACGGACAGGTACATTAAAAAGATGGCTGCCCCAGATTTAGCACAATGCTAATTTCCATCTGCAGTCCTACATTGTGTACACAATGTCAGCACAAAATGCTAAAACCAAATATTTTTCCTAATATCTTTAGTGAAATATTCTGTATAGAATATTCTCTATATATCTGTATTATAATAATTTAGTTTGAATATTATATTAAGTTTGAATATTTTATATAAATGAAAAACATGAAATGTCTTGATTTGGTGGCCAAAACGCCTAATAAAATGTATTATAAGACCTGCTCCGTTACATTCATACTCTATTGGCTCGGCGGTTTTGTTGTGATTGTAAGATGTCACTTTTGAATGAATTACATAAAATGAAATGAAAAAAAAAAACAACATTTACCCACTGAACATACACTTGAATCCCAACACTGAGCACTAAGCGTCACTTTAAATCTTTTTTCCATAGGTGATGCTCTTTGTGCTTCTCAATTTTGACATACCGGGCTGCTAGCTCCTGAAAGCAGTGGAGCCAATCGTCCACCACTCCGCCTCTTCTCTTTTATATCTAAACCATTATTCTTTGAACCCCAACGTCGCGTGCCGGTATCAAAATGACGCACTTTCTGGTGGCGTATAAATTCCATTCCACCTCTCTCCCCGGGGATCTGGACGGAATGTGAACTAGGGCTGAACGATTTTGAGAAATAATCTAATTGCGATTTTTTTTCTTCAATATTGCGATTGCGATTAAATATGCGATTATTGTTGCAAGGTCCTCTTCTCATGTATTTTTCACCTAACACAAGCAATAAATCAGCCTGTTTCATAATAAACAATATTTGAAGTGAAAATTGCAACAAAATTGTTGCTTGACCTATTCAAAATGTGTGTGGACTGCACTTCTTAAACTGTCTGAACTTAACAGTACAGTCTATAAATAAATGCTAAATTATATAGATATGAAAAAAAATAACTCACTGATCCAGTCAGTAACATCACCCATACTAAAGTGCAGGAAGGTAAGAACAAACGTCTGCTTTAACTAGTTGGAAAAGTTTTAGGAAATCAAACTCCCAATTAATACAAAATAAGCTATTTAATTTATTAAATAGTACTTTATTATTTCGGCCAATCAAATCCCAGTCTGAGCTGCGACTCGTAGTTGCTTCAGATGCGCGTTATTGATGGACACGGAGAGGCCAGATGGAGCACACGCCAAATCACAGTGGAATTAAGAGCAGCATTTTGGTTTTGGGATGTAACTTTGGACAATATGAAGAAAGAAAAGAACACTGACACAAGGAGACGGGACATGAGGTGCCAGACACAGACACGTCTCTTTGACTCGCAGCCATTTAGTGACATTTCAGCTTAAACAGCACATTTCCTCAGCAAAATAAGACATGACACGGACTCCTGCCTCGGATCCTAGTTACCAACCCTTTTCATACTGCAGTTTAGTGTTTATATCTAGCGTCTGTACGACCTACGGAGCGGATATGCGGTAGACGCAAAGGTAAATAAAGGCACATGGCACTTCGCCTCCGCGGATACTTAATGGTCATGAAACGTCATTATGCTTTTGAGATAAGTTCTTTATCCACAACATTCCCAAACATAAGCCCCCTAAACTGAGCCACAAACGACTCTTTACTTTTTACAATCAGCACAGACTCACCTATATATGTCTGTGGAGGCAGAGGCGTAGAATCCGGAGGTGAGGGAGTTTCTGTGTCATCAGAGCGTGTAGTAGCGGCGACGGAATGGCGTGATTAGCGCTGCGGCTAACGCAATGCTAACGGAGAAAAGCAATATTCCTTCGCGGTGGCTGCATGATAAAAGCTGATATTTTCACTGTACATCCACAATCTACCGCGCACTTTAACTAGACTGAGACGTAAACAAAAGCACGCGACGGAGCGGAATTTGCTGCCATATCTCGTTGCTCTATTTACTTCCCAAATCGCGTGCCCTGCGATTACGAAATCGCGTTGTGTAATATCGCGATAAAATTGCAAATGCAATTAATCGTTCAGCCCTAATGTGAACACGGCAGAAACCTAATCCTACAGGCACTGCCCTTGTGTCTTTCAAGACCGTTAGAGAACTGCTGAATGGAACTGCTCCCCAGAGACGAGAGGAGAGGAGGCAGAGGGAGGATCTAAAGGATGTAAGCCGAGTCCTCAAAGGGAAAACATTTGGAAAAACTTCCGGGTGTTTATATATAGCACCGCTGCACTTGTTTGGAGTGGTATGTGCATAAATTCTTAAACATGTTAAAGCTAAAACTCCCTGCAAACCACGAGCATGTGCAACACAGGACACGCACACAGACACACAAGCAACCATTAAAGGCGGAGCTCATGAAAAATGCATGTAAACTGGTGTGGTTTTGCACAGCTCCCGATAAATAAGCAATCACTGGGAGAAGATCGTGTTAAAGCAAAAAACAAGAGCGGATTCACGCGTGTGTGTAAATGGTTCGCCACAGAGGCAACCCCCTTGTGGATAAAAAGGGGAAACTAGATGGAAAATGTTGCACAAATGAAAGGAGAAAAATGTCAGAAGAGACTACGGTGTGTTTTAACGAACGAATAATAAGACAACATGGCAATGATGAAAGCCGGGCCTAAAGAAACACAAGGGCCAGTGAAGATTGCTTTGGTTTCTTGATGGACTTATATGGTACTCTTTAGGCAAGGCAACTTTAATTATAGAGCACAATTCATACACAAGGTTTAATTTCTTTTTGTGTTCTATTAAAGGTTCGTTGCTCAAGATGCACAGACCTAGATAACTGAAGAAGGCCGCTCCTTGTCCTTGCTCCTTCTCTTGGACTAATGATTTGATCTTGGAGCCATTTTGTAAAGGAAACTACAAGAAGAGTTCAAGGTTTCAGGCAACCAACAGATATACAATGAACCGTGTGGAAGCAACAAGTGTTATCAAATGTCAAACAAATGTCATTCGATTTGTTTTGTTACTGGGGGTTTTTTGTCTGCCAGATTACCTTATGCCTCCACAGTTAGACCTTAATCTCCACAATAAATCAACCCCTTTGTGTTTCAAGGCAACCAGAAAAATAAGGGAGTGGTACCAAGGTCATTGGGATTGAAAATACAGTCCCTTTTGACATGTTTGTCAATAGCTGGGTGGCTATGTAGCAATCCATTTATTTAAACAAAACTCTTTTTACGCGTAGAAAATGCCAATCCAGATTGTCTCCATTCCTATGACACAGAAGCGGAACTAACCTGAAAGGAACAGTTCAAAGATGATTAGCATTTTTATCGAAACCGTATGCTTTATTAGGAAGGTACCGCTCCAGGAGAAATGACAGCGCACATTACACATTAGCGTGTAATGTGTGCATGTCTTCATATTTGTCCAGAGTAAGTGGCAACAGCAGCCGTGCCACCATTATCTCCCATCTCACATTCTCCAATCTGCTCAGGCGGCTAAAGCCCAAGCTCATTTATTGAACATAATATTTCCCTGTCCCCTCCGGTCATTATCTAATTCACTGTCTTTAGGTTAAATATATACACTGCACACTGGCCAGTGACTATAGGTGCTTATAAATAACCAGGCAAGATTTCTTACTTTCATCAACATGTACAAGAGACAAACCAACAACTGCAGCATGGGATGCTCCACCAGGAGACTCTCCATTTAATAGTAATCTCAGCAAGCTTGACTAGATTGTCCACATTTCTCACCATAATGCCCTGTTTAGTTATTGCCGTGCATTCAATTAAATCAATATTTCAGATCCCTTCTCCTCAGTGTGCTGACTCACACCTGCCTATTTCTGTCCGAATCATCCTTTTTATAGATCAACCAGAAGCCCCCAATCACCTCTCACAGTGTCTTTTATCATTTCATTCCTGCGCTGTTCCTCATGCGGGCCTGGTCTAACCCCTACCTCTCCTCTATCTCAGCTCGCCCTATCTCAGTTCCCTTCCAGCACTAGCGGAATTATCTCGTTTTCAAACTGTTAAAGTCAGAGGTAGTTGAGCTAAATCTGCCCTTACTCATTTCTAGCTCTCACTTGAGTTAATTAGATGCGCGTTTTGTAAATCTATGGGGGCAAGAAAAATGTGCTGTACGAGAAAATAAATTGATTAAAGTCATTGAATGTGATCATTTAAAAACGTTTTTTTTTTTTTTTTTGACAGACATAATAAAGATATGCTTTAAAAAATCTCTTTCTCTCTCTCTCGCTCTAATTGTTTCCTATCCATCTTTTCTATGGATTATGGGAACACAGACAGAATCAGTTTTCATCGCCAGAGCTCTGCACGTGCATGTAAACAGTGTCTTTCATATCGCTGTGATGAAGTTATTCCAGGGTGATATCTGACAGACGCCTTTAATTGGACGGACAAGAAGGTGATTTTAATCTTTTAATTAGTTTTCCTGCCAAGGCAAGTTCCATTGTCTAAAGCGGCTAGCGCGGGTATTGCGTAACATATCACTGGCTAGCTGATTGTTACAGTAAAAGCGGTAGTAGGCTAATTGCTTTCAGGGAGCTGACCGAGGCGTTCTCCACCATAAAGACATGGATAGGCCTCAGTCACACTGTTTTTGATCTAAAAGGATCACAGGTTTATGGTGAGTTCAGGTTGTCCAAAGAAGTTAGAATTTCCAGTTTCTGAACTGTAAAATATCAACTCATGAAAGTAGCCCGCCCATAAAAATTGAAAATGCTGTGTCATAAATGATGAGTAAATACATGCACATGTGAAGCTTGGGCGCTCACCCAAATCTGCCCTGATCAAAAAAATATAACCCGTAAATTACGAGTGCTCACTTTTCTTCTCTTCTCACAAGCAAGCCAGTCCATCATATTAATATCAATGCGGAGAGCACCCGAGATCAAGCCGGACGTTCGTCTATTATCTTTTTGGTGGGGCGGTCGTTTGACTCGGCACCCACTGGGACCGCTGAGATTAAAACTACACTTCAGTATAACATATAGCCCCATACAGTATACATATATAATCTTAATGGTCCTCAAAATGGCGCCCATATTGGGAAAAAGCAATTTTCAGAACATCTCGCTTACACCCTCTATATTGTTACTTTCCTTTATATCATCCATACAGATGATGAGGCAGCTGCGGCACAAACTCCTCTTTTCACTCAAGCGTGATAATGTATGGATATTTATAGGCTCATGCAGAGCTATGAGCAAGTATACACAGGTGGCTAATTACTGCCAAAGCTAGTCGGCTAGTTTGGCACACGACCGCCGCACACACTCACCGAGAGCCAGGAGTGAATGAGAGAGAAAGAGAGCGCTTGATTTTTAGTCTTTGGAAATCAGCCAAAAACCAACAGTGCAGGGAGGGGAGATGAAGAGACAGGAAGGTAGCAAAAGCCAAAAAATATCAGTGGAAAGGAAGAAGAGGGGGCGGAGATACGGGGGAATAATTCTGAGAAAAACTGAAGCGTGCATAATTTAATTACCTGTATTACAACCCACTCAGAGATTTGTTTACAGTGTGTCTATGCAGCAGTGAGCGGAGCGCATCTATTTGGAAATCAGTGCGGGAGGAAAATTCATGTCCGTAGTCGAAACAGAGATAGACTTGGCTTGGCTCATACTTGAATCACTTAAGATTAGGGCGTTTATGAATATTTTAAATCACATAGCTTGAGCGCGCACAAAAATCGAAGCTTCAAAACACCCGTCTTGTTGAATCAGTACATTCATTGTTGGCGCTTTTTGGCCGGTATGGGTGACAAACAGTGAGTAAACATGTTTTATTGAAAAGCTACCGTGGAGCGTTTTGCATAACATGATATACAATGCAGGGGGAAAAAAGTATTCAATATGAAGTAATGCCGAATTGCAATGCATTTCTATCTATATCGCTGCATTGGAAGAAAAATGCTTCCGTTTTTTTTGGACACAGACAAGGCCCCACGTTACTCTTTACTGCCTCATTTCCTGTTTAAACATATCTCTGAGAACAATGAGGTCGGCGGCACTGATTTGCCGTGTCACGCGTGGCAGCTCCAGAGTAGATCTCCTGTTTGAATGTCGGCAAGCAGAACTATCTTGCTCTAAGATTCAGATATTATGTCTTTCGAAGCATATTGATTTCATTAATATTTCAAAGGCCTGATATGAGGCTCAGCTGAAGGCCCTTTCACCTACTGTTGATTTTCCTCTACACTATTTCATCGTGGCTACGCACAATTTACAACAAACCAAAGCTTAGACAACACTCTCCAAGTAAGAGGACAGGATCGGGACATGCTGGACACGTTGTTTGGTATGCTCATTTCCCCAGCTACAATCTTATCACTACATCCATTCCAATGCATCAAGAAGGTGAAGGACTGAACTAAATAGTGCTACTGTTACCACTAATGCTCCAGTTACAACCAATATTTCAACTCACTTTATTCCGCAACCTGCGCACATTTTACATTGCCAGTGGTGCCATCTATACTCACAGACAAAATGTACAGAATATATGTACTGTACTGCAGAAAATAATGGATTTCTTGCTCATATGTATTCAAACTAGGCTATCGCATGTTAATTAAAATTTGACACTGCTTAGATATAAACATTTTATTTATTTTTTTGTGACAACTTTTCTTTATGCAAAAGACTTAAAAGGATATTGTAGCGGATACTTGCACTGAATGTTTTGAGGCCGGTGTGAGTGAGGTGTGCGGCGGTGGGGCATTAAGCAGGTATCAGGTTGTGTTTCCATCTGCTCTAGCGCGGGCTCCGATACTCCTATTATTTAATCTGCTGGTCATTCTAGACGCCAGGCAAGAGCCGTTTAGGCACACATAATTGAATGCTTCAGTGTGGAAGATCACCCTGGCTGTCTGTATGGGCCCTGGTGCCATATACACTCTGTATACAGGCAGTGCAAGACAAATGCACCGAGGCTCTGTCAGGGAGGCAGCGGTGATTTATGAGACTTAATGAGCGTGAAGCAAATAGTCTTGCTGGATCTTGTTTTTACCGTAACTCGACAAAAACCTCCAAACAAAAAACTACTTTGCTGCCTTTTTAGCTATTCACAAAGGACTTAGAGAAAGAAAAAAGAGAGAACATTTTGTAAATAAATAGTTAAGTATGTAAACCGTGGTGTTAGTGGTTCCATCTTTTATGGATTACAATTGGTACGTATTTTCATTGGTGGAAACAGGAAAGAGCTTAAAGATTTACAGAAATCGTCATATTTATGGATGGATGAATGTGTGGCCGGGAAGCTGCAAATAAATTGCCCCTTGGGGATAAATAAAGTTTTCTGAATCTGAATATTATTTTTTTCCCCTTGAGATAGGAGACGGTGTCATATACAGAATTGAATGTAGTAAAAGTAAATGTACTCGAAACATTATATTAGAATAGTACCTTTATGTAATGGTAAATAATATAACTATTACTAAATTACCTAGTTCAGTGCTTTTTTCTTTTCTGTTTCAGTTTATTCACACTCAAGACATTTTGTACTATACAGGGAGAGGCTGTGTGAAATGGGGGAAATCCAAGGGCCAAAGTATATACTTGGATTTAGACTTACTTTATTTAGCGGGATTTGATACTGTATCACTTTACACTACAGTAGACAACATAATATAATTTTTGGAACATTTTACCAAACTTGTTTAACTAACGCCCACTCGCGGTGACAGCAGGCACAATTACACTCGGAGCAGTAAACCAACATAACTAGTCCAACATGATGAAATTTAGCTGTTGCATAAACAGACCGCTAGTGTAAACCGTCTTTTGGCGGTATCTTGAGTCGATCCGTCTTAACCGCAGAGGCCAAAATGAGCTCTTAAATCAACGCAGCCTCCACCCTGAACCCTGAACCATCCATCATCCACCACGTTGGCTCCGTTTTGGAGAATTCTCACAGTTGTTGTAGATGCTCGCCTCCTCGGTCCCACGAATATTACGCTCGGCCGATCACAACCTCACAGACTGTTATTGCAGGGTCATGGGTCACGGGGCCATCTGTCATCATTTGAGACCATTCTTCTTCAACATCCTTCCTCCCAGTAGGACTTTCCCGGTGAGTATAGTGTCATCACTCAGCCACTCAAACAAACTCAAAGTGAAGCAACTATGGGCTGCAGTTTTTCCGAACAAACCTCAAAAATACAATAAAAACATGTCACAGTCCTAATACCTACCCAACGTCTTACCTTTGAAAATGTCTTACAACCTATTAGTAGATGAAAGTGTAGACATTCATCTATTTGTTTTCTATTTGTTGCATTCAATCTGCGCCATCAGCCCCTCCAACCACCACCGTTCATTCACTCACACATTACATTCGCTCTCAACAGTTTGCATCTGCTGACGCCGGGATTCGAACCGCCAAAATGATGGCCTGCTCCGCCATCTGAGCCACTGGTTTGTAAATAGTGTTTAGACAGAGCAATTCAACATTGGATTTTAGTCAAATAGCTGTGGAAATTGTGTTTGACACTTTGCAGAGTTGTCAATAAATGCCACTCACTTTCCATGATGCACTGCGGAAACATTGCTCACTGTCAGTCACTGGATGGGCACAGCTAAAAATAATATAGGTAAATGAGGCAACAATGCACTGACAGACATTGCCCCGTATTCACGCTGTATTCCTTAATTACGAGACAGATGGATAAATAATTGAAATAAGTAAATATGTTATAAATACATTTGAAAACAAAAAACGGCATCTTTCAAACTGCTTAGCAAAAATGTCCCCCACAAAGGAGTCACCAGAAGCCATGCTGTGTAAAAGATACTTACTATATGGCACACATTCATATTGGACCTCCAGATACTTGTACGTCCCGGGACAGGGGTCGGGGAACACGTCCGGGCCGGCCACCACTGCACACTGCGTCCGATTGTTGCATCTGATAAGACACACACACGCAAAGACACATTCATAACTATCAAGGTAAGCGCTTGTACAAGTCCATTGCAATCACTCACCGCATCACCGGCGACACATATAAGGATAGGAATGATGTATTACTCTCAATTATAAAGTGGTAGCTCCAGCATGACCCCTACTTGAGTCATGCGTGATGAAGAACTCTCAGACCGACAAGAGCACAGACAATCTTCTCATTGTACACCTTGCCTCACACTAATGGAGTTCTTGTATTCAGTCCGTACACATGGCGGCCTACAACTCAAAAGCTGTTGTACAAGTGGATGCTCAAGTGTGTCTTTGTACTGTACAAGAGCAGCAGAAAGCACAGTAGCTTGTGATGGTTTCAAAAGTAGTTTGGCCCAGACTTCAAATAATTAATTCTAATTACCAAGGGGGCTGTCTCCTTTGACATGCTAAATGTATTTCAGTATTTCATTAGAGCAGGTCACATAAGTGCTACATACGACACAGTACATGTGGGCAAAAGCAATGGCAATGAGAAAGAAACAAGAAAAGGTAATGGACCAAGAACAAAACTTGGACTTATTTGATTTACACGATTACTCCTTTCTGCTGTTTACATGATGTAGGAGGTATTCTATGTTTACAACACCGGAGTGGAATATCATGTGTTCTGTCATACAGTGTTTAAAAAGAATTGGCATTTATGTCTATATAATTAAACACACTCGGAACATTAATCAAAGCTAATTGAGAGCATGACTGTGTAGCACACACAGTAACATGGCAGCCACGTGGAATGATGTACATTGTGAGCTTACACAAGGTGATGCTTTATCGCCATAGCGCTTATTCTTGCAATTAATAATTATTGGAACAAGACAAATACATCATATGGATGGATTGCATAATGGGAATATATGGCATATTCTGAGAAGCATTATGAAACCGTTACTCTTCTCATCTGAATAATTCTTTCAATTAATGCTCCTCTCCGCTCTCTCCTCTCAGTGCACCTGTCATACAGCGACATCTGCATTAAAAACATTTCCTTTCTCCCATTGAGATATTTTTAATGAGCAGAACGCCAAACCCCTCAAGTTTCTCCTCCTCGCTGTATCATTCACCAATTTGCATAGTGAAATATGCATGGGAGCTAATTTAATCTTTAGTGTTACATCTGCTGTACTAATATGAACTACAATATCTATTGCAGTCCAGAGTCAGTTACTGCCCAATGGTCGGGCAATAGCTCATGGTACTCTGCAAACTCTTAAAGCCCATTGCGTTGCCGTGACTGTCATATTCTAATAACAATGGCTGCCGGTCGTCTCACTCCTCGCACACTTCTTCTCGCGCCTCTGTGCCTTTTAATTTCTTGCCCCGGCGCCTCCGTCATCGGTCACCTGTCACGGGGCTGCCGCTGTGGACCGGAGGCAACGCACAATGACACGGTGCCACAACTTTGCCCATAACAGACATATATGGACATCATTGTCTGGCGCGCAGGGGTAAATCGGGGGCACACATGCGCAGTCAATGGCCTGGATTTGAAGTTGGTTGTTAAAAATGAAACTACTGGGAAAAAAAAAAAAACATCATAGTGATGTGGAAGATAACTTGGACAAATGATCTGTGTGATACTGAATTGTTTGACAAGTTTGATTTAATTTAGTGGAGGATGTTTCCAGGGTTCGAAATTAACACCCGCCAACCCGCCAAATGCGGGTTAAAAATCATTTTGGCGGGTACCGATAAAAAACCTACCAGCCAGTTTGGCCGGTGATGCATGAGCTAGTGATGGGTCGGTCGCGAACGAGTCGGTACAAAGAGCCGGCTCTTTTAAGTGAAAGATGAGAGCCGAGCCTCACCCGCGAGCCGTTTTATTTATTTATTTATTTTTTGCATGTTGCATGTTTATCAAGCTCACCGTGCCCCGCTTTCTGCTAAATTCAAGAAAAATAGAGAAAGGCAAAGAGTAAACGAGTAAAGAGAATGGGATCGGGGAGAGAGGGAGAAAGGAGAACTCTGCAGGCGCAGCCCGTTCGCGAGGAATGAACCTGCTATTTACACAAAATCAAGATCTCTATAAACTTAAACTACTCCATAAATGTAGTCAGCGCATCCATAGCTTTCAGTCACTTTATATTTGAGAGAGATCCGCTTAATATTTTCGGTTTTATGGTTAGAAAAAGTTACGCTGGGTTTGTGGAGTGAAAACAATGCGATGACGCGCGGAGCGGCGAAACGACGCGATGTCGGCCTTTTCCTCTCATGTGTATGAGCGCATTACAAACGTACAGGAGTCCTGGCTTAAGTAATAACTTCAGTTATGTCTGGAGTCTGTAACTCTCTCTCAGCGCGAGGCTCCAGCAGCTCACGGAGGCGGAGCTGAGGCCGCAGAGGGACTGGGGAGAAGCTATGGGAGAAGCATTTTGACTGTAAATAAAAGAGTACATACATGAAACTAATGGCAGCTTTAAAAGTGTATGTTGCTATAATAAACAATGGCTCTACCACCTCAAAAAATTTACTTTGATTCCTGAAGACAACACAGACCACTATAAGCCAATATCACATTATTATAGCAACTAATAAAATTAATTCCTCTTTTCTTTTTAATTGCTTTCTTGATTATAGTTGTTTTGTGCAGGGAGCAGTAGAGAGGCTCATTTAACGAGCCATTAATCCAAATCTCTCCTAAATTTAAAGTGTATATATTAAAAAAACATAAAGAGCCATTTGGGGGCCAAAAGAGTCGGCTCTTTTTGGTGAGCCGATCCAAATGATCCGGTTCACCAAAAATAGCTGAAAATCCCATCACTAGCATGAGCCAATCATGCAAATCATGTCAGAGACGCTCTGGGTGGTTTGTCCCCTCTGTCCTACATTTCCCATGAACACTACACTACTGGTGACGTTTTAGATACCTATTATCACATTTTCATCCAGTGGCATTCATAATCTCTTATTTTCGCAACGTAAAAATTTGTCTAATGGAAATTCTGATTGGCTGGTAACTTCAGAAAGTTACCAGCCACTTTGGCTGGTGATCAAAAAAGTTAATTTCGAACCCTGGATGTTTCTATTCTAAGCTATCGCTGAATGAGAAAAAACATAAAACATAGGCCTTCTTTATGTTATCCTCAAGGCCTGATACTTCTCACTGACCCCATTTCAACTGATCTAGTAAATCGGACATTATCCCATTTCGATCTCACAAAAGAAAAGCTAAATCCACTACTAAACTAATGCCTCATTTTACTACAGGACACTGGAATCATACATCTAATCTCACTATTATCTTGCAGATTGTGTAATTTTGGCTGATACTCATGACGATTGCTTGCTCACAATGTTTATAATATAACATAAATTGTACAATGACCTGATAAATTATTCATGCAAGTGCACTGCAACAAATCCTCTATTGATTTATTCCATCACAGTCATATCACACACCTATGTGTGAACTGTGGTGAAATAATTGATGACATCTGAAAGGGAACGTAAGCAAATTTCAACGCTTTGAAGACAAAACTGTCACTCATACAACCAACATAATCAGCTGTTTCAGGTGTATAGTGTTTTAGTATATATGGTATGGTGTTTTTAGTTTGTCTAGATGTGCCATTAAATCACTACATTTAGAAAAAAAAACACAGTAGATTAATATACGTTAAAAGGTAAGATACATTTTAATATACTTTCCTACATAAATGTGTATGCATGAAATGTTCTATCCTAGATGAGGGTTTTCAAAATGTTTTGAGATGTGAATCTTTCACCTCTGGTGGGAGCTCTGTAATCAAGTTAGTTATCTATCAACTAGCTTGATTCTGCTTAAGTTCTTCTACAGCCTCCAGAGTCCGTAATGTAGCTGCTCTGGGCACGGCATCGCAGTAGCCATGATGCTGTAAAAAGCCTCGCATCTGTGGGATCTTATTTAAAAATACTGTATGGAATTCCAATACACGACGATTCAGATAATACCTCTATCTGCCAAATTTGTTTACTGTCTTTTTTCCCACAAATATAGACTCCCTAAACCATCCCTTCTCTCTCACCAAAATCCTGACCTCACTGTTCTCAAGGGGGTGGTTAGTGGCTGATGGTGATGGGCCATGAGGTTCTCATCCTCTTGTTTATTACCAGCTGTATTACCAAGTATGATGCGCGTTCATCAGCAAGATTCAGACATTATCTTTACAAAGAGTCAGGATAATCTATATTTGAGTTGGATTTCCAATGGGTAGAACTTTGCAGTGATATGCTATGGCTACAAGCTGTTACGTGGTTTACTCCCAAAGGCTCTCCAGTCCCTATGTCCCATTATTAAACAAACTCCTATTCAAACACGGAATAAAACACTTGTCCATCCGTGCATAGAATTCCCCACGAGTCGAGCATTGGACCGATCTCCATTCCTATTTTCAACAAAGTTATTAAACAAATCTCCAGAACTGTGGGACTGTCCTACTTTGGACAATTTTAAAAACAAATTATGGGACATCAAGCATAGGCTGATTTTTGATACTATGTTTTAATATTCAAGAAACCAGCCGTTAATGCCTTCGGGTACGACATTTCTACATAAAAGTTGTAAAAAAAACTATAAAAAAAAAAAAGAACTAGACGCAATGGAATAGATATGAATAAATCACCAGGTATAAGAATATAACAGGAAATTTAAGCATAAACAACTAAAAAAACAAAGCATCTCAAAAGCACATAAATTGTCTTAAAGCACGTTCGGACTTTTCATTTCAGCTGCTACGTATATGGTCCACAATCATGTAGACAGCAAAAGCAACACTGCAAGAAGAGCCAAGTTGTAAATAGCACAGGAAGAAATATGAACTTTACTTTGGTTGGAGGCATGACTGTGTTTACCTGCACTTCATGATAGCACCAAAACTGTCTCCAGTGTGGGGGACTTTCGCAGCTGACTCATAAAACACAGAAGGTTATTGAAAGCTATTTTAAACATAAGCCATCGAGCAAAGACTTGACATAATCTCCCCTGCACATATCCCATCCCTTCTCCTATCGGTGTTTCTCTCCCTTGCCTATTTTTGGTTCTGCCATTCTGTTTTCTCCTTGCTTCACTCGCTAAAGCCCAGATAATAAACCAATTTCTTCCTCTGCGTTTGTCTTCATCGTTTCCACCCAGGAATTATTCAGCCTTCCCCCTGCATCCCTTTTCTTTGTCTCACACGCCGGCTGCTCTGCGTCTGTTTATCTAGCCTAAACCCACTTAGCCGCAGTTTCCAAAGTCGCACCCGGATATAGATGCGGTGGGTCTCTTATTGCTTGCTCGTCTCCTAGCTTCTCGCTCCCCATTTTAATATCTCGCTCATCCCTTACTCCCCGCGGGTGCCATCTCCAGTGTGCCTCAGACTGTGCCTCTATCCCTCTGTCCTCAGTAAAAACCGGCACTGACGTCACTTTGCTGTCTGAGTCGTCTGAGTCTCTAAGTCTAAGGCTCAGCCAAAATAAATAAATAAATAAAAGAGCTCCCCTGTGTGGCTGCTGTGTCTCCAATTCCGTCTACCACCTTCCCTCTCCTCTTCTTGTCCCTCTCATAGGCTGCCAGCATGTTTACGGAGCCACCAACTTCATTCACACAGTAGAATGTCAGCAAAAAAAAAAGTGTTTTAAGGCCCAGTTGAGTCTATAAATAGTGGGGGGAAAAGAGAAGGACATTCACAATAGCATTGGATAGGAGGGGGTAAAATGGGTGAGCCTCGTAACATAATATGGAGGTCGATGTAGATGGTAAATAACTCAAGGTTTCCCGCAGCGCTTTCCTGTTTAGGAGGCCACCTAAACAACACCGGGCTGCCGCCTTAACTAACTTCTTTTTGTATTTACTTCTTGCGTTGATGATCGCGAACAAGCGGCACGTGCGAGGCAGGCAAAATACATACCGCTCGACAGACACCCCCTTAACTAACACATTTCTTGGGGGAAACCCTGTAACTACTTCACAAAGAGAAAAAAATAAATGAAACTCTACACTTGTAGAGACCTAACCATATGTATATCATCAAAAGGTTAAAAGAGGGAGTGAACCTTGTGATATGCATCATTAACGTTTTGTGATAGCATCTTTCTTTACAACTAATTAATAACATACAAACAGCTTCCATGGTACGTATGCACAAGTGTAATAAAATGGTAATTTAAGTATATATGTGCTGATATTTTAAGTGCAACCCATTTTAGTACAACAAAAATCTAGTCCAAGTGCCTTTACAGGTGAAACTCAGAATCATTGAAAAGTGCATTCATTTCTGTTATTCAACTTTAGCTGTGAAACTAATATATGATAGACTTATTACATGCAAAGTGAGATATGTATAGCCTTTATTTGTTATAATGTTGATTGAAAATGGACTGTAAGCCATAATTATAACAAATAAAGGCTTGACATACGTCACTTTGCATGTAATGAGTCTATATCATATATTAATTTCACATTTTAAGTTGAATTACAGAAATAAATGAACTTTTGAACAATACTCTAATTTTCCGAGTTTCACCTGTACTGTATTTTGTCTGCCTGACTACGGAGGAATAACATGTCCTCAATAATTATATTTGACCGTCCTTGCACTCATCAATTCACACTACTGGAAGCATCTTAGCCATTGCACCGTTTTATGTGTGTGCCTTCTCTATGTTGGCTGAAAAAAACCGCTCTTTTTTTAATTAGCATGACCACATCAAAACAAGGCAGTGGCCTGGATACCGCCTTGCCTGCTGGCTTTCTTCCCTTTGCACCAAAACACAAAATGCTCACTAACAAAGCTTGCTAGCAGAGGCAGGCACAGAGAGAGCGAGGACCGTGATGCTGCTCCTGCCGCTGTTATTGTCTCTTGATGTTTTTTCACTTTGTTTGGCAGACCACACTCCTCTCTTCTGTCGTATAAACACCAGTGACTGACTGATGATTCGATGAGGCTGGCTGTGGGTGTGAGTTGCGTGTGCGGGCAGATGCAAAAGGGAATAAATATTTGTGAGCGCGCGAGTGAGAGAGTGCAGATGTATTGAAGAAGGGCATAATTAGAGAGACTGAAAGAAGAGGGCTAATCCTTGTGAGGAGGGTGAGGTGTCTGAGAGCAGCGAGGCACAGACACGGAAGAAGCATTTGGACACTATGCCAAAAGAAAGGATACTAATAATATGCAAGACAAAAGTCAAATCATGAAAATGCATGGCTATACTGCATTACGAATAACAACAATGGCTTCCTAACAGTGGGTCAAAAATAAGACTTTAAAAAAACAAGAAACATAATTCATCAGTATACGGCGCAGTATTTTGCAGATTTGATTTGAGAGACGCTGCCAGATGCTGTTTCTGTCGCAACTCCGTTTATCAGGGCTCGATTGGACCCTTGTTATCAACAATAATAGAAAAGAAATCAATACAAATTATACAGAAATAAATAGCCAGAAGGTATAAGATATTTTTAAAGAGCTGTCAGGAAAGCGCTCTTAAAGAAGATCAGACTTTAATGAGACGTTAGATTTCCATTGTCTCGATGTAAACAGATAAAAATACCTGGGCGCCATTTTACAGCGCTTTCCAACACAACTTTTAGCTGTATGTAGTTTGTATTCTTGAAAGCTCGCTTGGGTATAGCCTTGTACACAGAAGGTATAGAGTTCAGGAATGTGATGTCATATCCTTAAGCATCATGAGATTAGCAGCAATAATAAACAAATGGAGATTTTAAAAAGTAAAATAGTTATTGGAGTTATTGTTCACATCAAAGCCCTTGGACACCACAGTGTGTTAGATGTATTTACCAGTGGTGACTCAGCAGCTAACGGAGTTGTTCCACGGATTCTTACTCCACTTTTTATACTATTAGTCAATGGGAAATGTATGCTAACATATCCATTTTCTGGGGTTTTATTGAGCCTCTTAGACTTTCACATTTCACCTCTCCCTTGTCCGTCAAGCGCTGCACGAACAATGTGGATCTGAGGTGATTATTATGTCATTCTGTTACACACAGTCTTGTGTCAGTCTTGTGTCCTGACACAGATACAGAAAGAAGAAAGTATGAGGCTAAGTGTAATGTTTACAATATTTATATATTTTGCAAAGTGTTTTTTTTTTTTTTTGGAACAAAATGGAAAGCAACTTGATAATACAGTTTCAGCTCTGCATATAATAATCAAAATGTTTAATTCAACCAAATTGCCATAATAAAGACAAATAAATAAACATTGTACTAGAAAACGATCCTTCCTACCATCCCCGCTTTTAAAAACACCTTTGGTAAACAATGATACACAATGATTTAATAGCACTTTGATACATAATAAAATATATTAGATTTTAATAATACATAGTGGGAAATTAAGCAATGAGAGGAGAGCGTTTGAGGATATAATAATCTAAAATGTAATACGGAGTGCTCCGAAGTCCAGTGGGAATTGACAGAAGCCAGAGCTGAGTTACTGTATCTCGCTAAAGGATAAAACGCTGTTAGTCTGGCCCAGTACGCCATCTCCCTTTTCAATCTCTCCTTCCTCCCGGATCACGTCTGAAATTGCAGCACTGCCAGGTCTGGATTGCGCTTTATTAGCTCCCTGACGTGGTTATGCGCAGACATGCAGTAGGGCTATTTAGAAATGGACAAATGGAATGAAGCGGAATGGATACTGAAGAGCAGGGATAAAACACGTTGTGCTCAGTAATACTGATGGACGAAGTAATGGTAGAGTGATTGACGAAGGGAAGAGAGTAGAAAGCTGTGTGTATGCCTATGTATATGGGAGAGAGCATACGCATCCCATTTGGAGCTAGAACAAGCACGTTGCGCTTATAAAGGAATGACAGATCTTCCTGACTTTTTCTTCCCACACACATAGACTCTCACAAACGCAGCAGCCGTCTGCTGCCACTGAATGTGCTTCTGTCAATGGTGGAACAGGCTGTCAAAGCAGCCACAGGTAAAATAATGTTGTTTTCTCTGCTGGGAATCAGCTTTGAAATGTGCTCAATTATTAATACTTGGCTGGAGGATGCCACTCTCGTCGTTATGCTATTCTTTCAAAGCCAATGACAGAGCCAAATGTCATTTTGACACAATAGCATGTATTATATATGTTATAGAGGATGAATAGTGCATAGTTGTCTGTTAAGTAAGTATTCTCTGTCAAAAACAGCTCCTACTTTGACCACACAGATCACCAAAGCTATAGTTTCAAACACAATGTTGATGCTGTTAATGCTGATTAAAAAAAAAATCTGATAATAACGTTGTTAAACTTAATTTAAGTTTCTTTTTTTCAATTCAAAGTAAAATACTATGTTAATAGGTGACTCAGGTCACACTTTCCACCAGTATACAAGTGAATGAATGACTAAAATCTTGAATGTTTCAGAGACTGCTATGTATTTGTAGGCACAACAAAAACAGTGCTCCCGACAGTCAACAATACAGCAGTGGCATCAAATATGCACAAAACTTGTCAAAACAAGTATGTACCCAAAGGTGTCACAGCCAAATGACAACTGAATGTGTTTGGGAATGTTATATTTCAGCCTTGCACTCAACCTTACTGAATACAATAGAGAAATATCAGCAAAACGTGGCAATGATGACGCAATATGTACTTTCAACACAAACATATTGCACACAATATGTGAGCGAGTACGTGGCCAACAACGGTCTTTATATTTTCATCTTCAGCATCCCGCCTTATCCTCTTATGGTTACCATGGCAACATCCCAGACGTCCGATTCTAGGAGACAATCTGGAATAGAGCTCCAGATTTCAGACTGGTGTATTTTAAATGAAAAACCTTTGTTGTTGAAACACAACCACATGTACAAATTCAAAGTTACAATCTGGCCAAAAGTACAACTGCTTTAAATATGCTAGTTGGCATGTTAGTGAGCATGTCAGACAACCACAGAGAGACAGTGTCTGGCACAATTTACTCACCTTGACCTGAGTAAAATGCAAGCAGTGCATTATGCAAACATCTCAAGGGGGCAGGGGAGGTTCTGGTTTGGGAGTGATTTTGGTTGAGCGCAGCATGTCAGCATGTCACATCTACTCACTTACATGCGAGCATCACACGATTGCCATGTCAGAATATTTATGTTTAAGGTACTATTGTACATGCTGTGATCCAGTTAGGTCGGACGTTGCAAAATCCGACAAGGAACAAACGTTTTCTCGGGGATGGAGCAGTCCAGTAGTCCAGCTCGTGCTCATGTTAGAGCACAGAAAGTGGATGCATAATCTGTTTGCACTTTGCAGTAATACTTCATAGAAATATTGAGTCAGAAATACATCACAGATGGTAGGTCAAGCTATTTTGTCTTTTAAATCAGACTAGATTTTATAATTATCATAATGGTAGTATAATGCATTCATTGTAATTGTCGTAAATACAGTAATATTTCAGCACTAGTTTCATATTTTCCTTTTAACCGTAAACGTTTAACAAGTATATTTGGGACATCTGCCAAATAATACGGCTTATTGAAGCTTTATATTTTGTTTTTGTTATGTGATGAACACGGAAGTATCCTCCAGTGAATTCTTTACTCCTGACATGATGTTGTTAACATGATGCTACTAACTGTCCACCAGTAAGTCACTGCCTGCCATGTAACCTTGAGCTATTTATTTATATGGACAAAACACTAAGGAAGCTTTCTAGATTAAGAGTGAAATGTTACCATCTTTCAAAAATGTAAGTCAAGTTGTTTTTTTGTTGTTGTTTTTTTACATATTTAATCGAGTGTGCAATTTAGCATTAAAGGGTATAAGCAACATTTTAGTGACAACTGAGAATGCAACAATACAACGGCATATTTACAGCAGTCCCTTCAATAATGTATTGTTTGAGTGCACAGCAGAGAAAACAATGATTTTAAGAAGTTTACATTTTTCAAGTCAATCTTTTCACAGTGTGTCCATCTAAGTCTGCCAGTTCGTGACACATTTCTCTGTGTGTAGCTCTAGATGTGTGCATATGCAATGAAAGTGTATGGTACCTAATTACAGCACTGAGCGAGGGTGACAGTCGGGCTCCCAGGGTGCTTCGGGGCATCTCCTAACTGTAACCGTGGTGACTACACACATTAGACCTCATTTGACAGAGAGCTGGATGGTTAATAGAAATACAGAAAAGTGAGAGAGCTGAAATAATAATAATATGTGGATTTATATATGGGACTTGCATCCACTTAAACAATAATTGTATATTGTAACCTCTAGAAAGACTTCTATTGCTTTAAACAGTATAGAAAATATATATTGGAGAAAATTAAAATATGATGAAAATATTAATTGCTCATTAGTGTGAACATTAATGTGTACGCCTTAATTCCCTGGTTTGTATCTGCTGCCTTTACTTCCCTCTCCTTTAATGAAAGAACGCCAGTGAATGAAAAAAAATGATCTTGCAGCGTATGATTTGTTAACAAATTCACCAGATTTTGGATATAATTTGAAAGAAGAATCTTTGTTTAAAAGCAAATGTGAACCTGAAGGAAAAGGTCTTACTTGGAATTAATTTGTACCGTAAAATGAATTATTCATTTATTCACTTTGTGTCATATGATAAACCACCTTTCAAGAAGCAGTCCATTTTCTGGCAGCAGGATTATTGGAATAAGGAAGAAGATTAAGAAACAAGAAGAAGTAACTTTTTTTTAATATTTAGCACAAATTATTATAATAAAATCTTTCTATTTAACATTGCACCGTGACTTTTTTTTAATTTATTTAATAATTTGTGCAACTTTGGCCCATTCAGCCACAGTCATATTAGAAAAGGATGCAATGAGGCCATAAATTCAGTATACAATGAACCAGTCAACCAAGTGCAGTACTGTGTACTTTGTGCAATAATAAAGCCACTTGCAGTGTATAAGCAGACAGAAAACTATTCTGGGCTTTTAAGGGGGAAAAATTCTAGCACTTGAAGGAAAAAAAAGTCCACACTAAGTAAAAGTGTATTTTTGTTTAGTAGAGAGATTAAGTAGGTGTGCCATATAATGTTATAAAGTATAATTTTGAGGTTAGCAAGTGGATCTGGAGCCCTGCCATCTGCCCTCTGAATGCTCGGATCATATGGGGCTTAAAGCATTTATTCTGATCATTACATCCTTCACCTAACACACGCTCCAGTCTGAGTGGGCAGACTGAGACAAAGGGAAACCAGCCTGATGGCAGCTGAAGTGCAGGTATGAGAGGAGGGGGACTATGTGCTTCACTTGTCTACCCAGAGATGCATGCGGAGCACGCCTAACTTTAGATTGCACCCTATGATTCAAGGGCCTTCTATAATTCAGGGAGTCAAAGGAAAAATAACTTCAGAGGTTTCTTTACAGTCTCATGCGTGAATGGTTCAAACAGCCACATGCTAACGCGCAGAGCAATGCATTCACACAGAGGCGTGCTGGTCTGTGGGCTTTGAAGAGCTGAGACGCTTCTGAAAAGACGGGCTGCTGGAAGAAGTTGGGCCAGGTTTGGGTGGAAGTGATGAGCAACTCTGTGATTTTCTACCAAAGTGTGAATTCCAACGGAGAAAGGATTTGTGCTGGAGGCATGGGGATCCTGCTATGTTCATAATTTTGAGTCACACAAAAAAAAACGTCTATTTAAGTGAAAATATTGGACCAGGGGTTTTCAACAGGGGCGCTGCAGCACCCAAGTCCAGGGGTACTGTGGAAAAATGTATGATTTATATGACAAATCCAAATGGGGCTAAATGATCAAAAATCATTCAATTTAATTGTTGTTGTTGTCAATAAGAGTTTAAGTAGTTTTCGCCAATTCAAAGACTAATTTTATAGGCTAAAGCTAAAGCATTTTGTCCGAGTGGGTGTGGCGTTACGCAGTGAACAGCTGCGCAGAGCCGACACAGTTTGACGAAGCGCAACAAGTTCCCATTAAAACATAAAAACAGATTTGAACATTTCTCTACGTTTTGATCGCTTTCTCTAAGTATCGCGGGCACATTTAAATAGCCTGGTTCTCAGTTGGATTGAAGACTTAAACAGGATGTTTCTAAGCCGTCCATGGGCCGATTTTAGCCAAATAAAAATCTGTGGCAGCGCACGCCCCGTTTCAAAACGTGTCAAAAAAAATGTCCTTGAAATTTGACTTGAGAATTAGGTACTTAGGCATTTAGCCTCTTCCCATAACTGTGTGACGCGCTTTGTGTCATGTGAAAAGAGTGCAAGGTTAAGGCGTACTTTATTGATCCCCCTTGGAAAATGTGTCCTCTGCATTTGACCCATCCTTGGATGCCGCTAGGGCAAACTGTAAGGAGCAGTGGGCAGCCGCAGTGCAGCGTCCGCAGACCCATCTTTAAATGTGGAGCCAGACTAAAGGTCAGAACCTGGCTGGAGGATTAACCTATTGTGTATGTATTGGAGTGATGGGGGAAACCCATCCGGTAACTCCACACCGAAAGGCCCGCATGGTCCGGAAACTGATTCTCATTCACAAGTCAGAGTTGATGCTGGCTCACAGGTTTAGTGAAGTCACCAATTAACAAATAAATTATGGCCTGCATCAAGTTTCGAGAGCAGGAATACACTATCCCATCTGTGGTTCGGTGACTTGTCTTCGATGAGAAGTGAGCTCCGTAGTTGTTTTGTAGCCTGTGATGCATTGGGCAACTCAGTGTTTATGGAACAAGATCCATCTCTCAATAACCTTGATAACAATGAGGGCAGACAGGGCCAAAGCAGAGTCGATAGATTCTGCCTCGACTTGGCATTTAAGCAAACCAATATTTTTTTTTTAAAACAGGGGAAAATTCAATGAAAAAGGGGGGTAAGGGAAAGAGGCAGATGGTGAGAGAGATGGGGAAGTGACAAAGTCTAGTGAGAAGTTGGGGTGCCATGCAATTGGGGGAATGGGAAGTGCGGGAAAAAAGTGGCAAAAGAGTGACAGATTGGAGAATAATAAATGAAGCATGATGTCATTTAACACTTTTCAAAATGCGGGAAGTGGAAGAGAGGTGGGAAAACACAACCCTGGTGACTTGTCTCTGTTGTCAGATGTGGTTTTTTTTTTTGCTTGATGTTGAGGAACCAATGAGATTTGTGGCAGAGAAATATGGGAGAAAGAAAGGCCAAAAAACAAGGAAAACGGAAATGTCTGGAGGAAAGTCTGTGTGAAATCAAGAAATAATTTTTCAAACATAGCAATTGTGTAGTGTGAAAAAAATAGTGGTGGTTAGACTAGTTATGCAATTGTTAGCGGTGGCATTGGTCAGAAAGGTAAGTGCATGTGAGAGACAAGTAAAGCTGGAGTGCACGAGTATCCAATAAAGCACACAAGTATCAGTAAGGCGCCAAGGAGTGCACGCTTGACCATTTCTAGTGTCTATTAAGTCACTTTTATGTGGTGAAATCACAATCATTTGCAGACACTGGATGACGCAGCATCTCTGCGTGTAATGCAAAGACCACACAAACCCAGTCATTGAGTCACTTTACTGGCACAAGATTGATAAGAAATATCTAGATCAGTGGTTCCCAAGTACCAATTCATGAAATATTAGATTTGTATAACTATCACTGTTTGATAAACAAAAATTCCAAATGGCAGCTATACTGCCTTGAGAGACATTACATGCAAAAGTGCAAATTACACTAGTTTACACTAAAAAGGCAAAAAAAATTGACTGGGAACAGTAGACAGTAGTCTAATAACGTTTTATATACAGTTTGCTTAGTGATTAGTTTCTCTTTAACTTAAATGTGTTAATTAAGATATGAATTACAGGAACACTAATTAAAACGAACAGAAAAGTCTAAAATTGCAGATGACCCCGAGTACCACCTGAAGTACAAGTACAAGTATTACACTTACCACAGTTTGAGAACCACTGCTCTAGACCATTTCAATGCTTTTAAACATGCATTTGGAAAGTGCATACGAGGAAAAGTATTTAGTGGTTGATGTGATGTGACTGAATTTTTTTATGTATTTAGTTGTACTTGTATAATGTTTTGTTCTGATAACTATATATAGTATGTACAAATAAATGTAGGCCTCAGATTAAGTATCGGAGGCCCTGAGCTCTCAACCCCACTTTGGAAACCACTGAGATAAAGTAATTTTGTATATATATTTTGAGTTTTGAGTTAAATTACACAATAATGTTGAGTCATTTTGACTTCATCAATAACTACACATTCGACTTAAACAACTGTGCAACAGAGCTATTGGATTTTTGTTTCTGAACTAGCATTCACTTCAGTCTTCAAAAACTGCGGCTGCATCTTTTTTGATGACAGAGCTCTTGATATAGCGCTATAGTAAGCAAAGACTATATTAAAACGCACCTAGATACTAACCTGATAAAAACAGATTGAGTAATTGAACTGGGGCTGCTGTATATCTCTAAAACAGATTAAGCACAACTTTCATGGCCACGGCTTTGTTTCCTCCTCAACCCTGTGCATCCCAACGGGGAGATAATCTGGGAAACGCAGCGATATCAGCGCCTCTCTAGGTTTGCCTGAGAAGCCTTGTGAGACCCTCTTGAGATATGAGCCTTTGATATCAAGACCAATTATGTGGTATGGGCCCAAACACACACATATGCTCCCCACCACACATAAACATGAACAGCCACGGCGAGTAGTGAGCCGGAACCAAAGAGAATGTGATACTGGGCGAAACACTGGGCAGGCGGAACATACTCAGATTTTATCTAGTGGGCTTGAAAGACATGCAGTGACGATACAGACATAGAGGGAATAGGAGAGTGGAGCGCAGACAGGCTGAAACAGACTGGAGAAGCACACAGATGAGAACACACACCTCCTGCAGGCTGTGAAAGGGCCCTGGTGCTAGAGCTGCAGAAGTGGATATGGATGGATTGCTCCAATGCATACTGCTTTCACTCAGCACAAATAAAGTAATCACTATTGCAATACATAAAACTGTACATTTCTGGCGCAACAGTGATAATGCAGGCTATATGCATTTAGTTAGATATTGGCCTGCACCGCCATTGTGAGACTTCGAAATCTTAATATTGCCAAGCAAAGTTCAAAGTTAACTATTCTAAGTAAGTAAAACAATAAAGAAAGAAAATCAATATGACTTTGGCAGCCAGTCATTTTTGCCACTCACAGAGCTGCATACATGGATTTGTTATTGTTTTGTTAATTTTTTTAAACAATCTCTCTCATAAATAGGCCTATACGACAAACAGTTGTTCCCATTCTGAGTGGTCCCATCAGAGCTTCCCTCCAGATTAAGCCTGGCCTCTGGCTCTGCTAATTGGAGCTTAAAGTGTGCTGTAGCCCCTGGGCAGTGTGCGGTGCGTGTGGGCCTCTGCGTGCATCTGCGTATATGTGTGTGAATTATGGATGACCGGGGCTGGAGGAAGAGTGGACCACAGAAACTGCAGCTGCCAGAACGAGAGGAGCGACACAAACAGGCTCAAGTCATGTCAGTGGCACAGGAGCCAGACAGGTGTGGGGACACAGGGGAGCTAAGAGACCTGCCAATGACACAGAGCCTAATGGAGTAACAGGGAAGAGCACTCAGTCCAACACTCATCAGAAAAAGTTTAAAAATTAATGCAGATGAATGATTAATTATTTACACCAAGATGCCTCATTAGGCCAGGCAAGTCTTTCACGTTGCTATTCCTGACACAACTTTTAATTCAGATTTATTTTTTTTTGTAGCTAAAGTTTCATTGTTTCAAAAATATAACCCTTTTTTGACAATTACTATCTACACTTTTCTTACCTGAGCGACATGATCTTGTATGCGTCCGGCAGGTAGCAGCGCGTGTTCTCCATCTGTGCAGGGTCCGAGTCGCAGATCTTGTCGTCAGTTCGCCCGTAGTTGGCGCTCTCGATCATGATGACATCAGTGCCCGGGCAGCGCAGCTCGATGGGGTACAATTCACATGACAGTTCCCGCCGCACCACCGCCATCGGAATAGGGGCGCGGCTGTGGACTGGAGAAACACACACACAATCAATTTAGGATGGTTTGTCAACTTTTTCACGTACATGACAGTGAGACATGAGAAATTAAGCTATATTGACTTTACACAAATGAATGGAACAGAACGGATTGAAAACACCAGAAGAAATCCATTCCATACCATTTTGTAACTATACTGACCCCTTGTGGTTGGAGTCTTTTGTTCTGTCATGCAAAGATATTTAAAATAATATATTTTTACACTCATATATCTGTAATTCTTTGGATCATTGACACGTTTCTGCAAATCTGTTTTTCATTTTTATTTTCAGGATTCCAAAACAAAAAAAAGTTGCACTTATTATCCTGTTGAAGTTATATCAATCTCAATCACTGACTTATTTTACACATATGTCATATTTATAATGATGTTCTACTTTCTGCTTAATGAAAATTATTAATGAGGCCTTTTGGATGATGGAAAACATGCCCTTGACTTAGCACCCTGCACTCTCCAAATCTGGCACTTTATACAAAAAAAGTCTGCAGCAGATGAGGCGTTCAGAGCCAAGAAATACTGTTCCATCAGATTCCAACAACATCACACTCCACGACAAGAAAGAAGAAATCCAAACGCTGTCAAGAGTTCACGAGTGCCCCTTTGGTGATCACTCATTTTTTGTTTTAGAGAGATGTTAGAACTTTGTAGAACCTCATTTTCATACAAGCTCTATGGTAGGATAGTCAAATACAGCTGTTTTGTATTGTAGCTCACAGTGTAACAGAATTCTGAAATAGATAATGATCAGAACATTCTTGAAGTAAGATACATTTCATTTGTGTAGTTTTTGACATGCCTTATTTAAGATTTAGAAAATAAATTTCTATTTTTGACTTTTGATTTTGAGTAATATAGTAGCTTGTTTCATTGGCACTAGTATTCTTTTCAAAACCTACTCAAATTCCAGATAAATGCTCTTAATTCAAAACAGTTAAGACGTGACAAGGTCATGTATCGAATATAGGATCGTTATTTTCCCAGCAAAGTCATTGCTTTAAAGTGCTGTGACACATTGATCAATTAAGAGCCCTTACAGATGAACAAAGCTAACTAGAGCAGATATTTGAATGTATTCATTTGCGAGAATAACCCCTTGAGATGCACCATCTCATTTTCAAGAGGGTCCTCAAAATCTCCAAAGACAAATACAGCAGGACAGGCATGGAACCAAAATATACAAGACAAAACGAACAAATAAATCCCTACCATACAACTTCTAACACACACACTCAAACACCTCTGCAGCCATACACACACACACAGACAAAGCTCACTACAGTAAACAATCCACTACAGTAGGATACTGTACAGTAAAATACAACTGTCAAAAGCAATTACATGTGAGTCGTAAATATTGCAGAAGAGCAATTTTATATGATAGGAGGTTACAGCGCGGATAGGGGCAGGTAGGTGGTTCCAATCAAAGGATATTGGAACTGCTGTTTACTGCATAGGCTCACTAGATTACACTGTATTGTGAGGTGTGGTGCTGCTTTTTCCTTGGGATTTTGCTTGTTGTGCCTGTTGTTATCCAGTGCTCCACAGTGCACTGCCCCCTGTGTGCCTCAGATATCTTCCCCTGACACAGAAGAGATCAGCTGACTGCTTATTTGTGTTGTTTGGAAGCTACTTTGAAGACACCGTTGATGGCTATTCAGGTTGATTGAGTGCTATTCAGGATGTATATCATTTATATTGCTTTAAATTCCATTTTTATTCTGTACTGCTACACTTTCCAACCAGAGATACACAATTAAAAGAAAAAGTACTAGTCCTGACATTTTTTTCCTGTCTTTTATTTTATGTATGTTTTATTTTAACTACCGACAGTAATACAGGAACAATGATTGAACTCTGTCACATAAACTATATATGTGACATATTGTATCTTGTCACATAAGCAATACTGCAATGCAGAACTTTACACATCTTCGGCCTGGTGCAAGAACAGCGTTGTTCAAGGCGAAGCTGATATCTTGCGTACAAATAACGGTGCACTTGCATTTGCCTGTAGCCTGGGGGCAGACTGAGGTGTGGCGTGCTTACTTTTTGCTCTCTTCTCTACGTTAACAGCACAGCCTCGCACATCTTATAAAGGACAAACTACAAACTATTTCTCACACTTGTGAGTTAAACATTGCCCATGTCCTGAAAGAGCTCAATGAGCCCATAGCGCATGGCGCCACTCTCCACGCCACAGAAACGTGATCAAAACACCAGGACGTGCGTCCCCCCACACCCACAGTAGTGGAAAATATTTCAGTTTGGTCTGGTCTGTAGGAGGTAAAGCTTGGGGAGGGACCACTGCTGTAACAGCGCCATGGGAGTCTGTCCAGCCCCTGCCCAGCCCACTTACAGGTATGAAGCTGAAGATTCCACAGTGCCACCAGTCTACGCAAAGGTTTAGGCTATAGCCTGCGTTTAGAAACACACGATTATTACTGAAGTATTTACTTGTTTAATTATTCAATAATTATTTGCCAATATGAACTTTATTTATTGCTTCCTTTTTGCACCAACTTGTAAACAGCATACAGCTGTTTACAAGTACAGGAGCATTTCAAACACATACCTTACAACACATCGCTGCAAAGAGAGGCAGAAAAAAACAATCTTTCCTGTTCTCCCCCGTCTGTGTAACCATAGCAACCCCATGGCTCCCTCCCTCCTCCGGGCTGCCTCATTGGCTGGAGGAGCATCATGGTTACACGGATGCAGCGGTGAATCTGAATGAGCTCGGTGACACTACAGGCTCTCCGCTCTAACACTGTCCTTCACACACGCACACGCACTTGGATTAAAATGGCTTCAGGTGACGGGACCAAACGGGGTGGACAAATCTTTGCACCCCTGGGCGTCACATTGATAATGGCAAGCACTAGCTCAGAGATAAGACTGGTATATAAGTGACATTTACTGAGGAGGAAGAAACAAACACACACTTTTAAATGACTGCAGGCTATAATTACACCCTGGGCACTCTTTGAGATGGACTTGGGTGTCTCCATGTGTTTTGTGTGTGTAAGAAACGCTAAGGGCAATGGGTCAGTGAAGCACTAATATGATTAGTTTTCCAATGGCCACATCATATCCAACTTGGTGAACATGAATGTCAATTTTGAACAGGGAGTTAATTGAAGTGTGAGCAGATCAATACACACCATTTATTGTAAGGCGTGTGTCTAGACTGGCTTTAAGATCAGATGTCGGACAGCTATGCCTCGCAGGGTCGAGTATAAAGGAAGCGTGACGATACATGGGCTCAGTTCAAAGGAAGGCCTTTGTTTCTTGAAGGGGCTGCATAAAGTTATGATGTTGTTGGTATAACTTTAACAACAACGTGTACACAGTGCAAAGAATGTTCCTTGAAGCTTCAGATGGAGTTTATGACTCATAAAATCAAATCTTAACACTTTTTCTTTGGAATAAGCAGAATTTTGCTCTGTTTATTAAGTCTCTGTTTGCAAGTTGCAAACTAACAAACAAAACCCATGTACTGCCTATGAACTCATATAAATCTTAAAAAAAAACACACACACACACAGTGAGTGCAGACTAACACAGCAAGATAGTGTAGTCATCGACCTAAGTAACGATAATTTAGTACCTGTCACACAGCACATAAATTATCCATGTTTAGCAGAGAGACATTGAACACATGCGATATCAATGTGAGCCAAGGATGTTCAAGTGTCCGTCATTAGTTGTGTAAGTGCTGACAGAAAGTTGGCTGTCCCAGACAGTACAGACAGTCTTATTCAGACTCTCTCATTGCCTCAGGGGCTGAAACAAAAGAATATTGATTTTTACATTTGGGCCAAGAACAAGAGAGTGGCAAAAGAGGTGGAAAGATGGAGAGAAGCAGGGGAGATGCTGGTGAAAGAAGAAGAGGAGAGAGATTTCAAAGGTGATCTCTCACTTGAACTGCCAAAATGTTTCGCCATTCAGGGGGCCACAGATTGGAGATGGCAAACTGGGAGAGAAACGCACGAGAAAACTTTTGTGAAGATTATGTTTGTGCTCAGGCTTCTTGAGCCAGCAAATCAATTAAGCGCTGTCTAATCAAGTATTAGACTCCAAATGATGATGTGCCAAAATCATTTTTAGTTACAATATAGAAATACATTTTGATGTGTGTTTCTAAATAAGGGCACGTCTTTATTGAGTACATTTTGGTCCATAGGCTATTTGACTGGACAGCACAGGGTGAATGGCAGTGAAGACCAGGGAGAGATATTCAGCTAATTGTCAAAGCCGGGACTCAAACCCATAACGCAGGAAGCAAAAACCATATGTGCTGCATATGGTTAAAATTGGTAAAAAATAATCCAAATTAGCCCACAATATTTATTGTCGAAATAATAACAATTGCTGCAAAAAAATAAACTCTAAGCAGAATAGAAAAAATATCAAAACATCTACTACATTTTTTTCAAGGTTTTTAGAGAATTATTTTTTTCCGGCTTCTACCAGTTTCCAGAAATACAGCAGTTGAGGCTTTTGTATGAGAAACTCTTTTCCCTCAAAATAATTGCTAAACCTCATATCTTATCCTCTATTATCCTTAAAAGAAAGTTGTTGTTTTTTTCTCCAACACAAATACTTTTTTTTCCACACTCATTAATATCCATTTCTGTTTTTAGATCGCTGGTGCTTTTTGAGGCTTCTGTCAAGCCTGACAACATAGAATTAATTGTGTCAGGAAGGGCATCTGGCTGAGCAAATCAAGTTACATTCTGTGTAAACTAGGGTATTTCTGTGATAAAAATTTTTTAAAATGCATTTTGATAAAATGATGGTTTATTGGGGATTTGTTTTTTTATATTTTAGGATCTCTGGTATAAATAAAAATGTATGCGGCGTTTTGGGGGCCGAACATTGAGATGGACAAAATATAAAAAATTGCTGAAATGTGTGGAAATGACACAAAACACCATAGATGCATTGTATGTTTTAGATGATGTTTGCCAATATAACATGGCTAAAAGCTTGTAACGGTTGATTTTGCATTATCTAGGCCCTTAAAAAACTATTAAATACATTTTTAATCCTGGGCGCAAATTTCTTTGTCACTTGACGGCCAATGTGCCTTTAATGACTTCTGATACCTAAATGCTTTAAACATTTTCTCATTACTTCATCTTCAGTAAACATGAGTTCATCTAATACCACAACCTTTCAAATCATCTCCCACTTAACATAAGTAATGACTGCTGACAACTGTTATTAGCATACATTTGAGCTTTTGAAGAATTTGTATAGTGTGTTGTATAAGTGCCTAAAGTTCTTCCACTATAGGGATACTATCCATTATATCGGTTCTAACCGCTGCTTTGGTTTTGCTTGTACTTTCAGCTTATTGGCTTGCCTCTTTCCTCCTTATCCAGAATGCGATGGACTGGATCGCTGTCTGTCCTTGACCTCCCCTGACTGCTCGCCCATTCCCCAGATGATAGACTTCTCTGTTCAGCTCTTTTCACTTGCCCTGTCCATTGCAAACACCTATTACACTGTGTCTTTATTTTCGTTATGTATGTTCTAGGTAACGGTGGCTGAAACATATTTGGACGATGTTTGTCAACACGTTGGATGGTTGATTAAATTATTAATTAACTAAGGGGTAAAATCTTATAAATTATTAAAATCCTAGTACTACCTTTAGGCAGCTACAGTTGGAAAGAAAATATTTATTTTGTCCTTCTTGTCATATCTTATGAATTAAGATATTGGAATTATAAAATAAAAAAAAATAAAAAAAAGTGGCCTATGAGCTAAATGCTAAATTATATCCAGCTATGTTTCTGCTTTTTGTGGGTTTAAAACACATCCAATTGCCACTAAACATGATCTTATAGCCTAATGATGGAGAAATAATATAAATGACAACGGGAATAGTGAACACTCAATTCAGTTACCTACACACTGAGGCTGGTTTAGCGTCCTATCACTGTCCAGATTACTTTGTTTCTTCTTTCCAGTCCACATGTTCTGACAGCTTGGACATTATTGCTACTTTCAGGTGTAAATCCACCAAAATTAAATCTGACCCATGAGACCACCCGAGCTCTGGAGCTCAGGTAGCTCTGGAGATTCTGAGAGAGAACCTAGCTAGCTATCAAAAAGCAATTAAAAAAGCGAAAGGTCAGTCTATCAAAATAATCTCAGCCAGCTCTAACAAGTGTTATTCAATACTATCAGTCTGTAATAAGCCTATCTGCCGGTGTTCGGAACAATGTGACAAATGGTACATGTGAAGAGTTTTTACTTCATTTTATGGACATTGGCGCTGGTCAGATTGAGCATTGGCAGGAGTGCTCACAGCACCTGCACTCCTGCACTCCTCCAGTGCCCCCTGCTGTTCTGAACCAATTTGAACCTGTGTCACTGACTCTCACTGAGGTGGTTCAGGGGATGCATCCCATACGCTGTCCTCTTGACATTGTTCCATCTAAGGTCCTCAAACAGGCGTTTAACGCACTGGGTCCCCTTCTACTCTTGTTGTTCAACTTGCTGCCTCAGGGTTGGTTCTGTTCCCACAACTTTCAAACATGCTGTGGTTAGGTCGCTTTTGAAAAGCCTAATCTGGACCTCACCATTTTATCGCATGTTTAGCCTGTCTCCCATCTGCCCTTTTTCTCAAAGGTTTTAGAAAAAAAAAAAGTGTTTATTTTTTAAATTATAAAACCATTAGAAACCACAGCCATTAAAAAAGGTTTCAGTCAGGATTCAGATCACGGCACAGCACAGAATCAGCACTGCTCAAGATTCACAATGACAATCTACTATCCATAGACAATAAAAAAAAACAGTCCTGCTGCTGTGGTCAAATCTAGCTTCTTTCAGCTGCGTCTTTAAGCTAAGGGTCAAACCCGTTTTATTCCGTAGTGACCTCGGAAAAGCCATACATGCGTTTATCAGTTCCCGCATCGACTACTGCAATGCACTCTATTTTGGTATCAAGTAGTCCTCCATACATCACCTTCAGCAGTTGGTGCAAAAAAGCACTTCGGTCTGCTTAGGTGAAGTTGCAAACTATAATATAGATTGAAACAGGTCCGTAAAGCCGTTGGCTAAATAAAAGCAAATTTGAAGGAACGGGCTCAGATAGCAAACAGCATTTCTGTGCTCTCTATAATGTATTCTGTTAATGCTATGCAACTTCGAGTGTTGCTCAAATAACTTAAATGTAACAGTGTTGAGTCCTATATCTTTATCACTACTAGATCGTGGCAATGCCTTGGTGGAGGTATATTGCTCTAGAGTATATCGTGAACATGCTTTCTTGACCTCTTGTATTTCTGTGGTTTTGGAGCTTTTCTCATGATGTGAACCAGGTGACAAAACCTGCAAGTGCAATAAATCCTATAGCCCATCAAGCCCTGCGGAGTCTTACTGGGCAGTATAAATAAAACTAAGATTTAATACTTCACCTAAAAAATACAGCTTTTAGCCGGGGTTCATTTAAGATCCCCTTTGACTGAAAAATAAAAGGCTGTAAAAACGCTAACATGCTAATCCCATCTATTCAGCCAGGTTAAGACAAATAAATCATCCTTCTTTGATGAACTATTTATGCTCTCCCACTTTTCTTTTATTCATATCCGCATAGCCCTGGAATAAATGGGCTCAATGGTGGAAGATTTAATATTTTGCTTCTTGTGTGTCCTCCAGCAACACTGCCTTTGTTTCAGCTAATCCCTCGCAAAGTATAAACAGCTCCTATTTGCATATGTCGTCTTACTCTTTTGACATTGATGCAAATACCTGTGACTGTAGCTCGGGTGCGTACTTGCCTCCAATCACCTCTGTGTTCGTTATAGGTGCGCACATGTAGAGTATTACTCCAGTGTTGAATTATATGATGTGCTGGAAGTGTGTGTTGCATGATTGACGGGAGACATTAATAGGATTAAGTCCAAGTGGGCCACAGCTCCCTCTAGGACTCTTCAAAGCCTCAAGTCACAGGAGGGAGAGAGAGAAACACGCAGACACCCGACTGGGAGCGTATGTGCGAGCGTTCAGTGTGTTTGAAGCCAACGAGAAGAGCGGAAAAAATACTATATAAGTGCATAGCAATAAGGCGGAGGATATGCAAATGAGCCAGAGAGAGGCAGTGTGTGTTTACTTTAACATGTCATGTTTGTGTTTTGAATAAGGCTGCAAAGTCATCCCTTCTATTTGGATATGTGGACATTTTTGCGTGCACTTTTTTATAAGAATGTGCCCATGTTGATTTAGACCGAACTGCACAAGAAGAAACATCCGACACATGGTCCCGAGTTTTAAAAGTTTGTGTTTTAAATAGAAACCACAGGAATCTGGGTTTGTTGACTTCTGTGGTACATTTCAGATGCTTGAAACAGAAGTGTGTGTGGTTGTGTGACATTGCTGTAAACTAAGGAATTGAAATTCCTCTTTGTAAGTTATTTGATTTGCACTCCTCCAAGTAATGTCCAATCTTATTCCAAGCCGCTGCATTAGGTTTGTGGTAGCTACAAGTCCATATATAGGAAGAGAACTTGTTAAAAAATTTCAGTTCAAATCTAGGTCTGAGAACTATTTATGGCATTGTGAGGTGTAAATAACGCCTTGGTTAAGGTCTGCAGAAGGTTATTTTTGTGTCATTCTGGTGCCCAGATAAACGATGAGGGCTGAATCAATAAACGCATCAGTCATAATATCTTCAGAAAGCATGTGCGGTATACTGGCCTTTAATTTGGACTGACTGTTTACCCCCGAACTACAAATTTAAAACCAATGTCTAGGCGAAACAAAATTGCATCAGAAAGTACAAAGATAAGTCAGTTTTTAAATATGTGCAGTGAGGAAAGTAAACTCACCTATGGCGATGGGAGCTATCAAGACGCAGAGAAAGAGCAGACATCTGGCCCACATGACGTCCGAGGTTGACCTGGAAGTAAATATGGCGGCACTTCCTGCTGAGCCCAGACACTCTCGTGGTGAGCTGTTTCCCTCACAGCTCAGTGCTTTTGACACCATGCAGACCTGCAAAAGAGACAGACAAAATTAGCTTTCCTGTTAACACACTATTTTTACACCAGCTTGCTGCTAAAATAGCTCAAAGTAAAATGACTTCCCAGTCAGACTGTTACCAAGTTTAGTGACCCTCTACATTAACAAACATTACTTTCATGAACTTAATGCAACTTACTGTAGCCTTAGGCCATAAAAAGAAATGGGAATCGATAATCATCCGAGGCGCAGAAATTATGCTGGCTATAGTAAATGATGAGTGGGAATAGCTAATATCTGCTCAAACAAAGGCACACCCACAATTCACTATAACCAATCCTGCAATCACTGAAACATTATGCAGCCCTAATTTGCACATCTTTAATATTAGAAAAGCTGTTAATCCTAATAGAAGGCCCGCCTTCATTTCTATATGCATTTTATATTAGGGGCAGGTGTCTAGTAGTGACTCATGTAACATTCTCTTCAGCTGGTCCCACCCATGGTGTTTTCTAGATCAATGGTCCCATCATGCAAACAACTGGTGTCTAGACTGCATCTGGGGCAAATTTCTATATTTTATGAGTCTGTCAAAATATAAATAGGACCTAACTCCTGAGCTTTTTCTCCTTGAAACACAAAATGTCATATTCAAATGCAAATATATTATTGCATAATGATACAACAACCTGTTATTTTGGGTTTGTCAGACAAACTTAGAAAATAAAGAAATACAACACCACTATTAATAAATCCAATTGGGACTCTCCAATGCTACCTTTCCCTCTACATCAAGGTCATTCGAACTCATTCATTATGCAATCAGTTTAGCCGCAGTTAAACAAACATTTGTGCATGGGCGTAGTTCAAAAGGTAGCAGCAGGCCTATTTGTGCCTAACCACTCCTGGCTCAGCGGGTGTGGAGCTGCTTCTGATAAACAGGGATGTCACTAGTGTGTAAGTGTATGTGTGTGAACAGAGCCACACAGACAGGGACAGATGGAGTAAAGCAGACAGCCAGAGCCATGGGAAATATATCATGTGTAACAGAGACTATTGATCAGTATGACCGTATCGTTTTGGGCCAGCAGAGACTGAGACAAAAGCCAGCTATCTCCGAAGGCAAATTCCCTAGCACACGTTGATATTTTTAGAAGTTCTCTTTTAAGAAATTTGCATGTTTTGCATACAGTGGAAGTGACAGTGGGCTTATGTAATCGCTACAGTAGCATGTTTAATAAATACAAGTGCTGCCGACATCCCAGACAGCAATACCCAGCGGCGCATGTACCCAGCCGCATCTGAAGCCGTCACAAGCATCCAGTACTAGACACAAAGCAGAAGAATTATCTGGATTTGTATTGTCTCTTATTGTCACTGGTCTTTTTTATAACAAAACTGTTACTTAAAGACGAGGGTACGTTTAAATCAAATATGACATGAAAAGTGATAGAGACTCCAGCAAGGCACAACATTTTGACCAGAGGCTTAAAATTGAATTGATCTCATGTCCAGGGAAAGCAGATATATTGCAGACTATAGACTAGTTCTGTTACAAATATGAATTTACATTTCTCCCTAGCAAATAAACAAATAAATAATTAATCTGCTTCATACAGGGAACAACCTGAGATTAATTGTGTATTCTGACACAATTAATTCAGAACCAGCGTGAACACCTGCAGTCAGCTCACCACGGTTCCTTCTTTTAATACTCTTTTGCCAAGACAATTTAAACCATGTTTCTCAAGTCACTTTTACTGCTTTTACTTTTTCACTTTTAATGAAGGTACTTGAGTCCTTTTCTGTCCTCAGTACAGTACAGACTAAAGTCCCGCTCAGCCCGCAGCTTAGATAAAGACCACAGGGAGGGGTTGGGGCTTTAGTCCGCGGACGAAGCCTTTTGGATGAGAGGCGAAACGTTCGAAGACTTCAACTACTAAGTACAGAAGATGACTCAAGTACCTTCATTGAAGATGGACAACTCCTGTACGACTGAGAGCTTACACATGTTTCACTTTTGCCTTCTGTTTGAAACCTGCTAACCCCACAGTTTTGTAAGGTTGTTAAGAAATATATTCAGAGATTAATCGACACTAGTAGAGATACACATTTGAACATTTGAACTTTAAGTGGCCATGAGTTTGGGCTGGGCAACAAATTGATTTAATTTAAAAATCGAGTTGGTAAGTCAAATCGATTCATATTTTCAGAAAATGATTACAGTGATTGCCTTTGCTATTTTTTTGATTCGATGATGCATTAAAACAATAAACATAATTGTTTTAAATATATTTACAATCAGCAGTTATTTTGTTTTAAATGGTGGGGGGAAAAGTAAAATTGAATCGTAAATCTATTTTTTTTAAATTTGTTTTATTAAAACTTCGCCCTGCAGCTCTCCCATGAATTGCAGCTAGTTACATCTGGAAATGCAGCCACATTTGACATGCATAGAGTAGCCTTATTGATCTGTATAAGAATAAAAAGAAAAGTCTAATTTTATTTTGTGTAATTGCATAAATGATACTTTGATAAATAAATACTATGGATATGGTGAATGAAACTGATAATGTAGCCAATGTATCAAAAGGTAGACATTTTTGTATTGTAACATCACTGTGTTAAATGTTAAATAAATCACAACATCAGAATACTTTGCATTTGGAGCCTCCATTCAATCCAAAACTTCAATGATACCAAACACTCATCACCCATCACATATAGTTAGAATCTTTATTATTGAATACTATTTTTGGTCATGATGGGTGAAGTAGCACTACAAGTAACACTCTAATTCAAACTAGCCTGCTGTGACTCATTGCCTTTTCCCCTTCAACAAACATATTTAAATTTTAAATAAAGTATGCTCCATCAGATGCACTGTGTCCATGAAGAGTGATTTCAGACTCGCTAAGCATTCTTGAGGAATCCTCAGTGGTGTCGGAGAGCTCACAATTGTCTTCCAACACTCAAACAACTCTACAAGCTGTCTCCTTTTTTTTGATTGATTGGTCCCTAACTTGGTTGAACATGAGCAATCTGACCAGCTGTCCCCTCAGCACCACACAGGAGGCATACGCAGACATATGGCCGCACGCTACCACCAGTCGCAGCATTCAACTGTTCCATAATTCAGAGGCTCTTCCATCACCCCTTATGTTCCCCGCCGCATCACATAATTAACCCTCTCAGAGCCACCGGCATGCTCGCTGTGACTTCCTGGACAATAGTGAGCGTGATAACCCTGCAGTCATCCACTCTTAATGCAACATTAGCCCATATGCTACTAAAATGGCTCCTAATATGTGCACTTCCCATAGCGGAGATGGAACAGAGCCCACATGCATTTCCCTCTGTGAATCTGTTTCTTTTCATCAGCCTAATGAGTTTATTGGTTAATTCATAATGAACAAGCAGCCAAAGATGGTGTTAATTACCAAAAACATATGTGTTGCGTTTACGTTCGGTATTTGTCATTTATCATGGGCATAAGGTCGGGTAAACATCGTTTGCTCGCATTTCAGCAATTTTCCTCTCTAAAATTATAATACAATCAAGGTGCGTTTAAATGGATGCAATATTTCGATAATGAGCTATTTAAATCACACTCTGGAGAGACTCTTGGTGGCAGATAGGCAGCATTTGCGTAAAATCCGGGGCATGACATCAGCTAATAATCTCGATCAAGCCAAAGCAAATAGCCATCCCCTCGATCCAAGCGCTTTAAGTGATTTACCTGCAGCCTCAATAAGGCAACTCACAAAGTAACACATATGACAATAATTATAATATAGACAAATACTGCATCAATTCCATATACAGTTTCCATACTTTATTTTATGTAGTGCTTTTGTTTTTTGTTTTCTACTTTGCAACTCCACCAGCCATCTTCTGGTTGACTCAATTTTGGTCAGATAATGTTCTATTTATAGGCAAGGCAAGGCAAGGCAAGTTTATTTGTAGAGCACAATTCATACACAAGGCAATTCAAAGTGCTTCACAGTTGCATAAAATTACAAGAAAACAGATCAAATCAATCAATAAAACAGCCAACATAAAAATTAATCAATTACAGTAAAAGGCAAGAGTGCAGATAAAATACTTTCAGTTTTCATATGCTCGGGTAAAAAGAGCTGTTTTCAGCCTGGATTTGAACATTGTCAGAGTTGAGGCCTGTCTCACATCCTCATGAAGACTGTTCCAGATTTTAGCTGCATGACACTGAAACGCAGCCTCACCGTGTTTAGTCCTGACTCTGGGAACCACCAGGAGACCCCTCCCTGAAGTTCTCAGGGCCCGAGATGGTTCATACGGCTCTAACATATCAGAGATGTACTTTGGTGCTAAACCATGAAAAGACTTGTACACAAGCAGAGCTGTTTTAAATTCTATTCTCTGAGTGACAGGAAGCCAGTGCAGAGACCGGAGCACTGGACTAATATGGTCGTATTTCCTGGTTCTTGTCAGGACTCGAGCAGCAGCGTTCTGGATGTACTGCAGCTCTAACAGCTCGTTTAGAAAGGCCAGTGAGCAGCCGTTACAGTAGTCTAACCTGCTGGAGACAAATGCATGGATGAGTCTCTCCAAGTCTGGCTTTGACACTATTCCTCTGATCTGAGCAATGTTTTTCAGATGGTAAAAAGCTGATGATGTTATTGCTTTGATGTGGCTGTTTAAGTTCAGGTCTGAGTCCATGATTACTCCTAGATTTCTAACCTGATTTTTTGGTTTTAGAGAGAGAGACTCAAGGTGACTGATAACACTTTGTCTTTGTGTCTGTGGGCCAAAAACAATGATCTCAGTTTTGTCTGAGTTTAATTGGAGAAAGTTGTTTTGCATCCACAAACTGATCTGTTCGATGCAGTGACAGAGAGTATCTACAGGCCCCTGTTCACCTGCCGTCAGTCACACGTAGATCTGAGTGTCATCTGCGTAGTTGTGGTACGACACATTGTTGCTGTTTATTAGCTGACCCAATGGAAGCATGTACAAGTTGAATAAGAGGGGTCCCAAGATTGACCCCTGGGGGACTCCACAGGTCATGGAAATTTTGTCTGAGACACAGTTGCCAATTTCGACAAAGTACGTCCTATCCTCCAGATAGGACTTGAACCAGTTTAGCGCAGTACCAGAGATTCCCACACAGTTGTCTAACCTGTGAAGTAAGATCCCGTGGTCCACTGTGTCGAAGGCAGCGCTCAGGTCCAGCAGAACTAAAACTGAGACCTTACCTTATATATAATTATATATAATCATCTTTTGTCATAACATGTTGTAAGCTCAAGCTAAAGATTAATTTCAAGGGGCAAGTATAAGGGACAAACTGTGGACAATTGTTTTTCAAGATTATCATGGTGACACAAAAGCATGTAAAAGTAAGCCAGTAATGTAAATTGAGCTGTTAGGAGTGGGGCACTACTTCAGTTTTAAGCTTAAGACGCTCATTGCAATAGTTTTTACCAGGATTTGACCAAAGTGCGGATAAAGATAATCTATATGTTCTGATCCATATTCCATTTATTTCTACAACAACTGGTCATTTCCTAAAATACTGTAAGCCTGTTACAATGTTGTGACATCAAATAAGCACTATATAATATCAACTTGGGGCGCTATAATGACCTTGTGGCTCAATGATCATTATAGTATCATAGTGGGCTGGGACAAACGCCTTCAAAGGATGCTTGTAGTTGGAAAAATCCCTCTTTTTACCAAACTGTGTGTCGAGAACATTAATTTGGTATTTGTTGCAGGAGCAGAAATCACTTCCAGTTTCCCTTTTCTGACCAACATGATCCCACTATTAATTATTTCACAACCATTGCAGACCGCTATCCCACATAGTCCTGCCTTCAAACTGTGCCTTGGTCTGTGTGTGTCCTATATTCCTCCCTGCATGGCCTCGATCTTCCCTTTCCTACTGGGTCCACATTAGCTGAGCTGCTGCTGTCACGGACACCACCAACCAACTACCCTCATGGATGCGGCATGCATCCCTGAACTAATTGATGTTCTGTGGACAGAGGCTGCCTGACCCTGCATATTATGGGAATGGTGTGTGTGTTGCTTGCATGTGTGTGAGGTCTCTTAACGAATTGTGCCGCACTCATTCAGAGATTCTTTCCTCCACTAATGAGTGCTGACCGGACTGGACTACCTTGTCAACTCATGTCACACAAACACACACACTTTGGCATATCACTAGGCGACCAGTCCTCTAGTGCCCGAGCCTCCAGACAGTAGCGGTCTCTGAAGTGCGCGCTGTGTCTAGTCTCTGGAATACCATGAGAATATGTGTTAATACTGGAGCATGTGTGGCACAAAAACTGTTAGAAGAAATCTAAAAAGAGAGAGTGGGGGGAAATCGTTGACTAGATTGTCACTTGACTTGACTGCATTTACATATCTGCTCTTGATTTGCAAATGAATACAGTTTTTTTAAGTTCTGACAGCTCTGAAAGAAAACATGCTCATCATTATTAAAAATAATGAGTTCACTTGAGATATCTGAAGTGCTTGTCAGTGAAAGTACAAACCACTGTCGTCTGTTAGGGAAAATGTGTGATGCTAATGACAGTTATGAAGTGTTTGCTTTGTTTGTTTTATTTATTTTCTTTTTCTACCACAGAAAAACTTCAGAAATATCAATTAGTTTCATCATTTTTGGGCACAATGTGGAAATGCATTGTGTTATGGGTGCATCCAAGATGTATTTAAAGCGCTTTTTGTTCAAATTACAAGGAATTTAAAGCATTTTTATATGTGTGAATATGCTAGTCAATAGCCAAGCAATATATCTACCACGTTGCATTTAGGGATGCACTGATCCGATACTGGGGGAAAAAAACAATATCCTATCGATATCGTCAACAAAAATTCAATGCTGAACCGATACCAGTTTTGGATCTCACCGCTTTAAAGCAGTACTAAGTAACTTGTTTACCTTAATAAATCCTTTTCGTAGTCCCTCTGGGGGTAATACAAGTGTTCAGAGCCGGTGCTCGCCCTTCTGGGGCCCTAAGCAAAAAAACACTACAGTACATACGCATCCCATGGCTATTCAACGACCCATTTACAGTCAAAAACAGTTCCACTGTGCAGTAGTGGAACACAATTCAAGCCCTGCTCCTTTGTGTGAGAACCACTAAGCCACTGTGAGACTGGGATTCAGGACTACTACTAGTCTATTTCCCCCACTTTTTAAAATGGAAAATGGCAAATGGTCATATTCTCTCACCTCTGGTTCCTGACCAACAGTTTGGGAACTGCTGATTTAAAACTAATTTGCCTGTGAGTAGCCCAGTGAATTTTAGACTGCAAATTCAGAGAACCAGAGTTACTGTAAGTAACCATGTAGATTCAACTCCTCTTTGAGACAAAAAGCCACGTAGAATGGCTTTACTCTCGCCTATTCGCCAAACTACTGTCCCGATACTCCGCTAGAGACAATAAGAAGAGAGTTTAAATGAGTGTGTGGCGATGCAGCCCCGAGTCCGTGCAGAGAAAACATGAGAGCAGCGCACGGGACTCAGGTGACAGACAGCCAAGCGGGGACGCGAAGGGGAGAAGCACTCGCACCTTGGAAGTGACAGGGGGAAGACGGTGGGTCTCTCCTGCTCATCCACTTCAGCAGACTGCTGCGTTTTGGTGTTATATGTGACAAAGTAGGAGGAAAGTGAGTGAGCGCTGTCAGAGAGACTGTCCCCGTAACAACGCGTCGCTTAATCAGTGAAACAACACTGTAGTTTGCCTGAGATGCGGGGCCCTTACGGCTGCAGGGGCCCTACGCACCTTGCGTAGTTTGTGTATAGGAAAAAACGGCTCTGCAAGTGTTAATGGGATGATTGGAGGGTCTTTCATCTCCCCCTGGTGTCTCTAGCCAGAAAACCACATTTGCAACTTGACTGCCACCGGACCGGAGCAACCAATACACACTAATGAAATCACGAAGAAGAAGCTAACAGGCTAATGGGCAAAGCTAACTGCGCGCCACTTTAAACAGTATTTACAGCCAAGTTTGAGTGAAAACAATTATTTCCATTGTGTAATTGTATGCACAATATCCCTCTCTCCCTTTGCTTTTTCTGTCAGCGTAGTATTTAGTCTCACAGACAATTAATAAGTAAAAATATCGCAACTTGCTACGACACCTGCAGTTGCACTTATGGTCTCTAGGGGCACGAGTTACTTAGTAACTAAGTAACTTAGAGGATATTTAGTGTAGCAAAGTCCAGTGATACTTGTTTAATGTTTTTACATTAATGGATATAAATAATCTGTAACATTTCATTTGCAAGAAAAGACCAGACTTTATTGAGCTTACAATGAAGTAAAGAGGACCATTCACTTTTTCACTCAGAGAAAGACACTCGGGAAGTCTCGGGAATCGGTTAATATTGGATATCGGCAGATACTAAAACTCCCTGTATCGGCGTGAAGCAAAAAAGCTGGATTGGTGCATCTCGAGTTTGGAGGTGCAGATATTACTCAAATAATATACTTAAGAATGCAAAGAAATAATATGTGTTATGAATATAGTACATTTATACGGTTTAAAGTTTTACTGGTGTGTTTAAATGAGTCTAAGTATTGTAAAGTAGTCTAAGTATTGATTTTTAGTGTACCTTAAATTCATGTATATAAGATTGAAATAGTGCCTTCAGTGTGGACTGTGGTTAAACAACACATATCACTTTGTTTTGTCGGCCATAACCCACAATACCCCTTCATTTCCCCCTCACTGTTTCTCGGCACTTGTTTCACGTGCTCCCTTTGTGCCGCGCCTCAGTCTTTTCGCTTGTTCATTCTTTGCTCTGCTGGAGAGACGGCTGAGCGGAACACAGCTCAGGGGGCCGTGCAACGTGTTCAGTAAAATGGCATGTGTCCGCCGAGCTACGCTAAATTACCTCCAGTTGGCGCGCTACTAGGCCAGGCTTTACCACCGCCGACCAATTCTGTCCTCCCGTGCTTGTGTCAGCGTGATGGAAGGGTTTCGGAGTGGGGTTGTGTGGGTGAAAGAGAGTGGGACTTGGTCAGTGGGTAGTGTGGCAAATGATCACCAGAGCAGGTAGACGGACTGGAGCACGCTGATTAGAGTGGCCGCGCACACGGGTGATTTGAGCCGTAGAAGAGATGAGTAATCAGCAGAAAACCTGGTGGGTGTCTGGACTGTGACCCATAATGAGGGACATAAGGAATAAGTATATGCAAATTAGTGAGCCGGAGATATTAGCTTTCTGTCATTCAACATGTGTGCTGCACAGACTGCTCCTGTAGCAATACTCAAGGAATGAATTAGGCCAAGACATGCTTTAGTGTTTAAAAGTACAAATATATGATGCCTCATTCTGGCATTACGAACCATTTTGAGCTTGTGAGAAACGTCAATAACCTGAATAGAATTACTCAAACACGCATCAATAGACAAAAGACAACTGAAGGTATATGTTAAGTAGGAACACCATAAAATCTAAAAGCTCAAAACGTGTAATAGCATAATAATAAATTCTGGCCATATGAAATCAGTTGTGGTGGGAACTGTTAAATATTGAAGGGATTTGAGAAGAGAATTGTTATCATCATGTCATTAAGACCAGAGCTGTGTAATTGTAGATTTGTTAGATTTGTAGAGTTAACCAGCATTTCACCAAGAAACCATTCAGATTGCAGAAACTATTTTACAAGGGAGTCCCGGCCCCACAGAACTGTAGTACATATTTTTTTAGTGGAAGGGGAAACCTACACAGACAAAAAGAACATGTAAACTCCACACAAAAAAGCTCCACCCAGTGTGGGATTCTAACCAAAACATTTTTTTTCCGGCCAGTGTTTGGGTTTATATAGGGATATTGTTTTCTGCAAAAGCAACACCAACCCAACAACTGTGGGAGATCTGAGAAAAGCAGCAAAGCTCATCAAATCTGGAAAATCTCAATGTAATTCCAGAGCAACTCCTCCCTCCTTATTGGCCTGGCCTGATTCAGCCCTGTACCTGATTAGCCATGGACAACCCCCTCGGTACAACTACAATAAAAAGTATAAAACATACTGTCAGCTCCCATATGCCCCAACATGTCAACTACCACGACATGCCTACTGTTGCTCATGTCTCCTTGTTTTGGGATGAACATACAGCCCTCTCAGAGCACATTAAAATCACAATTAATAATGGCTAAATGTCACATATGTGTGGGGTTGCCTAACCTCTATGCAAAGTGACACTCGGCCATGTCCCATTGTGTCTTTCCTTTATTTTATTTTTTTATCCATGTAGCTGGTGCATGGAGTAGACCACCCCACCGGCCATACTCTAGCACACCGCGTAAGTCCACATAGAGGGATCTCGGGGATGTGGGGACTAGAGGGGAGGTCGCTCTCAGTGAAGGAATGTGCACAATTGTCATCATGCCCTGCAGACATGTGGCCTCACTGGCAATTTATTTCATAGGGCGCTGGTAGTATTTCCTTTGTGGTAGCTGCAGAGCATGGCGGTGCAGAGTGCTAGAGTGTACAGCCTTCGAGGTATAGGTCACCCCCACATCACTGACATGTTTTGGGCATTGTAGTTTCCATTTCAGGTCCGCTGTAAAGAAAGATGGATGGCCTTCAAAGGTCTGATAACATGGTTTTGATAGTCCCTATGGCAGTGCAAGATTATTATAATGTTTTTCTTTTTTATAAATAGAAACCTAAGAGCATGAATAAAGAAAATTACAATAAAATACAATTACCGCCCTTTCTTGATCAGGGGTAAATGTGATTACACAGAGCCACAAAACATCTTCTGTTTTGTAGTCAAAATGGTGGCTGTCCTGGCCTCACAAAAGTCATGGCATATTGATACTGGCCCATGTAAACTCTGCCCTGAAATTGTGCATTTATTGAATCACTTCTGGGTAGCAGCATTTTTCATGCCTAATACACAGTATTATGTGAGGGGCGTGTAAAATGGAAAAGCAAAGTCAAAAATGTATCTGTGGAGACAGTAACATTCAAAAGATGTTAAAAGTTGTGTAAAGTTACAATGGCAGAGTAATGTTATCCAAAATGAGGTAAATGGTAAACGTATGGTTACATAGAATATGCTTCTCTGTATTGTTAATAAAGCCATGAAGGGGAAAGTCACAACAGAGCTACAGCAATATAGCTCTCTATTCATTTGATTTATTTTGAGCGATTGTCGCCGTTGTCGTTTGCTTCCGTGATTTCTGCTGGATGTTTTGGTGAATGGTAGGCAACAGCTGAAGCATCCAGGCCTCTAACGCTGTTTTATAAAAATACCGATCTGTTACAGCGCAAATGAAGCAAGGCTCTGTTGGTGAACATTGTTTTAGCCTACCATAGAACTATTATTATTTGTTAAAATGCCTACCACGGCCCCCAGATGTGATGACATCGCAATCGCTCGTATTCTTTGCACTACCAGTGTCAAGCCTGGACAAATAAAGAACATATATTACCAAATCAATATAAAAATAAATGTTGCCAGTAAGGTGCTGTAAATGTCATATGAGGACATTTCCAGGTCAGATTTTATGGCCTATTATGAAACCTTATGAATTAGTCATAAGGGAAAAATGTCCATTACTCAAACAAGACACTTCCTTATGGAATGAGTTCAAAGCCGTGTGCCCGCCCACTGCCTTTTCCTTTCTTTCTCTCTCTTTTTTCACTCTCTCTATCGCTCGCTGTTACACATTCAATGCCCGTCAGGAAACTGCGTCTACAGGGAGGCTCCAGCAGTTTTCGCATGGCTGCGTCTGAGGATGCTCCCCAGAAATCGGATGCACCAAAAGAACCACCCTGAAAATCCACCGCCGCCGACCTCATCCGCCTGGGTTCCTTCGACACACGCCCAGCGGCTAGACATCGGCGGCGGACTCGCTAACGCTGCCGCCTAATCAACTCTGTGTGCACTGGCCGCCCCGCGAGACGGGATGGGCGAGCGAGGAGAGAAAGAAGTGCAGAGGGAGGCATAAAAGAGGAGCATACAAGGATGAGGTCAGGGGAAGAGAGAGCAAGAGAGGCAGCGCTATGTGAGACGAGCAGAATAATAAAAAGACTTAATAACCTACAGCATTTATCTTTTTCTGCCCTGTCTGTCGGGATTTTCAAATATTTGGACAAAGACACGGACGGGGCCATGAATCATCCATCCATCAAGAGATCTTCAATGTTAAGCAATTGCAAATTAGGAAGCCTTAATTATGTATCATTTTGTGTCAGGGAGCTGGGAGAGGGTCTTCATGTCAGCTGTGGGCCTTTATGATAGTGAGGTGGGGAAAGAGTAGGTGGTCATTGGTTCAGGTTCCCCAATAGGCAAAAACTAAAGCCCAGTAGTGAGCCGTGAGGGCATTTGGGGTAAAAGGTACAAATGGGGCCAGTTCTGAAAGAATGGTTTTATTAATATCGTACTCTATATATATGTATATACAGCTCGTGACTTGAAATACAATTGGCAAACATAAAAACCTATGGCATACTTTATTGTCCCTTTGCTTTTGACCCGTCCTTCAAAGCAGTGAGCAACCGCAGTGCAGTGCTTGACAACTCATCTCCAGCTCTTGTGGTTTGGTCATGAGTGAGGAGCCTAAAAGTCTATTGTTCATGTTTTAGTTTGATGAGGGATACAGGAGCACCAGGAAATCCTCCGAGACACAAGCAGAAAGTGCAAGATCACACAGTAAGGAATCAAACCCATGATCTTCTTGCTGTGAGGCCAGGGCTCTGACCACTCAGCCGCCGTTTCGCCATTTGTGTACACATTTTTTTTGTGCTGGTCTCAAGGCTGAATAAATGGGAACGACTTCCATCAGGGAGGGCCTTGGACTCATTATGCAGATTGTCCTAGGCAAAGAGGTGGGAGACAGATGATGATGTGTGCATACTTCATTCGTCAACATACCATCTCCTCTCACGGAGCCCATACACCTCCGTGGCGCCTTAGTTAACTCGCCCTTTCTTGGAGGAGAGCTAATGGTTTACAAAACTGCCTGTGATACGATCAATTATGTCAACTGGAGGCGCAGTGATGTTGACACCGGTGCCAGGGCCGTTGTTCCCCTCCCTTTGCTCTCTTTGATTCATCTGTCTTCTCCTTCTCGCCACCCTCTTTCCCCCATTGCACCCCCCTTCACTCACCCCTCCTCTACACACCCTCTCTGTGCTCTAAACCCAGTACTGTCACAACGGATCCATCAAAGATGTGCTTTTAAGCCAGAGGCAGGGAGAGGCTAACTTTGAATGTGCATGTGTGGAAAGTTGTTCTTACAGTATATTCAGCCACCTCAGCAAAATGAATGATGATGCATAGAGGGGGAGGCTCCTAAATCGGATGCACATGACACCAGTGGGATAGATTAGGCCTGGTTTAGTGCCTTTTTGGGTACAAACTGTCAGCGCTTCCATATTCTGTTTACTGCTTCTATGCTGCAATTTGACACGTCCTGTCAGATAAAGCTAAAAATCCTTTTCACTGTTTTTGTGCTTCAAAATAAGCTGGCATCACATATTTTGGGGCTGACTTTGCAACAAAGCCAAGACAGTCTTTTTTTTTCAATATATATACTCCAATCAAAAGTAATTAAAACAAAAAGACACAGGTCAACAGTAAAGACCCATTTTAAATTATACTCGCAATATTATGGCATAGAAATTATGTTTTGTTTTGGTTTTACTGTGTGTTGATTTGTTTCGTTAGTTTTTAACTGAAACTTTTAGTTTTCAGAAAGGTGATCAAGATAGAAACCACTGTATTTGGTGACGATCTGGAACATTATCCTCTTTTACTGCGGAGTCAACACCGTTGTCCATTGCGCAGTATAAAGAAATAAAGTTTTAGTGACTAAATAAGCAATAGTTTGCATTTAGGACATATAAAATCCTTGAGGATATACTAATTTCAAAAGCCAGCTTATGATCATGTTATGCTCCCAAAAAACTTGACATAATCTTAGTGTCAGACTGAATTCCTTGAAAGCGTACATTTACAGTGTTTCATCCTTCTTGACAACTCTTACAACTGCATTTTTTTTTTTTTTTAACGCAGCACAAAATATTCTCTACAAAACTTTAGGATCAATTTGACTCAGCAAATAAAGTTATGAGCAAATGCTAATCCCTGAGACAATAAAACAAGGGATAAAAGAAAATGCTACTGCTTGCATATGAGAACAGATCTGAACTGTGTATATCAAAGTTCTGAAATATTTATTCATAAAAAAGGCTTTCTGGGGCGGTAGTTCATAATTTAATAATGCATAAGCACCAACACGGGTGTATAAATATAAAAGGAGAAAGTTGGTGCATAAAAAGGCCAGTGGAAACAGAGTGATGTAGTGGAGGAGAGTACATTCATTTGCACACTTGTCACCTTGACTTGAGTAAAGTAAATGCCCCATAGACTGAATAGATATTAGCTTCACAGATATGTGGTGAAGTGTGCCAGTCTTTTCAAGTTTACTTGACAGAGCAACACGGCGCGACGAGATGTGTGAAACATCTCCTGACATGTGTCCACAATGATATGGGAATATTTGTCAGCAAACTCTTTACTTAATATATTACATGCTTTCAACACTCAAATAGCATCAATTAAGCCTCAAAGTTTTCGATGATTAAGAGCTTGTTTTGGCCCCCCCAAAAAAATGTGTTTAGTTACCAAATTGTTATTATTATTTACTGGCCTTAGAACAGTTTCAACAACACACCTAGACAGCTTTTTTTTTATATTTGTGTCTATGTTTTATCAATACTGGCAAAAACCCGGGGTTGCAATATATTATATGATAATTACTATTAAGAATATTACTTTGGAAAACGTATGCAGTTTTCCGAGATAAAGTATAAGTTATTCAGCTGAAGGAATATACCTGGGACTGACAAAGTAATACATTAAAAAATCAAGTCTTTTTTTGCTACTTCCTGCGGAGCTGAGACTGCACTTATGCTTACAGACCACTATGTGCACTGAACCTTCATCAACCTACCCAAGACACGACAAATCATGTCAGGTGACATGTTATAAACCTATTCTGGAGCAATATTGCCACAATATATATCCACAATTTCTTTATATAATAGTATTCAGTTTCTGCACGGTGCGCCATGATTGCCAAGCAGTTATTTCCCCCGCCGCAACAGTTGCATTTTTGATAAGCAGCATCCATCATGCAATAGCTTTCCAACCGACAATACAATGAGCTGCAATGAGGAATATACAAAGGCTGATTTCTGAAGCAATCAATGGCGACAGGGAAGGTAAACACAGAGCTAAATGTCACCCATGGCCACAATATTGCCTCGGTGGAAGCACAAGAGCCAAATTACCAAAATCAATAATGTAATCATTTCATATTCAAATCACGTCAGCGCTAAGGTCCAGATCTTATTGCAGTTTCATATCTCTATGTAAGCCTGCCTGTGTGCCAATCAAACAAAGCAGAACACAGCCATTGAGAGCAGTAGGGAAGGCTTCAACATGGATCTGTACAACATTGTGTGTCTTTTATTTTTATGATTAAACATGCATTCATACTGTATAATACTGCATGGACGTGTGATATCAGGCTTAGGCCAAATGGAATGGATATCACTATTATACAAATACTTTTTGATTTCAATATTATGACGCTTCTATATATGACTATATACTGTATATCATTAATGGCCTTTCCTGTCTTATAAAAAGCTGTATAATGTATGCTATTTTTCTGCAGGTGTTAATGGAGTATTTAAAATATAATAAGAAAAAGCCATGTGGAGGACGGAGGGTCTTTTGATGTGGGATGCCTTCGGGAAAAGTTGTCCTCAGAGTGGTATGCATAATTAGTAACATGTATGTAAAAATAGATCTACAATACATGCACATACATGTAGGCAATTTGCAACCACTGCACTTTCCACTAGAATCATCTTCGATCCTATCTACAAATGAATTAATTCATGGCTTTGACTATGTTATCAAGAACTATATGTAGAATTTTATGTGATTGGTAGGTTGAGATAGTTGCAAATCACAACATTTACGATTGTTATAACAGATTTCCAATTTTTGGGTCACGAACCACAATTATTGTAAAAGAAAATATTGCGAATTTATGATTATTCACAATTATCGACCTAGTTAGTTTTAGTTTATTTATTTATTTGAGCAGTTTATCTGCTCAAAAGGAGTAGGCCGAAGCCAAAGGCTTATAAGCGCCCACCCCAAAAGTAAAAACAATAACATTTCATTTAACAAATCATAAACAAGGGAACATATGGCAAGGTAGCAGCAAATAATAAAGAACAGTAATTAAAAAAAAAGCAACAGCAAAATAAAGAAACAACAGCAAAAGAATATACAACAACACTCACAATGTCTGTTCATATTTGAGGAATATGGATTCGTTGTAGATCTTTTTAAAGTGTGCCAGATTTTTACAGAGATTGATGCTTTGATTTTTCCAAACTGTCTCGTGGGACAGATGCTTTTCAAGGTTGTTCTGGAGTACTGAAACTCATTTTTTCTCTCAAGTTGTATTTGACTTCTCGTTTGCAGAACATATTTTGTATACTTTCAGGAAGAGGATTTGAACATGATTTGTGCCATCTTAAATTCAGTAAGGTCCTCAAATGTCATTGTTGTTTTTTTTAACTTTAAACAATGGGTCAAGATTACTTTTATACGCCTTTCCCCAGAGATCTACACAATATGTTAAATGGGGAAGGATAAGTGAACAGTATATAGTATATAGAACTTTGTTGTTAATAATATATTTAGATTTATTCATTAGGGCTAAAATCTTTGCAACTTTAGTTTTAATTTTTATGATGTGGGGTTTCCAGCTGATTTTATGATCGAGTGTTACACCAAGAAATGTATGTTCATAGACTCTTTCAATAGTTTCGTTGCCAATTTTAACTGGTAATTGTACATTCATTACACGATTTCCATAGAACATTGCTTTGGTTTTTGTAATGTTTAGAAACAATTTGTTTATGCAGAACCAATCTTTAAATGCCTCCATTTCTTCTGCAATCTTGATCACAATTTGCTGTAAGTCTGCACCTGAGAGTATGATTGTTGTATCATCTGCAAAAAGGAAAATTTTAAGCTTTTTGGAAACCAAGTACAAATCATTGTTATATAATAGAAATAGTTTAGGTCCCAGCACTGATCCATGGGGGACACCACACACTAGGGTATCACACATGGATCTGTACTGCCCCATTTGAACATACGGTTTACGGTTTGTTAAGTAGGATTCAATCCAGTTGAAAGCAATACCTCTTATCCCATATGTTTGTAGTTTGTTCAGGAGTATATTGTGATCCATAGTGTCGAAAGCCTTCTTTAAGGTAGATGAAAATACCTATTGAATACTTTTTCTTGTCGATATTATTTGTGATTTCCTCTATGAGTTCCATTAACACGAGAGCGGGAGATCTGCTTTTGCGAAAGCCATGTTGACTGTGATTTAAAATATTGTATTTATCTATAAATGCGTCTAGTCGATTTGTTTCTGAAAATGTACCAGTTTTGAAAGACAAATGAAAAATATGGGATAGCGGTATGACAATGTGATCGATGACCTGTTTAACAATACTCATATCTACCTCATCACTGTCCAAGAATTTCTTATTTATGACATTTCTAACTATATCAGTTATTTCTTGTCCTGTAGATGGCGTAAGAAAAATTATATTTGGGTTTTCATGGACACAGTCATAATTATAATTTGTGCATGGTGGAATTATTGAGGAGGATAATTGAGGTCCTATGCTTATGAAGTACTTATTGAACTCGCTCACAATTTTATTTGAATTTTCTGACCATTTGACATAAAGCTCTGTGGTAGTACATTTCCTTTTGGAGTCCTAATAAAAGGAAACAACTGATATTTTTAGTTTTTGTATTTAAATGCTTTTTAATTCTTGAACTTGCAAACATTCACTGTTGCAATAAAAAAGGCTTTATGACTTAAAAAAAAATAACATTGACTTGGACATTTACAGCGACGTCTGACATGAAAAATGGCAGATGATCCGAGTGGAATGATGGGCTGTAATCTATGACCAACTCCCACCATTTACATGTTCTTATTAGGGAAGAGCCTTTCATTTTAGTTTAGTTCAGTTTTTGTTTGCCGTAGGTTACTTTCAGAAGATCAACAAAATGCGGCTCTGCAAGGTCACCACAAAAAACTAAAAAATTCTTGACCAACTGAAGTTTGAGTTTTAATTTTTACACCGGGCTAGACAAACAACCCTCTGCAGCGTGATATGGATGATTGAACTGGGTAAACAGACACTCGGAGGCCAAACATCTGTGACTGCATCTGCTCAACACAACAACGGAAATTCACATTCAACAATTATCTCCAACTGAATAGCACAATGCCATGAGAAGAAAGCAGTAGAAGTAAAGTGCTGGACTTGTTTGTTGGTTCATAGAGCCACTTCACACAAATAAGACGATGTATTCTTTCAGGAATACAGTGGCTGTAAATAGCGGCTCTCTTTACAAGTTGTTGACAAAGAGCATCTCTGTGGGCTATTCCCTTCAGTGAGAGAGATATGTGCGCCAGTCCCCCGATCCCTCATCATGATCCAAGCAGGGAGAAAGTGCACAAGAGGGACGCACTATTATACTCCGTCAACAGGATGCACTGCACTGTACACATTATACTGACAAATCACAATATAGAAGCCCTGAAGTGTTGTGCAAACTGTTCGGAACAAATGTAAACAGCTACAGTATTTTCAATATTATAGAAGTAAAATATGGTATAAAAAAGCAATTATTGGTTACTATTTAATTACAACATGGGACGATATTTGTTATATTGTGCTTCAGTTGAAGCTGAAATTCAAAATGCTCTATTTACTAGAAATTAAACAATAACTAAGGCTTAACCAGTAAAGATCGATCCAAGGACTAGGGTGAGAAGGTTAATGTGTAGTTTATTAGCCACCGAAATAAATGCTTTTGTCTGGATCTGTCCTGTCCTTCAATGTCACGTGGGCAAAGTGTCAAAAGCAGTGGGCAACCGCAATAACACTGGAAATCAGAAAAAAAAATTTTTTTTGAGAGTTACATTTTAAGTATGGCAGCATATACTGTATAACATCATACTGGAAAATTCTATCAACATAGTCTCCTTTTTATTTATCATACCAACTGCAACTAATTAGCATATGAGCTAAAGGTTACATTAACTCACAGCTATAACATGTCCACTTTATCATAAGGAAGATTACTGCGGCTCAGTGGCTAAGAAAGAACACATCATCGTTTGCATGAGTGACTCTGGAGAAGGCAATGGAGGCTCGGCCGCGCTGCATTCACACATTAGCACTGTCACACCTGGAACTGTCTCGCACCACTGGACGCACTGAGCCATCACTCTGTAATGGAACAGCTAAAGGTTAAAAACCCAGAGGTCGCGAGCCCCTGATGGCAGCTGGAGAGGGATTTCAAGTGGATTTTCGCAGCTACTGTACTAGTCAGATTTGGAAACTGTGACCTTTCGAGTCACAAGTTAATTTCCTCTGAGCCTGATCTGTTACTGCGGGTCAATACGCCATTGCCAAGGCTAAGTGTGATGCTACGCTACACGATAGCAGCCACTGGTGTTAACGCTGCTACTCATCACAACTAGTCACTCCGGATGGTTGACTGAGAAGTTGAAAAATGCAGAGCTGTGAGGAAGACAAGCAAGTTTTTTGAAAACAGCATAAAGAGAAATTCTCAATCAATCAAACTTGAAATTACAGATAAAGGCGGGAAATGTTCAAACTTATGGTTTTCTAATTAAGCAGTTGAATCTAATGTATAATGTGTAAGGCACTAGGAGAATAAATAATACCAATTGAAAAGAAAGCAGAAAGTAACAGCATTCTTCACACAGCTTAAAAAGGTGTGTGTTTTAATTAGTAAATAAAGCTTGCATCCACATTATCTCCAATTTACACCTTCCCTTTATGTATGATGACTAAAACATGATTGTATTTGCATTCATTTAAGCCCGAGTAAGGCAAGCGAGTTTGGCATATCACTCAGCATCAGTGATTACTGTAACTACACCGTCCAGCAGTTAGTAATAGCTTCACAGATAAAAGCAATGTGTAAATGATGCTAACAGTGGTTGCTTGGCATACTGTTTTTCTTAATTCCTCCTTAGTTTCTTCCTCCGCTACAGTATGTGTCAGGTCTAGTGTTTCACAGACATCTGTTTTGTGGCCAGGCCCTCCTCTGTGTGTTGGTCTGTGCGCGTGTGTGAGCCCGTACATGGGTGCACACAAGGGAACACGACTCAGTCTAATTGCAACGGGCCCATCTGCTGATTCTGGAAAAACAGGCTTCAGCCCCATGCACACAAACAGAGGGGAGAAAGATGCAACACGCACACACAAGGCTCACCAAAGTGTCGGACTCAAAGCCTTCAACTTGGACCCTGCACAGCATTGAACGACATGCTTTACAATATGCGCTCTATTGTGCACAGACAAAGGGCCTTGGAAGGGAAGCAAAGGTCAAATTATAAGACAATACCCCTTTTATGCACAGGCCAGAGGACTAAGGGCCAGTGGAGAGTGTTTGGTTTGACATTAGGAACAAAATGAAGGGCTGTAAGTGGATCAATGTTGTTTTATTAATGAGAATGTCGTATCAGTTCAATAGGATAGTAAAGGGTCATTCAGACTTGTCATTTACAGATTTGTATTATTGCCATTATCAATTTCCCACAAAAGCTGCTATTTGGAAGATGTTCTGGTCCAATCATTAAGACACTGAAATAAAAAGTAAAACTCAGTGATTATCTTTCTATCTGCGTGACATCAACTTTGAAGAATTTATGTTCATGTTGATACTTATTATATCCCATCCGCTAACGAGTGCTATGCAAAAGTAAGTCAGTGTTATCGTCAGTGGTATTCTACCTGTCAGTAGGGCAGTCAAATCACAACAGGCTTAAAATTGCACTTTGATTGGTCAAAATCACTTATCACAAAAGCTGCAGTTGTGTCAATAAGTTACGTTAAAGGTGCATTATGGAACTTTTTATATGGAAATAAATAACTTTTAATTATTTTGTATTTGACCTCTTAGTGATGCTGTGGCTGTACGGGTGGTTGGCAGGGCGCCTTTACTTTTCACCACAGTGGCACCAGGCTCAATTGTTTTAGAGTCTCAGGAGTACCTAAAGGAAACCTATGCAGGCACAGGGAGAACATGCAAACTCCACACAGATCCCTCCCTGTGGTCCACGATTGAACACGGAACCTTCTTGCATTGAGGCAAGAACACTGATCACTGTGTCATCTTGTCAACTATGTTTACAAAACCATGCAGTAATTATGTTATGGCTAGAACTGTATTCATGAATAGTGGATAACCCTGAATTTCTAACTGGTTCCCATTGCAATCTTATCCACTTAGTTTTACATGTCTAAACACAATACTGCTGCTCATCTTCCCCTGCCTTTGTGGCCTATATTCTTTTGTTCCTTGTGTTACATTAATCTTTGTTTAGCTGATGAAACTGATAGGGGTGGCGTTGTGATTCAATCTGTGCTCTCATTAGCGTGTCCCGTAATGAACGCTGTGTGTGTGAGCGGGACGGGAAACACCTGTTCTACACCAACACACCACTCCCTCTGTCATCCAGCACAGAAAGACTGATGCATCCCCTTCCCTTTTACGTATTGTTCCAGCTGAAGAAGGACAACAAGCAGCCTCGATACCACCAAATTAAATTTCAAAGCCCTTCAGAATGATATGAAGGAAAAATGGAGCAAAAAGACAGGAATTATGTTCACAATGAATTGGGCTGGGTTGAGCTGCATTTTATCATAGCACCGCATCATGCGTAACAGTTAATGTTTTAACTTACTCTTCATAGTGTAATAAAACCCCACTTTATCACACTGTGCCATATTTTTTATAACGTACTTATTTAGCAATAACTTATATGAAAAAAAAACATGTTAAAACTATAGAAAAAACACACACTATTAAAATGTGTTTACGTATTTCATCATTTATAAAACATTTACAGAGCTTTTCTAATCATTTGTTCATTATAACCCTGGACCCTTTCCAGTTTGCTTATCGGTCCAATCGCTCAACTGAAGATGCCATCTCCACTGCACTTCATTCAGCCCTCACTCACCTTGAAACAAAGGACTCTTACGTTGGAATGCTGTTTTTAGACTTTAGCTCAGCATTCAACACTATAATCCCACAGCAGCTAATACACAAACTGCTCCACCTGGGGATCAACACATCACTGTGCAACTGGCTGCTGGACTTTCTGACGGGGAGACCACAGGCTGTACGTGTCGGCGGAAAGTCCTCCAGAACCATCACACTGAACACGGGGGCTCCCCAAGGCTGTGTGCTGAGCCCCCTCCTGTTCACTCTGCTGACCCATGACTGCGCTCCAAAGTACGACTCAAACGTCTTCATCAAGTTTGCAGACGACACAACAGTGGTGGGTCTCATCAACAACAGAGACGAGTCAAACTACAGGAGTGAGGTGAGCAGTCTGGCCATGTGGTGCACACAGAACAATCTCTCTCTAAATGTGGAGAAGACAAAAGAGATTGTTGTGGACATTCGAAGAGCGCGGGTCCAGCATGCTCCTCTAACAATCAACGGTGCTGCAGGGGAGAGGGTGACCAGCACTAAGTTCCTGGGTGTGCACATCACAGAGAACCTTTCCTGGACCATGCACACTACATCTCTGGTCAAGAAAAGTAATCAGCGTCTCTACTTTCTCCGCAAGTTAAGAAGAGCTAGAGTCCCAGCCTCTGTTATGTGCAACTTCTACAGAGGGACTATAGAGAGCATCCTGACCAGCTCCATCACTGTGTGGCACGGCGCCAGCACTGCCTCCTGCCGAAGGAGCCTCCAGCGCATCGTGAGAGCAGCGGAGAAGATCTGTGGAGCTCCTCTCCCCTCCATTAAGGACATGTACTCCACCCGTCTCACCCGCAAAGCCGTCAGAATCACCAGGGACCCTACGCACCCATCACATAGTCTCTTCAGAGTAATGCCTTCTGGGAGGAGACTGCGGAATCTACGGGCCAGGTCGAGTCGCCTTAAGAACAGTTTCGTACACAGGGCCATCGGGAAGCTGAACTCCCTGCCCTCCCTCCCACCCCTCTTCCCCCACCCCCCGCTTCACGATCAAGGATGAGAGAAATATAATTTCAAATCAGTCACATGGTTTGACAAATAAAACAATCTTGAATTATAAGCACCTAAATATTGACAGGCTATATCAATATCAATATCAGATCATAAACACAATTAAAGCCGCAAGCGGCATCGAGAGGCCCTCGCGGGACGCGGTGGCCGGTTGACGCCGGTTGCCGCACGCCGCCGCAATAACCGGGAGGCGCTGCCGCGCCCTACGTTCATATAATGTCGCTGCCACCCTAGGTCGAGATTATAAAAGAGCAAAGGCGAGAAATGGCGCCTTCGGCGCTGATTACTCGATTTTTCCCAAAATGGCCGACCACCTGTTGGTCGCCTAGCAACCATGTAATGGAGGCCTCCCTTAGTGACTCCATTGCCGTGCCATAACCCTACCGGGGGCGCCAACGTGGCCACACTACATTGTATTGCCCTGATGAGCCATTAATCTTTGAGTAAACATCAAAACGACATTTTTAGCGTCTTCATGTGAATGATGGCTCCAGCCTGCAGAGGGCGCTAGCGCGCCCCAAATCTTTTTTATTTCACAAGCAGCATCGGACGGGCCGTACTTCCATGACCACTGTCCACAAGCTCCTCACAGAGGGCGCTAACGCGCTGTAATGTGTATAATGTGTGATATGCGGGTCAGTCCCATTGGAATAACATGGCGAGCCTCGGTCGTCTCCATGGCAACACCGTACAAAATACGGTATGGGTCTCATTGGCTTTTTGGATCGGGATGCCATCAGCTAATATTGTGCCAAATTTTATTCATTTCCGAGAAACTAATTTTTTTCCCATAATGCATTTTTTGTTCTCGGCCTAGAGGGGGCGCTATCGCGCCAAATCTCACTTTTTCACATTTGTTGTGTCCGGGGGTGAAAGGTCAATAAAATGTATATTTCCGATTTTTAATCGGAGTTCGTTTGTGCAAATGGGAGCATTTTGTTGTTTTCGGTAAGTCGCAAAATTCTTCGTAAAGATTGCGGCTTCGCCGCAAACAAACCGTAAAACTTAGCCAAAAAATTTGGATAACTTTTGATGCCCCATATCTCGAGATGAGCTGGAGCGATTTGGAGCTCATTTGGTGAAACGCCCTAGGAGGAGTTCGTTAAAATGCGACGTCAGCGAAAACGCTGACTCACCATTTTCCCGACTTCCTGTCAAAATGGCGGACTTCCGGTTTGTCTGGGGGCGTGGCCACAATAATATATTTTGTTTGTCCTCACAGGACGAAGGTCTGTACCGAATCCCGTCGCTCTGCGACAAAGTTTATGTTGGCCCCCTCCCCATAGGCGCAATGTATTTTCACTTTTGTAGGTGGCGCTGTCGCGCCATTTTTTATTTCCCCAAAACGAAACACACATTTTAATAAATTTTTCGCCGGATCTGAATTTTGGGCAAAGTTTGGTGAGTTTTCAACTACGTTCAGGGGGTCAAATTCCTGCTCAAAGAGCAGAAGAAGAAAGAAGAAGAAGAAGAAGAATTAAAGCCGCAAGCGGCATCGAGAGGCCCTCGCGGGACGCGGTGGCCGGTTGACGCCGGTTGCCGCACGCCGCCGCAATAACCGGGAGGCGCTGCCGCGCCCTACGTGGTTATAATGTCGCTGCCACCCTAGGTCGAGATTATAAAAGAGGCAAAGGCGAGAAATGGCGCCTTCGGCGCTGATTACTCGATTTTTCCCAAAATGGCCGACCACCTGTTGGTCGCCTAGCAACCATGTAATGGAGGCTCCCTTAGTGCCTCCATTGCCGCGCCATAACCCACCGAGTGCGCCAACGTGGCCACACTACATTTTATTGCCCTGATGAGCCATTAATCTTTGTGAGTAAACGTCAAAATGAGATTTTTAGCGTCTCCATGTGAATGATGGCTCCAACCTGCAGAGGGCGCTAGCGCGCCCCAAATCTTTTTTATTTCACAAGCAGCATCGGACGGCCTTGACGGGCCGTACTTCAATTACTACTGTCCACAAGCTCCTGACAGAGGGCGCTAGCGCGCTGTAATTGTGTATAATGTGATATTTGTGTGTCAGTCCTATTGGATTAACATGGGGAGCCTTGATCGTCTCCATGGCAACACCGTACAAAATACGGTATGGGTCTTATTGGCTTTTTGGATCGGGATGCCATCAGCTATTATTGTGCCGAATTTTATCAATTTCCGAGAAACTAATTTTTTTCCCATAATGCATTTTTTGTTCTCGGCCTAGAGGGGGCGCTATCGCGCCAAATCTCACTTTTTCACATTTGTTGTGTCCGGGGGTGAAAGGTCAATAAAATGTATATTTCCGATTTTTAATCGAAGTTCATTTGTGCAAATGGGAGCATTTTGTTGTTTTCGGTAAGTCACAAAATTCTTCGTAAAGATTGCGGCTTCGCCGCAAACAAACCGTAAAACGTAGCCAAAAAATTTGGATAACTTTTGATGCCCCACATCTCGGGATGAGCTGGAGCGATTTTGGGCTCATTTGGTGAAACGCCCTAGGAGGAGTTCGTTAAAATGCGACGTCAGCGAAAACGCTGACTCACCATTTTCCAGACTTCCTGTCAAAATGGCGGACTTCCGGTTTGTCAGGGGGCGTGGCCACAATAATGTTTTTTGGTTGTCGTCACATGACGAATGTCTGTACCGAATCCCGTCGCTCTATGACAAAGTTTATGTTGGCCCCCTCCCCATAGGCGCAATGTATTTTCACTTTTGTAGGTGGCGCTGTCGCGCCATTTTTTATTTCCCCAAAACGAAACACACATTTTAATTAATTTTTCACCGGACCTGAATTTTGGGCAAAGTTTGGTGAGTTTTTGACTATGTTCAGGGGGTCAAATTCCTGCTCAAAGAGCAGAAGAAAGAAAGAAGAATAAAGAATAATAATAATATTTCTTGCAAAAACAATATAGTCGCTTTCGCGACTACAACATATTATGCATTTTTTTAAAGCTTTCGACTTCCCCCACACACCCGTGGGGCTCGGAGGTGGATGACGAGCGCTTCGCGCTCGTCATCCACCTCCGTATGACAGTTGGCCATATTCCCCCATTCATTTTGCTGCAATTATAAGTATAAGGGCCCACACCAGAGGTGTGGGCAGTCACTGTTTTACACGGTGAGTTTACGTTTGACATGGGGACAGCGCTTCGCGCTGTTTTCGTGCGCTCCGCGCACCTAGGTACAGTGCGCTGCGCGCACTGCGTTGCGATTACAATAGGCCCTTGCTACGGCAGGCCGCTCGGGCCTAATTAAAGCCGCAAGCGGCGATGTAGGCCCTCGCCCCTGGCGCAGCCCCCCCTTGCGACCGCCTCCTTTGCAACCGCCCCCGCTCTCGCCCAAGCCTGCTCTCCCCTCGGCCTCACACACAACCTGTGTGCTCTCTGTCTACTAACTCTTGCTCTTTGCAGCAGGGGGCGCTATAGCATGGATCATTTTTGTGTTCATGTAAAAAGATTCAGGGCCATCTGGTGTATACGTGATTACATTTAAAACTCAAAGGGACAAAGAATGCATAATAATGATGCTCTCAGGAACACGTTTACACTGGCCACGCCCACATCGTACACAATATGATGTATATGTAATATCATTTTTTGTTTGGTTTATTGTGTAGAATATACCGGCAAAGTGGGAGATAAATAATCCAGACTGCAATATTCAAGGTATAGATAGGAGGCGCTATAGTGTTGAGCACTGTGCAGTTATTGAGCTCTACCTGTTCAGACCGTGAGTTGCCTTATGTCAGCCAAATATGATCCAGATTGGATAGAGCGCATGCCTGCGAGGTTTTGTGAAATGTCCTGCAAAAAGGCCTTTTTTTGTGGGGGTGCCATTGTAATCTCTTAACCCCCACTTTAACCGAGCACATTTTCTCCAGTTCGTCTTGACCCATGTCTTAAAGCTTCTTGAAAAAAAGCGTCAAAAACACAGTTACAGAAATGAGACGTAAGTGCAGATGAAAACACAGCACACAAAGAAATGCACTTGGTTCAGGTGGGAGTTAAGAGGTTAAAAGTGAAAATGGCCGACTTCCTGTGCGTCATTGCCACGCCCACACCTTCGAAAATATCAAACACATGTAATATATTTTTGTGTTCGATTTAATGTGTAGAATATACCTGCAAAGTTTCATATAAATTGTACAAACTAAATGTTTCAAGGTATAGATAGGTGGCGCTATACTGGTGAGCACCGTGAAGTTATTGAGCTCTATGGATTTATACGATAAGAGGCCTTATGTCAGCCAAATATGATCCAGATTGTATAGAGCGCATGCCTGCGAGGGGTTGTCCAATGTACGGGAAAAAAGCATGTTTTTTGTGGGGGCGCTATGTGAAAACTGTAAACGTTATCAAAAAAAGCTGGCTTGAAGTTGTAGCTCAATTTCTCTAGATTCTATTGAGCCATGTTTGAGCTTATTCTGCAGAGAAACCAAGGAGTAGTACATTGAAACATCTGGTGAGAGATTTCTTCTCCAGGATTTCAATCCAAGATGGCCGACTTCCTGTTGGTCAGAGGGCGGAGCTATAATGATGTTTTGCGACTCTCTCCATGTGCTCTATCGCTGGGCCAAAGGGGATTGGCCTACGCCAAAAATGCATGTCCCCAAAAGAATGCGGGTCAACTTTGAGGGGGCGCTGTGGAGCCATTTTGTTTTGGGCGTGTGCATGTCGCCCACTAACACGCAATTTTTGCCGACTCTGATCACTGTGCCAATTTCTGCGTGTACTTTTGCACGGGAAGGCACTGAAAAACAGGATCTTAGAGGCGTAACTATAATAATAATAATAATTAAAGCCGCAAGCGGCGATGTAGGCCCTCGCCCCTGGCGCAGCCCCCCCTTGCGACCGCCTCCTTTGCAACCGCCCCCGCTCTCGCCCAAACCTGCTCTCCCCTAGGCCTCACACACAACCTGTGTGCTCTCTGTCTACTAACTCTTGCTCTTTGCAGCAGGGGGCGCTATAGCATGGATCATTTTTGTGTTCATGTAAAAAGATTCAGGGCCATCTGGTGTATAAGTGATAACATTTAAAACTCAAAGGGACAAAGAATGTGCCAGTTATCATGGGTAATAATGATGCTCTCAGGAACACGTTTACCCTGGCCACGCCCACATCTTACACAATATGATGTATATGTAATATCATTTTCGTTTAGTTTATTGTGTAGAATATACCGGCAAAGTGGGAGATAAATAATCAAAACTGCAATATTCAAGGTATAGATAGGGGGCGCTATAGTGTTGAGCACTGTGAAGTTATTGAGCTCTATCTGTTCAGACCATAAGAGGCCTTATGTCAGGCAAATATGATCCAGATTGGATAGAGCGCATGCCTGCGAGGGGTTGTGAAATGTACTGCAAAAAGGCATTTTTTTTGTGGGGGTGCCATTTTAATCTCTTAACCCCCACTGTAACCGAGCACATTTTCTCCAGTTCGTCTTGACCCATGTCTTAAAGCTTCTGGAAAAAAAGCGTCAAAAACACAGTTACAGAAATGAGACGTAAGTGCAGGTGAAAACACAGCACACAAAGAAATGCACTTGGTTCAGGTGGGAGTTAAGAGGTTAAAAGTGAAAATGGCCGACTTCCTGTGCGTCATTGCCACGCCCACACCTTTGAAAATATCAAACACATGTAATATATTTTTGTGTTCGATTTAATGTGTAGAATATACCTGCAAAGTTTCATATAAATTGTACAAACTAAATGTTTCAAGGTATACATAGGTGGTGCTATACTGGTGAGCACCGTGCAATTATTGAGCTCTATGGATTCATACCATAAGAGGCCTTATGTCAGCCAAATATGATCCAGATTGTATAGAGTGCATGCCTGCGAGGGGTTGTCCAAGGTACGGGAAAAAAGCACGTTTTTTGTGGGGGCGCTATGTGAAAAGTGTAAACGTTATCAAAAAAAGCTGGCTTGAAAATGTAGCTCCATTTCTCTAGATTCTATTGAGCCATGTTTGAGCTTATTCTGCTGAAAAACCAAGGAGTAGTACATTGAAACATCTGGTGAGAGATTTCTTCTCCAGGATTTCAATCCAAGATGGCCGACTTCCTGTTGGTCAGAGGGCGGAGCTATAATTATGTTTTGTGACCGTCTCCATGTGCTCTATCGCTGTGCCAAAGGGGATTGGCCTATGCCAAAAATGCATGTCTCCAAAAGAATAGGGGTCAACTTTGAGGGGGCGCTGTGGAGCCATTTTGTTTAGGGCGTGTGCATGTCGCCCACTGACACGCAATTTTTGCCGACTCTGATTCACTGTGCCCATTTCTGCGTGTACTTTTGCTCGGGAAGGCACTGAAAAACAGGATCTTAGAGGCGGAATAATAATAATAATAATTAAAGCCGCAAGCGGCGATGTAGGCCCTCGCCCCTGGCGCAGCCCCCCCTTGCGACCGCCTCCTTTGCAACCGCCCCCGCTCTCGCCCAAACCTGCTCTCCCCTCGGCCTCACACACAACCTGTGTGCTCTCTGTCTACTAACTCTTGCTCTTTGCAGCAGGGGGCGCTATAGCATGGATCATTTTTGTGTTCATGTAAAAAGATTCAGGGCCATCTGGTGTATAAGTGATTACATTTAAAACTCAAAGGGACAAAGAATGCATAATAATGATGCTCTCAGGAACACGTTTACACTGGCCACGCCCACATCTTACACAATATGATGTATATGTAATATAATTTTTTGTTTAGTTTATTGTGTAGAATATACCTGCAAAGTGGGAGATAAATAATCCAAACTGCAATATTAAAGGTATAGATAGGGGGCGCTATAGTGTTGAGCACTGTGCAGTTATTGAGCTCTATCTGTTCAGACCGTGAGTTTCCTTATGTCAGCCAAATATGATCCAGATTGGATAGAGCGCATGCCTGCGAGGGGTTGTGAAATGTACTGCAAAAAGGCATTTTTTTTGTGGGGGTGCCATTTTAATCTCTTAACCCCCACTTTAACCGAGCACATTTTCTCCAGTTCGTCTTGACCCATATCTTAAAGCTTCTTGAAAAAAAACGTCAAAAACACAGTTACAGAAATGAGACGTAAGTGCAGGTGAAAACACAGCACACAAAGAAATGTACTTGGTTCAGGTGGGAGTTAAGAGGTTAAAAGTGAAAATGGCCGACTTCCTGTGCGTCATTGCCACGCCCACACCTTCGAAAATATCAAACACATGTAATATATTTTTGTGTTCGATTTAATGTGTAGAATATACCTGCAAAGTTTCATATAAATTGTACAAACTAAATGTTTCAAGGTATAGATAGGTGGCGCTATAGTGGTAAGCACCATGAAGTTATTGAGCTCTATGGATCCATACCATAAGAGGCCTCATGTCAGCCAAATATGATCCAGATTGGATAGAGCGCATGCCTGCGAGGGGTTGTCCAAGGTACGGGAAAAAAGCATGTTTTTTGTGGGGGCGCTATGTGAAAACTGTAAACGTTATCAAAAAAAGCTGGCTTGCATTTGTAGCTCCATTTCTCTAGATTCAATTGAGCCATGTTTGAGCTTATTCTGCAGAGAAACCAAGGAGTAGTACATTTAAACATCTGGTGAGAGATTTCTTCTCCAGGATTTCAATCCAAGATGGCCGACTTCCTGTTGGTCAGAGGGCGGAGCTATAATTATGTTTTGTGACTCTCTCCATGTGCTCTATCACTGTGCCAAAGGGGATTGGCCTACGCCAAAAATGCATGTCCCCAAAAGAATGGGGGTCAACTTTGAGGGGGCGCTGTGGAGCCATTTTGTTTTGGGCGTGTGCATGTCGCCCACTGACACGCAATTTTTGCCGACTCTGATCACTGTGCCAGTTTGTGCGTGTACTTTTGCACGGGAAGGCACTGAAAAACAGGATCTTAGAGGCGTAACTATAATAATAATAATAATAATAATAATAATAATAATAACAAGAAACCGGGGGAGAACAATAGTCCCTTACCAGGACAAAGTCCTGGCTCGGGCCTAATAATAATAATTAAAGCCGCAAGCGGCGATGTAGGCCCTCGCCCAAACCTGCTCTCCCCTCGGCCTCACACACAACCTGTGTGCTCTCTGTCTACTAACTCTTGCTCTTTGCAGCAGGGGGCGCTATAGCATGGATCATTTTTGTGTTCATGTAAAAAGATTCAGGGCCATCTGGTGTATAAGTGATTACATTTAAAACTCAAAGGGACAAAGAATGCATAATAATGATGCTCTCAGGAACACGTTTACACTGGCCACGCCCACATCTTACACAATATGATGTATATGTAATATCATTTTTTGTTTGGTTTATTGTGTAGAATATACCGGCAAAGTGGGAGATAAATAATCCAGACTGCAATATTCAAGGTATAGATAGGGGGCGCTATAGTGTTGAGCACTGTGAAGTTATTGAGCTCTATGGATTCATACCATAAGAGGCCTTATGTCAGGCAAATATGATCCAGATTGGATAGAGCGCATGCCTGCGAGGGGTTGTGAAATGTACTGCAAAAAGGCCTTTTTTTTGTGGGGGTGCCATTTTAATCTCTTAACCCCCACTTTAACCGAGCACATTTTCTCCAGTTCGTCTTGACCCATATCTTAAAGCTTCTGGAAAAAAAGCGTCAAAAACACAGTTACAGAAATGAGACGTAAGTGCAGGTGAAAACACAGCACACAAAGAAGATTTACTTGGTTCAGGTGGGAGTTAAGAGGTTAAAAGTGAAAATGGCCGACTTCCTGTGCGTCATTGCCACGCCCACACCTTCGAAAATATCAAACACATGTAATATATTTTTGTGTTCGATTTAATGTGTAGAATATATCTGCAACGTTTCATATAAATCGTACAAACTAAAATGTTCAAGGTATAGATAGGTGGCGCTATACTGGTGAGCACCGTGAAGTTATTGAGCTTTATGGATTCATACGATAAGAGGCCTTATGTCAGCCAAATATGATCCAGATTGTATAGAGCGCATGCCTGCGAGGGGTTGTCCAAGGTACGGGAAAAAAGCATGTTTTTTGAGGGGGCGCTATGTGAAAAGTGTAAACGTTATCAAAAAAAGCTGGCTTGCAGTTGTAGCTCAATTTCTCTAGATTCTATTGAGCCATGTTTGAGCTTATTCTGCAGAGAAACCAAGGAGTAGTACATTGAAACATCTGGTGAGAGATTTCTTCTCCAGGATTTCAATCCAAGATGGCCGACTTCCTGTTGGTCAGAGGGTGGAGCTATAATTATGTTTTGTGACTCTCTCCATGTGCTCTATCACTGGGCCAAAGGGGATTGGCCTATGCCAAAAATGCATGTCCCCAAATGAATGGAGGTCAACTTTGAGGGGGCGCTGTGGAGCCATTTTGTTTTGGGCGTGTGCATGTCGCCCACTGACACGCAATTTTTGCCGACTCTGATCACTGTGCCAATTTCTGCGTGTACTTTTGCACGGGAAGGCACTGAAAAACAGGATCTTAGAGGCGTAACTATAATAATAATAATAATAATAATAATAATAATTAAAGCCGCAAGCGGCGATGTAGGCCCTCGCCCCTGGCGCAGCCCCCCCTTGCGACCGCCTCCTTTGCAACCGCCCCCGCTCTCGCCCAAACCTGCTCTCCCCTAGGCCTCACACACAACCTGTGTGCTCTCTGTCTACTAACTCTTGCTCTTTGCAGCAGGGGGCGCTATAGCATGGATCATTTTTGTGTTCATGTAAAAAGATTCAGGGCCATCTGGTGTATAAGTGATAACATTTAAAACTCAAAGGGACAAAGAATGTGCCAGTTATCATGGGTAATAATGATGCTCTCAGGAACACGTTTACCCTGGCCACGCCCACATCTTACACAATATGATGTATATGTAATATCATTTTCGTTTAGTTTATTGTGTAGAATATACCGGCAAAGTGGGAGATAAATAATCCAGACTGCAATATTCAAGGTATAGATAGGGGGCGCTATAGTGTTGAGCACTGTGAAGTTATTGAGCTCTATCTGTTCAGACCATAAGAGGCCTTATGTCAGGCAAATATGATCCAGATTGGATAGAGCGCATGCCTGCGAGGGGTTGTGAAATGTACTGCAAAAAGGCATTTTTTTTGTGGGGGTGCCATTTTAATCTCTTAACCCCCACTGTAACCGAGCACATTTTCTCCAGTTCGTCTTGACCCATGTCTTAAAGCTTCTGGAAAAAAAGCGTCAAAAACACAGTTACAGAAATGAGACGTAAGTGCAGGTGAAAACACAGCACACAAAGAAATGCACTTGGTTCAGGTGGGAGTTAAGAGGTTAAAAGTGAAAATGGCCGACTTCCTGTGCGTCATTGCCACGCCCACACCTTTGAAAATATCAAACACATGTAATATATTTTTGTGTTCGATTTAATGTGTAGAATATACCTGCAAAGTTTCATATAAATTGTACAAACTAAATGTTTCAAGGTATACATAGGTGGTGCTATACTGGTGAGCACCGTGCAATTATTGAGCTCTATGGATTCATACCATAAGAGGCCTTATGTCAGCCAAATATGATCCAGATTGTATAGAGTGCATGCCTGCGAGGGGTTGTCCAAGGTACGGGAAAAAAGCACGTTTTTTGTGGGGGCGCTATGTGAAAAGTGTAAACGTTATCAAAAAAAGCTGGCTTGAAAATGTAGCTCCATTTCTCTAGATTCTATTGAGCCATGTTTGAGCTTATTCTGCTGAAAAACCAAGGAGTAGTACATTGAAACATCTGGTGAGAGATTTCTTCTCCAGGATTTCAATCCAAGATGGCCGACTTCCTGTTGGTCAGAGGGCGGAGCTATAATTATGTTTTGTGACCGTCTCCATGTGCTCTATCGCTGTGCCAAAGGGGATTGGCCTATGCCAAAAATGCATGTCTCCAAAAGAATAGGGGTCAACTTTGAGGGGGCGCTGTGGAGCCATTTTGTTTAGGGCGTGTGCATGTCGCCCACTGACACGCAATTTTTGCCGACTCTGATTCACTGTGCCCATTTCTGCGTGTACTTTTGCTCGGGAAGGCACTGAAAAACAGGATCTTAGAGGCGGAATAATAATAATAATAATAATAATAATAATAATAATAATTAAAGCCGCAAGCGGCGATGTAGGCCCTCGCCCCTGGCGCAGCCCCCCCTTGCGACCGCCTCCTTTGCTTCCGCCCCCGCTCTCGCCCAAACCTGCTCTCCCCTCGGCCTCACACACAACCTGTGTGCTCTCTGTCTGCTAACTCTTGGTCTTTACAGCAGGGGGCGCTATAGCATGGATCATTTTTGTGTTCATGTAAAAAGATTCAGGGCCATCTGGTGTATAAGTGATTACATTTAAAACTCAAAGGGACAAAGAATGTGCCAGTTATCATGGGTAATAATAATGCTCTCAGGAACACGTTTACCCTGGCCACGCCCACATCTTACACAATATGATGCATATGTAATATCATTTTTTGTTTAGTTTATTGTGTAGAATATACCGGCAAAGTGGGAGATAAATAATCCAGACTGCAATATTCAAGGTATAGATAGGGGGCGCTATAGTGTTGAGCACTGTGAAGTTATTGAGCTCTGTCTGTTCAGACCGTGAGTTTCCTTATGTCAGGCAAATATGATCCAGATTGGATAGAGCGCATGCCTGCGAGGGGTTGTGAAATGTACTGCAAAAAGGCCTTTTTTTTGTGGGGGTGCAATTTTAATCTCTTAACCCCCACTTTAACCGAGCACATTTTCTCCAGTTCGTCTTGACCCATGTCTTAAAGCTTCTTGAAAAAAAGCGTCAAAAACACAGTTACAGAAATGAGACGCAAGTGCAGGTGAAAACACAGCACACAAAGAAATGCACTTGGTTCAGGTGGGAGTTAAGAGGTTAAAAGTGAAAATGGCCGACTTCCTGTGCGTCATTGCCACGCCCACACCTTCGAAAATATCAAACACATGTAATATATTTTTGTGTTCGATTTAATGTGTAGAATATACCTGCAACGTTTCATATAAATCGTACAAACTAAAATGTTCAAGGTATAGATAGGTGGCGCTATACTGGTGAGCACCGTGAAGTTATTGAGCTTTATGGATTCATACCATAAGAGGCCTTATGTCAGCCAAATATGATCCAGATTGGATAGAGCGCATGCCTGCGAGGGGTTGTCCAAGGTACGGGAAAAAAGCACGTTTTTTGTGGGGGCGCTATGTGAAAAGTGTAAACGTTATCAAAAAAAGCTGGCTTGAAAATGTAGCTCCATTTCTCTAGATTCTATTGAGCCATGTTTGAGCTTATTCTGCAGAAAAACCAAGGAGTAGTACATTGAAACATCTGGTGAGAGATTTCTTCTCCAGGATTTCAATCCAAGATGGCCGACTTCCTGTTGGTCAGAGGGCGGAGCTACAATTATGTTTTGTGACCATCTCCATGTGCTCTATCACTGTGCCAAAGGGGATTGGCCTATGCCAAAAATGCATGTCCCCAAAAGAATGGGGGTCAACTTTGAGGGGGCGCTGTGGAGCCATTTTGTTTAGGGCGTGTGCATGTCGCCCACTGACACGCAATTTTTGCCGACTCTGATTCACTGTGCCCATTTCTGCGTGTACTTTTGCTCGGGAAGGCACTGAAAAACAGGATCTTAGAGGCGGAATAATAATAATAATTAAAGCCGCAAGCGGCGATGTAGGCCCTCGCCCCTGGCGCAGCCCCCCCTTGCGACCGCCTCCTTTGCAACCGCCCCCGCTCTCGCCCAAACCTGCTCTCCCCTAGGCCTCACACACAACCTGTGTGCTCTCTGTCTACTAACTCTTGCTCTTTGCAGCAGGGGGCGCTATAGCATGGATCATTTTTGTGTTCATGTAAAAAGATTCAGGGCCATCTGGTGTATAAGTGATTACATTTAAAACTCAAAGGGACAAAGAATGTGCCAGTTATCATGGGTAATAATGACGCTCTCAGGAACACGTTTACCCTAGCCACGCCCACATCTTACACAATATGATGTATATGTAATATCATTTTTGTTTAGTTTATTGTGTAGAATATACCGGCAAAGTGGGAGATAAATAATCCAAACTGCAATATTAAAGGTATAGATAGGGGGCGCTATAGTGTTGAGCACTGTGCAGTTATTGAGCTCTGTCTGTTCAGACCGTGAGTGTCCTTATGTCAGCCAAATATGATTTAGATTGGATAGAGCGCATGCCTGCGAGGTTTTGTGAAATGTACTGCAAAAAGGCCTTTTTTTTGTGGGGGTGCCATTTTAATCTCTTAACCCCCACTTTAACCGAGCACATTTTCTCCAGTTCGTCTTGACCCATGTCTTAAAGCTTCTTGAAAAAAAGCGTCAAAAACACAGTCACAGAAATGAGACGTTAGTGCACTTGGTTCAGGTGGGAGTTAAGAGGTTAAAAGTGAAAATGGCCGACTTCCTGTGCGTCATTGCCACGCCCACACCTTCAAAAATATCAAACACATGTAATATATTTTTGTGTTCGATTTAATGTGTAGAATGTACCTGCAACGTTTCATATAAATTGTACAAACTAAAATTTTCAAGGTATAGATAGGTGGCGCTATACTGGTGAGCATCGTGAACTTATTGAGCTCTATGGATTCATACGATAAGAGGCCTTATGTCAGCCAAATATGATCCAGATTGTATAGAGCGCATGCCTGCGAGGGGTTGTCCAAGGTACGGGAAAAAAGCATGTTTTTTGTGGGGGCGCTATGTGAAAAGTGTAAACGTTATCAAAAAAAGCTGGCTTGAAGTTGTAGCTCCATTTCTCTTGATTCTATTGAGCCATGTTCGAGCTTATTCTGCAGAGAAACCAAGGAGTAGTACATTGAAACATCTGGTGAGAGATTTCTTCTCCAGGATTTCAATCCAAGATGGCCGACTTCCTGTTGGTCAGAGGGCGGAGCTATAATGATGTTTTGTGACTCTCTCCATGTGCTCTATCGCTGGGCCAAAGGGGATTGGCCTACGCCAAAAATACATGTCCCCAAAAGAATGGGGGTCAACTTTGAGGGGGTGCTGTGGAGCCATTTTGTTTAGGGCGTGTGCATGTCGCCCACTGACACGCAATTTTTGCCGACTCTGATCACTGTGCCAATTTCTGCGTGTACTTTTGCACGGGAAGGCACTGAAAAACAGGATCTTAGAGGCGGAATAATAATAATAATTAAAGCCGCAAGCGGCGATGTAGGCCCTCGCCCCTGGCGCAGCCCCCCCTTGCGACCGCCTCCTTTGCAACCGCCCCCGCTCTCGCCCAAACCTGCTCTCCCCTAGGCCTCACACACAACCTGTGTGCTCTCTGTCTACTAACTCTTGCTCTTTGCAGCAGGGGGCGCTATAGCATGGATCATTTTTGTGTTCATGTAAAAAGATTCAGGGCCATCTGGTGTATAAGTGATAACATTTAAAACTCAAAGGGACAAAGAATGTGCCAGTTATCATGGGTAATAATGATGCTCTCAGGAACACGTTTACCCTGGCCACGCCCACATCTTACACAATATGATGTATATGTAATATCATTTTCGTTTAGTTTATTGTGTAGAATATACCGGCAAAGTGGGAGATAAATAATCCAGACTGCAATATTCAAGGTATAGATAGGGGGCGCTATAGTGTTGAGCACTGTGAAGTTATTGAGCTCTATCTGTTCAGACCATAAGAGGCCTTATGTCAGGCAAATATGATCCAGATTGGATAGAGCGCATGCCTGCGAGGGGTTGTGAAATGTACTGCAAAAAGGCATTTTTTTTGTGGGGGTGCCATTTTAATCTCTTAACCCCCACTGTAACCGAGCACATTTTCTCCAGTTCGTCTTGACCCATGTCTTAAAGCTTCTGGAAAAAAAGCGTCAAAAACACAGTTACAGAAATGAGACGTAAGTGCAGGTGAAAACACAGCACACAAAGAAATGCACTTGGTTCAGGTGGGAGTTAAGAGGTTAAAAGTGAAAATGGCCGACTTCCTGTGCGTCATTGCCACGCCCACACCTTTGAAAATATCAAACACATGTAATATATTTTTGTGTTCGATTTAATGTGTAGAATATACCTGCAAAGTTTCATATAAATTGTACAAACTAAATGTTTCAAGGTATACATAGGTGGTGCTATACTGGTGAGCACCGTGCAATTATTGAGCTCTATGGATTCATACCATAAGAGGCCTTATGTCAGCCAAATATGATCCAGATTGTATAGAGTGCATGCCTGCGAGGGGTTGTCCAAGGTACGGGAAAAAAGCACGTTTTTTGTGGGGGCGCTATGTGAAAAGTGTAAACGTTATCAAAAAAAGCTGGCTTGAAAATGTAGCTCCATTTCTCTAGATTCTATTGAGCCATGTTTGAGCTTATTCTGCTGAAAAACCAAGGAGTAGTACATTGAAACATCTGGTGAGAGATTTCTTCTCCAGGATTTCAATCCAAGATGGCCGACTTCCTGTTGGTCAGAGGGCGGAGCTATAATTATGTTTTGTGACCGTCTCCATGTGCTCTATCGCTGTGCCAAAGGGGATTGGCCTATGCCAAAAATGCATGTCTCCAAAAGAATAGGGGTCAACTTTGAGGGGGCGCTGTGGAGCCATTTTGTTTAGGGCGTGTGCATGTCGCCCACTGACACGCAATTTTTGCCGACTCTGATTCACTGTGCCCATTTCTGCGTGTACTTTTGCTCGGGAAGGCACTGAAAAACAGGATCTTAGAGGCGGAATAATAATAATAATAATAATAATAATAATAATAATAATAACAAGAAACCGGGGGAGAACAATAGTCCCTTACCAGGACAAAGTCCTGGCTCGGGCCTAATTAAAGCCGCAAGCGGCGATGTAGGCCCTCGCCCCTGGCGCAGCCCCCCCTTGCGACCGCCTCCTTTGCAACCGCCCCCGCTCTCGCCCAAACCTGCTCTCCCCTAGGCCTCACACACAACCTGTGTGCTCTCTGTCTACTAACTCTTGCTCTTTGCAGCAGGGGGCGCTATAGCATGGATCATTTTTGTGTTCATGTAAAAAGATTCAGGGCCATCTGGTGTATAAGTGATAACATTTAAAACTCAAAGGGACAAAGAATGTGCCAGTTATCATGGGTAATAATGATGCTCTCAGGAACACGTTTACCCTGGCCACGCCCACATCTTACACAATATGATGTATATGTAATATCATTTTCGTTTAGTTTATTGTGTAGAATATACCGGCAAAGTGGGAGATAAATAATCCAGACTGCAATATTCAAGGTATAGATAGGGGGCGCTATAGTGTTGAGCACTGTGAAGTTATTGAGCTCTATCTGTTCAGACCATAAGAGGCCTTATGTCAGGCAAATATGATCCAGATTGGATAGAGCGCATGCCTGCGAGGGGTTGTGAAATGTACTGCAAAAAGGCATTTTTTTTGTGGGGGTGCCATTTTAATCTCTTAACCCCCACTGTAACCGAGCACATTTTCTCCAGTTCGTCTTGACCCATGTCTTAAAGCTTCTGGAAAAAAAGCGTCAAAAACACAGTTACAGAAATGAGACGTAAGTGCAGGTGAAAACACAGCACACAAAGAAATGCACTTGGTTCAGGTGGGAGTTAAGAGGTTAAAAGTGAAAATGGCCGACTTCCTGTGCGTCATTGCCACGCCCACACCTTTGAAAATATCAAACACATGTAATATATTTTTGTGTTCGATTTAATGTGTAGAATATACCTGCAAAGTTTCATATAAATTGTACAAACTAAATGTTTCAAGGTATACATAGGTGGTGCTATACTGGTGAGCACCGTGCAATTATTGAGCTCTATGGATTCATACCATAAGAGGCCTTATGTCAGCCAAATATGATCCAGATTGTATAGAGTGCATGCCTGCGAGGGGTTGTCCAAGGTACGGGAAAAAAGCACGTTTTTTGTGGGGGCGCTATGTGAAAAGTGTAAACGTTATCAAAAAAAGCTGGCTTGAAAATGTAGCTCCATTTCTCTAGATTCTATTGAGCCATGTTTGAGCTTATTCTGCTGAAAAACCAAGGAGTAGTACATTGAAACATCTGGTGAGAGATTTCTTCTCCAGGATTTCAATCCAAGATGGCCGACTTCCTGTTGGTCAGAGGGCGGAGCTATAATTATGTTTTGTGACCGTCTCCATGTGCTCTATCGCTGTGCCAAAGGGGATTGGCCTATGCCAAAAATGCATGTCTCCAAAAGAATAGGGGTCAACTTTGAGGGGGCGCTGTGGAGCCATTTTGTTTAGGGCGTGTGCATGTCGCCCACTGACACGCAATTTTTGCCGACTCTGATTCACTGTGCCCATTTCTGCGTGTACTTTTGCTCGGGAAGGCACTGAAAAACAGGATCTTAGAGGCGGAATAATAATAATAATAATAATAATAATAATAATAATAATAACAAGAAACCGGGGGAGAACAATAGTCCCTTACCAGGACAAAGTCCTGGCTCGGGCCTAATAATAATAATAATAATAATAATAATAATAATAATAACAAGAAACCGGGGGAGAACAATAGTCCCTTACCAGGACAAAGTCCTGGCTCGGGCCTAATAATAATAACAAGAAACCGGGGGAGAACAATAGTCCCTCACCAGGACTAAGTCCTGGCTCGGGCCTAATAATAACAAGAAACCGGGGGAGAACAATAGTCCCTCACCAGGACTAAGTCCTGGCTCGGGCCTAATAATAATAATAATAATAATAACAAGAAACCGGGGGAGAACAATAGTCCCTTACCAGGACAAAGTCCTGGCTCGGGCCTAATAATAATAACAAGAAACCGGGGGAGAACAAAAGTCCCTTACCAGGACAAAGTCCTGGCTCGGGCCTAATTATAAAGGGAACCAAGCAAGATAGAGGCATGTTGTAATAGATTTTTGTGTTTGTTTCAATGTGTAGAATGTACCTGCAAAGTTTAATATAAATCGTACAAACTAAAATTTTCAAGGTATAGATAGGTGGCGCTATAGTGGTGAGCACCGTGAAGTTATTGAGCTCTAAGGATTCATACGATAAGAGGCCTTATGTCAGCCAAATATGATCCAGATTGGATAGAGCGCATGCCTGCGAGGGGTTGTCCAAGGTACGGGAAAAAAGCATGTTTTTTGTGGGGGCGCTATGTGAAAAGTGTAAACGTTATCAAAAAAAGCTGGCTTGAAGTTGTAGCTCCATTTCTCTAGATTCTATTGAGCCATGTTTGAGCTTATTCTGCAGAGAAACCAAGGAGTAGTACATTGAAACATCTGGTGAGAGATTTCTTCTCCAGGATTTCAATCCAAGATGGCCGACTTCCTGTTGGTCAGAGGGCGGAGCTATAATGATGTTTTGCGACTCTCTCCATGTGCTCTATCGCTGGGCCAAAGGGGATTGGCCTACGCCAAAAATGCATGTCCCCAAAAGAATGCGGGTCAACTTTGAGGGGGCGCTGTGGAGCCATTTTGTTTTGGGCGTGTGCATGTCGCCCACTAACACGCAATTTTTGCCGACTCTGATCACTGTGCCAATTTCTGCGTGTACTTTTGCACGGGAAGGCACTGAAAAACAGGATCTTAGAGGCGTAACTATAATAATAATAATAATTAAAGCCGCAAGCGGCGATGTAGGCCCTCGCCCCTGGCGCAGCCCCCCCTTGCGACCGCCTCCTTTGCAACCGCCCCCGCTCTCGCCCAAACCTGCTCTCCCCTAGGCCTCACACACAACCTGTGTGCTCTCTGTCTACTAACTCTTGCTCTTTGCAGCAGGGGGCGCTATAGCATGGATCATTTTTGTGTTCATGTAAAAAGATTCAGGGCCATCTGGTGTATAAGTGATAACATTTAAAACTCAAAGGGACAAAGAATGTGCCAGTTATCATGGGTAATAATGATGCTCTCAGGAACACGTTTACCCTGGCCACGCCCACATCTTACACAATATGATGTATATGTAATATCATTTTCGTTTAGTTTATTGTGTAGAATATACCGGCAAAGTGGGAGATAAATAATCCAGACTGCAATATTCAAGGTATAGATAGGGGGCGCTATAGTGTTGAGCACTGTGAAGTTATTGAGCTCTATCTGTTCAGACCATAAGAGGCCTTATGTCAGGCAAATATGATCCAGATTGGATAGAGCGCATGCCTGCGAGGGGTTGTGAAATGTACTGCAAAAAGGCATTTTTTTTGTGGGGGTGCCATTTTAATCTCTTAACCCCCACTGTAACCGAGCACATTTTCTCCAGTTCGTCTTGACCCATGTCTTAAAGCTTCTGGAAAAAAAGCGTCAAAAACACAGTTACAGAAATGAGACGTAAGTGCAGGTGAAAACACAGCACACAAAGAAATGCACTTGGTTCAGGTGGGAGTTAAGAGGTTAAAAGTGAAAATGGCCGACTTCCTGTGCGTCATTGCCACGCCCACACCTTTGAAAATATCAAACACATGTAATATATTTTTGTGTTCGATTTAATGTGTAGAATATACCTGCAAAGTTTCATATAAATTGTACAAACTAAATGTTTCAAGGTATACATAGGTGGTGCTATACTGGTGAGCACCGTGCAATTATTGAGCTCTATGGATTCATACCATAAGAGGCCTTATGTCAGCCAAATATGATCCAGATTGTATAGAGTGCATGCCTGCGAGGGGTTGTCCAAGGTACGGGAAAAAAGCACGTTTTTTGTGGGGGCGCTATGTGAAAAGTGTAAACGTTATCAAAAAAAGCTGGCTTGAAAATGTAGCTCCATTTCTCTAGATTCTATTGAGCCATGTTTGAGCTTATTCTGCTGAAAAACCAAGGAGTAGTACATTGAAACATCTGGTGAGAGATTTCTTCTCCAGGATTTCAATCCAAGATGGCCGACTTCCTGTTGGTCAGAGGGCGGAGCTATAATTATGTTTTGTGACCGTCTCCATGTGCTCTATCGCTGTGCCAAAGGGGATTGGCCTATGCCAAAAATGCATGTCTCCAAAAGAATAGGGGTCAACTTTGAGGGGGCGCTGTGGAGCCATTTTGTTTAGGGCGTGTGCATGTCGCCCACTGACACGCAATTTTTGCCGACTCTGATTCACTGTGCCCATTTCTGCGTGTACTTTTGCTCGGGAAGGCACTGAAAAACAGGATCTTAGAGGCGGAATAATAATAATAATAATAATAATAATAATAATAATAATAACAAGAAACCGGGGGAGAACAATAGTCCCTTACCAGGACAAAGTCCTGGCTCGGGCCTAATAATAATAATAATAATAATAATAATAACAAGAAACCGGGGGAGAACAATAGTCCCTTACCAGGACAAAGTCCTGGCTCGGGCCTAATAACAAGAAACCGGGGGAGAACAATAGTCCCTTACCAGGACAAAGTCCTGGCTCGGGCCTAATAATAACAAGAAACCGGGGGAGAACAATAGTCCCTCACCAGGACTAAGTCCTGGCTCGGGCCTAACAAGAAACCGGGGGAGAACAATAGTCCCTTACCAGGACAAAGTCCTGGCTCGGGCCTAATTACCAGGACAAAGTCCTGGCTCGGGCCTAATAATAATAATAATAACAAGAAACCGGGGGAGAACAATAGTCCCTCACCAGGACTAAGTCCTGGCTCGGGCCTAATAACAAGAAACCGGGGGAGAACAATAGTCCCTTACCAGGACAAAGTCCTGGCTCGGGCCTAATAATAATAATAATAACAAGAAACCGGGGGAGAACAAAAGTCCCTTACCAGGACAAAGTCCTGGCTCGGGCCTAATTATAAAGGGAACAAAGCAAGATAGAGGCATGTTGTAATAGATTTTTGTGTTTGTTTCAATGTGTAGAATGTACCTGCAAAGTTTAACATAAATCGTACAAACTAAAATTTTCAAGGTATAGATAGGTGGCGCTATACTGGTGAGCACCGTGAACTTATTGAGCTCTATGGATTCATACCATAAGAGGCCTTATGTCAGCCAAATATGATTTAGATTGGATAGAGCGCATGCCTGCGAGGTTTTGTGAAATGTCCTGCAAAAAGGCCTTTTTTTGTGGGGGTGCCATTGTAATCTCTTAACCCCCACTTTAACCGAGCACATTTTCTCCAGTTCGTCTTGACCCATGTCTTAAAGCTTCTTGAAAAAAAGCGTCAAAAACACAGTTACAGAAATGAGACGTAAGTGCAGATGAAAACACAGCACACAAAGAAATGCACTTGGTTCAGGTGGGAGTTAAGAGGTTAAAAGTGAAAATGGCCGACTTCCTGTGCGTCATTGCCACGCCCACACCTTCGAAAATATCAAACACATGTAATATATTTTTGTGTTCGATTTAATGTGTAGAATATACCTGCAAAGTTTCATATAAATTGTACAAACTAAATGTTTCAAGGTATAGATAGGTGGCGCTATACTGGTGAGCACCGTGAAGTTATTGAGCTCTATGGATTTATACGATAAGAGGCCTTATGTCAGCCAAATATGATCCAGATTGTATAGAGCGCATGCCTGCGAGGGGTTGTCCAATGTACGGGAAAAAAGCATGTTTTTTGTGGGGGCGCTATGTGAAAACTGTAAACGTTATCAAAAAAAGCTGGCTTGAAGTTGTAGCTCAATTTCTCTAGATTCTATTGAGCCATGTTCGAGCTTATTCTGCAGAGAAACCAAGGAGTAGTACATTGAAACATCTGGTGAGAGATTTCTTCTCCAGGATTTCAATCCAAGATGGCCGACTTCCTGTTGGTCAGAGGGCGGAGCTATAATGATGTTTTGCGACTCTCTCCATGTGCTCTATCGCTGGGCCAAAGGGGATTGGCCTACGCCAAAAATGCATGTCCCCAAAAGAATGCGGGTCAACTTTGAGGGGGCGCTGTGGAGCCATTTTGTTTTGGGCGTGTGCATGTCGCCCACTAACACGCAATTTTTGCCGACTCTGATCACTGTGCCAATTTCTGCGTGTACTTTTGCACGGGAAGGCACTGAAAAACAGGATCTTAGAGGCGTAACTATAATAATAATAATAATTAAAGCCGCAAGCGGCGATGTAGGCCCTCGCCCCTGGCGCAGCCCCCCCTTGCGACCGCCTCCTTTGCAACCGCCCCCGCTCTCGCCCAAACCTGCTCTCCCCTAGGCCTCACACACAACCTGTGTGCTCTCTGTCTACTAACTCTTGCTCTTTGCAGCAGGGGGCGCTATAGCATGGATCATTTTTGTGTTCATGTAAAAAGATTCAGGGCCATCTGGTGTATAAGTGATAACATTTAAAACTCAAAGGGACAAAGAATGTGCCAGTTATCATGGGTAATAATGATGCTCTCAGGAACACGTTTACCCTGGCCACGCCCACATCTTACACAATATGATGTATATGTAATATCATTTTCGTTTAGTTTATTGTGTAGAATATACCGGCAAAGTGGGAGATAAATAATCCAGACTGCAATATTCAAGGTATAGATAGGGGGCGCTATAGTGTTGAGCACTGTGAAGTTATTGAGCTCTATCTGTTCAGACCATAAGAGGCCTTATGTCAGGCAAATATGATCCAGATTGGATAGAGCGCATGCCTGCGAGGGGTTGTGAAATGTACTGCAAAAAGGCATTTTTTTTGTGGGGGTGCCATTTTAATCTCTTAACCCCCACTGTAACCGAGCACATTTTCTCCAGTTCGTCTTGACCCATGTCTTAAAGCTTCTGGAAAAAAAGCGTCAAAAACACAGTTACAGAAATGAGACGTAAGTGCAGGTGAAAACACAGCACACAAAGAAATGCACTTGGTTCAGGTGGGAGTTAAGAGGTTAAAAGTGAAAATGGTCGACTTCCTGTGCGTCATTGCCACGCCCACACCTTTGAAAATATCAAACACATGTAATATATTTTTGTGTTCGATTTAATGTGTAGAATATACCTGCAAAGTTTCATATAAATTGTACAAACTAAATGTTTCAAGGTATACATAGGTGGTGCTATACTGGTGAGCACCGTGCAATTATTGAGCTCTATGGATTCATACCATAAGAGGCCTTATGTCAGCCAAATATGATCCAGATTGTATAGAGTGCATGCCTGCGAGGGGTTGTCCAAGGTACGGGAAAAAAGCACGTTTTTTGTGGGGGCGCTATGTGAAAAGTGTAAACGTTATCAAAAAAAGCTGGCTTGAAAATGTAGCTCCATTTCTCTAGATTCTATTGAGCCATGTTTGAGCTTATTCTGCTGAAAAACCAAGGAGTAGTACATTGAAACATCTGGTGAGAGATTTCTTCTCCAGGATTTCAATCCAAGATGGCCGACTTCCTGTTGGTCAGAGGGCGGAGCTATAATTATGTTTTGTGACCGTCTCCATGTGCTCTATCGCTGTGCCAAAGGGGATTGGCCTATGCCAAAAATGCATGTCTCCAAAAGAATAGGGGTCAACTTTGAGGGGGCGCTGTGGAGCCATTTTGTTTAGGGCGTGTGCATGTCGCCCACTGACACGCAATTTTTGCCGACTCTGATTCACTGTGCCCATTTCTGCGTGTACTTTTGCTCGGGAAGGCACTGAAAAACAGGATCTTAGAGGCGGAATAATAATAATAATAATAATAATAATAATAATAATAATAACAAGAAACCGGGGGAGAACAATAGTCCCTTACCAGGACAAAGTCCTGGCTCGGGCCTAATAATAATAACAAGAAACCGGGGGAGAACAAAAGTCCCTTACCAGGACAAAGTCCTGGCTCGGGCCTAATAATTAAAGCCGCAAGCGGCGATGTAGGCCCTCGCCCCTGGCGCAGCCCCCCCTTGCGACCGCCTCCTTTGCAACCGCCCCCGCTCTCGCCCAAACCTGCTCTCCCCTCGGCCTCACACACAACCTGTGTGCTCTCTGTCTACTAACTCTTGCTCTTTGCAGCAGGGGGCGCTATAGCATGGATCATTTTTGTGTTCATGTAAAAAGATTCAGGGCCATCTGGTGTATAAGTGATTACATTTAAAACTCAAAGGGACAAAGAATGCATAATAATGATGCTCTCAGGAACACGTTTACACTGGCCACGCCCACATCTTACACAATATGATGTATATGTAATATAATTTTTTGTTTAGTTTATTGTGTAGAATATACCGGCAAAGTGGGAGATAAATAATCCAGACTGCAATATTCAAGGTATAGATAGGAGGCGCTATAGTGTTGAGCACCGTGAAGTTATTGAGCTCTACCTGTTCAGACTGTAAGAGGCCTTATGTCAGCCAAATATGATCCAGATTGGATAGAGCGCATGCCTGCGAGGGGTTGTGAAATGTACTGCAAAAAGGCCTTTTTTTGTGGGGGTGCCATTTTAATCTGTTAACCCCCACTTTAACCGAGCACATTTTCGCCAGTTCGTCTTGACCCATATCTTAAAGCTTCTTGAAAAAAAGCGTCAAAAACAGTTACAGAAATGAGACGTAAGTGCAGATGAAAACACAGCACACAAAGAAGTGTACTTGGTTCAGGTGGGAGTTAAGAGGTTAAAAGTTAAAATGGCCGACTTCCTGTGCGTCATTGCCACGCCCACACCTTCGAAAATATCAAACACATGTAATATATTTTTGTGTTCGATTTAATGTGTAGAATATATCTGCAACGTTTCATATAAATCGTACAAACTAAAATGTTCAAGGTATAGATAGGTGGCGCTATACTGGTGAGCACCGTGAAGTTATTGAGCTTTATGGATTCATACGATAAGAGGCCTTATGTCAGCCAAATATGATCCAGATTGTATAGAGCGCATGCCTGCGAGGGGTTGTCCAAGGTACGGGAAAAAAGCATGTTTTTTGAGGGGGCGCTATGTGAAAACTGTAAACGTTATCAAAAAAAGCTGGATTGAAAATGTAGCTCCATTTCTCTAGATTCTATTGAGCCATGTTTGAGCTTATTCTGCAGGAAAACCAAGGAGTAGTACATTTAAACAGCTGGTGAGAAATTTCGTCTCCAGGATTTCAATCCAAGATGGCCGACTTCCTGTTGGTCAGAGGGCGGAGCTATAATGATGTTTTGTGACTCTCTCCATGCGCTCTATCGCTGGGCCAAAGGGGATTGGCCTACGCCAAAAATGCATGTCCCCAAAAGAATGGGGGTCAACTTTGAGGGGGTGCTGTGGAGCCATTTTGTTTTGGGCGTGTGCATGTCGCCCACTGACACGCAATTTTTGCCGACTCTGATCACTGTGCCAATTTCTGCGTGTACTTTTGCACGGGAAGGCACTGAAAAACAGGATCTTAGAGGCGGAATAATAATAATAATAATAATAATAATAATAATAATAATAACAAGAAACCGGGGGAGAACAATAGTCCCTTACCAGGACAAAGTCCTGGCTCGGGCCTAATAACAAGAAACCGGGGGAGAACAAAAGTCCCTTACCAGGACAAAGTCCTGGCTCGGGCCTAATTAGAGGCGTAACTATAATAATAATAATAATTAAAGCCGCAAGCGGCGATGTAGGCCCTCGCCCCTGGCGCAGCCCCCCCTTGCGACCGCCTCCTTTGCTTCCGCCCCCGCTCTCGCCCAAACCTGCTCTCCCCTCGGCCTCACACACAACCTGTGTGCTCTCTGTCTGCTAACTCTTGGTCTTTACAGCAGGGGGCGCTATAGCATGGATCATTTTTGTGTTCATGTAAAAAGATTCAGGGCCATCTGGTGTATAAGTGATTACATTTAAAACTCAAAGGGACAAAGAATGTGCCAGTTATCATGGGTAATAATAATGCTCTCAGGAACACGTTTACCCTGGCCACGCCCACATCTTACACAATATGATGCATATGTAATATCATTTTTTGTTTAGTTTATTGTGTAGAATATACCGGCAAAGTGGGAGATAAATAATCCAGACTGCAATATTCAAGGTATAGATAGGGGGCGCTATAGTGTTGAGCACTGTGAAGTTATTGAGCTCTGTCTGTTCAGACCGTGAGTTTCCTTATGTCAGGCAAATATGATCCAGATTGGATAGAGCGCATGCCTGCGAGGGGTTGTGAAATGTACTGCAAAAAGGCCTTTTTTTTGTGGGGGTGCAATTTTAATCTCTTAACCCCCACTTTAACCGAGCACATTTTCTCCAGTTCGTCTTGACCCATGTCTTAAAGCTTCTTGAAAAAAAGCGTCAAAAACACAGTTACAGAAATGAGACGCAAGTGCAGGTGAAAACACAGCACACAAAGAAATGCACTTGGTTCAGGTGGGAGTTAAGAGGTTAAAAGTGAAAATGGCCGACTTCCTGTGCGTCATTGCCACGCCCACACCTTCGAAAATATCAAACACATGTAATATATTTTTGTGTTCGATTTAATGTGTAGAATATACCTGCAACGTTTCATATAAATCGTACAAACTAAAATGTTCAAGGTATAGATAGGTGGCGCTATACTGGTGAGCACCGTGAAGTTATTGAGCTTTATGGATTCATACCATAAGAGGCCTTATGTCAGCCAAATATGATCCAGATTGGATAGAGCGCATGCCTGCGAGGGGTTGTCCAAGGTACGGGAAAAAAGCACGTTTTTTGTGGGGGCGCTATGTGAAAAGTGTAAACGTTATCAAAAAAAGCTGGCTTGAAAATGTAGCTCCATTTCTCTAGATTCTATTGAGCCATGTTTGAGCTTATTCTGCAGAAAAACCAAGGAGTAGTACATTGAAACATCTGGTGAGAGATTTCTTCTCCAGGATTTCAATCCAAGATGGCCGACTTCCTGTTGGTCAGAGGGCGGAGCTACAATTATGTTTTGTGACCATCTCCATGTGCTCTATCACTGTGCCAAAGGGGATTGGCCTATGCCAAAAATGCATGTCCCCAAAAGAATGGGGGTCAACTTTGAGGGGGCGCTGTGGAGCCATTTTGTTTAGGGCGTGTGCATGTCGCCCACTGACACGCAATTTTTGCCGACTCTGATTCACTGTGCCCATTTCTGCGTGTACTTTTGCTCGGGAAGGCACTGAAAAACAGGATCTTAGAGGCGGAATAATAATAATAATTAAAGCCGCAAGCGGCGATGTAGGCCCTCGCCCCTGGCGCAGCCCCCCCTTGCGACCGCCTCCTTTGCAACCGCCCCCGCTCTCGCCCAAACCTGCTCTCCCCTAGGCCTCACACACAACCTGTGTGCTCTCTGTCTACTAACTCTTGCTCTTTGCAGCAGGGGGCGCTATAGCATGGATCATTTTTGTGTTCATGTAAAAAGATTCAGGGCCATCTGGTGTATAAGTGATTACATTTAAAACTCAAAGGGACAAAGAATGTGCCAGTTATCATGGGTAATAATGACGCTCTCAGGAACACGTTTACCCTAGCCACGCCCACATCTTACACAATATGATGTATATGTAATATCATTTTTGTTTAGTTTATTGTGTAGAATATACCGGCAAAGTGGGAGATAAATAATCCAAACTGCAATATTAAAGGTATAGATAGGGGGCGCTATAGTGTTGAGCACTGTGCAGTTATTGAGCTCTGTCTGTTCAGACCGTGAGTGTCCTTATGTCAGCCAAATATGATTTAGATTGGATAGAGCGCATGCCTGCGAGGTTTTGTGAAATGTACTGCAAAAAGGCCTTTTTTTTGTGGGGGTGCCATTTTAATCTCTTAACCCCCACTTTAACCGAGCACATTTTCTCCAGTTCGTCTTGACCCATGTCTTAAAGCTTCTTGAAAAAAAGCGTCAAAAACACAGTCACAGAAATGAGACGTTAGTGCACTTGGTTCAGGTGGGAGTTAAGAGGTTAAAAGTGAAAATGGCCGACTTCCTGTGCGTCATTGCCACGCCCACACCTTCAAAAATATCAAACACATGTAATATATTTTTGTGTTCGATTTAATGTGTAGAATGTACCTGCAACGTTTCATATAAATTGTACAAACTAAAATTTTCAAGGTATAGATAGGTGGCGCTATACTGGTGAGCATCGTGAACTTATTGAGCTCTATGGATTCATACGATAAGAGGCCTTATGTCAGCCAAATATGATCCAGATTGTATAGAGCGCATGCCTGCGAGGGGTTGTCCAAGGTACGGGAAAAAAGCATGTTTTTTGTGGGGGCGCTATGTGAAAAGTGTAAACGTTATCAAAAAAAGCTGGCTTGAAGTTGTAGCTCCATTTCTCTTGATTCTATTGAGCCATGTTCGAGCTTATTCTGCAGAGAAACCAAGGAGTAGTACATTGAAACATCTGGTGAGAGATTTCTTCTCCAGGATTTCAATCCAAGATGGCCGACTTCCTGTTGGTCAGAGGGCGGAGCTATAATGATGTTTTGTGACTCTCTCCATGTGCTCTATCGCTGGGCCAAAGGGGATTGGCCTACGCCAAAAATACATGTCCCCAAAAGAATGGGGGTCAACTTTGAGGGGGTGCTGTGGAGCCATTTTGTTTAGGGCGTGTGCATGTCGCCCACTGACACGCAATTTTTGCCGACTCTGATCACTGTGCCAATTTCTGCGTGTACTTTTGCACGGGAAGGCACTGAAAAACAGGATCTTAGAGGCGGAATAATAATAATAATTAAAGCCGCAAGCGGCGATGTAGGCCCTCGCCCCTGGCGCAGCCCCCCCTTGCGACCGCCTCCTTTGCAACCGCCCCCGCTCTCGCCCAAACCTGCTCTCCCCTAGGCCTCACACACAACCTGTGTGCTCTCTGTCTACTAACTCTTGCTCTTTGCAGCAGGGGGCGCTATAGCATGGATCATTTTTGTGTTCATGTAAAAAGATTCAGGGCCATCTGGTGTATAAGTGATAACATTTAAAACTCAAAGGGACAAAGAATGTGCCAGTTATCATGGGTAATAATGATGCTCTCAGGAACACGTTTACCCTGGCCACGCCCACATCTTACACAATATGATGTATATGTAATATCATTTTCGTTTAGTTTATTGTGTAGAATATACCGGCAAAGTGGGAGATAAATAATCCAGACTGCAATATTCAAGGTATAGATAGGGGGCGCTATAGTGTTGAGCACTGTGAAGTTATTGAGCTCTATCTGTTCAGACCATAAGAGGCCTTATGTCAGGCAAATATGATCCAGATTGGATAGAGCGCATGCCTGCGAGGGGTTGTGAAATGTACTGCAAAAAGGCATTTTTTTTGTGGGGGTGCCATTTTAATCTCTTAACCCCCACTGTAACCGAGCACATTTTCTCCAGTTCGTCTTGACCCATGTCTTAAAGCTTCTGGAAAAAAAGCGTCAAAAACACAGTTACAGAAATGAGACGTAAGTGCAGGTGAAAACACAGCACACAAAGAAATGCACTTGGTTCAGGTGGGAGTTAAGAGGTTAAAAGTGAAAATGGCCGACTTCCTGTGCGTCATTGCCACGCCCACACCTTTGAAAATATCAAACACATGTAATATATTTTTGTGTTCGATTTAATGTGTAGAATATACCTGCAAAGTTTCATATAAATTGTACAAACTAAATGTTTCAAGGTATACATAGGTGGTGCTATACTGGTGAGCACCGTGCAATTATTGAGCTCTATGGATTCATACCATAAGAGGCCTTATGTCAGCCAAATATGATCCAGATTGTATAGAGTGCATGCCTGCGAGGGGTTGTCCAAGGTACGGGAAAAAAGCACGTTTTTTGTGGGGGCGCTATGTGAAAAGTGTAAACGTTATCAAAAAAAGCTGGCTTGAAAATGTAGCTCCATTTCTCTAGATTCTATTGAGCCATGTTTGAGCTTATTCTGCTGAAAAACCAAGGAGTAGTACATTGAAACATCTGGTGAGAGATTTCTTCTCCAGGATTTCAATCCAAGATGGCCGACTTCCTGTTGGTCAGAGGGCGGAGCTATAATTATGTTTTGTGACCGTCTCCATGTGCTCTATCGCTGTGCCAAAGGGGATTGGCCTATGCCAAAAATGCATGTCTCCAAAAGAATAGGGGTCAACTTTGAGGGGGCGCTGTGGAGCCATTTTGTTTAGGGCGTGTGCATGTCGCCCACTGACACGCAATTTTTGCCGACTCTGATTCACTGTGCCCATTTCTGCGTGTACTTTTGCTCGGGAAGGCACTGAAAAACAGGATCTTAGAGGCGGAATAATAATAATAATAATAATAATAATAATAATAATAATAACAAGAAACCGGGGGAGAACAATAGTCCCTTACCAGGACAAAGTCCTGGCTCGGGCCTAATAATAATAACAAGAAACCGGGGGAGAACAAAAGTCCCTTACCAGGACAAAGTCCTGGCTCGGGCCTAATAATTAAAGCCGCAAGCGGCGATGTAGGCCCTCGCCCCTGGCGCAGCCCCCCCTTGCGACCGCCTCCTTTGCAACCGCCCCCGCTCTCGCCCAAACCTGCTCTCCCCTCGGCCTCACACACAACCTGTGTGCTCTCTGTCTACTAACTCTTGCTCTTTGCAGCAGGGGGCGCTATAGCATGGATCATTTTTGTGTTCATGTAAAAAGATTCAGGGCCATCTGGTGTATAAGTGATTACATTTAAAACTCAAAGGGACAAAGAATGCATAATAATGATGCTCTCAGGAACACGTTTACACTGGCCACGCCCACATCTTACACAATATGATGTATATGTAATATAATTTTTTGTTTAGTTTATTGTGTAGAATATACCGGCAAAGTGGGAGATAAATAATCCAGACTGCAATATTCAAGGTATAGATAGGAGGCGCTATAGTGTTGAGCACCGTGAAGTTATTGAGCTCTACCTGTTCAGACTGTAAGAGGCCTTATGTCAGCCAAATATGATCCAGATTGGATAGAGCGCATGCCTGCGAGGGGTTGTGAAATGTACTGCAAAAAGGCCTTTTTTTGTGGGGGTGCCATTTTAATCTGTTAACCCCCACTTTAACCGAGCACATTTTCGCCAGTTCGTCTTGACCCATATCTTAAAGCTTCTTGAAAAAAAGCGTCAAAAACAGTTACAGAAATGAGACGTAAGTGCAGATGAAAACACAGCACACAAAGAAGTGTACTTGGTTCAGGTGGGAGTTAAGAGGTTAAAAGTTAAAATGGCCGACTTCCTGTGCGTCATTGCCACGCCCACACCTTCGAAAATATCAAACACATGTAATATATTTTTGTGTTCGATTTAATGTGTAGAATATATCTGCAACGTTTCATATAAATCGTACAAACTAAAATGTTCAAGGTATAGATAGGTGGCGCTATACTGGTGAGCACCGTGAAGTTATTGAGCTTTATGGATTCATACGATAAGAGGCCTTATGTCAGCCAAATATGATCCAGATTGTATAGAGCGCATGCCTGCGAGGGGTTGTCCAAGGTACGGGAAAAAAGCATGTTTTTTGAGGGGGCGCTATGTGAAAACTGTAAACGTTATCAAAAAAAGCTGGATTGAAAATGTAGCTCCATTTCTCTAGATTCTATTGAGCCATGTTTGAGCTTATTCTGCAGGAAAACCAAGGAGTAGTACATTTAAACAGCTGGTGAGAAATTTCGTCTCCAGGATTTCAATCCAAGATGGCCGACTTCCTGTTGGTCAGAGGGCGGAGCTATAATGATGTTTTGTGACTCTCTCCATGCGCTCTATCGCTGGGCCAAAGGGGATTGGCCTACGCCAAAAATGCATGTCCCCAAAAGAATGGGGGTCAACTTTGAGGGGGTGCTGTGGAGCCATTTTGTTTTGGGCGTGTGCATGTCGCCCACTGACACGCAATTTTTGCCGACTCTGATCACTGTGCCAATTTCTGCGTGTACTTTTGCACGGGAAGGCACTGAAAAACAGGATCTTAGAGGCGGAATAATAATAATAATAATAATAATAATAATAATAATAATAACAAGAAACCGGGGGAGAACAATAGTCCCTTACCAGGACAAAGTCCTGGCTCGGGCCTAATAACAAGAAACCGGGGGAGAACAATAGTCCCTTACCAGGACAAAGTCCTGGCTCGGGCCTAATAATAATAACAAGAAACCGGGGGAGAACAAAAGTCCCTTACCAGGACAAAGTCCTGGCTCGGGCCTAATTATAAAGGGAACCAAGCAAGATAGAGGCATGTTGTAATAGATTTTTGTGTTTGTTTCAATGTGTAGAATGTACCTGCAAAGTTTAATATAAATCGTACAAACTAAAATTTTCAAGGTATAGATAGGTGGCGCTATAGTGGTGAGCACCGTGAAGTTATTGAGCTCTAAGGATTCATACGATAAGAGGCCTTATGTCAGCCAAATATGATCCAGATTGGATAGAGCGCATGCCTGCGAGGGGTTGTCCAAGGTACGGGAAAAAAGCATGTTTTTTGTGGGGGCGCTATGTGAAAAGTGTAAACGTTATCAAAAAAAGCTGGCTTGAAGTTGTAGCTCCATTTCTCTAGATTCTATTGAGCCATGTTTGAGCTTATTCTGCAGAGAAACCAAGGAGTAGTACATTGAAACATCTGGTGAGAGATTTCTTCTCCAGGATTTCAATCCAAGATGGCCGACTTCCTGTTGGTCAGAGGGCGGAGCTATAATGATGTTTTGCGACTCTCTCCATGTGCTCTATCGCTGGGCCAAAGGGGATTGGCCTACGCCAAAAATGCATGTCCCCAAAAGAATGCGGGTCAACTTTGAGGGGGCGCTGTGGAGCCATTTTGTTTTGGGCGTGTGCATGTCGCCCACTAACACGCAATTTTTGCCGACTCTGATCACTGTGCCAATTTCTGCGTGTACTTTTGCACGGGAAGGCACTGAAAAACAGGATCTTAGAGGCGTAACTATAATAATAATAATAATTAAAGCCGCAAGCGGCGATGTAGGCCCTCGCCCCTGGCGCAGCCCCCCCTTGCGACCGCCTCCTTTGCAACCGCCCCCGCTCTCGCCCAAACCTGCTCTCCCCTAGGCCTCACACACAACCTGTGTGCTCTCTGTCTACTAACTCTTGCTCTTTGCAGCAGGGGGCGCTATAGCATGGATCATTTTTGTGTTCATGTAAAAAGATTCAGGGCCATCTGGTGTATAAGTGATAACATTTAAAACTCAAAGGGACAAAGAATGTGCCAGTTATCATGGGTAATAATGATGCTCTCAGGAACACGTTTACCCTGGCCACGCCCACATCTTACACAATATGATGTATATGTAATATCATTTTCGTTTAGTTTATTGTGTAGAATATACCGGCAAAGTGGGAGATAAATAATCCAGACTGCAATATTCAAGGTATAGATAGGGGGCGCTATAGTGTTGAGCACTGTGAAGTTATTGAGCTCTATCTGTTCAGACCATAAGAGGCCTTATGTCAGGCAAATATGATCCAGATTGGATAGAGCGCATGCCTGCGAGGGGTTGTGAAATGTACTGCAAAAAGGCATTTTTTTTGTGGGGGTGCCATTTTAATCTCTTAACCCCCACTGTAACCGAGCACATTTTCTCCAGTTCGTCTTGACCCATGTCTTAAAGCTTCTGGAAAAAAAGCGTCAAAAACACAGTTACAGAAATGAGACGTAAGTGCAGGTGAAAACACAGCACACAAAGAAATGCACTTGGTTCAGGTGGGAGTTAAGAGGTTAAAAGTGAAAATGGCCGACTTCCTGTGCGTCATTGCCACGCCCACACCTTTGAAAATATCAAACACATGTAATATATTTTTGTGTTCGATTTAATGTGTAGAATATACCTGCAAAGTTTCATATAAATTGTACAAACTAAATGTTTCAAGGTATACATAGGTGGTGCTATACTGGTGAGCACCGTGCAATTATTGAGCTCTATGGATTCATACCATAAGAGGCCTTATGTCAGCCAAATATGATCCAGATTGTATAGAGTGCATGCCTGCGAGGGGTTGTCCAAGGTACGGGAAAAAAGCACGTTTTTTGTGGGGGCGCTATGTGAAAAGTGTAAACGTTATCAAAAAAAGCTGGCTTGAAAATGTAGCTCCATTTCTCTAGATTCTATTGAGCCATGTTTGAGCTTATTCTGCTGAAAAACCAAGGAGTAGTACATTGAAACATCTGGTGAGAGATTTCTTCTCCAGGATTTCAATCCAAGATGGCCGACTTCCTGTTGGTCAGAGGGCGGAGCTATAATTATGTTTTGTGACCGTCTCCATGTGCTCTATCGCTGTGCCAAAGGGGATTGGCCTATGCCAAAAATGCATGTCTCCAAAAGAATAGGGGTCAACTTTGAGGGGGCGCTGTGGAGCCATTTTGTTTAGGGCGTGTGCATGTCGCCCACTGACACGCAATTTTTGCCGACTCTGATTCACTGTGCCCATTTCTGCGTGTACTTTTGCTCGGGAAGGCACTGAAAAACAGGATCTTAGAGGCGGAATAATAATAATAATAATAATAATAATAATAATAATAATAACAAGAAACCGGGGGAGAACAATAGTCCCTTACCAGGACAAAGTCCTGGCTCGGGCCTAATAATAATAATAATAATAATAATAATAATAACAAGAAACCGGGGGAGAACAATAGTCCCTTACCAGGACAAAGTCCTGGCTCGGGCCTAATAACTATAATAATAATAATAATTAAAGCCGCAAGCGGCGATGTAGGCCCTCGCCCCTGGCGCAGCCCCCCCTTGCGACCGCCTCCTTTGCAACCGCCCCCGCTCTCGCCCAAACCTGCTCTCCCCTAGGCCTCACACACAACCTGTGTGCTCTCTGTCTACTAACTCTTGCTCTTTGCAGCAGGGGGCGCTATAGCATGGATCATTTTTGTGTTCATGTAAAAAGATTCAGGGCCATCTGGTGTATAAGTGATAACATTTAAAACTCAAAGGGACAAAGAATGTGCCAGTTATCATGGGTAATAATGATGCTCTCAGGAACACGTTTACCCTGGCCACGCCCACATCTTACACAATATGATGTATATGTAATATCATTTTCGTTTAGTTTATTGTGTAGAATATACCGGCAAAGTGGGAGATAAATAATCCAGACTGCAATATTCAAGGTATAGATAGGGGGCGCTATAGTGTTGAGCACTGTGAAGTTATTGAGCTCTATCTGTTCAGACCATAAGAGGCCTTATGTCAGGCAAATATGATCCAGATTGGATAGAGCGCATGCCTGCGAGGGGTTGTGAAATGTACTGCAAAAAGGCATTTTTTTTGTGGGGGTGCCATTTTAATCTCTTAACCCCCACTGTAACCGAGCACATTTTCTCCAGTTCGTCTTGACCCATGTCTTAAAGCTTCTGGAAAAAAAGCGTCAAAAACACAGTTACAGAAATGAGACGTAAGTGCAGGTGAAAACACAGCACACAAAGAAATGCACTTGGTTCAGGTGGGAGTTAAGAGGTTAAAAGTGAAAATGGCCGACTTCCTGTGCGTCATTGCCACGCCCACACCTTTGAAAATATCAAACACATGTAATATATTTTTGTGTTCGATTTAATGTGTAGAATATACCTGCAAAGTTTCATATAAATTGTACAAACTAAATGTTTCAAGGTATACATAGGTGGTGCTATACTGGTGAGCACCGTGCAATTATTGAGCTCTATGGATTCATACCATAAGAGGCCTTATGTCAGCCAAATATGATCCAGATTGTATAGAGTGCATGCCTGCGAGGGGTTGTCCAAGGTACGGGAAAAAAGCACGTTTTTTGTGGGGGCGCTATGTGAAAAGTGTAAACGTTATCAAAAAAAGCTGGCTTGAAAATGTAGCTCCATTTCTCTAGATTCTATTGAGCCATGTTTGAGCTTATTCTGCTGAAAAACCAAGGAGTAGTACATTGAAACATCTGGTGAGAGATTTCTTCTCCAGGATTTCAATCCAAGATGGCCGACTTCCTGTTGGTCAGAGGGCGGAGCTATAATTATGTTTTGTGACCGTCTCCATGTGCTCTATCGCTGTGCCAAAGGGGATTGGCCTATGCCAAAAATGCATGTCTCCAAAAGAATAGGGGTCAACTTTGAGGGGGCGCTGTGGAGCCATTTTGTTTAGGGCGTGTGCATGTCGCCCACTGACACGCAATTTTTGCCGACTCTGATTCACTGTGCCCATTTCTGCGTGTACTTTTGCTCGGGAAGGCACTGAAAAACAGGATCTTAGAGGCGGAATAATAATAATAATAATAATAATAATAATAATAATAATAACAAGAAACCGGGGGAGAACAATAGTCCCTTACCAGGACAAAGTCCTGGCTCGGGCCTAATAATAACAAGAAACCGGGGGAGAACAAAAGTCCCTTACCAGGACAAAGTCCTGGCTCGGGCCTAATTACCAGGACAAAGTCCTGGCTCGGGCCTAATTAAAGCCGCAAGCGGCGATGTAGGCCCTCGCCCCTGGCGCAGCCCCCCCTTGCGACCGCCTCCTTTGCTACCGCCCCCGCTCTCGCCCAAACCTGCTCTCCCCTCGGCCTCACACACAACCTGTGTGCTCTCTGTCTACTAACTCTTGCTCTTTGCAGCAGGGGGCGCTATAGCATGGATAATTTTTGTGTTCATGTAAAAAGATTCAGGGCCATCTGGTGTATAAGTGATTACATTTAAAACTCAAAGGGACAAAGAATGCATAATAATGATGCTCTCAGGAACACGTTTACACTGGCCACGCCCACATCTAACACAATATGATGTATATGTAATATAATTTTTTGTTTAGTTTATTGTGTAGAATATACCGGCAAAGTGGGAGATAAATAATCCAGACTGCAATATTCAAGGTATAGATAGGGGGCGCTATAGTGTTGAGCACTGTGAAGTTATTAAGCTCTATCTGTTCAGACCGTGAGTTGCCTTATGTCAGCCAAATATGATCCAGATTGGATAGAGCGCATGCCTGCGAGGGGTTGTGAAATGTACTGCAAAAAGGCCTTTTTTTGTGGGGGTGCCATTTTAATCTGTTAACCCCCACTTTAACCGAGTACATTTTCTCCAGTTCGTCTTGACCCATATCTTAAAGCTTCTTGAGAAAAAGCGTCAAAAACAGTTACAGAAATGAGACGCAAGTGCAGGTGAAAACACAGCACACAAAGAAGTGTACTTGGTTCAGGTGGGAGTTAAGAGGTTAAAAGTTAAAATGGCCGACTTCCTGTGCGTCATTGCCACGCCCACACCTTCGAAAATATCAAACACATGTAATATATTTTTGTGTTCGATTTAATGTGTAGAATATACCTGCAAAGTTTCATATAAATTGTACAAACTAAAATGTTTCAAGGTATAGATAGGTGGCGCTATAGTGGTGAGCACCGTGCAGTTATTGAGCTCTATGGATCCATACCATAAGAGGCCTTATGTCAGCCAAATATGATCCAGATTGTATAGAGTGCATGCCTGCGAGGGGTTGTCGAAGGTACGGGAAAAAAGCATGTTTTTTGTGGGGGCGCTATGTGAAAACTGTAAACGTTATCAAAAAAAGCTGGCTTGAAAATGTAGCTCCATTTCTCTAGATTCTATTGAGCCATGTTAGAGCTTACTCTGCTGAAAAACCAAGGAGTAGTACATTTAAACAGCTGGTGAGAAATTTCGTCTCCAAGATTTCAATCCAAGATGGCCGACTTCCTGTTGGTCAGAGGGTGGAGCTATAATTATGTTTTGTGACTGTCTCCATGTGCTCTATCACTGTGCCAAAGGGGTTAGGCCTACACCAAAAATGACTGTCCCCAAAAGAATGGGGGTCAACTTTGAGGGGGCGCTGTGGAGCCATTTTGTTTTGGGCGTGTGCATGTCGCCCACTGACACGCAATTTTTGCCGACTCTGATCACTGTGCCAATTTCTGCGTGTACTTTTGCACGGGAAGGCACTGAAAAACAGGATCTTAGAGGCGTAACTATAATAATAATAATAATTAAAGCCGCAAGCGGCGATGTAGGCCCTCGCCCCTGGCGCAGCCCCCCCTTGCGACCGCCTCCTTTGCAACCGCCCCCGCTCTCGCCCAAACCTGCTCTCCCCTAGGCCTCACACACAACCTGTGTGCTCTCTGTCTACTAACTCTTGCTCTTTGCAGCAGGGGGCGCTATAGCATGGATCATTTTTGTGTTCATGTAAAAAGATTCAGGGCCATCTGGTGTATAAGTGATAACATTTAAAACTCAAAGGGACAAAGAATGTGCCAGTTATCATGGGTAATAATGATGCTCTCAGGAACACGTTTACCCTGGCCACGCCCACATCTTACACAATATGATGTATATGTAATATCATTTTCGTTTAGTTTATTGTGTAGAATATACCGGCAAAGTGGGAGATAAATAATCCAGACTGCAATATTCAAGGTATAGATAGGGGGCGCTATAGTGTTGAGCACTGTGAAGTTATTGAGCTCTATCTGTTCAGACCATAAGAGGCCTTATGTCAGGCAAATATGATCCAGATTGGATAGAGCGCATGCCTGCGAGGGGTTGTGAAATGTACTGCAAAAAGGCATTTTTTTTGTGGGGGTGCCATTTTAATCTCTTAACCCCCACTGTAACCGAGCACATTTTCTCCAGTTCGTCTTGACCCATGTCTTAAAGCTTCTGGAAAAAAAGCGTCAAAAACACAGTTACAGAAATGAGACGTAAGTGCAGGTGAAAACACAGCACACAAAGAAATGCACTTGGTTCAGGTGGGAGTTAAGAGGTTAAAAGTGAAAATGGCCGACTTCCTGTGCGTCATTGCCACGCCCACACCTTTGAAAATATCAAACACATGTAATATATTTTTGTGTTCGATTTAATGTGTAGAATATACCTGCAAAGTTTCATATAAATTGTACAAACTAAATGTTTCAAGGTATACATAGGTGGTGCTATACTGGTGAGCACCGTGCAATTATTGAGCTCTATGGATTCATACCATAAGAGGCCTTATGTCAGCCAAATATGATCCAGATTGTATAGAGTGCATGCCTGCGAGGGGTTGTCCAAGGTACGGGAAAAAAGCACGTTTTTTGTGGGGGCGCTATGTGAAAAGTGTAAACGTTATCAAAAAAAGCTGGCTTGAAAATGTAGCTCCATTTCTCTAGATTCTATTGAGCCATGTTTGAGCTTATTCTGCTGAAAAACCAAGGAGTAGTACATTGAAACATCTGGTGAGAGATTTCTTCTCCAGGATTTCAATCCAAGATGGCCGACTTCCTGTTGGTCAGAGGGCGGAGCTATAATTATGTTTTGTGACCGTCTCCATGTGCTCTATCGCTGTGCCAAAGGGGATTGGCCTATGCCAAAAATGCATGTCTCCAAAAGAATAGGGGTCAACTTTGAGGGGGCGCTGTGGAGCCATTTTGTTTAGGGCGTGTGCATGTCGCCCACTGACACGCAATTTTTGCCGACTCTGATTCACTGTGCCCATTTCTGCGTGTACTTTTGCTCGGGAAGGCACTGAAAAACAGGATCTTAGAGGCGGAATAATAATAATAATAATAATAATAATAATAATAATAATAACAAGAAACCGGGGGAGAACAATAGTCCCTTACCAGGACAAAGTCCTGGCTCGGGCCTAATAACTATAATAATAATAATAATTAAAGCCGCAAGCGGCGATGTAGGCCCTCGCCCCTGGCGCAGCCCCCCCTTGCGACCGCCTCCTTTGCAACCGCCCCCGCTCTCGCCCAAACCTGCTCTCCCCTAGGCCTCACACACAACCTGTGTGCTCTCTGTCTACTAACTCTTGCTCTTTGCAGCAGGGGGCGCTATAGCATGGATCATTTTTGTGTTCATGTAAAAAGATTCAGGGCCATCTGGTGTATAAGTGATAACATTTAAAACTCAAAGGGACAAAGAATGTGCCAGTTATCATGGGTAATAATGATGCTCTCAGGAACACGTTTACCCTGGCCACGCCCACATCTTACACAATATGATGTATATGTAATATCATTTTCGTTTAGTTTATTGTGTAGAATATACCGGCAAAGTGGGAGATAAATAATCCAGACTGCAATATTCAAGGTATAGATAGGGGGCGCTATAGTGTTGAGCACTGTGAAGTTATTGAGCTCTATCTGTTCAGACCATAAGAGGCCTTATGTCAGGCAAATATGATCCAGATTGGATAGAGCGCATGCCTGCGAGGGGTTGTGAAATGTACTGCAAAAAGGCATTTTTTTTGTGGGGGTGCCATTTTAATCTCTTAACCCCCACTGTAACCGAGCACATTTTCTCCAGTTCGTCTTGACCCATGTCTTAAAGCTTCTGGAAAAAAAGCGTCAAAAACACAGTTACAGAAATGAGACGTAAGTGCAGGTGAAAACACAGCACACAAAGAAATGCACTTGGTTCAGGTGGGAGTTAAGAGGTTAAAAGTGAAAATGGCCGACTTCCTGTGCGTCATTGCCACGCCCACACCTTTGAAAATATCAAACACATGTAATATATTTTTGTGTTCGATTTAATGTGTAGAATATACCTGCAAAGTTTCATATAAATTGTACAAACTAAATGTTTCAAGGTATACATAGGTGGTGCTATACTGGTGAGCACCGTGCAATTATTGAGCTCTATGGATTCATACCATAAGAGGCCTTATGTCAGCCAAATATGATCCAGATTGTATAGAGTGCATGCCTGCGAGGGGTTGTCGAAGGTACGGGAAAAAAGCATGTTTTTTGTGGGGGCGCTATGTGAAAACTGTAAACGTTATCAAAAAAAGCTGGCTTGAAAATGTAGCTCCATTTCTCTAGATTCTATTGAGCCATGTTAGAGCTTACTCTGCTGAAAAACCAAGGAGTAGTACATTTAAACAGCTGGTGAGAAATTTCGTCTCCAAGATTTCAATCCAAGATGGCCGACTTCCTGTTGGTCAGAGGGTGGAGCTATAATTATGTTTTGTGACTGTCTCCATGTGCTCTATCACTGTGCCAAAGGGGTTAGGCCTACACCAAAAATGACTGTCCCCAAAAGAATGGGGGTCAACTTTGAGGGGGCGCTGTGGAGCCATTTTGTTTTGGGCGTGTGCATGTCGCCCACTGACACGCAATTTTTGCCGACTCTGATCACTGTGCCAATTTCTGCGTGTACTTTTGCACGGGAAGGCACTGAAAAACAGGATCTTAGAGGCGTAACTATAATAATAATAATAATTAAAGCCGCAAGCGGCGATGTAGGCCCTCGCCCCTGGCGCAGCCCCCCCTTGCGACCGCCTCCTTTGCAACCGCCCCCGCTCTCGCCCAAACCTGCTCTCCCCTAGGCCTCACACACAACCTGTGTGCTCTCTGTCTACTAACTCTTGCTCTTTGCAGCAGGGGGCGCTATAGCATGGATCATTTTTGTGTTCATGTAAAAAGATTCAGGGCCATCTGGTGTATAAGTGATAACATTTAAAACTCAAAGGGACAAAGAATGTGCCAGTTATCATGGGTAATAATGATGCTCTCAGGAACACGTTTACCCTGGCCACGCCCACATCTTACACAATATGATGTATATGTAATATCATTTTCGTTTAGTTTATTGTGTAGAATATACCGGCAAAGTGGGAGATAAATAATCCAGACTGCAATATTCAAGGTATAGATAGGGGGCGCTATAGTGTTGAGCACTGTGAAGTTATTGAGCTCTATCTGTTCAGACCATAAGAGGCCTTATGTCAGGCAAATATGATCCAGATTGGATAGAGCGCATGCCTGCGAGGGGTTGTGAAATGTACTGCAAAAAGGCATTTTTTTTGTGGGGGTGCCATTTTAATCTCTTAACCCCCACTGTAACCGAGCACATTTTCTCCAGTTCGTCTTGACCCATGTCTTAAAGCTTCTGGAAAAAAAGCGTCAAAAACACAGTTACAGAAATGAGACGTAAGTGCAGGTGAAAACACAGCACACAAAGAAATGCACTTGGTTCAGGTGGGAGTTAAGAGGTTAAAAGTGAAAATGGCCGACTTCCTGTGCGTCATTGCCACGCCCACACCTTTGAAAATATCAAACACATGTAATATATTTTTGTGTTCGATTTAATGTGTAGAATATACCTGCAAAGTTTCATATAAATTGTACAAACTAAATGTTTCAAGGTATACATAGGTGGTGCTATACTGGTGAGCACCGTGCAATTATTGAGCTCTATGGATTCATACCATAAGAGGCCTTATGTCAGCCAAATATGATCCAGATTGTATAGAGTGCATGCCTGCGAGGGGTTGTCCAAGGTACGGGAAAAAAGCACGTTTTTTGTGGGGGCGCTATGTGAAAAGTGTAAACGTTATCAAAAAAAGCTGGCTTGAAAATGTAGCTCCATTTCTCTAGATTCTATTGAGCCATGTTTGAGCTTATTCTGCTGAAAAACCAAGGAGTAGTACATTGAAACATCTGGTGAGAGATTTCTTCTCCAGGATTTCAATCCAAGATGGCCGACTTCCTGTTGGTCAGAGGGCGGAGCTATAATTATGTTTTGTGACCGTCTCCATGTGCTCTATCGCTGTGCCAAAGGGGATTGGCCTATGCCAAAAATGCATGTCTCCAAAAGAATAGGGGTCAACTTTGAGGGGGCGCTGTGGAGCCATTTTGTTTAGGGCGTGTGCATGTCGCCCACTGACACGCAATTTTTGCCGACTCTGATTCACTGTGCCCATTTCTGCGTGTACTTTTGCTCGGGAAGGCACTGAAAAACAGGATCTTAGAGGCGGAATAATAATAATAATAATAATAATAATAATAATAATAATAACAAGAAACCGGGGGAGAACAATAGTCCCTTACCAGGACAAAGTCCTGGCTCGGGCCTAATAACTATAATAATAATAATAATTAAAGCCGCAAGCGGCGATGTAGGCCCTCGCCCCTGGCGCAGCCCCCCCTTGCGACCGCCTCCTTTGCAACCGCCCCCGCTCTCGCCCAAACCTGCTCTCCCCTAGGCCTCACACACAACCTGTGTGCTCTCTGTCTACTAACTCTTGCTCTTTGCAGCAGGGGGCGCTATAGCATGGATCATTTTTGTGTTCATGTAAAAAGATTCAGGGCCATCTGGTGTATAAGTGATAACATTTAAAACTCAAAGGGACAAAGAATGTGCCAGTTATCATGGGTAATAATGATGCTCTCAGGAACACGTTTACCCTGGCCACGCCCACATCTTACACAATATGATGTATATGTAATATCATTTTCGTTTAGTTTATTGTGTAGAATATACCGGCAAAGTGGGAGATAAATAATCCAGACTGCAATATTCAAGGTATAGATAGGGGGCGCTATAGTGTTGAGCACTGTGAAGTTATTGAGCTCTATCTGTTCAGACCATAAGAGGCCTTATGTCAGGCAAATATGATCCAGATTGGATAGAGCGCATGCCTGCGAGGGGTTGTGAAATGTACTGCAAAAAGGCATTTTTTTTGTGGGGGTGCCATTTTAATCTCTTAACCCCCACTGTAACCGAGCACATTTTCTCCAGTTCGTCTTGACCCATGTCTTAAAGCTTCTGGAAAAAAAGCGTCAAAAACACAGTTACAGAAATGAGACGTAAGTGCAGGTGAAAACACAGCACACAAAGAAATGCACTTGGTTCAGGTGGGAGTTAAGAGGTTAAAAGTGAAAATGGCCGACTTCCTGTGCGTCATTGCCACGCCCACACCTTTGAAAATATCAAACACATGTAATATATTTTTGTGTTCGATTTAATGTGTAGAATATACCTGCAAAGTTTCATATAAATTGTACAAACTAAATGTTTCAAGGTATACATAGGTGGTGCTATACTGGTGAGCACCGTGCAATTATTGAGCTCTATGGATTCATACCATAAGAGGCCTTATGTCAGCCAAATATGATCCAGATTGTATAGAGTGCATGCCTGCGAGGGGTTGTCCAAGGTACGGGAAAAAAGCACGTTTTTTGTGGGGGCGCTATGTGAAAAGTGTAAACGTTATCAAAAAAAGCTGGCTTGAAAATGTAGCTCCATTTCTCTAGATTCTATTGAGCCATGTTTGAGCTTATTCTGCTGAAAAACCAAGGAGTAGTACATTGAAACATCTGGTGAGAGATTTCTTCTCCAGGATTTCAATCCAAGATGGCCGACTTCCTGTTGGTCAGAGGGCGGAGCTATAATTATGTTTTGTGACCGTCTCCATGTGCTCTATCGCTGTGCCAAAGGGGATTGGCCTATGCCAAAAATGCATGTCTCCAAAAGAATAGGGGTCAACTTTGAGGGGGCGCTGTGGAGCCATTTTGTTTAGGGCGTGTGCATGTCGCCCACTGACACGCAATTTTTGCCGACTCTGATTCACTGTGCCCATTTCTGCGTGTACTTTTGCTCGGGAAGGCACTGAAAAACAGGATCTTAGAGGCGGAATAATAATAATAATAATAATAATAATAATAATAATAATAACAAGAAACCGGGGGAGAACAATAGTCCCTTACCAGGACAAAGTCCTGGCTCGGGCCTAATTAAAGCCGCAAGCGGCGATGTAGGCCCTCGCCCCTGGCGCAGCCCCCCCTTGCGACCGCCTCCTTTGCTACCGCCCCTGCTCTCGCCCAAACCTGCTCTCCCCTCAGCCTCACACACAACCTGTGTGCTCTCTGCTAACTCTTGCTCCGGCCCACTTTGGCCTTGCTTTCGTCGTTCCTATTGGCCAAACCGTTCAATATAAGGCAAAGGTCGGATTGACTTTTTTGGTCAGAGGCAGTTACTGGAATTATCTGCAAAGCATCAACCTTTTCTGCAAAAGTAAATTTTTAGTCCTATATGAAAGTTGATGCTTTGCAGCAGGGGACGCTATAGCATGGATCATTTTTGTGTTCATGTAAAAAGATTCAGGGCCATCTGGTGTATAAGTGATTACATTTAAAACTCAAAGGGACAAAGAATGTGCCAGTTATCATGGGTAATAATGATGCTCTCAAGAACATGTTTACACTGGCCACGCCCACATCTTACACAATATGATGCATATGTAATATATCATTTTTTGTTTAGTATATTGTGTAGAATATACCTGCAAAGTGGGAGATAAATAATCCAGACTGCAATATTCAAGGTATAGATAGGGGGCGCTATAGTGTTGAGCACTGTGCAGTTATTGAGCGCTATCTGTTCAGACCGTGAGTTTCCTTATGTCAGCCAAATATGATCCAGATTGTATAGAGCGCATGCCTGCGAGGGGTTGTCCAATGTACGGGAAAAAAGCATGTTTTTTGTGGGGGCGCTATGTGAAAACTGTAAACGTTATCAAAAAAAGCTGGCTTGAAGTTGTAGCTCAATTTCTCTAGATTCTATTGAGCCATGTTTGAGCTTATTCTGCAGAGAAACCAAGGAGTAGTACATTGAAACATCTGGTGAGAGATTTCTTCTCCAGGATTTCAATCCAAGATGGCCGACTTCCTGTTGGTCAGAGGGCGGAGCTATAATGATGTTTTGTGACTCTCTCCATGCGCTCTATCGCTGGGCCAAAGGGGATTGGCCTACGCCAAAAATGCATGTCCCCAAAAGAATGGGGGTCAACTTTGAGGGGGCGCTGTGGAGCCATTTTGTTTTGGGCGTGTGCATGTCGCCCACTGACACGCAATTTTTGCCGACTCTGATCACTGTGCCAATTTCTGCGTGTACTTTTGCACGGGAAGGCACTGAAAAACAGGATCTTAGAGGCGTAACTATAATAATAACAAGAAACCGGGGGAGAACAAAAGTCCCTTACCAGGACAAAGTCCTGGCTCGGGCCTAATTAAAGCCGCAAGCGGCGATGTAGGCCCTCGCCCCTGGCGCAGCCCCCCCTTGCGACCGCCTCCTTTGCTTCCGCCCCCGCTCTCGCCCAAACCTGCTCTCCCCTCGGCCTCACACACAACCTGTGTGCTCTCTGTCTGCTAACTCTTGGTCTTTACAGCAGGGGGCGCTATAGCATGGATCATTTTTGTGTTCATGTAAAAAGATTCAGGGCCATCTGGTGTATAAGTGATTACATTTAAAACTCAAAGGGACAAAGAATGTGCCAGTTATCATGGGTAATAATAATGCTCTCAGGAACACGTTTACCCTGGCCACGCCCACATCTTACACAATATGATGCATATGTAATATCATTTTTTGTTTAGTTTATTGTGTAGAATATACCGGCAAAGTGGGAGATAAATAATCCAGACTGCAATATTCAAGGTATAGATAGGGGGCGCTATAGTGTTGAGCACTGTGAAGTTATTGAGCTCTGTCTGTTCAGACCGTGAGTTTCCTTATGTCAGGCAAATATGATCCAGATTGGATAGAGCGCATGCCTGCGAGGGGTTGTGAAATGTACTGCAAAAAGGCCTTTTTTTTGTGGGGGTGCAATTTTAATCTCTTAACCCCCACTTTAACCGAGCACATTTTCTCCAGTTCGTCTTGACCCATGTCTTAAAGCTTCTGGAAAAAAAGCGTCAAAAACACAGTTACAGAAATGAGACGCAAGTGCAGGTGAAAACACAGCACACAAAGAAATGTACTTGGTTCAGGTGGGAGTTAAGAGGTTAAAAGTGAAAATGGCCGACTTCCTGTGCGTCATCGCCACGCCCACACCTTTGAAAATATCAAACACATGTAATATATTTTTGTGTTCGATTTAATGTGTAGAATATACCTGCAAAGTTTCATATAAATTGTACAAACTAAATGTTTCAAGGTATAGATAGGTGGCGCTATAGTGGTGAGCACCGTGAAGTTATTGAGCTCTAAGGATTCATACGATAAGAGGCCTTATGTCAGCCAAATATGATCCAGATTGGATAGAGCGCATGCCTGCGAGGGGTTGTCCAAGGTACGGGAAAAAAGCATGTTTTTTGTGGGGGCGCTATGTGAAAAGTGTAAACGTTATCAAAAAAAGCTGGCTTGAAGTTGTAGCTCCATTTCTCTAGATTCTATTGAGCCATGTTTGAGCTTATTCTGCAGAGAAACCAAGGAGTAGTACATTGAAACATCTGGTGAGAGATTTCTTCTCCAGGATTTCAATCCAAGATGGCCGACTTCCTGTTGGTCAGAGGGCGGAGCTATAATGATGTTTTGCGACTCTCTCCATGTGCTCTATCGCTGGGCCAAAGGGGATTGGCCTACGCCAAAAATGCATGTCCCCAAAAGAATGCGGGTCAACTTTGAGGGGGCGCTGTGGAGCCATTTTGTTTTGGGCGTGTGCATGTCGCCCACTAACACGCAATTTTTGCCGACTCTGATCACTGTGCCAATTTCTGCGTGTACTTTTGCACGGGAAGGCACTGAAAAACAGGATCTTAGAGGCGTAACTATAATAATAATAATAATTAAAGCCGCAAGCGGCGATGTAGGCCCTCGCCCCTGGCGCAGCCCCCCCTTGCGACCGCCTCCTTTGCAACCGCCCCCGCTCTCGCCCAAACCTGCTCTCCCCTAGGCCTCACACACAACCTGTGTGCTCTCTGTCTACTAACTCTTGCTCTTTGCAGCAGGGGGCGCTATAGCATGGATCATTTTTGTGTTCATGTAAAAAGATTCAGGGCCATCTGGTGTATAAGTGATAACATTTAAAACTCAAAGGGACAAAGAATGTGCCAGTTATCATGGGTAATAATGATGCTCTCAGGAACACGTTTACCCTGGCCACGCCCACATCTTACACAATATGATGTATATGTAATATCATTTTCGTTTAGTTTATTGTGTAGAATATACCGGCAAAGTGGGAGATAAATAATCCAGACTGCAATATTCAAGGTATAGATAGGGGGCGCTATAGTGTTGAGCACTGTGAAGTTATTGAGCTCTATCTGTTCAGACCATAAGAGGCCTTATGTCAGGCAAATATGATCCAGATTGGATAGAGCGCATGCCTGCGAGGGGTTGTGAAATGTACTGCAAAAAGGCATTTTTTTTGTGGGGGTGCCATTTTAATCTCTTAACCCCCACTGTAACCGAGCACATTTTCTCCAGTTCGTCTTGACCCATGTCTTAAAGCTTCTGGAAAAAAAGCGTCAAAAACACAGTTACAGAAATGAGACGTAAGTGCAGGTGAAAACACAGCACACAAAGAAATGCACTTGGTTCAGGTGGGAGTTAAGAGGTTAAAAGTGAAAATGGCCGACTTCCTGTGCGTCATTGCCACGCCCACACCTTTGAAAATATCAAACACATGTAATATATTTTTGTGTTCGATTTAATGTGTAGAATATACCTGCAAAGTTTCATATAAATTGTACAAACTAAATGTTTCAAGGTATACATAGGTGGTGCTATACTGGTGAGCACCGTGCAATTATTGAGCTCTATGGATTCATACCATAAGAGGCCTTATGTCAGCCAAATATGATCCAGATTGTATAGAGTGCATGCCTGCGAGGGGTTGTCCAAGGTACGGGAAAAAAGCACGTTTTTTGTGGGGGCGCTATGTGAAAAGTGTAAACGTTATCAAAAAAAGCTGGCTTGAAAATGTAGCTCCATTTCTCTAGATTCTATTGAGCCATGTTTGAGCTTATTCTGCTGAAAAACCAAGGAGTAGTACATTGAAACATCTGGTGAGAGATTTCTTCTCCAGGATTTCAATCCAAGATGGCCGACTTCCTGTTGGTCAGAGGGCGGAGCTATAATTATGTTTTGTGACCGTCTCCATGTGCTCTATCGCTGTGCCAAAGGGGATTGGCCTATGCCAAAAATGCATGTCTCCAAAAGAATAGGGGTCAACTTTGAGGGGGCGCTGTGGAGCCATTTTGTTTAGGGCGTGTGCATGTCGCCCACTGACACGCAATTTTTGCCGACTCTGATTCACTGTGCCCATTTCTGCGTGTACTTTTGCTCGGGAAGGCACTGAAAAACAGGATCTTAGAGGCGGAATAATAATAATAATAATAATAATAATAATAATAATAATAACAAGAAACCGGGGGAGAACAATAGTCCCTTACCAGGACAAAGTCCTGGCTCGGGCCTAATAATAACAAGAAACCGGGGGAGAACAATAGTCCCTTACCAGGACAAAGTCCTGGCTCGGGCCTAATAATAACAAGAAACCGGGGGAGAACAAAAGTCCCTTACCAGGACAAAGTCCTGGCTCGGGCCTAATTACCAGGACAAAGTCCTGGCTCGGGCCTAATTAAAGCCGCAAGCGGCGATGTAGGCCCTCGCCCCTGGCGCAGCCCCCCCTTGCGACCGCCTCCTTTGCTACCGCCCCCGCTCTCGCCCAAACCTGCTCTCCCCTCGGCCTCACACACAACCTGTGTGCTCTCTGTCTACTAACTCTTGCTCTTTGCAGCAGGGGGCGCTATAGCATGGATAATTTTTGTGTTCATGTAAAAAGATTCAGGGCCATCTGGTGTATAAGTGATTACATTTAAAACTCAAAGGGACAAAGAATGTGCCAGTTATCATGGGTAATAATAATGCTCTCAGGAACACGTTTACCCTGGCCACGCCCACATCTTACACAATATGATGCATATGTAATATCATTTTTTGTTTAGTTTATTGTGTAGAATATACCGGCAAAGTGGGAGATAAATAATCCAGACTGCAATATTCAAGGTATAGATAGGGGGCGCTATAGTGTTGAGCACTGTGAAGTTATTGAGCTCTGTCTGTTCAGACCGTGAGTTTCCTTATGTCAGGCAAATATGATCCAGATTGGATAGAGCGCATGCCTGCGAGGGGTTGTGAAATGTACTGCAAAAAGGCCTTTTTTTTGTGGGGGTGCAATTTTAATCTCTTAACCCCCACTTTAACCGAGCACATTTTCTCCAGTTCGTCTTGACCCATGTCTTAAAGCTTCTGGAAAAAAAGCGTCAAAAACACAGTTACAGAAATGAGACGCAAGTGCAGGTGAAAACACAGCACACAAAGAAATGTACTTGGTTCAGGTGGGAGTTAAGAGGTTAAAAGTGAAAATGGCCGACTTCCTGTGCGTCATCGCCACGCCCACACCTTTGAAAATATCAAACACATGTAATATATTTTTGTGTTCGATTTAATGTGTAGAATATACCTGCAAAGTTTCATATAAATTGTACAAACTAAATGTTTCAAGGTATAGATAGGTGGCGCTATAGTGGTGAGCACCGTGAAGTTATTGAGCTCTAAGGATTCATACGATAAGAGGCCTTATGTCAGCCAAATATGATCCAGATTGGATAGAGCGCATGCCTGCGAGGGGTTGTCCAAGGTACGGGAAAAAAGCATGTTTTTTGTGGGGGCGCTATGTGAAAAGTGTAAACGTTATCAAAAAAAGCTGGCTTGAAGTTGTAGCTCCATTTCTCTAGATTCTATTGAGCCATGTTTGAGCTTATTCTGCAGAGAAACCAAGGAGTAGTACATTGAAACATCTGGTGAGAGATTTCTTCTCCAGGATTTCAATCCAAGATGGCCGACTTCCTGTTGGTCAGAGGGCGGAGCTATAATGATGTTTTGCGACTCTCTCCATGTGCTCTATCGCTGGGCCAAAGGGGATTGGCCTACGCCAAAAATGCATGTCCCCAAAAGAATGCGGGTCAACTTTGAGGGGGCGCTGTGGAGCCATTTTGTTTTGGGCGTGTGCATGTCGCCCACTAACACGCAATTTTTGCCGACTCTGATCACTGTGCCAATTTCTGCGTGTACTTTTGCACGGGAAGGCACTGAAAAACAGGATCTTAGAGGCGTAACTATAATAATAATAATAATTAAAGCCGCAAGCGGCGATGTAGGCCCTCGCCCCTGGCGCAGCCCCCCCTTGCGACCGCCTCCTTTGCAACCGCCCCCGCTCTCGCCCAAACCTGCTCTCCCCTAGGCCTCACACACAACCTGTGTGCTCTCTGTCTACTAACTCTTGCTCTTTGCAGCAGGGGGCGCTATAGCATGGATCATTTTTGTGTTCATGTAAAAAGATTCAGGGCCATCTGGTGTATAAGTGATAACATTTAAAACTCAAAGGGACAAAGAATGTGCCAGTTATCATGGGTAATAATGATGCTCTCAGGAACACGTTTACCCTGGCCACGCCCACATCTTACACAATATGATGTATATGTAATATCATTTTCGTTTAGTTTATTGTGTAGAATATACCGGCAAAGTGGGAGATAAATAATCAAAACTGCAATATTCAAGGTATAGATAGGGGGCGCTATAGTGTTGAGCACTGTGAAGTTATTGAGCTCTATCTGTTCAGACCATAAGAGGCCTTATGTCAGGCAAATATGATCCAGATTGGATAGAGCGCATGCCTGCGAGGGGTTGTGAAATGTACTGCAAAAAGGCATTTTTTTTGTGGGGGTGCCATTTTAATCTCTTAACCCCCACTGTAACCGAGCACATTTTCTCCAGTTCGTCTTGACCCATGTCTTAAAGCTTCTGGAAAAAAAGCGTCAAAAACACAGTTACAGAAATGAGACGTAAGTGCAGGTGAAAACACAGCACACAAAGAAATGCACTTGGTTCAGGTGGGAGTTAAGAGGTTAAAAGTGAAAATGGCCGACTTCCTGTGCGTCATTGCCACGCCCACACCTTTGAAAATATCAAACACATGTAATATATTTTTGTGTTCGATTTAATGTGTAGAATATACCTGCAAAGTTTCATATAAATTGTACAAACTAAATGTTTCAAGGTATACATAGGTGGTGCTATACTGGTGAGCACCGTGCAATTATTGAGCTCTATGGATTCATACCATAAGAGGCCTTATGTCAGCCAAATATGATCCAGATTGTATAGAGTGCATGCCTGCGAGGGGTTGTCCAAGGTACGGGAAAAAAGCACGTTTTTTGTGGGGGCGCTATGTGAAAAGTGTAAACGTTATCAAAAAAAGCTGGCTTGAAAATGTAGCTCCATTTCTCTAGATTCTATTGAGCCATGTTTGAGCTTATTCTGCTGAAAAACCAAGGAGTAGTACATTGAAACATCTGGTGAGAGATTTCTTCTCCAGGATTTCAATCCAAGATGGCCGACTTCCTGTTGGTCAGAGGGCGGAGCTATAATTATGTTTTGTGACCGTCTCCATGTGCTCTATCGCTGTGCCAAAGGGGATTGGCCTATGCCAAAAATGCATGTCTCCAAAAGAATAGGGGTCAACTTTGAGGGGGCGCTGTGGAGCCATTTTGTTTAGGGCGTGTGCATGTCGCCCACTGACACGCAATTTTTGCCGACTCTGATTCACTGTGCCCATTTCTGCGTGTACTTTTGCTCGGGAAGGCACTGAAAAACAGGATCTTAGAGGCGGAATAATAATAATTAAAGCCGCAAGCGGCGATGTAGGCCCTCGCCCCTGGCGCAGCCCCCCCTTGCGACCGCCTCCTTTGCAACCGCCCCCGCTCTCGCCCAAACCTGCTCTCCCCTCGGCCTCACACACAACCTGTGTGCTCTCTGTCTACTAACTCTTGCTCTTTGCAGCAGGGGGCGCTATAGCATGGATCATTTTTGTGTTCATGTAAAAAGATTCAGGGCCATCTGGTGTATAAGTGATTACATTTAAAACTCAAAGGGACAAAGAATGCATAATAATGATGCTCTCAGGAACACGTTTACACTGGCCACGCCCACATCTTACACAATATGATGTATATGTAATATAATTTTTTGTTTAGTTTATTGTGTAGAATATACCTGCAAAGTGGGAGATAAATAATCCAAACTGCAATATTAAAGGTATAGATAGGGGGCGCTATAGTGTTGAGCACTGTGCAGTTATTGAGCTCTATCTGTTCAGACCGTGAGTTTCCTTATGTCAGCCAAATATGATCCAGATTGGATAGAGCGCATGCCTGCGAGGGGTTGTGAAATGTACTGCAAAAAGGCATTTTTTTTGTGGGGGTGCCATTTTAATCTCTTAACCCCCACTTTAACCGAGCACATTTTCTCCAGTTCGTCTTGACCCATATCTTAAAGCTTCTTGAAAAAAAACGTCAAAAACACAGTTACAGAAATGAGACGTAAGTGCAGGTGAAAACACAGCACACAAAGAAATGTACTTGGTTCAGGTGGGAGTTAAGAGGTTAAAAGTGAAAATGGCCGACTTCCTGTGCGTCATTGCCACGCCCACACCTTCGAAAATATCAAACACATGTAATATATTTTTGTGTTCGATTTAATGTGTAGAATATACCTGCAAAGTTTCATATAAATTGTACAAACTAAATGTTTCAAGGTATAGATAGGTGGCGCTATAGTGGTAAGCACCATGAAGTTATTGAGCTCTATGGATCCATACCATAAGAGGCCTCATGTCAGCCAAATATGATCCAGATTGGATAGAGCGCATGCCTGCGAGGGGTTGTCCAAGGTACGGGAAAAAAGCATGTTTTTTGTGGGGGCGCTATGTGAAAACTGTAAACGTTATCAAAAAAAGCTGGCTTGCATTTGTAGCTCCATTTCTCTAGATTCAATTGAGCCATGTTTGAGCTTATTCTGCAGAGAAACCAAGGAGTAGTACATTTAAACATCTGGTGAGAGATTTCTTCTCCAGGATTTCAATCCAAGATGGCCGACTTCCTGTTGGTCAGAGGGCGGAGCTATAATTATGTTTTGTGACTCTCTCCATGTGCTCTATCACTGTGCCAAAGGGGATTGGCCTACGCCAAAAATGCATGTCCCCAAAAGAATGGGGGTCAACTTTGAGGGGGCGCTGTGGAGCCATTTTGTTTTGGGCGTGTGCATGTCGCCCACTGACACGCAATTTTTGCCGACTCTGATCACTGTGCCAGTTTGTGCGTGTACTTTTGCACGGGAAGGCACTGAAAAACAGGATCTTAGAGGCGTAACTATAATAATAATAATAATAATAATAATAATAATAATAACAAGAAACCGGGGGAGAACAATAGTCCCTTACCAGGACAAAGTCCTGGCTCGGGCCTAATTACCAGGACAAAGTCCTGGCTCGGGCCTAATAATAATAATAATAATAATAATAATAATAACAAGAAACCGGGGGAGAACAATAGTCCCTTACCAGGACAAAGTCCTGGCTCGGGCCTAATAATAACAAGAAACCGGGGGAGAACAATAGTCCCTCACCAGGACTAAGTCCTGGCTCGGGCCTAATAATAACAAGAAACCGGGGGAGAACAATAGTCCCTCACCAGGACAAAGTCCTGGCTCGGGCCTAATAACAAGAAACCGGGGGAGAACAAAAGTCCCTTACCAGGACAAAGTCCTGGCTCGGGCCTAATTACCAGGACAAAGTCCTGGCTCGGGCCTAATTAAAGCCGCAAGCGGCATCGAGAGGCCCTCGCGGGGGTTCGTTGGCCGGTTGACGCCGGTTCCCGCACGCCGCCGCAATAACCGGGAGGCGCTGCCGCGCCCTACGTGGTTATAATGTCGCTGCCACCCTAGGTCGAGATTATAAAAGAGCAAAGGCGAGAAATGGCGCCTTCGGCGCTGATTGCTCGATTTTTCCCAAAATGGCCGACCTCCTGTCGGTCGCCTGGCAACCATGTAATGGAGGCCTCCCTTAGTGCCTCCATTGCCGCGCCATAACCCTACCGAGGGCGCCAACGTGGCCACACTACATTTTATTGCCCTGATGAGCCATTAATCTTTGTGAGTAAACATCAAAACGAGATTTTTAGCGTCTCCATGTGAATGATGGCTCCAACCTGCAGAGGGCGCTAGCGCGCCCCAAATCTTTTTTATTTCACAAGCAGCATCGGACGGCCCTGACGGGCCGTACTTCAATCACTACTGTCCACAAGCTCCTCACAGAGGGCGCTAACGAGCTGTAATTGTGTATAATGTGTGATATGCGGGTCAGTCCCATTGGAATAACATGGCGAGCCTCGGTCGTCTCCATGGCAACACCGTACAAAATACGGTATGGGTCTCATTGGCTTTTTGGATCGGGATGCCATCAGTTATTATTGTGCCGAATTTTATCCATTTCCGAGAAACTAATTTTTTTCCCATAATGCATTTTTTCTTCTCAGCCTGGAGGGGGCGCTATCGCGCCAAATCTCACTTTTTCACATTTGTTGTGTCCGGGGGTGAAAGGTCAATAAAATGTATATTTCCGATTTTTAATCGGAGTTCGTTTGTGCAAATGGGAGCATTTTGTTGTTTTCGGTAAGTCGCAAAATTCTTCGTAAAGATTGCGGCTTCGCCGCAAACAAACCGTAAAACGTAGCCAAAAAATTTGGATAACTTTTGATGTCCCACATCTCGAGATGAACTCGAGCGATTTTGGGCTCATTTGGTGAAACGCCCTAGGAGGAGTTCGTAAAAATGCGACGTCAGCGAAAACGCTGACTCACCATTTTCCCGACTTCCTGTCAAAATGGCGGACTTCCGGTTTGTCTGGGGGCGTGGCCACAATAATATTTTTTGTTTGTCGTCACAGGACGAATGTCTGTACCGAATCTCGTCGCTCTGCGACAAAGTTGACGTTGGCCCCCTCCCCATAGGCGCAATGTATTTTCACTTTTGTAGGTGGCGCTGTCGCGCCATTTTTTATTTCCCCAAAACGAAACACACATTTTAATTAATTTTTCACCGGATCTGAATTTTGGGCAAAGTTTGGTGAGTTTTCAACTATGTTCAGGGGGTCAAATTCCTGCTCAAAGAGCAGAAGAAGAAGAAGAAGAAGAAGAAGAAGAAGAAAGAAAGAATAATAATATTTCCTGCAAAAACAATATAGTCGCTTTCGCGACAACATCATATTATACATTTTTGGAAAGCTTTCGACTTCCCCCACGCACTCGTGGGGCTCGGAGGTGGATGACGAGCGCTTCGCGCTCGTCATCCACCTCCGTATGACAGTTGGCCATATACCCCCATTCATTTTGCTGCAATTATAAGTATAAGGGCCCACACCAGAGGTGTGGGCAGTCACTGTTTTACACGGTGAGTTTACGGTTGACATGGGGACAGCGCTTCGCGCTGTTTTCGTGCGCTCCGCGCACCTCGGTTCAGTGCGCTGCGCGCACTGCGTTGCGATTACAATAGGCCCTTGCTACGGCAGGCCGCTCGGGCCTAATAAAGAAGAATAATAATATTTCTTGCAAAAACAATATAGTCGCTTTCGCGACTACAACATATTATGCATTTTTTTAAAGCTTTCGACTTCCCCGACGCACCGGTGGGGCTCGGAGGTGAATGACGAGCGCTTCGCGCTCGTCATCCACCTCCGTATGACAGTTGGCCATATACCCCCATTCATTTTGCTGCAATTATAAGTATAAGGGCCCACACCAGAGGTGTGGGCAGTCACTGTTTTACACGGTGAGTTTACGTTTGACATGGGGACAGCGCTTCGCGCTGTTTTCGTGCGCTCCGCGCACCTCAGTACAGTGCGCTGCGCGCACTGCGTTGCGATTACAATAGGCCCTTGCTACGGCAGGCCGCTCGGGCCTAACAAGCCAAACCATTTGTTGTAACCATAAGAATTCCTAACTTGTACCTAACCAGATACAGGGACCGTGCACATTATTACTATACCATCTATTTAGGTGCTTGTAAATTATTAATAATGGTTAGTAAAACCGTGTAAATGTTTTATAAATGATTAATCAAGCATTTACCAATGTGTTACAAACTGCTTAATGATGTGTAATACCAAATATATTACAAAATGCATTGGGAAGTCACATTATTATGAAATGTGGTTTTAGTACAGGATGTAAAAAATAATCCTATTTTGAAAAATAATTTATTATCAAATTGCCAAAATCATATTTTTTGTTTTTGAGGTGAATTACTAATGTGACATTAAAATATTCTCATTGGCATTTACTGACAATTTACATACGACTATCCTGAGCTTTTACATTTTAGATACTGTCATTTTGGGACTTACATCACTTAAGACATGGAAGTAAACTATAAAAAATAAAATACTGGGCAGACATTTCTTCAATGAGAAAACATTTACTAGAAACTTAAACTGATCCGAAACCAGTAGTATATTGGGGGAAAAATAAAAATAATCTAACTGGGAACATTTTGAATCTTCAAATCAACGCATTAATTGGAATTCAAGGCATTAACTATTCATTCATCCATCCATCCATCCATTTTCTTCCACTTGTCCATTGCCGGGTCGTGGGGGCAGCTGTTGGAGCTGCCCAAATCACATTGCACCAGCCCCTATGGCTCCTCCTGCAGGTGGTGGGTCCACAGAAGGACAGCCTCATGGTTCTAAACAGGGCCTGTTGGTCTCTCATAAGGGGCTTCTGAACTATTCAGGGTCATAAAAATGGGACTTTCATATTGTGTCAATATAAACAATATAGACTATTGCATAAGTGTATTTTCTTGTAATATGGATATTAGGATTGAGGGTTTTTCAATAACAATACATTTACAATACATTGTGCAGCCCCAACTGAAATGCATTAAACTCATTATTAGCTTAGATGCATACAGTACGGCACACAATTGCACCACTGACAGAGACAGCAAGCTTTTTCACTAGATTCCACACCCATCAAATCAATAGAGAAGGGGAATCTACTGAAAAGATGGCCTTCGGGTTTTCACACAAGAATAATACGGCACATATTTCTCCACAGCGATGTCAGGCACGAGACGTTCACTATAGCTGTCGATAACATGAAAACGGCACCCTCTTCTGCGTCAATAACCTCAATGTGCAATTCATCAGGCCGACTCTAGGAGACAGTATTTCTAATTAAAAAGGCTCTCGTAAATCCCACATTTTACAGGCCCGGCTTAGCTTGTAAATACACTGTAAATAAGTTGTGCTAAATGGCTTCATGGGCAGATGAAGGTCTTCCTTTGCAGTTAAACCACCACTGATGCCTATGTGAGACAATAGAATATATGGTTGTGTTTCATATAAAAATAATAATAATAATAATACATTTTATCTATATTGCACTTTACATTTCAAAGAAACCTCAAAGTACTATGACAGGTGAATAAAATCAGATAAAAACAAAATGAACATTGACATAGAAAAACAAAGCAAGCACAAGAGCAAAAACAAATTAGTCAAAGGCTACGTGGAAACTAACAGACTAAAAGGCCTTTTTAAATAAATGTGTTTTCAGGCCTTTTTTAAAGGCCTCAACACTCTGGGGCGCCCTCAGGGACTCTGGCAGGGCGTTCCAGAGTCTAGGGGCAACTGCCTTAAAGGCCCTATCTCCCATTGTGGAGAGCTTGGTCACAGGCTGGTGAAGAGTGTGGGTGGAAGTGGACCGTAAGCACCTTGTGGTGGTGTGTGGGGTAACTAGCTCAGTGAGGTATGCCGGGGATGTTCCATGGACACACTGGTATGTGAGGAGGCAGATTTTATAGGGGGAGCATGTAGATTGTAAAAAGGACCGGCCCAAGGACCGATCCTTGAGGGACACCACTGGTAACTGTGTGGGGCTGTATTGGATTGTAGGGCTCTCTGTTCCATCCATAATGTGATGATTTCGATTTCAAATGGAGGGTTAGGGCCTATTCAACTCCATGGGAAAGACACAGTTGTTGAAAGAAATCTCCAAAAAGACCATTTACACACGTTAACCTTAGTATTATTTGGTAGGCATCCACAAACCTGCCAAAGGAATCTTATGGCTGAAAGTCCACTCAACTGACCAACACTTAGTTCAAATGCACGGACGAAGAAGATGTTAAACTGTGTGACAATATGTGTTTATTGAGAATAGGCCATTTAATGACAGACATATCATAAACCCATCCAACCATTCATCCATTTTCTTCAGGCAGCAGTCTGAACAGAGATGTCCAGACTTCCCGATCCACGCAGACCTCCTCAACCTGTTCTGGGGGGACCCCGAGGCTACACCGGGCCAGCTCAGAGACATGGTGTACCAGCGTGTACTGGGTCTTCCACATGGCCTCTTCCCAATAGGACATGCATGGAGCACCTCCCCGGGTAACTGAGCTCCTCACTCGATCTCGAAGGGTGCGCGCAACCACCCAGCGAGGGAAACTCGTTTCGGACGCCTGTATCCACAATCTTGTCCTTTTGGTCATTACCCAGATCTCATGACCATAGGTGAGGGTAGGAACGTAGATCGATCGGTAAATCGAGAGCTTTGCCCCCTGACTCAGCTCCCTCTTCACCACAACAGTCCGATACAGCGACTGCATCACTGCTGACGCCGCACCGATCCGTCTATCGATCTCACGTTCCATCCGTCCCTCACTCGTGAACACGACCCCGAGATACTTGAACTCATCCACTTGAAGTAGTCCTGATTCTACTTTCTTGGAGATGTGTTGCTGTCATTTATGTTTTATTGACTCTCAAATGGTTTTAAAGAGTTCTTCCACTCCGTTTTCCATTCCGCATCTCAACTTTTTGACATATGCTGTGACTTTTTCCTCTTTTTATTCATTGTATAACTTTGGTCGGTTAGCTCTGACTGGATTAGTAGTTTGTGAGCACACGTTTGTCAGGCCAATTACACCTCTCCCTGGCACCAGATGGAACCGCCGAGGTCTCAAGGGACAACTATGGGTCACGTACTACCCCAGTTTTAAAATACAACAGAAAACATACTCAACATTCTCTGGCTCTGTCTGCAAAAACAACACACTCCAGGTGCATTGCGTGTCTAGTACAAAATAATAATAGTTTCTGAGTCAACAGTTTTCATGTTAGGGGCAATATAGTTTGTAGACTTACCTCAAATTGTGTGTTTTTTTTTTGGTGCCCAGGTAAAATCCGAAAGCATCACATCTCAGTAGCGGCAGGGTGTCTTGATCCTAGAGAAAAAAACATAGAAAATAGGGCATTGAGTAGATTCATAGGGAATGGCGTATTCGCAAGACTGTCTTTTGTTATACAGGAGATAGATGGCAGTAATAGGTGGGGAATATGGGGGGGCAGTGTGAATAATAGCTCCTCTTCTAAGTGCGAATAGCCACCCCAATACAAAGCCAATATATGAGCTAGCAGCTTTAGATCATGATTGCTAGTTTAGCCACTAGCTCCTCTAACAACCACTTGCGTGTCAAAGTCAGTAGGGGTCTCGCTGGCGATTTACAACTTCATTGTTGTAAATTGTTGTGGCTGAATTACATGTTTTTTTCTATCTTCTATATAAGAAATGTCAAAAATGTCAATTTAAAACGATGCGCAACCAAGAATAAACGAAGCACGTACAATTGCTACATATCATGGTGCTTGTAACAGATTTTATGACAAAGTACTGTATGTGTATTTGGAATTTGATGGAAACAAATAGCAATTGCTTTCAGTGAGGTTCAAGCAGCTGACCTTTTGCTTAGCCTGATGTTGCACCAGACAAGTGGAATGGAAGTTTATTATTAATAGCGTTTTCACATGACACAAGTCACCCAAATTGCTTAACACAGTATAGGGAATTTTGTTCTTCCTGCACCCCACATGGTGGTGGCAAGCTACATAGCTTCAGTTCCCCTGGGGTAGACTGACAGAAGCACAACTGCACACATCAGCGCCAAAGGTCCCTCTGACCACCACCATTCAGTCACGCACACACATCATTCATCCTGGCCTATTGTACATGTTTTTAGTGGTAGGAAAACCTACCACCAGAACCCGGAGGAAACCTACACAGGGAGAACACCTTGCAGCGGTTGTTATTGTACGCTGCAATATTTCATTTTCTTTCATTCATTCATTTATTTTAGGCAGCAGCACAAAGAATACAAGACAGAAAACAGTCCACAGGTAAACATAATGAACAATTCTGTCTAAAAGGGAGTGGGAAGAAGATAAATAATTTAATTCATGTTCTAGAAATCTATTTCAGTTGGAGGGCAGGTGCCAATATAACTCTATGGGAGAGAAACCATTTTTGAAAGAAATTTCCATAAAGAAAATGTCCAAATGTTTTCCCTGACAGTAATTGCATTCACAAACCTGCCACATTATTCTTATGGCTGAAAGTCCTTTCTACTGACCAACATCCCGCTCATGTTTTTAAATATTGTCTCCACTTTTGGACACGTCTATGAGGAAAACCATAGTTCATATGTGCTGGAAGAGATGACTTTGAACTTAGTGACAGTTTTTGTTTCATGTGAATTGTCTCGGGAAATTTGCATTTGACCGTAACCATAGTAACTACCATGGAATTTTCAGCTGCTCTTTAGAATGTTGTGGTGTTACGTGATGCAACATATTAGTTTATGACAATTTTGAGTTTTACTATGTTCTGATTATATATATATATATATATATATATATATATATACAGATGATATTTTCACAAATAATTACATTTTAACAACAATTTATAACAAGAATGGTAAAGATAGGACATACCAACAATGGCAAGGCAAGGCAAGGCAACTTTATTTATACCGCGCATTTCGTACACAAGGCAACTCAATAAGCATTATCACTATGAGAAACAATACAAAAGTAAAGATCCTCCTCTATATTTTGACCAGAATTTATGTTTATATAACAGCATGAATTTATGAATAGAATGTTATCGTACGTTGGAATATTCCTGTAAATATTTACAACCACTGCATTCAGTTGTGTAGATATGTTTACACGCATGTTGACCTTCAGTGTGTCCTGTGCATTTTTCAATCCACTCTCAATCTTTACCTTTGTAATAAGCATCTTTCATCTTACCTCGTGCCTCCTCCGCTCTCTTCCTGAACCTGAATCTCTTAAGGGAAAACCCACAGCCTCATCTTACCAGGGTCACTGTCAATGCGGGAGTGCACATCTCCACACGGTGGAGGTACTGGCTTTCATCAGTTAGACCTTGGTTTGTATTTATCCATTATTCCACGAGCTGTATGACTGATGGAAAAAAGGCTGACACACCGAAGAGTGATGCCCCTTGGTTTTTCAGTAACTGGGACTATTAGACGCAATAGCAATGGCCAATACCTTTACACTTCAACGCACTGGGGTTGCAGCAAAATATGGACATTGTATGCAATGCTTAGAATATAGAATATAGAAGGGAAAGACTGGCATAGCTTCATATCATTGTACCATGGCATCTGGCTATTATTTCTAGAACTGCACTGTGTTTTGGTGAAACACAAAAACAGGTACCAAAACACAGTGCAGTTCTAGAAATAAAAAAAGCAAATGGGCGGTAAAAATAATTTCCATCGGCCAAATTGGCTGACAGTAAAAAATATTTAGAGAATATATAAACATATATTAAATATGTTACCTAAGTCAATGACTAACATAAAAAAGTGTTTTTGAGACAGCCTTAAATACTAAAAAAGGTTCAATATTTCTATCAAAAAAACGTTTTACGCCCTTAGCTCATTTTACAAAGCGTGCTTCGTCACATTTTCCAAGAAAACGGACTACAGGTACATTTACTTTTCTAAAAGGGTGTTAAGAACTTAGCTGCTAATAAATTTGATTAGGATATTCTTTAAACTCATGTGTGTTCAGTCAGACTGACGCGCTGTCCGTCTGCGCAGGCCGCCTCGGCTTCGTTACCAGAGTTCAGAGCCGCTCTAGAACGTGGCAGAGCTGGGTCCATGTTGAAATGCTCGAGACTGACTTTTGATGACTTTAGTGCTGTCGATTTGTGCCTTCTGTCTGAGTTATAGTGCAGATGAGTGGGGTACGTACGCGTGACACCTGTCGTTCTCCATCGTCTCCACGCGCACAACTTTATGTTTGGATTTGAGCTGATGTTGCATTTTTCTCACGTCATTCTTTCATTAGAAATAGCCGTGTTTTTGGACCCATTAAAGCACTCATGTAACACTCTGTCTAAATGTAGATTGTTATTGACAATACGCCACATTCATTATGTATATATTTTTGAATGGCCGGTAATTCTTGTGAATGGCCGACATTTTACGACCCCGACCAAAAAAAAAGACTAGCGGAACCTCTGATCGGGCCCCCAAGTCTCACACCAGTAGACTTAGAAATAGCTTTTTTCCGACAGCCATCTTGGAGTTAAATAGTCATTTCATCCTAATACTATCAAAGTAATTTATTATTATCGTACTTTTAATTGTTTATTGTATTCTGAATTGTCTGTGTTTTTATGCATCTACTTTGAGCCTCAATCAAATGTTGTTGTGTAGTAAATAGAATATAGAAATAAAATTGATTCTAATTCTGAATTTGTTGTCGTGACAAAAATCTGTTATTCAAACTCTCCGCCTCCACCTCACCCGATATCATGCATTTATGTCCTCTAAAACCGTATTCAATTAGATAACAGCACACTAAAGCATCACCCGCAAAGGATTTGACAGACCATTGATCTAGCCGCGCTATATTATCCCAGTGAAGCCACCGTTCTTGATACATCTTCAGTGCTGTTTTATGTGTGAAATAATGTGCTGAGAATGGCCAGAGGCAACAGAGCATTGCAGAGGAGAGAAAAAGAGGAAGGTGCAACATTTCAAGCAGCACCTATATGCAGCACCCCGTTCTCTATGTTTTCCTCTCGCGGAAGCAGAGAGGAAAACTGTGCAATCGTGCCTTATGCACAGTTGACAATTTTGACACCAATCCTCCTAATGCACAATGTACGTACAGCGGCACCAGTGTATCATAATGGTAATGTTTGATGTGTAATTGGGAGTTGAGTAATTGGATGAAAACTCTTGTTGGGGTAGAAAAGTCCTATATACTGTAAATGCAGCTGTTTACCATCACATAACTTGATTAAAGTGCAACATGTTTTGAAGAGAGATTTCTTTATTTCAGACAGAAGACCATAACTTTGCAAAATAATTATTTTCTGTGCACTGTACCTTTGCTTTAGATATGAATATATATTTTTTTAAAATGCATTAGCAATAAACTGTTCCAGCCTAATTGACAAAGTAATTCTCGCTGGTAAATGTCTCCAAATGAGTCATATTCAACGTGATGCAACAAGGCAGAGCAGATTTGAATTATGGGGCATTGAACAATGAGGTCATCACAGGGCTGTAGGCATAAATCACTCAACTGTTGTGTTTTAGCGCTATGTTTGTTATCGATGGAGGAAATGGCAGCCGGGCTAAGGAAAATGACCTATTGTTTGAGGACATTTATTCAGCAGAGGAAGTTAGGGGCATGTCGGGCTGCCACCGCTGACTAAGAGGTTGAAACAATACAAGGGGATTTCTGGAAGGGGTCCGACACACTGGGAATAATTTTGCTTACATTAAAAAAAAGGGGCACTGAATTTCTTGCTGGGGTAAACATACTCTGTTGGTCACTGATATAAAATAACATTACTTCTACGTAAAATTAAGAATTCTTCATCCAGGCATGTGACATGAAACATGAAATCCTGTGACGTCTGTGTGGCCTACTGGAGTTATGAGCAGCAGAATTTTTTTTCTGCTTCCCTAGTAATGAAAAGTCAATTAATGCCTCGACATTAGCTGGGGCTTGCTGTATTGACTCTGAAAACCAACATTTTTAGTGTTTTGAATAGACAGGTGTACTTGTGGCACTGCATAATCTGTCTAATAATAATAATCTGCTGCTGCTGCGTCTGCAACAAACTGATTTTATAATGGATTTTAATGTATTATGTATTTTTATTGCATTCCTGGGCAAATGTGTCGAATGTGTGAGCAAGCCAAAGGCAAATTTCTGCCATCATTGTGCATGGTAGACAATAAAGTGTTTCTATTCTATTCTAATTCAGCCTTTTTTCGTGTCTCGAAGTGACATGGTCTCTTATTACCATAACATGACAGAATGTACATTTTAGCTTGTTGCAATGGTCTGTTTCTCTTTGCTGTGTATTATTTAACAAATTACGGAAATTAAAGCAGACGAAGTACTCAGCTACTATGGTTACATATAAGTTAAGGACCAAATTTTACTTATAAGTTGAGGAAATGATGGCATTCACCAGACTACAATAGTAGTCCTAGAATGAATTAGTCATCACATTGTAAGACTTCTATTGTACACAGCGACAATTGTACAACAATTGTACAATAAAATGTTTATTGTTATGACAACTATATTGCCACTATGGAGTGATTATCTGTGATGTATCCCCAAAACACTTTAAAACACTTTTTTCCACAACAAATCAACTAAATCAAATACATACTAGCTTGTTAATATTGGAATGGGTTTATGAAGGCGTACTTTATTGATCCCTGTAGTCCTCTGCATTTGACCCACCCTTCGATGTAGTTGGGGCAACCTGTAAGTAGGCCTGCCGCGATAATTACTATATCGAGTTATCGCTCGATAAGTAAAATGAAGGACGATAACATTTTTAGTCTTGGTAAATGCACAATAAATGCACGTGCTGCTTGTGCTTAAAACATATACAGAAGAATGAAAGCTATCACGGCACTGAGTGAGCGGAGCGTCCATCCAACACGTCTCCCTGTGCATAAAGACCGCATTGAGCACATCAGCCGTATCCCCGCATGTATCCAGATCATTTATAGATCAGTTCTGCTTTTGAAGAGAGGTGGGGTGTAAACAGAGTGCCGTGCTACTACGGAGCTTTGCTGATTCCGACACTTTGTGAACTTTATTGCGGAGCAAGAGGTACTCGTGTGAAAACACTTGGAGTTCCAGCCAAAAGAACTCATCACGGAGAGAATAATAACATTAATGCACACTGCATGTATGTCCAACATGAGAACGAAACGAAACCACCGCCCAGTCAGTGTATCAGAGCTAATCAGAGCTACTATTAGCGAGAGGAACCCGAGCGCTTTAGCCACTGTCCAAATACAAGCGCGATAGTCCTGAGAACATTTCTCAGGGCTTAGGTCTATGTTACTGTATAAAAGACAGAGAAATGCTGCAGCGGTTTGACAAACAGTCAACAAGTTACCCAAAAAACGCTGCTTCACTTCAACAGCCGTTTGTACAGGAGGTTATATTTGAAAAGAAAAGGAACAAAACATATGGCTACTCTACTTTAGCAGTGATACAGTATTATTGAATCCATACATTTAATATTTTAGTCTAACCAGGTTTTATTTAACACAAAGTGAGTTTTTATCAGGAAATATTTAACCAGAATGATGTAGATGAAATATCAATATTATTGTTATTGGGATATTTTTAAAGATGATACTGTACATTGACTATTTACAAAAAAATGGTCAATGTGACGGGCCTATTTCAAACACAGAACCTGGTGAGAGTGTAAGTTATGTTAAAAGGTTGAGAAGCACAGATGGATACAGTGTCCTAGAATATGTCGACCCTTCTAGTTTGCACTTTGTTTGTTATAAGGTGTTAATATTGAATGCCAAAAGTTCAATACATTTTAGTTAAAATAGTTGCTTACAGTTTTCTTTTTATTGTCTACAGTATTTGCATAAATATTATCGTTTATCGCGATATTTTTTGAGACGATATATCGTCCTCAAAAATGTGTTATCGTGGCAGGCCTACCTGTAAGGAGCAGTGGCCAGCCCGGGGGACCCATATCCAGATGTGGAACCAGGCTAATGGTCAGAACCACCTGGCTGGAGGATTAGCCTGTTGTGGATTTTTTTTTTTAGTGGTAGGGGAAAACAGAGCATCTGGTGGATCCCTATGCAGACATGGGAGAGCATACAGACTCCACACAGAAAGGCCCCACCCGGTCAGGGATCAAACTCGGGACCTTCTTGCTGTGAAGCGAGAGTGCTAACCACTGTGCCACTCACAGTAACACAGTAAATATGTGCCTTGAGTGGAGGATTTCTTGAGTTAAGTAGAGTATCTAATTTTACTTTGGTAAAAGTCATGCACAGTGTAGAGATACACACACACACACACACACACACACACACACACAATCTAAATATATGTAGGCACAGCTAACTTTTACTCTGTTAAATGCTTGGCTTCTTTACCGCTCAGTGCTATATCTCTTCTGTACACACCGCACTGATGTTCCCCATATCTTTCCTGTGTTCAGCAGATTGTCCACAAGCGTCTGCTGTAATACCATCTTCCCCAGGCCCCTCTTAAATTTCCTGCTTACTGGGCTTTTACTTTAACTGCATTACATACATCTTCCACTGCTGCTTCATCTGCTTCCTTTCAGCATCAACTGGCCTGAAATATCCAACTCCACAGATCTGATGGTTCGGCATTAGTTAGAAATAATGTTGCTGTTCCTTGTCTCTTCTATGACAGAGCAGAGATTGATATTGAATTGTGTTTTTATTTTCATTTGGAGTCCAGGAGAGTGAGAATATGTGCCTGGCGATATTGATTTTGAGCTTATACTTCGGTGCAAAGTGGCTATTGGTAGGAGAAGGCTGATAGAGTGACTGGATACCTGATGGAGCGGAGATATTAAAAGCCGGTCATGATTAGTCACCTTATGCTCTACGTCCCTGGTGCATGCTTTTAAAAGCAGGTATCGTCAAATGAAAATACAATAGCGACACCGCCTCAAGTAGTCGAGCACTCGCCTAATAACCAGAAGGTTGGAGGCTCAATTATAGCTCTGATCATTCCATACTGTCATAGCATCCATAGGCAAGACAGCGCTTCACAAACCAAGCTTGTGTAATGTGTAAATGGTGTGTGTGTTTGTCAATTAGTCAGAAAAATCTTGAGCACAGATCACCAGCCACATTTCCATCAGTCAACCCTAGACAGCTTGTAGCACTATACCACTGGAAATGTGTCAACCATGTAAACTTAAGCTCAAAGTAACTTGTTTTTCGTAGATTGGTGGGTCTTTCATCTCCCCCTGGTGTCTCTGTCCAGAAAACCATGCTTGCAACTTTCCCTGCTCCGACCCGTAGGCGCAATACACACTAATGGAATCACAAAGAAGAAGCTAACCGGCTAACGGGAAAGCTAACTGTGGGCTAGCGCCACTTTAGCAGTATTTACAGCCACGTTTAAGTGACAAACATTTTTCCATTGTGTAATTGGGTTGTAGGGCACGATGTACAATATCCCTCTCTCCATTTGTCTTTTCTGTCAGCGTAGTATTTACTCTCACGGACAATTAATGAGTAAAGAAAAACGCAACATGCTATGATATCTGCAGTGGTGCTTATGACCTCTAGAGGCATGAGTTACTTAGTTCTGCTTTGATAAATCCAATACGATCAAAGGTCTTTAAGACATACAGTAGATAACTACCATAACTGCTTACTATACTACCCATAAAAATACGTTACCTCTGTGTTAGAACCTGTTTTCACTTTCAAACCCTTTCTTCTTAGCCAGAAAAATACTGTCAATTTTGTAGACTCCTGGACATTGCACAATGAAACAAATCATTTGTATTTTTTTTCCTACCTCAGTGCTAATATTAATGGGAAAAATAATTCGCAACTTCAGTCTATATTGAAAAATCCCTCCCTAGAACCTGGCTGTAGTATAGTGTGCACCTTTTGTGTGTGACTGCAGAATAAGGCTGCAATGGTGTGCCTGATAAAAGCTCTGGGTGGCTCCATGTCATGCATCAGCCGCCGTCAATTTGCCCCTGACATATCTTTGCTTCACATTTGACAATAAAACCATTTTAGCAGCTCAGTGTTTTGCCTGGGCGCCTGATAGTGTCACGGTAAGACGGATGGGGTGTTCCTGGCCTGTTAGCCTTGCAGCTATAACTTACAGGGGGTTGCATGTTGACTCTGTAACCATGTAAGAAATACTCATATAAGGGATTTATACTGCTGCCATGTGATTGGCTCGCTGTCGTTTATATAAGAGGCTATATCAATCACATGTATCAAAATCATGTAGTGTGGTAGCGAAGACCTTGACTAACAAGATCCAAGGTCAGATCCTTTGAGAATGCAGCTAATTATTTAAGTGGGGAGGGATCTATCCAGTATATTTATACATTTTGCTTTTTAATTGTCTATCATCTTATGAATGTATTCAAGGTGAGTATTACATTTTAGAATTTAAGTACTTTTGATTTTACCACTGCTATTGATGCTGCTACACTCGCTGCTGGTATTGCTCCTTGGCAAGGCAAGGCAACTTTATTATACTGCGCATTTTGTACACAAGTCAACTCAATGTTCCTAATCCAACAGCCTTCCACTTTATCACCAAGGGCTTAAACTCTTTCTACCCAATACCTTAAATGAACTTAGAAACAGTCCATCTTTTGATTATTTTCAGAATGTATTTTATTCCTGAATTAGTGATATTTCCTGAATTTTAAAAGTCTGAAATAATTTGTGCTTTAGGGTTCAGTATCATATCAGTAAGACTTTTAAACCTCTCTCAAATTGTTCTAATTTTGTCCATGTAAAAGCCCATTTGTTTTTGTATACACTACATGTGTACACCTCCACTTGTCATTACAGTAGACAGAACCATGTTATGAGTGGATTATTGCATCAGTGTTCACCATCAAATCAACCATTTCTTTGTTTTATCACGTACAGCCCTACTCTCGCTATCCTTGCCCCTCGCTCTTTAAGATTTATGCTTGCCACATAAACAGGAGCCTTTAATTTTACGCCTGGGTAGATCATATATACTACTGCCTTATTCTTCATACATGTTCCAAATCTTTTCAGTTCTCAGGGGGAGGACTTTGGGATTTAAAAAAAAAAAATGTATATGAATGGATGGGCACCCCACCCTTTAAGCAAAGGCAACAATGGCCATCATGACATTTACTTTTGCGTTGTGGCACTTATATTGGCTGCTTGTTGCATAATTACAAAGGGTGATGTATGAAAAAGCCACAAAGAAGGCATACTCAAAGTCATTCTAATTATATGCAGTGTGTTTCTGAGTAATGTGGGTGACTCTAGGCATCAATACAACCACAGCTTCTCATAATAGAAAACACTATTGTTGCACAGTGAGAAAATGGTTTGCATCTATCAAATGTAGCATATAAAACATCCACAGAGAGAAAACTCCCATTCATTCCTCACCGTTGTTCTGTTAGATGAAGGCCATTTGGACACTGCACCGCCTTCACCCCACTCGTCTTGATACATTAGTGGAGCGTAAACTAAATATTTATGCCAGCCTACTTCCTTTAATTTCTGTATTTGAGAAAGCCTTTTTGGTGAAAGTTAAAACGTCAACAATTTTTCATAATCCTGTACCTCACAATTTAAAAACCTCTACATTGTAGCATATTTTTGGAAGTGGTCAAGAAGTAAAATATATAAATATACTACCCCATTAGTATGTAATATCTTTCTTTTTTTACTTCCTTTGTTCTTTATTTAAATTTAGTTTAACTAATTTTCATCAACTTTTGGAAATCTCTTAAGATGTAAGAGTATTGCTTGACAAAAATGTGGCAACAAAGGCTTGTGGTTCAGTAGGCGTTGCAGTAATGGACGAAACCAGTAGCAGTTTGAGCAAGTTTGATGGGGTATTTGTTTAAATTTCTCTTTCAGCAATAACAATATTTGTACGGATGGTAGCAGTTCTTGCAGTAGTAGTAGTACTACTTGTAATATCAGGTGCGGCAGGTCACTCCCCTCGCTCTGGACTGCTTGTCAAGAAACTCCTTTGTGTCAACCATGTAACATAGGCAGAATTCTATAGCACACACCAGCCTGTCAGAGTCAACACTCTGGGTTAGGGTCCTATATAAAAAGTAGTTGTAGTGGTAGTAGGACTTTATTAGCAGCATTAGTAGTTGTTGTAAACATGAATTCAATGTTCTAGCCGTATGTCAGTAGTAAATAATCCTATTTAGACATTGATCATATAATAAGGCCTAAAAGCCACAAGATGTACCAATTTATGCACACATTTCCACCTCTTTTTCCCGTTTATTGCAGGAAAAAATGCCATGACTTGCTTTTTTTGAAACGCCAAAAGTGTGCATCAAAAACACATAATCAAGTAGGTTTACTGTATGCTTCCTATACTACAGCCTCACCTGTGCCACTAGGTTGCTCCTGTTGCACCTATTTGCCCCCCATTCGGTGCTCATTGATCTGTCTATTGTTGACCAGTGCGGTGTGGATAATGTATATACGCACATAAATGCATTTGCTCCTTATTCGCTCTGAATTTGAGACTTGGTTTAGCAAGCTTAGTTTAGTTTGTTTAACATCAGTCTGTTCTAACTATTGAGAATAATTATTGCAATAAAAAGGTTTAATGCGTATCCAAATATTGCAATTATGTCATCACCATTAAAGTAAATATTAATAAGCACAAGCTGGAGTATTAAATTAATAATAATGCACTGAACATTAAAAACATTGAGCTTTTTTCCTCCCAATACCAATTGAGTAAGAACGCAGCAAATCATTACCAATTGAGTGTCTTTAATAAAATGTACCAGATTTTTCCTCCAACTTTTTATGATAAAGTTCTAATTGTTTGATGTTATAACTTTATTCAGTTTTGTATCAACACCCACTTGCACATACTCGATACACATATTGATGGACTACTAGACTGCAATAGAGAAGGGAAGGGAGGGGGGGGGGGGTCTTGGGCCAGAAGTGCTATTGTAAATTATTTCCTGTGGAGACCAAAATAATTGTCGGACCTTTGAGCGAGTGGCACACAATCAGTGAGGCCTTGTGCTCAGCTCGCTAATGCGTATGTATGCGGCTGAACACTGCCGCCGCGGGCCCAGGCTATGCTCTGGGTGTCCGTACCAGTAATTGATGTATGTTCGGGCTATCGGGAACAAACACATGGGAGGGAAAGCTTCAGGAGGTTGCGGGAGTGGACAAGGTGGGGGGGGGGGAGGTTGGTTGGGACGGGGTATAGTGATGACAGGGGGGAGGGGGGGGCGCAGGAAGGTGAAGGGCAGCCAGGAGAAGCGCCGGACCAGAGTGGCAGTGTTGACGGAAGACAAGTGTTTTCTTTGTAGCAGAGAAGGATAATGGGCTCGAAGAGAAGGAAAGGTTTTGAAATGGAACAATGAGCTGCAGATATTTGACTTCATACAGAAGGAACTCACTGAACAAAAGCGCTTAAAATAGAAAGGTTTAAATAGTGGTTTGAATTGGAATTCTTAATTTGTCAGGTAAAGAAGGCATGAGGGTTGGGATGTGGTGCTAAACTTAATATTACTTAAAGTGTGTAGTATAATAGCAATCTTGAACATCACAAACTACTCTAAGCTATTTCTTGTGCCAGTCCTAACAGCCTAAATACATGTAGATGGTTGGGTCAGAAAGGTCATACTGAACTATAAAGTGGATAGAGTATTTATACATACTGTGATACTGATAGTCATTAATTGGATACCTGACTGTGTGATTCATTGTTGGTGTGGCTGAGCGAGGTTGAGGATGTTGCTCACATGCTTCTGCACTTATGAAAAGAACTTAATTGTTGCAAGCAAACACAAATGGAGTCCTGTAGTGTGATGGATCTCTGCCAAATTTGGAAATGCAAACTTCCAAACCTTTTTGTTTCTGGGCTACAGACTGACGTCGCCATTATAGTTTATATGCACCACACTCGATAATGCTGCAATTCAGTCTTATTTGTTCCTCACGCAACACAATTGTAACAGGCGTCTTATAAGAATCTTGCAAGCTACTCAGTGACCCCAAGATAATAACTGACAGTAAGAAGGAAGAGCATTACAGAGTGATCTTCATAGAAAACAAACAAATGTGTGACAATGATATTTCTCCAGGTCGCTCAATACTAGTAACAATATATCCAAGGGAACAGGAGAGTTGTTTGTCTGTTATTAATTGGAGTTTAAAGTAAACCGTGTCAATACATTTTCCCAAGGTTTTCTACATTGGCGATTTATAAAATGCACAGATTGAGAAATAAACATGTTTTGAAGGTTTGAAAGAGCTCCATGGAGGATATATATTCGACACAAATTACAATAAACTGTGCAACTAACATCTGTTTGTTGGTAGCAGGACTCAAAAGAAAGTAAAAGGCCATAAAAAGTGTTGCCATGTGTTAAGAATTTACAAGAATATGTACTATGTGTGCCAATATCTCATGGGAGCTGGATTAGGAAGTATTTTAGTTCACAATAGTTTTTAAATGTATATGCTCTACTCCGTGAAAGCTGTAACTATATAGATGCCACTAGCAACAACAATACCTCTGAATAATGATAAAATGCTCCATTCATGTGGACTGGGGTACTTGTTTTTCGAAGATGTGATGTCATTGCCCCCAGTTGGTTTGTTTGTGTTTTCATGTGTTTTTTATGTAGCCTGACAAACCACACCCACCTCCTTTCTGTGCAAAAGAAGGTGGTTCTGGACACACACGGTAAACAAGGGACTGATTGGCGGCTGAGGCCGAACCACTCACAACCGTCACAGGGAATTGACAAGGTTACGTCACTGCGCCGCTATGGTCTATCAACAGTGACACACGCAGAAGTTATCAGCCAATCATGGAGGAAGGAGTCGAGGATTTTGCCTCGACGCTCTCGTCAGTTTATATTCAGTCCATATTTTGTGAATTGGACTACTGCTGTCGTCACGTATTTGCTGATTGGTTTATTTCACTGGCAATCCATTCATACTGCTCCAATTGCTCCGTTACCAGACTAACTTCCCTGTGTGGGACAGGGTAGAGCCAGGCAAGTTTTTATGTGGGAAAGTGGGGATTTTGATGCAATCAAATAAAAACTCTTTTATCACTGATTAGCAGTTAGCTGAGCTAACCATTTGAATTTGGTGTTAGCATCTCAAAAGCTCAATTTTGGTTTGTTAATTTTATAAAATATCATGTACATTTTCTTTTTGCTAGCATTAATGTCGGGCAATTCTCTCACAACTATGCTACTCCGAAGGACGACAGTTCACACTAAACTCAAGAAAATAGCAGAGTTTTAACTGAACAACTCACATTAGATGATAAAAGAACAAATCAGCTGATTTCCGCAATCAGGTGTGGAAGTCTGGAAGCTCGTTTTGACCCGAACTCCCCAGTTCCAGAGGACCACCTGACGGCAGCAATTGTCCCACGATTACCCCAACTGTAAAATCAACAAAGTCTGTTTCTTGAACTGTGGCATCTTTGAGAAAAGAGAAGCAACACACACTAAAAGTTATATCAGAGGTGCAGATGTTGAGGAAAATTTAAAAAAATATTTTATTCATAAATAGATCTTTGACATCGGCTACCTGACGATGCTGCTTTTTTGAACTATGGCCTCTTTATCATAAGATGCAGGTTTCCAACAATGTGCCACCATACATTGCATTAGTCAACATTCAAGAACACACAACAAGGTCCATAGACTTCTTCAATACAATTAATGTATTACATTTTAAACTCATAACATCCCAATATATAGAAACTGTTGTGTTACAAAGCCGCTATACTGCAGAATAAGATGTCTCAACTGGCACAATTTTCTAGCCACAAGCTCCTGCAGAGTCCATGCCCATTGAACCTCTAATAAGAATGAGCAGTATCTGGGTGAGTTTCACACATTAAGGGGGAGGTGAAGGGATCTGCCGGTTGAAAACCCAGTCCAGTCTGGTTATGCTTTGAATAGGGCCAAGGATAGAGGGAGGAAGTGTTAACACATAAGCGAGTGTTTTCGGTGGAAGATGAGAGAGAAGAGCAATGATCCGGACTCATTATTTCTGCACTGGAGAGAAGAGGGGGAGAGAGGGAGCGAAAGCGCGTTTAGTGGAGGAAAGCCTTTTGAATTAGGTTAAAGTCAGCACACAAAGAATGTGAATCATCAATGCATTTGAAAATAGTGCTACAGTTCTGCTTTCTGTGGCGCTGTATGGAGCTATTGCTATTATTATTGCAAACATGACACGTGTGGCTGTCTTTCGATCGGAAATGACAGTTTATTTTTCCAAGAGAAAGGCAATGTCTCATCTCAGTATAAGTGCTCTAAACAAATCTGAATATATTTTGGATAAGTTTGGTGCAGACAAAGACTGAAGCATTTTTAGACATTCAAGGGTCCAGATTAGGCTTTATATCCAGTCATCAGAATTAGGGTAAATTAATTCCCATATCTTCCCATTTCTTTTTATTAATATTAAGACTATCTCTGCAAGTATGGAACATAGATAAAGTACTGCGTTATCTATGCTTTATTTTCTGTTTTGTGAGAGTGGTACAAGAGACATACAGTACATCATCCTGCTCTCCTAGCCTATAAGCATTACAAGTAATAGTTTATCTCTGTCTTGAGTTTTTTGCCACATTCATTGGATGGAAAGCACACGGCAATTTATAAACCATGTAATGTCATTCTAGCAAACTAATCCCTGTATTTTCATATTGTGTACTCACTAAACCCAGACAACAGCAGAAAGCTCATCTATAACCAGCCTTGACAATGCAGATGGAGTCTCCGGGATCACCAATGATATGCCTGCTTGTCTCAATATTCGCTGTGTGCTTGTTAATGTCTGGATTGGATTGTATTGCCTGTCACGCTTTATTTTCATTATATCTGAGAATGTGATGTTCTACAGACAACGATCCTCCTTTATTCCAATGTTCCTGTTCCTTCCTATTATAAGGTAATATAGCGTCTGTTCTTGAAGCCACCCAAATCTAAAGCAAATATGGTGTTTCATAATAGCCAGAGTCACAGATTGGCCAATTCCCCAAACACTTTTCATTTGCCTTTACAATAGCTGGGTTTTCTCTGTGCAACATGTCAAGTGAGATGAATCAGTGACCCAATTAAAAGAGGACACACTAGACCCACTGTCAGCAGTTTGCATGGCTGCAGCTGTTGCACATTGAAATGCTTGAGGTGCCATAACAACAACACAGTGTTGTGCTATAGCAGTGACCCTGATTACTCTTTCGCACACCTTGCACTGGTGCTGCAACATCTAATAGGCGAACAATACACCCTTTACAAGAACAGAGTTGGCAGCCAATAAATCCATGTTTTTAATATATGGCTTGGACTATCTCTGCAATGGCTTTTAGTGGCCTGCATTTTCCAAGCTCCAATTTTTCAACATACCCCCATGAATCGAGATATTGTGGTCAATGCGTTGCAGTCACAGTAGCTGTGCACTGGTGGAGATACAAAGAGTCCGCTCACACAAGACAGTCGGTAGTTCATGTGGCAGTGCGCACAACAGCCACCCCAGCGGAGACGCACGCCAAATGACTACCTAGGGTCAAATAGGCAGTAGGATTGTTCATGTTGTCTGTCAATAGTGTTTTGGACGCACCTGAATGCACCTTAACGGTATGGCACAGCTTTCCAGATTTTTGTCCCATTATACAATGCACCTTGCAACCTTTAGTTTTTAACTCCAAGGTCAACATCAAGCACTGTCATTCATCATAATTGATTGACAAGTACAGAAGCAGTTACCAAATTATCATTTTATTTTTTACGCGCTCATAACTGACACTGTCAATAGGCGTGAGACGCGTCCAGTTCCAAATCATATAGGTGTTTTGCCCAAGTCACCAAAAGGACAATAACCAAATGAGTTGAACAGCGCCGGTGTTTAGGAATCGTCATTGCAGATACCACCATATAAGCAGGTTTACGCATTACCACAGATTTAAACCTAAAAAGACTGAATATCAGATGGCAACATATCAAATAGGAGCGACGCCCATCAGCCAGAGACCGCGGGACTGCTTTAAATGTGAGATACAGAACGTAGCTTTGCTCTCTTTAAGTCGACCAGTCGCAGAAAGGCCACATTCCCATGAGAATCCGTGAGAACCAAAGTGAGCACAGCGTCGTTTCCAAGCTAGAAAAAAGGCTGACACACGCGGCACTTTTCTGGATATCCATAACATACAAAATACATTAAACATGATATGTTGTTAATGCTTACCGTGCGCGCAGAACAAGTAATTGGAGCTTTGTGTGAGCGCACACATCCAGCGCAATGTAGTCTGTGACACCTTTGCGTTAAAGCCGTCCAAATGAGAGAAACGACGCTGCCCACCCGGAGCAGATGTGGCTGTCCTCCCCTAGATATGAGGAAAACACGTCGTTGTAAGCGTGAGGGAGAGAGAAAAAAAACAGCTGCTGGCGTGATAAAGCGCAAATCCAAAGCAAAGGACAATGTCCAAAACTGAAGCACACTGTAGAACTGCTGCTACTGCGATAGGATGTTGGTCGTTCTCTCTTCCCTGTATCTGTCCGTATCAATCTTCGCTTCTCCCGCTCCTGGTCTTGCAGACTTGGTTGTGCAAGGGTTCACAGGCGCAGCAGAGCACAGCAGTAGAGCCGATGTCAAGGCACACTCACGCAAAGAGAGAGAGAAACACGGAGAGAGCAGGGTCAGAAATGACAAACCAATTTGGAGACGACGTGGATGCTCGGTTGATCAGATCCAGTGAGGAGGAGAGGAGCGTTGCATTGCGTTGCAGGAGGGCCGTGCGAGGCGAGCCGTGCGGGCGGGGAGAGAGGAGGACTGAGGTGGGCGTAAAGAAGGGAGGGAGGAAGAAATGAGGAGGGGGCAACCGCCTGTCTGAGGAGGATGCGGAGAGCGACCAAGAGCAAGAGGGGAAACTGGCGAGGTGGAAAATGCGGAACTGGATTGGGCGCCAAAAATATCTAGAGTTAGGGCTCCACCTACTGTATGTTAGGACTCAAACAATCATCGGCAATGATGCACGAATACAATGCACTCACTAAAATGTGAGCTGGATATGTGAGCTATAGTTTATGTAAATTATGGAGAATAAATTGGGCTCATGTTATTTTGTAAGAAAATCAACAATGGGCTATAGCCGAAATAGGCCCAGCTAAATAACATAAGCACTGTTTTGTATAAAGTGTTCGTAAAGTTCAGTTTAGTGTGTGGGATCACAGTAATTCTCACAGACAATTTAAATCCTGAATCTGTTCGGGTAAACCTGGAGCTTAGAGTTCACACTACTGTCACTTGGCCACACGGGCATTATAGTGACCAATTGAAATGCATTGCATTGGATTACCTCAAGTGGACTTCTCAAGGGATGAGGCGCCAGTGTCTCGAGATCAGAGGGGGACATGCGCACTGCAGGGCGCACTTACTAGACGTGGATACAATGCTGGAAAATAAAACGCACAGCTTGTTTTTGTTAGCTTAAAGTCCCCAACATGCTGTCTTATTTCAGGAGGAGAGTCAATTCGTGTATTTGCCGTTGCCAAACTCACCCTCAGACTGGAGGAGGGCTGTGTGTTCTCTGTGGGGACCGGACCTGTTGATCGTCTAGCCCTTGCAGCTCTGCTCTGCCATGGAGGTGAGAACAAGAGACTGGGTGGGTTGCCTGCCCTATGATGTCCTTCTGTCCGCTCTGCGCGTGACATTAGAGGTTTCATATGGCATGTCAATTACCTGCGTAATCATTTATCAGTGATGGTTTTTAAAGTAGTGCTGCTTAGCCGCAACAGGTAGCCGAGATGGCGTGAAGGACAACGAAGCACTTTAAAAGTAACCCGCGCATAAATCATGCGCTCTTAATTAGATTTCTGATGAGACGTTGTCATTTCCAGCCCTTCGTTTTGTAAATCAAATCATGACATTGATCTGGTGCTTTAAAGCTGAACAGGCTTCGCTTCAAGTTAAAATGGTCGGGAGGCCATGTGTCGTTGTTAATTAGCATCACTGGCCGATAAAGCCTTTTGGAGCCCATTTAAATCCTGCTAAAGAGCATTAGGCGACAAACAAGGCGCTTGTTGCAAACAAGCGTGGCGCAGGCCTCCGACCACTGTCCAGGTAAAATGATTAATACTCCCCCGCAGATGCGAATAAATAATGGAGGGCTTATTATGAATCCAGTCACAAAAGCAGACGGACACCAATGTAATAAACGTGTCATCGCTGATTTATTATGAGAGAAACACAGTATTTTTACGCGTGTCTTTGAGGTGGATGTTTATTTGTTGCAGGTGCCAGTGAGGAAAGAATAATATTAATTGAAGATCAAACGCAAGACAGTCATCTCATCAAGCTGGCAGGTTACGATGGAAATTATGGGTAAGCACATATTTTCCAAGCTGTAAATCAAAGAGATTTACAGCTTTACGAAGAAAAATATAACTGTAATTCCAACATTTAACAAAAATGAATAATATATAAAAGATAAAATTTGCATTTCAATATAAAATAGATATGACTATCTCGATGTACCTCTCCTGGAACCGCCACCTTAACGTGGTGGAGGGGTTTGAGCACCTGAATGATCCTGGAAACTCTGTTGTCGGGGGCTTTGTGCCCCTGGTAGGGTCTCCCATGGCAAACAGGTCCTAGGTGACGGGTCAGACAAAGAGCGGTTCAGAAGCCCTTTATGAGAGACCAACAGGCTCGACCCACCACCTGCAGGAGGAGCCATAGGGACTGGTGCAATGTGATTTGGGCAGCTCCAAACGTTGCCCCCACGACCCTGCAATGGATGAGTGGAAGAAGATGGATATCTCAATATAGTTGTATTTATTTTGATACAGCCCAACATTTATGTTTATATTATGCTTATTCGATATCATATGTTTAATTTTGAGCAATTGCAAATTATTGATTTGTTTATTCCATATATCCTTATTACCAGTTTTGAGAAATGACACTGATATTTGTTATGGGCAGACACTCAGTGCGCCCTGGAGGCCGTGGAGAGGCTCCAAGCCAAACTGAAGGAGCAAGGGGAGGCACCCATGCAGGAGAAGCTGTTCTTGCTCAGGACAGTCCTACAGAGCTCTCTGTTCCACCACATACTCAGCCTACAGAAGACTCAGAGGAAGCATCCATTAAAGGTACTGCTCACAGGAACGTTCGTGTGGGTGCTGCTGGAAAGCCTAAAATACTGAATGCAATGTTTGGGATGAGTAATCAGCCTTGAGAAAGAATGGTAGGAACAAGATGAAGGAAGTTGTGACTTTGTATTGACAAGGAGAGGGGGGGGGGGGCTGTTTGTCCTCTTTCAATAGGCTTAAAGTGGAATTACATTTAGATCTGAAACAGCCATCTCCTGAAAGTCCTTTTAAAACCTTGAAATAGGAAACCTAAAAGTCAGAATAAGAAGGGAACAGTTTTTTGTAGTTTGTGGTATTGAGGAGAAGCCTTTATCGCCGCTTCTGTGTTCTTGCTGCTGCTCTGCTATCACTACCCACTCGGCTCCATTTTAAATCTGTCGACTTTTTTCTTAAACCTTTGTCTCGCATGCATTACCCCACACCCCCACTTCTCCCTCCCTCTTCCACATCTTTTCCTCATTGCCTCTCCCAACTTCTTTATCCTGTCTATTTCCATTCGCGCCATCACTTGCAGCAGCTCATCCCATTGCTCTTTGTCTCCATATCTTTCCTCTTTTTAAATGAATGTCGCCAAGTCTATATCAAAACCCACTTTATCTCCATCATCCATTTCCTTCCCAATCTCTCTGTCTTCATTCTCGCACATCCCTCAATCTTCTCATTTATCCAACCCATTTCTATCCAGGCCTATTGATTTTTTCTACTCACATCCTCTCCATTTTTTCACATTTTTATCTTCTTCTTCTCATCGATGCTTGTTCAATTCTACCAGGGGAAGGGCATTTCCAAGTCAGTGTCTATGAACTGTGGAGCGTGCCCGGGCATAGCTTTTGGCCTGAAGACTTTGAGCCACAGTGACTCGTACACCTGGGCCATAGAGAACCGCAGAGCAAGTAACCCACAGTCCCTGCGCCGAGAAGGCAGCAGCTCCTCACTAGGATCACAAGAGCTTTCCATCTCTGAGATCTACCCAGATAACAGCACGCATACTGAGTCACAGGTATGGGGTCACTCACTAAAAACAGATAATAGTGTTTTGGGGGCACAAACACCTAGCAAACAGTTGTGAAATTGTCCACAGTACTATTTATCATGCCACAATTTACACTAGAGGCTGTTATGCTAAGCTCTGGCAATGGCTGCATGGATAGTCTTAAGTTTCATCATCAAAACTTCGTTGTTGACGCACATATAAAAATATAAATATATATTTAATATATTTGTTTATACATTTATTAATTGGATCATGTATTTACTTATTTCGCTACAACAAAGAGGAAAGTGGTGCATATTACAGCGATGGACATAAAAACTAATATTTAAGTCTATAGCCTGTTCAAAGCTAATTGCAATCTGCTGATCCCCTGGCATGTGGTGCTACACAGAAAGATAATACACAGACCAGCAGAATCAGAATTGCTTTATTGAGTCCCGAGAGCAAATTCTCTTATTTTACGGACATTGCCGTATCCCGACCAAGAAAGCAGAACCTTTGACATAGAATCGGACAAAAAAATCGAGTAGTTTCATGGCAACTGGCAGGAATGATTTCATGTGTCATATATATGTCTATATCTTCTGACATGAACACAACAGCACACCAAATACAGTGCATACAGAGACACAGGTAAACTAGTGTACAACAAAGTCAGTGTTAGTAGTTCAGATAATCAACAGTGATAAGTGACAGATGATTTTTATTTTTAAAGAAAAAAAAGATATTTATATCAGTTTACATTCTGCATTACACAAATAAGTTAATATTGTGTTTGGACATGACTGATTAAAAGTTACAATATTTGTTTATATCAATAAGAAGAATCAGTAAAGGTTACACTAGTAAAGTAAAATATAATTAAAATTCTTTACTTTTTAGTACTGCACTCCACCCAGAATCTCCCGTACTCTATCAATGGGAAGGAACTTGTCTGCTATTGCACATGAGGTATAGTACACGGGAGCCTAAGCTTTATGTTTGCCTTTACTTTTACAATAATTTGCCACAATGTACTATTTTTGTTGTTGTTACGCTCTGTTAGAGACGACATGTCGAGTTAATAGAGCTGATAAATGATGGGAAAGGTCTTGGCTTTGGCATTGTTGGGGGGAGGAGTACAGGAGTATTAGTTAAGACGATCCTTCCTGGAGGAGCTGCTGGTAGTGTAAGTGTACTAATTACTATCTTATAACTAGATTATTTCCATTTTAAACATGTGTTTTCTGTTGACCTTATAGGACAACCGCCTTCATAGTGGAGATCAAATTCTTCGTATTGGGGATACAGACTTGGCAGGAATGAGCAGTGAACAAGTCGCCCAGGTAAGACTCTTTAAAACAAAAAAAGAAGAAGATAGCAATAATTCCTACTTTTTGTTCTCAATTGCAACACATGAAACTGCCCAAAATGATATAATGAATGCATTCTGTGTTTTATCAAGAAATACACTTTCCCACACTTCCTTTGTCCATAATTTGTTTAGGTCCTCAGAAATGCAGGGACCAAAGTCAAGTTGCTCATTGCCAGAGACACCATGATAGACAGCCACCGATCCTCTCCTGATCTGACAGACAACACAGTACATTCTGCATATTCTGTTATTTGTCACCTCCACTACATACAGATTAATTTAACGTTGTGTTTGTTTACAGCCTATTGACCCAAACCATGACTATGAGTTCAGTGTTCAGTTTACTAAAAATAAACAAGGTTTAGGATTCACCATCTCAAGCTACACTGGTGATCTAAACTCAGGTATAACAATCTATGTCCTGAGCTCAATCCGATTGTCAAATAGTGTCAAATAATGTGGGTGAAGAAAAAAAAAAACACAATAAAAAACATGCTTTTGCATTCCTCCTTTCCAGTGTATAGTGTTGGGGTGATGGTGAAGAGCATCGTGAAGGGCAGCAGCCTTGATCAAGATGGCCGCATCCACATTGGTGACATCATCCTGTCGGTGAGTCCCATTAGAAACATAACAGATGACTTCCATTTTATTGTTGTCTTCAAAAGACACATTTCTCTATCCCTCCTAGGAATTATTTGCGGAATCTTAACTATTTCAGCATCCCAAAAATTGCACTGCTTGCAACTTTATCTGCTGTCATAACCAACAATTAGTTTTAGCTGATTCAGTAGAATTCCTCTTACTTTTGCTTTATCTTTTATGTAAGTGTGCTTTAACGCCTGCTGTTTTCCTTTTAAGATGGTGATGTTATTTTTGCAGGTAGATGGCATGAGTTTGCATGGATGCAGTGAGCAGCGTGCGATGGAGGTGCTGCGAAGGACAGGGCCAGTGGTTCGTCTGAGGCTGCTGAGAAAAGCAGTGGTGCTGAGCCACATTCTGCCCCCTGTGCCCCCGCTTCAGCCACTCAGACATTCACACAGTTTCCAAGAGGGAAATCCTTACAAAGTCAGCCTCAACAAGATAGCAGAGACAGGTAAGTTATTTTCACTTTGGCAGTTTAAAAAAAAAATATATACTTTTGGTGCATCTTTCAAAATATGCTTTAAGGTGATTTCATTATTCACCACTATTAAGCAAAGTATACGATACCCATTTTACAGGAGGGTGTGCTCTTGTTTGACTGTATTCATTTTTGGTGATGATCTTATGTCCTCCCTGTTTCTGCCTCCCAGCAGGTGTTAGCTCTCTTCGTGAGATCTCATGGCGTGCAGCCTTTGCCAACAGGAAATACAGATTTGATTCAAAAAGTGGTAAGATACTTTTTCCTGCCCCTGTCCCACTCATAATGCATTTCTATGGTGATTACAGAGATGTTGCAATCAGCTTAAGAAATGTCAGTGTGACAGCAAAAGCAGTGCTTTGATGAGACTCTATTTATAGTGCCATGCAGTCATGTGTTTATCCAACTCATTCAGCTCAATCCAGATGATTTGTCTCCAAACTACGCCTGCATACATTGCTTTATTTAGACAAGCAGTTTGGAGGGCTTGATTAGAGAGTGCACAGCCAAGCAGCTTTAATAGAAAGTCAAACATTAATTTGCCAAGAAACACAGTGATGGTGAGTGGGAACATGTGAGTGTTTCTGTCTGCTGCATTCTTGTCTTGAAGGCCTTCTGCACACATGACATCTGATTTAATACAGATTCAATGAGTATCAGCAAGATGTTTTTAATACTAAAATTAAAGTGCACTTTATATACATTTCTATAATCTATAGTATGTTATATATTATAGAAATCTATATACTATAGATTTCTATAGTATATAACAAAACCACAGGACTCTCGTGTGCCTTTAAGGTTTGTCAGGAGTAATAATGATATTAATGATAATACTATTACTATTACTATTATTATTATTACTATTATTATTATTATTATTAATAATATTAATAATAATAATGATAATATAATAGTAATAGTATTATTATTAATAATAATAATTATTATTATTATTCCCCCTCCTGGAACCGCCACCTCCCTTCCTGGAACCGCCACCTTAACGTGGTGGAGGGGTTTGAGCACCCGAATGATCCTGGGAGCTCTGTTGTCGGGGCTTTCGTGCCCCTGGTAGGGTCTCCCGTGGCAAACAGGTCCCAGGTGACGGGTCAGACAAAGAGCGGTTCAGAAGCCCTTTATGAGAGACCAACAGGCCCGGTTAGAACCATGAGGCCGTCCTTCTGTGGACCCACCACCAGCAGGAGGAGCCATAGGGGCTGGTGCAATGTGATTTGGGCAGCTCCAACAGCTGCCCCCACGACCCGGCAACGGACAAGTGGAAGAAGATGGATAGATGGAATAATAATAATGATAATTCACTGCTTCAATCGTCACTACCTAATAAAAAGAGCCATACACAGTGGCACTGATGTTAGTTGCATCTTTTATTCAACTTGGTGTCATTTGAATGGTTTAGATGGTGGTGTGATACAGTATCTCTTCAACAAATTTCAAACAAGGTTGATATTACTGATCAAATTAACTTGTTTGTATATTTTTTTTAAAGGTGGACAACTTTTGTCATCTGAGGAGGAAGAGTTGACGAATAGATGGCAGCGTGCTCTTGGGTCCCGATATGAAGTCATAGTAGGTTTTCACCTCGTCAACCTTAAAATATATGTAAAAACGAACAGCAATAATAATAACACAAAAAAAAAACATTATTAAATGTGTTGATTTTATTTTATTTTTTAAAGAAAATGCAGTACTGTATAATTAAACTTTCTTTAACAACCACAGATGCATTTGAGATAGTGGTTGCACTTTCATTATATTGCATCATGACATAATGTTTGATAACTACGTATGAGAAAACACAAAATAAATATTATACTGTATATGACTGGTGCTCATTATATTACACTGCATCATAATAGCATCCAAATACTTAACACCATGTTGAATTTTCTTCAGGTGTGTCAGTTGGAGCGCTTCAGTGAAAACAGTGGACTAGGCATCAGTCTGGAGGCCCGAGCAGGACATCACTACCTGTGCTCCATTTTACCTGAGGGGCCTGTTGGCCAGTGTGGCACGATTCACACTGGAGACCAAATATTAGAGGTAGATAAGAACACATAGCAAACAAAGACCATTCTTATTGTATCATTTGTATAATGTGCTATATTTTCTTTCCAACCTGTCTGTCTGCTCAAACTTTTCCTGGTGATTGCTTCTTGGCAGCATTGACTCATGATTTCTACAAATATAAAATGGATGTCAGGATATCCAAAGATATAAAGCTCACTCTGCACTTACTGCTTTTTAGTAAATGCCGCACAAGTTCAAGTGCCGCTGGAAACTTTCTTTCTTAACAGCAGCAAAATTTGTGTCAGTAAGAGCGTGGGAGTGAATAGCGTCTGTATGTCAGCGGAGCCAGTTCACACACCTACATGTATCACTCATCATGACGAGCACTGTTATCATCTTCTCCAACTATGTATATACACTTCAACATCAGGAAAAAGGAACACGAGAAACTAGAGAAATACCAGGGCCTCAGAGAAGAGCTGGAAAAGATCTGGAGGGTGAAGGCATCAGTGGTCACCATGGTCGTTGGGGCACTCGAGGCAGTGACCCCCAAACTGGAGGAGTGGCTCCAGCAGATCCCAGAAAATACATCAGACATCTCGGTTCAGAAAAGTGCAGTTCTAGGAACTGCAAAGATACTGCGCAGAACCCTTAAGCTCCCAGGCCTCTGGTAGAAGACCTGAGCTTGGAGGAAAAAGAGTATATAGTGCTGTCCAATAACAAAAATATTGAATCGTCATTATTCTAATGAATGTCATTGTTAACTTACAATTAATCGCAAATTAATTACACATGTTTATCTATTGTAAATGTCCCTTGAATCATAATTTTAATACTCTTAGCGGGTTACTCAAATATACAGCAAACTTGGAGTGCAGGTGGGTCGGGTTAGAAAGTGCACTTATTTAATTTTTTTCCTTACATTGTTGTCTTACAACAATAAAGTTCATTCTTATACATAAATGCCACTCAAAGTAGGCTATGTTTTGTATAATGTCCAGTTTTATGGGATAAACGTATCATTAGCATGTTTCGTTTTCACGAGTTTAGATGTACGTAGCCAATAGCTAGTGCGGCAGCACATACGTAACACGTGATGAAAACAATGCAGCAGCAAGAAAAAAGGCAGAGCTAAAATAACAAGGCGACAGCTTCTTACTGACCTGAGGAGAGCAACTTCTCCACTTTAGTTCCAAACTTTGTTTTGTTTGACAAAAAGAATTGTCCATGACGTGGTGAAAGTAAAGCCTTGGGAAAGTTTCTGCTCCTCGTTTCCATATGCGATTTCAAAGGTGTCCTCAACGGTGCAGTGGCAAAACAAAGCATCAAGTGCTATTTCTCCTGTAAACCTGCGGTTACGTGACATGCTCCCGTTTGACTGACAGCCAGCTACAGAGCTTCTCATGCGGCACCTTTGTGTGTCGGCAAATTGAGACAAATGAATTGTGCGATAAAAAAATGACGCTGTAAAAATGTATTTGCGTTAACGCGTGTGATATTTTGGACATTTATATAATAAACCGCAGTGGCCGTGGACTATAACGTTTTCCAGACACACCGCGCGGTCTACGGAAGTGTGACAAACGCACTGACATTCTCTGCCAGTGATTACGTCGAATAGGGTCTATCTGGTGTCATGTCACTGCAAAAAGATATATCAATGAAAAAGAAGCTCCATAGGTTGCCGCCATGTTTTTTATTTCCCAGAGCACTCCGTGCGGCCCCCACGTGACCGTCCCACCATCCATCCATCCATCCATTTTCTCACACTTGTCCGTTGCCGGGTCGTGGGGGCAGCTGTTGGAGCTGCCCAAATCACATTGCACCAGCCCCTAATGGCTCCTCCTGCAGGTGGTGGGTCCACAGAAGGACGACCTCATGGTTCTAACCGGGCCTGTTGGTCTCTCATAAGGGGTTTCTGAACCGCTCTTTGTCTGACCCGTCACCGAGGGCCTGTTTGCCATGGGAGACCCTACCAGGGGCACCAAGCCCCCGACAACAGAGCCCCCAGGATCATTCGGGCGCTCAAACCCCTCCACCACGTTAAGGTGGCGGTTCCAGGAGGGGCTACCCTCCCACCGTCCCACCAGCCACGGGTTAATAAAGACCACAATCACCACAATGCATTGCGACTCTACTGTCGATGGAAACCCCACGTCACAACACGAACTGCTGTTTTAAACTGCTGTTTTAATCACGTGTTGAGTATTTTTCATGAATAAACTACTTGAGTATAAATCGTTATAAATTGTATAAAGCTGCTTGAGCAGTTAAACGATCTGCCTCCAAAGCTTGGTCTCCACAAAAAAGTACAAGCAGAAAGTCCAAGAACAGCCCAAACATGACCCTCAAATCAAACACGCTGCTCCGAGTGCTTTAGCCTCTGTGTGGAAAGCGAAACTAAAACTACCACTTAACGAGCCCATGGCCTGCACTGGCTGCTTTTTTTTTCTCTTTTTTTTTTAAGATCAGAGCGCTACAATTTGGTTTCTATTTTGTTTTGTATTGTCAGCCAATTTTATTTTGAGATTATAAATGTTGCCTAATGATGAACATTTAAGCACAGTGATCAAACCGCGGTTCTTGCACCGTAAACCGAACCGTGTGACAGCTGAAGCCCTGCTATATATCAATATTCCACTGTCTCTTGAATTTTATTTCCTGAGTTTAACCTATTGTAGGTGTAGTTGCTCATTCTGCTGGTGCTCTGGACAACGGGCTCACTCCTTTCTGCAGCTGCAGCGAGTAGGCAACTTTGCACTTGACTATATAGTCATTACAGTGGTTCCAAACCTGCGGGGCACCTGGGATTGCAGAGGCTCAGAGCTTTGTCTGGTCAAAGGGTCAGGTCATCAAATATGACTAACAAAGGAGTAGCTACAGGTGCATAAAACACTCCAATTGCAGTTTGTTTGAAATAAATAATTATTAGCATTTCATGTTTTGATACATTTGTTGTGACCGTGCATAGTTTTTGGAATGGGGCGCGCGGCCCGACTACAGCATGTGCAGGGGGGCTTCAAGGAAAAAGATTGGGAACAACTAGTAGCGTTAATAGATCTATATACTGAATGATGGGTTATGGACTTGGGTGGACATGCTAGTATATATATATATATATATATATATATATATATATATATAGGAAGGGAGGGAAGTATATGTATTTCTGCCTACAACATGATTATATAGTATTTCTGCTGTGTGCAATCAGAATTCTGCATGCGCTTTTGCTTCATCCTACCTCAACCTGATGTACAAGAGCTAATTGCTAAATAACCTTAGAGAACTGCCATTGGAAAATAACACTGTTTTATCCTATACTGTATATAGACACTCCGATCTCCTGTACCGTGACATGTCATTATGTTTTTAAACCGTTATCATCCACCAATGACAACCACTCACCTAATGTCAAAGTAAGAAGACATTGTTAGAAAAGACAAACAGATTGATCGATAGATGAACAGACAGATTAATAGATAGACACAGTTGTGTCATAGTTAGTTATTGTTAGTTATTGTGCGAAGCCATTTATGGTCAAACAACTAAGTTTGCTCTTTTTAACTCACTCATTAGCCTGAAAGCTGCGCATGGGACGCACTTGGACGTTCCTACATGACAACGATCCAAAGCGCAAGGCCGTGTCGACCTCTCATTGGCTACAGCAGAATAAAGTGGAGGTTCTGGAGTGGCCATCTCAGTCTCCTGACCTCAATATCATCGAGCCACTCTGGGGAGATCTCAAACGTGCAGTTCATACAAGACAGCCAGAGAATTTACAGGAACTGAAAGCTTTTTTCCAAAAAGAATGGGCAGCTTTACCATCAGAGCAAATAAACAGGCCCATCCACAACTACCACAAAAGAATCCAAGCTGTCATTGATGTCAAAGGGGGCAAGTACACAGTATAAAGAACTGGGGTATGTAAACTTTTGATCAGGGTCATTTTGGTACTTTCTTTTGTCATTATGATTTTTAAAAAAGTAAACTCAGTTGTTTCACCATAAATGGCTTCACACAACCACTTACTATGAATGGGGAAAAAAAGTGCTTTCGTTTATATTCTCTAAAAAAAAAGGCCAATAAAATCAAATATTCTGCCAGGGTATGTAAACTTTTGAGCACCACTGTAGATAAACATATACATACATACATTCATATACATTCATAGTATGATTTATACAATATGGCCTCTGCTATATAAATGCAACCCTGCATCAACAATAAGTTCAAATAAGGTTCTCACTGTAAAATCACACTGGGGCAGGAACAATAAGAGCTCCTATGACACTCAGTAGAACGCTGAAGCATCATCAGGCGATTATCTGTTTATTTTAATGAAACAGTTTTATTTTGTTTCCCCCAGGTGAATGGTATCCCTCTGATAGGGGAGACTCACAAGGAGGTGGTCAGTATTCTGAAGCATCTGCCCTTACGTGTGTGCCTGGTGTGCTCTCGAGTGGTACTTCCCACTGCCCCAGAGAGCGAAGAGGAAGATGAAGAAGACGTCCATCTCACCCTGAAAGAGCTGCTGGCTGAGTTCAATGACAAGGTCAATAAAGGCTACCTCACAGCAATGGCTTTTACTCCAAAGACTAAATATTAGCCAGTATTTTATCCTTAATATTTATAAATGAACATGTAAGGAAAACTTACTGTAAATAAACGCAGTAAAGCAAATGACTGAGCATACAGCGTGAAGGCTCAAGTAAAGACCAGTGCTTTTATAACTGGCTTTTATAATATATAGTTATTACTTGAGTATAGGCTACACATCTTCATCTTTCCATTCCTGCTTGCCACTTCCAGTTGGATCATGGCTGTGTGATCCCCTGTCCTACCGCAGAGGACATCACCAAGCGCGGCGTGCCCCCCATGTCGCCCCCCCTGGCCATGTGGGAGCGGGATGCGGTGGTGGTGGAACTGGAGAAAGGCGAGTCGGGCCTAGGCTTCAGTATCCTGGACTATCAGGTCAGACACAGTGCCCTGAGCCAATCCACAAATAGAAATAGCTGCTGCAGTCCAAGAATATCACTGTCAGGTCGGACTGGGTGAAACTCAAGAAAATTGATAAATCAGAAAGATCATTTTAATCTGCATTTAATTATTTATACACAGATAGCTTTAAGGGAAGAGTTGTCCACTCAGTTGAAATAATTTCTCCTAATTTTAGAAACGTTCATCTACCAAATGACCTACAATTACTGCACGTAACATTAGAAATAGAAAATTAAGATGTCCTTGCTTTTAATTCACTGACATTATTGCTGTTAATCTGTTTTCAAGCAATTTAGATATGTTCAATGGTTACCAAATAAATGCATCCTAATGTACTGTATTGAATACAGTTTTGTTTGTTAGAAAGTATATCAATTGTGCAACACTCATAATGTGCTTGGCTTTCTCCTTTAAAGTGAAATTTTGTTTATACATTTTTGTTTCTAAGAGATGAGGTTTCTCTCTCATTTACTCCTCTCTAAATGTAAAACGTAGGACCCAGAGGATGCCACAAAGACAGTGCTGGTGATCCGTTCCCTGGTGCCTGGAGGTGTAGCAGATAAAGATGGCCGCCTGCTTCCTGGTGACAGACTCATGTTTGTGAATGAGACCGACCTAGAAGGTTCCAGTCTGGATTATGCTGTTCATGTCCTTAAATCCACCGGCTATGGCCCTGTGCGCATAGGAGTCGGCAAGCCACTGCCGGTGAGTGGCTGTAATTCATGCACAGTGATTTACAAAAGTTAAAGTTACTGTTATTGGTGGAGCTGCATGTAAGGTCATAGAATGTTCAGTGATGTGACGAGATTAAATTTGCTGTAAATCCAGATATCATTTGGAGACATGGCTACTTTTTTAAAGTGAGATGTAACAGTGAATGACAAAAAGTACAATCTCCCAAAGATAGGTCACCAAATACCTTTAATGTTTTTAAAGGTATGCCTTGTAACAGATTTTTATTTCTTGCAATAGTTTAAACAAATAGGCTGTTGATTTATTTGGAAGGAAAATACAAACTTCGATAAGATTTTGAAGAGGAAAGTTGAACTACATGCTTTTAAAAGTGTTCCTTTTGTTGTGGACTGTGGCTTAGTAACATGGCCCGGAGACTCTTGTTACATGTGAATATTTAATGCAATTGATGGATGAGTACAATGCTGGGAGAACACTACAGATGGAGCGGGCAGAACAGAGGGTGTCTAGTTTACAGTCACAGCCTTTAGCGTGTTAGCCTTTATGTGGATCTGCTCACCTTTTCTAAGCTTTTAAGTGTCTTTGCCCGTGTGTTTCCATTCCAGCTGGAGTTGTGTGGTGGCCTGACACCCATCGCGGAGCGGAGTGCGCGGCCCTCCTGCGATGAAAGTGACAGTCACACTCAGATCAGGCTGCTAGCGAAGGCTAACACTGTCACCTCAGTGGATATCAGAGGCACACAGACGTGTCACTCTGCAGCGGTATGTTGCACTTCACTAACAAACTGCTCTTTTACAGGCACTTACATGTATGCACTGTGTATGTTATGACGGAAGGTATTTCCCTGGTGTCATTGTTGTTAAACTCAAGAGAATTCTCAATGACTTGCTCGGAATAAGATGAATGTCGTGGATCTTAAGCATTTTGTAACTGTAATGGCCAAAAAGGTGTAAACTTGAAGTTTCCAAGTATAAATATTTTTTGTTTTAATTTATTACTATTTTAAGAGATCACTGGAAGAATATTTTAACTGCACTTTTTAAACACTACATCACGAGCAGCATTTTGGTTCATTTATACACGTTTGACTTGATCTGCCCGACATTGTATGGTACACCTCTCTTTACTTCTAATGTCTTGTTCCTTTTTGTTGCTTGGGCCAGAGAGGGTAAACTGCAACTAGGAATTAGATTCTTAGCCTTTGACATAATATAATTTACTCAATACAGTATATACAATTTGTACATTGGTAATGTGTAGCTAGCTGTGTCTCCATCACACAAAACATTTTGGTTTCCCTTAAGAGATTCTCATGACAGTGGCTGTTCTTTCAGTTCACTCATTCAGTAACAGGGAGCTCAGACTCTGCCGTATCAGTAACACTGGCTTTGCTGTAGAGAAAGTGCTCTGTGTCAGGGACTTGTTCCATTATGTGTTGGCTCAACTTAAAGTAACGGTTCCTTTTTGGACTTTTTGGATAATTATCAGCTATTTTCACTGCATAACTTTTAGTGCAAGGGCAGAAATATTTGGACACACACATTTTTCACTGTGTGCAACATATCAAAGATCTACAAACTTCAGTTTTGCTTTTAGTCAGTGTTCAAAGACGATCGTTTTGTTGCTCCATTACTTTGTAAAATGCCTGGAGGGACCAAAGAATCTCTCTTTTACCGAACATTTATTCCTCAGGATTTCTTTAAAGGCATCACCCCATGGACCCGTGACTCTTACTTTATGTTTATATCAAAATTAGTATTCTGCTGCTTACCAAAAAGGACATGTTATTGTAAAAATCCTTTAACGTCTTTCTAAATGTAAATCCAGTGGTTTGGTGTTGTTTTTATCAGATTGAATTAGCCACCTGAATGACTGACAATTTACTTTATCCATTAGTGTGACCCTAAATATATGTTTTGTATTTTATTTTCTATTTGCTTTCAAACTGGACTAAGACATATTCTATTAACAGAAATATTATAGCAATTACAAGATTCAAAGATCTTATTGTCAACTCATTGATATGAATCGAAATAGTCATTCTCCCAAGTCCTTAGTGTGGGAGTGGGGAGTGAGGGGTGGAATTACAGGGTGGGCAGGGAAGGGAGGAAGTTCAGCTTCCTTATAGCCTGCATTAGGCAAAGCAAAGCAACTTTATTTATACCGCGCATTTCATACACAAGGCAACTCAATGCGCCTTTACTGCCATTACTGCACTCTTATGTATTTAATCAATTATATAGTCAAATTATAAGCCAAACAAGCATACTTATAATAACATTCTGTAGTTTAGTTTAGTTTAGTTTAGTTTATTGATATCTCAATTCTTCCTGGGGTCTCTTCCAGTAGTTCTGTAGTTGCTCAATTTATATGGATAAATCTTAATCTGTCAAGTTGTTAAATTAATGTTGGTGGTCTTCCTTATATCGAACTTTTGTCATGTTTCATAGGAAAACCAGTTGCGTCAGCGTTTCATCATTATGGAGCAGGATCAAAGTGGAGTCCCGCCCTTGCCACCCCGAACCAACTTTGAGAGGACCATCACTGTTGTCCGGGGCAACTCAAGCCTTGGTATGTTCTTTGTGTTTTTCATGACCATGGTTTCCTGGTGTGTGTACGCAGGTGCAACAGCCATAATGTCACTGATAGCTGGTGATGGAGACTGAAGAGGCGGGCTAAAGGATGTTTGTGTTTGTGGGTGTGCCTGTGATTGAGACGCAATATCAGAGATCAGTTAAAATTGCAAACATATTTTTGTTGTTTAGCTTAGAACAAGAGCACTGTTTTGTCATTAAAAGACCCAGCGAAAATAAAAACCAGAGAATAAGACACTCATGCATTTTCAAAGGGCACTATGCAAGACTTAACAAAAAATCTCATTTGTATTCTGGACACATGATCTAATAAACAGGGCACAACTTGTGGCTAGCTCAAAGTTTGAAATTATGTAAATTATTATAAACAAAGAATTCAAGGTCAAAACCAGCAGTTTGTGTATAAGTGGTTTGTGTTTTGAAAACATATTTGTCCTCTGTGGTGTTGGTGATCTCTGCATGTTTCTTGTGTTTATTTTTGTCTTAAAATACAGCATTTGTGTACAAAAAATTGTGGTCAATAAGTGCATATTTGAAGTCCTACGTTTGACGTGAGCATTTATTTCTACCACGGTATTACGGATGTTAACAAATGCTACATATATTTTTTAGTTTGGTTACTATCACATTCTATCTATTTCTACATATCTTGAGTCAAAGCACAAAGCTTTCTTCTTCATGTTTTCTCTGTCATTCATGTTTGTCGTGTCAGTGTTGGTCATCATCAGGACACCTGCCCATTGTTCTCCAGGCACTATGATTGTATTGTGATTTGAATGTAATGATAATAAAAACGTCTATTTTACAAAACAAATTCAGTACGGTCATTTCTTTGACTAGTTTCAAATTCTGTACAACCATAGTGTTGTGGATGTGCCATGTCCCACTTTAGATTACAGCAGTTAGGACAAGTGCCACTGATGCTCCTGCAGTGTGCATGGACTTTGCAGATAAGTGTGTACAAAATATCCCTTTACTTACCTGCCACTGCCTGTTTGCATTAATGAATAGCTTGTGTAATCCTCCTAGTGTCCAATCTGATAATGCCATAGTGTGGTGTTTGTGTGACTGGCATGCGCTAACCCTCTCATCGCCTTTGCCCTCTGCTTTCATTGGCACTTGTGCTTGTGTGGCTTTGGTTAGCTGTCTCCATAAAGTAGGATGTTGGGTAAAATGTCAAGTGAGCCTATGTGTGATTGTGTGCTAATCTGCCCAGTGCCTGTCTTGATTATGCTGATTATTCCTCTGTCAGGTGTTTGTTTGGGTCACTGTCTGTGCGTTTGGCATGTTTTCAAAGCGTTCTTAGCCAGCCCTCCACTCACCTACCTGTGTTTGTGTTTGTGTGTGTGTGTGTGTGTGTGTGCGTGTGTGTGCGTGTGTGCATATTGGCAGGCATGTCGGTGAGCGCTATCAAGGACGGCTCAGGCATGCTGGTGCGCAGTCTGGTCCAGGGGGGTTCTGTTAGCCACGATGGCAGGCTGGGGGTGGGAGACGCCATCTTGGCCATCAATGAAGAGCCTACCGCAAATCTGACCAACACCCAGGCGAGGGCCATGCTGCGCAGACACTCTGTCTTAGGCCCAGAGATCAGGTGAGGATACAGTCACCTCTCAATCTCTAAGAACCACCGAAGGTAATAGGTTTTAGAAAACAAGCGCATGTCCGAGAGCAAGTAACAGATTTACACACATGGTTACTTTATTAGGTACTCACTGTTTTTTCTGCAGACTTTTATTGTAATTTAGTTTAGTTTATTGTTCACTCACTGTTATTTAGAATCATTCTATGCCTTGTCCTTTGACTTTCCGTTTTCACAAAATTACAGTTGAGCTCACTTATCTTTTATTATTATTTACAACCCCTACAGATGTACAGTACATTTGCACATCTTCTGTGTAGAGTTTGCATGCTCTCATCTCATTGGCCCTCATTTATAAAACTTGCGTACGGTGAAATCAGAGCGTATGTGGGGTGTGTACATGATACACCAATTTTAACTAAACACTAAACAGCGCTGGGAAACAGTTTTTAACTGCATGAATTGCACTGCCACACAAAATGCAAATGTGTCTTTTTATAAAGTGTATGTAAACATATGGGTCCCGCCGTATGTACACAACAGGGGGCCAGCAGAGGGAGGGAAGGGTAGAATTCCGCTTCCTGTCAGCCTGCTGGATGAAACTGTTCTTCAGTCAGTTGTACCTCGTGCTGTCTTCTCCCTGTGGCTGTGAGATGGGCGTGGTCTCTGAGATCACCCTGTGCACTCTGTCGCAGGAAAGCCAGTCAAATGAGCCCAGCCCAGATCATTGCTGAGGCAAAAAGACAACAGTTAACAGAGAAGAACGTCGCCCACCTTGATATCCAAAGAGCGTGTTTAGGGCAACAGTTTACTACAGAGTCACACACATCTTAACATTGTTGTATTGTAGAGAGGGCAATGTATTTTAGTAGTTTTAAGTGGTAGTCTACCTAATGAAAACTCACCCACGTAAATTGAATAGCATTAATTTGGTAAATGCCTCTATCTTAAACCGAGGTGGCTCCAACAACCAATTAAATGAAACTTAACTGGAACTTGTTTTTTTTTCATGCATGTTAATAAAGATACAAAACAAGGCATAAAATCCGGCTCCTAAGGTATCCCTAAAGCCCCTTTTTACTTAAAAGTTGAATGGGGAACGTGTGGTAGAGACTGGTGATTAAGATACAGAGAACAACAGAGCAAATAAACAAATCTATTTTCAAATAGAATATGAACTTTCATAGTTAATTTGTTTACATTAGTGGTCATTGGTCAATGGTTACTAATAAGTATTATTTGTTAGCACTCTATGCAGCCTTTTTTCCAAGGTTGGAATATGTCAACTGCTAATTACCATTTGTTACACATTGACCACAGTCGCATTGTATGCTAATTGCACCTTGTCAAAACAAAGATGCATTACATTACCAAATTACTGGTGTTCAGACAACATGCAATTGAAAAAAAAAAACATGTTTACATTGGTTAGATCCCAAAGATGGATTCACACAGGATTAAGTGATACTGTAAATTATATTATTAGACAATGTTCAGGTCAAATTTTGAGCTAAATGTTAATTGTCTTTCAATCCATAAGGAAAGCTACAAATACTGTCATATGCTGTCTAATCCATCTATACTGAAACACTGAAACTCTTTCTTGCTCAAAGCTTACTGTTGTTACTGTGTCTTCATATATTATAGAAAAGATAAAGCAACTTTACTGTAAACCTTAAAATTCATAAATTCAAACGGAATTTATTTGAAAGCTTAGTCGGCTTGTCAGTTTTGGAATGGACAAATATATTGACATACCAATGCTTACAACAACTGTATACACTTTTCAATGTGTATTGAAAAAAATACCTCATATGTACTAGCAATCCTTTGGGCTCTTTTGGGAACTGGGGAATCTTGTTTTCAGCTATCGGTTTTCCTCTGTGTACCCATGTAGGCCCTAACAGGCTGAGGATACAATATACATCATAAAATCAATATGAAAATGCATTCATTGCCTGGAAATTACCTTGTCTCGCAGATCTCCATTATTATCACCTTGTTTTTGATGCACCGGTCATAGTTGAGTGAGGCTCTGGTGTTGTGTTGAATTTGATTAGATGATGAAATTTAAAAGATTGCCTTGAGGGGGAAATTGGGCAAATTATTACTGGCTGTAACATCAGCAATTATGGCACTGCCTCACAATGCTGCTATGTTCAGAGATGTGCCCCACCTTCGCCACCCCTGTTGCCCCTTGCAAAACACCCACTCAGTGTGTCTTGCCGCACATGCATACACATAGCAATGGCCTAACCTCCAAAAAACAGCTTCTTCCTGCTATGGGAAATATCTCTGAATAATTCATTACTCATTTCACCTTGAACAGTGTGCTTGTGAATAAAAGAGGGCTTTAAAGATGCACAGCAACACACAAAGATGAGCAGAATTTTGTCTTTCTCCAAAACACACACGGATCCCTCTGACAGACAGACTAACAGAGAGGAGCAGCTTTGGCAAGAATAAGGGTGAGGGCTTGTCACTATCAAAATGGTTGTATTGATACAAGACAGCCTGTCCACATGGCTCACTCACAGTAAGTTAGTGCAGAAGACAAGACATCCACAATCTTCATACTTCCACCATAGCGGGAATACACACATGTATTAGCGGGAGAGGTGGATTTGAAAAGGGTGTCTGTACTTCGAAGCTTGGAAGAATGGAGATGGGAGGAGGAGGGGACTTTAATGATGTCCTTGACACTCAAGTTAAATGACACGCAGGCTTATGGAAAACATGCCTTTCATTATTTTGGTTTTATTAGCTGTAAGAGCTGACTGGAATTACAAATGTGCCTTCAAACAATCAGCACATCCACAACATTATCCACATGCAGCCGGAGTAGTTGGAGTGGCTAATACATGCCACAGTGTATGCTATGTAGTATTTTACTATGTGTCACGGTCGGCTATTGTTAAATTGTGCTTTATTTAAGTAATTATGCACCACCCCAAGTATTGAGTTTTTGATTGAGTCTTTCTTTCAGCAGGGGGCGCCCTCTCGGTACCTGACAAGTGAAAACGTTTTTTGACAATGCAGTTTTAGTTGACTTTATACAGTATGCATCTGTATAACTCTATATGTACAAACTGAAGCATATTTCAGTATGTTAAACTATATACATTGTTTTCAAATTGTATTGTTGAACGTCGTAGGGCAGGGCGATATGGCCAAAATTCTATATCACGATGTAAAAAATAAATATCACAATAACGATTTACTTCAAAATCCCAGTCTTACACCTATTGGGAAGATTAATTCAGTGATATTTTATTCTTTTTTTTAAACAGCATACAAATTTTCTCACAAATATGATCTACTCAAGCAGTCCTTCATTTCATTTTACTTTTTAAGCACCTGTCCCCGTGTTCTACAGTCAGTGTTTGTGCTGCTCTGATGGAGCTGAGCGTAACATCAATTATATTGTGTCCACAACAGTAGAAAAAATTACAACAATATAAAAAAAATTACATCGCGATAACGATATGCGATACGATATGGCCCACCCCTAGTATGTCACAAATATAGTAGTTTAAGTATTTCCAGCTGGACTAAATCAAACCATTCACAAACATACACTTTCTTATTCTAAAAGTTAAATGCATCCAGGTTTCCAGTAAATCAAAGTCAGTTTTTCTTGTTATACTAATTTTTTTATATTTAGCATTTTGTTTTAAATATAATAATAATTTTTAACCCTAACGCCTTTGACTTTGAAGTGAATGACTAAAATATACTGACTTTTCCACAATATTAGCTTTAGAAAATCCCTATATTAACTGTGAAGAAAACACAGATTGGTCTTAATCCATAATATTCTTTCTATTTCCCATTTGCTGGCACATGTAATAATCCGCCATCTGATATAGAAAACAGGCATTTCTTTTGTTTGTGCTTCTTATTTGGGAAGCACGCATTTATATTCTGTTTGTCTCCATGCCTTTTGTACCCACAGGATAACGTATGTCCCAGCTAATCAGGTGGACGAGCACCGTAGTCAACTCTGCCTGCCCCTTCTGGCCTCCATAACTGAAGGCAGTGCCTCACCTTCGCCCACGCCCCCCACCCCTTCACCAGAACCTCCTACTGGACAGTGCAGATTACCGGGGCCTCTCAGATCTACTGTTGTAGCATTATCTTCTACTCCAGCCATCTACAAACCATCTACATCAGACAACCTTATTCCTTTGACCATCACAGAACCATCATCAGTCCACCTTAAACCTCCACTCACCGCTGAACCAGGGAAGCCATCTTTGTCAGTCCACCTTAAAACTTCAGCCACAACTGAAACATCTGCACCATACAAAGCTCCATTCAAATCGATCGTCCCAACCATCACCCCTGCTCCAGACACCAGGTAATGCAAGACATACAAACTATTATTAATGATCACCTGATCTCACTTAGACCATATAGTTAAAAAATAAATACATAAATGGCAAATCTAATTGTGATTTCAGTTGGATTTTCCCCACACCATAACATAAAGACAGCATCATGTCAATTACAAAACGATCATCTTCCTTTAGAATTTTAAAACCCAATATTTAACAACTTTTATTGAATATACAGTTCAGTTGTATACAATAAATCTCCAAATAACTTAGCAACTCAACAAAGCCTGTAGGGCATTGTGTGGTGACATTTTACCGGGGCTGGGTATCATTAAATTTTTTCCGATACCGGTACTCTAATGATATTTGGTTTTCGATACCGATACCTGTACAATACTTTTTTTGATACCTATACTAAAATATTTGTCATGAAATATAATGTCTGGAAGATATGCACATTTACAATATCTTTAATGTCAAGAAATGTGAGAAAAATGGGGAATAATTTTGGGGGAAATTTGAATACATTCTGGCAAAAATAGAGGGGAATAGGGATAATATTAGGCATAAAAAATTAGCAAAAATAAGACAAAAAAATGTGTACAAAAAATTGAAAAAATGGGGCAAACTCTGGGCATTTGTATTTATTTTTTGTATTGTCAAAAATGGGCAATGGGTGAAAACATAATTTATTTGAGCTGAAACAACCCAGTCACTTTAATCCTGTCCCTAGACCAACAACATCAAAACTTGGATCCAAAGATAGAAGATTATTTTTCTGTATACCTGCTTTTGATACTTTTAGTAGCACCTCAACTTTTTTTCCGATACCATACTGATATTGCTTAACAGTACCCAGCCCTATATTTGACACAGGGGATACACAGACATATACAATATATTCTATAGCATACTATTCCTTTAATGTTCTCACTATTAGGCTTTTGATTTTTATGGCAGCTCTGGGTTTTATAGCTGTAACACATCCCACATTCAGTCACTCGGCATCTTAAAGTCGTGCTAATGATCTGAGTTATTATCTGTCACTTTAATTAAGCGCATCCACCCGGAAACAACATGTCCCAGTGTGCAGCTGCCTCACTCCACTCCACATTTTCGCTCTCCTTTCTTTTGGCTGCTGTGAACGTCGAATCTCCGAGTTATATTTAGCCATTCGCTTATGGATCTCAGTGCTGACTGTCAGCGAAAATGAATTGTTTCGCTTCCGTCTGTCCCTGCTCCATCTCGGTTCCTGCTCCTCTATCCACCCGCGCACTCTCCTGTCTCTCTATGCAGCCTTTTCTTAGCTTTATCTCCCAATATTATCTTTGTGTGCCGCTCTGCCAGGCTTGCCCCTTCACTCCATCTGTTTACATCTGTCCCCCATCCACACTGCTATTCCCTCATTTTCCCGGTCAATCCACTTTTGCTGACTGCTGTCCTTCAGCCCCATGGAGCCATTTGTTCTGCCCTTTTCCGTAACTTGACTGGTCATTGTTTCCTACTGTGGAGGTAGCGCCACAATCACCGCCTTCTGTAGACGTATTACAGGCTACCCTAGTTAAACGTATTCATGAAAAATTCCACTTCCTCCTCTTCCTCGCATGCTAATGTATAGACACTTCATACACTGGCATACTGTAATGTGAAAATAGTCAGCTCGAGTTAGTGTGACCTTGCTGCCTGAAGTGTATTTTCAAGGCGTTTTGACTTCTAAAAGGTCTGTCAAGGTCTGGCATTATTCAGTATATAGTTGTTTGATACCTGTCATACAAACTCCAAAATACTGTTCTCAATCAAGCATAACATTATGATCGGCTGCCTATTATTGGTGGTTGTTGTTTGATCAATTACATCGCCCTGTGCAACACTAATATACTAATAGTGCCTTCTGACATGTTTTATTATGGGATTAACTTGAATAAGTGCATGGACCAGCAAATACTGTTCTCTCTTTGGATCCGTTTTGTTACTGACCTTTACAGAATGAGAATACTCCAAGAGCTGCTGTTTTGGAGGTTTTCTTACACATTATCTAATTTCTTCATGAGAGCTTAGTCCTATTTGCCTCAGTTCTATGCTTGCTTATTTATTCCAGCTTCTAACAAGTGACAGAATGTCCACTATCATTATGTTTAATTCAGTAATTGACTAACAAGTTGGTATTATTGGAGATGTTACTCAAAATGTCACTTCACCTGTCACTGGAAATAATTGTATGTAATATCAATGTATTCATATCACTTCAGCTACTCTAGTCTTGTATAGAGAATCTCTGGATTCCAAATGCCTGTTATTATACTATATATGTTTGGCACAGTCTATGTCAGTGGTTCTCAGCTGATATAGCGTCGGGACCCACATTCACCCTGGGATGACAAGCCGCAAAAAAAATGTGTTGAATACGCATTAAATAAGCCAATCAAGCTGAAGTTAGGACAAAAACAACTTGATAAAAGTAATTTTAACAGACTCAAGTAGTCATTCTATACTTTGGTATCTGCACATAATAAAACAAATGTTCTCTTTCTGGGAGATGCTTGCGACCCACTGAAAAAGGTTCCACAACCCAATTTAGGGTCCCAACCAATCAGTTAAGAACTACTGGTCTGTGTTATTATCTACAGGGTTAAATGTCTTGAATTGATCAAAGGGAAAAAATACTTACCGGTAACTGTGTCTTTAATTAGCTTTACGCCAACCAATGTACTCATAACAAAGAGTAGTTTGATAGGCATTAGATATTTTGCATGCAACTAAATGAACATCACCATATTTAGTTTCAATTGTATGTTTTCTTTCAGTTGGCACATTAAAAAACCAAGTCTGGAAGAAGCAGAGCTTAAAAACCTACTTGGAGACGATACAAGAAACATCAAGGACCATCACACTGATGGGAAAGCACCTAAATTGGACGCAGGGCTTAAAGTAGATGAAATAGATCATGCATCTAAGGAGGAATTCCACCCTCGCTTGGTTGTGTCCTGGGACCAACCTAGAAGGTCAGTGAATCAGTCATATCAGTGCTTATTTCATTTGTGAATATTTTTTATTCTTAATCTGGTATGCCCTTTTTTCCCCCGGGTGCCGGGTAGAGTTTAGGGAAATGTGACGTTGTCACAGCAGGGGCAGAAACTGCAAAGAGCATGCACAACATGCTTAAGTTTCTCACTCTGTATTTATTATATACTGTAAATTGTAGACATCACATTTTCATGCAAAATCTACATTGTACATGTCCCCTCAATAGCTACAATAATACAATGTTTTTACTTAATCTGGGGAACTCTCCCCATAACAAGAGTAAAAAAAGGCTTAACCGCTGGATTAATTTATCCTCTTGTGTATTTTTGTTGCAATTGTTCAAACTAAGTAGGTTTTCATCAGACTTTCAGACACGCCACATCTATCACGACTGTACCCATAGTCTAAGTGGGACTCTGTGGCCCCTAATGTAGCCTGTATGTTTCTCTTTGCTTTAGTGTGCACTTGCTTCGAGCGCCAGGACAGTCCCTGGGCATCAGCATTATGGGAGGCAGAGGCATGGGCCGCAGACTGAGCAGTGGAGACATTATGAGGGGGGTGTTCATCAAGCACATCATCCCCGACAGCCCGGCAGCGCTTAATGGCACCCTTCGGACAGGAGACAGGATACTGGAGGTAGGTGCTCAGTGGCTGTGTGTAGGTAGAACTCAGAGTAGCTTTGTAGGCAGAGTGGATGAGCATTTCAGAGTAAAAAATACATATAATGAATGTGCCCCTTGTAATAGGATGAATAACAATTACTGCTTACTGTAGCAGATTGGTTTGTTCACTTATATGTTTTTCTGCTCTCCTTTCATAACCCGTGGCATGACAATATTTAGGGAAATGGAAGAGGAGCCATTAATAACTGACAAACAATGAACAAACCAAAAAGAAAGAATTCATTATTCATTCATTATTGGGTACCTTATTTTATAAGTCGCTCCGGAGTATAAGTCGCAGCTGCCAAAAAAATGCATAATTAAGAAGAAATAAACATATATGTCGCTCCTTGGGGGCTAACTACACCGTTGACAAGCCTCTCCCTGCAAAACGTTGTTCAAACACCCATTTGCAAACTCATTCCTCTAGCTGTGGCTCTAGTTTTTAGTCCTCGATGACCTTTGTTCGTTGTCTTTATTGCAGTAAAAGTAACCTCCGCATTTCACCAGTCCCTCACAAGTTTCTCGCTCACTTTGAACTTTATTCTGCTGCTCGATTACCCTTTTTTACATTTTCAGTGGTACAGCAGTAGCAGATACTGGTACACAAGCCTAGAGTGCCCTCTAGCAGCTGTCAGTGTGAAAATAACGAATGTGTAAAATTACATATTTTAATATATAAGTCGCACCTGAGTATAAGTTGCACCCCCAGCCAAACTATGAAAAAAGTGTGACATATAGTGCTGAAAATACAGTACTTTAGATCTGAGTAGTGGTGTTTGGTAAATGTCCATTGGTTACTTAGCCCTTGGACCATAGTTACTAATATCAGCCCTTGAAGGAAAGAAGCAGAAGAAATATAATTTGTGTATTTCTAAAAAAAAAAAAAAAAAAAAGAACACTGTGTTTGCAGGTAAAAATCCCTATTTCCCTAGAAGCCAAATCATGAAGCATTGTTGTATCCATTACATTTTCTTCAGGTTGGTGACATGGATCTTAGAGATGCCAGTCATGAGCAGGCGGTGGAGGCCATTCGCAAAGCAGGAGAATCTGTGACGTTTCTGGTGCAGTCTGCCCTTCAAAGAACCCAGGTAAATATAATAGAAGATTAAAACATTATAAATATAAAGAAAATCCAAGAGAATTGTTGGAGATAAAGATATAATGTATAATAACTGACTCCCTAGGCGTATCATAAGACTGTTTAAAAGTTACTGCCATGTAGCACACGCAATAGCACCTATAGACCATCTTCCTGGGAGGCACACTGATATGAATTTGCCTACTCTGCATCTTGTGTTTCGCCCACAGTCTCCCATGCACAGTAACAATGAGAGACTAACTCCAAGTCCACTCTCCAGCTCGCATAGCAACAAGGTAAAAGTCACTCGAATTTTATTTTTGACAAGGTGGAAACTTTCTGTCAGATTTATTTTAATATAGAAAGTTGAGAGTCACGAACTACTGTTTAAGTAACTATCGGATGCTCTAGTTTCTCACTTAACTGTGGGTGTTATGAGAATACTGCAATAGTTGAGTCATTTACACCCTTATGGCCTTCAAAAAGAAACTGTACTGTTTTAGGAAAGCACTGTTTTTTATTTTAGTTGTGTTTTGTCGATACATATGGGTCTAGATGTGTTCCCTTTTTACCATAGGAATCCCACAGTGGTTTGTTCCATAACCTCTCCCCCACCAACCTGTACACTCCTACTCCCTTTAAGGTTGGTATTATCATACTCTGTGATGTGTGGTGCCGTGATGATCAGTCATTACTTTATGATCACTAGCTAGTCAAATTTGTAACCTATCTTATTTGATGAGCTTCATGGGGAATAAAATTTGCGTTTTATCCTCATTGTTCTCAAAGTGGGGAATGGTCAAGTGTAAGTATTTGAGTGTGTTGTCCCAAATTGTTACAGCTACGTGACTTCATCAGAGCATCTCCAAAGCTGCAGCTTTGTGTGCCTTTACAGGGGATGGTGGTACCTATCAAAATGTTCTAAAGAAGTAACAGTGGGAAACTGATGGCTGGGTGACGTTTAACAGCTGACGAGCTTCCTGAGCATGTTCTGAATACTGATAGTTTAGTGTCAGAATAAATGTTGTGTACTGTTGTGTTTGGAGCTACAAACTGACAGACAAGTGGTCCTAATGTTATGGCTGGTTTTGTTTTCCATGACCGTCTACACTAAACCATCTTCACAAAACCTATTATAATGTATATTTGCAGAATACCCATGTTGTTATGTCCCTTGTATTTACTACCTTGTGTATTTCAACCATTGTTTTTCTTTGATGGAAACACAGTGCCCTCAAAATAGATAGTAGTGAATTCTTTGAAGTTACTTCCCAGTGCACTTGTAAGTTGGTTGCAAACTCATGCACGATTCTGGTCATCTTTCATGTTATTTTTAGCCTTGATTGAAACTGCGTTCATTAATTCAGTGTGTTCGTCAGTTTTTATGCTAACACGTCTTCAAGCACATCAAGCAAAGCCTCAGGGATAGTCCAACTCATGCCTCAAGGACCCCTGAGGCATCTCGTTCTCTGCCTGTTCAATAATGCAGAATCACTTCTCCCTAAGGTGCCCTCGCCAACACTTCAGAGAGTGGATCGCAGGAGCCCCCTGACTGTCCCATCTCAGACACAAACAGCAGCAGAAGATGAGGTTGACACTGGCAGGCGTGAGTGTGAATCATTACAAAAGGCATTACTATTGACTTATTCTTTCCTGCTATTGCCACACACACACACACACACACACACACACAAATTATATTTGTTAACTGATAAGTTAACTCAAGTAAAAGCACATTCCATCCATCTACTATATGATTTCTTGTTTGCCATGGGAGACCCTACCAGGAGCATAAGGCTTCAGAAAACATAGCTCCTAGGATGATTCGAGCGCTCAAACTAGCTGGCAGTTCCATGACAGCACATGTAATGCACATGACAGTGAATCAAAATGGTGTTTCTCTCAAACCCTTGGTGCAAAAAGGCAATAGTTAACAACATTTAGTACAGAGAAATATCAAATACATTGGGGGGCAGTAAACTGTCTTTCTCCTTCCTTTTGAGGGAAGGAGAAAGTTCAGCTTGACAGCCTGGTGGATAAAGCTGTTCTTCAGTCAGTTGAACCTGTCACTGATCCAGACTCAACAGTCTTATCCCTAAGGACGGAAGTGGGTGTGCGACAGGCGTTGTATCTCCCTCTGAGAGTATCATTTTCACCAGTTTGGCTGACACGGTTAGCATTTGCATATAATAGAATAGTTTATATACCATCCATTAACAATCACAACCAAAGTCAACTCATGTAAACTATTGATTTAAATTGGGTCAGTGCAGTGTATGATCCTTCTACGGGTATATCATTTTGTCAGTAACTTTTGCTTGATGACGCACACTCTACATCCATATTTTAAGCAGTAGCCCATACCCCGTGCCCACAGTTATTTCTGTATTATGCCGCATAATGGGAGAACATGGAACATAGACGTCTGTCATCTCTTCCTCAACATAGCTGACATTTCCTTCCAAACAAATTGTACACACAGGCAGCCCAAGACAGTGCTGCTCCCTTCCACCAGAGTCATGTCACCATTTTTATAATATTTTTTTGTGTGACTTCCCATCATTCATTTCTGCTAACAGCCTCCTGTTTGTTAACTGTAGAAAAGATGCTTCAACGCTATGGCAGCTTGTCTGGGAAACTCCTTATGATTGAGCTGGAGAAGGATCCGGACGCTCAGGGGCTGGGTATCCGGCTGACGGGGAACAAGAGCAGCTCCAGGGCTCGAATGAGTGTCTACGTAGAGTACATAGACCCCGAAGGACCCGCTGGCTTCGACGGGAGGATTAGGGTGGGAGATGAACTGCTGGAGGTACGGAATACAACATAGTAGGATTAAATGTGCAGTCATTGACAGCATTTCTGTCAATGACAATCTTGTGGACAAATCAAATTGTTACAGATAAGCCAAGTTAAATGCATAGAGCCGTTGCAAATTCAAAGCAAATTATTTCAAGGAGATATTTTCTTTATTTTGAAGGTGATCACTACGTATTGCATAATATTAAATTGTTGACAGTAAAATAAATAAGAATGAGGCTTACCCTTAGCAGTTGCCTAAAATGCTATAACATTAGTAAAAAGCAATAAGTATACAGTGCCTTGCGAAAGTACTAATACACCTTGAACTTTTGCACATTTTGCACATAAGTAACAGACAAATTTGAAGTGAAAGCAAAATCATACACGATTCTGTTATTTAAAAAAAAAATAGAAAACCGAAAAGTCGGGCTTGCATAAGTATTCATACAGCATGACTTAATACTTTGTGGAACCCCCTTTTGCTGCAATAACAGCAGCAAGTCTTCTGGAGTATGACTACAAGGTTTGCACATCTAGAGACTGACATTTTAGCCCATTCCTCTTTACAAAACAACTCAAGCTCTGTCAAATTAGAAGGAGAGCGTTTGTGAACAGCAGTTTTCAGGTCTTTCCACAGATTTTCAATAGGATTTAGGTCAGGACTTTGACTGGGCCATTCTAACACACTAATATGTTTGTTTTTAAACCATTCCATTGTAGATGTAGCTTTGTGTTTAGGGTCATTGTCCTGCTGGAAGGTGAATCTCCGCCCCAGCCTCAATTCTCTTGCTGACTCCAGCAGGTTTTCCTCCAAAATTTGCCTATATTTGGCTCCATCCATCTTCCCACTATTCTTACAAACTTCCCAGTCCCCGCTGAGGAAAAGCAGCCTTATAGCATGATGCTCCCCCCACCATATTTGACACTGGGGATGGTGCACTCAGGACGATGAGCAGTGTTAGGTTTGTGCCATACATAACGTTTTGCATTTGGGCCAAAAATTTCAATTTTTGTCTCATCTGACCAAAGCACCTTTTTCCACATGGTAGCTGTGTCCTCCATATGACTTCTAACAAACTTCAAACGGGATTTCTTATGGCCTCCTTTCAATAATGGCTTTCTTCTTGCCACTCGTCCATGAAGGCCAGATTTGTGTAGAGTACGACTTATAGTTGTCCCATGTACAGATTCCCCCAGCTCAGCGGCAGTACGTCGCAGCTCCTCCAGAGTTATCTTGGGGCACTTGGTTACATTTCTGACCAGTGCTCTCCTTTTTCGGTCTGTAAGTTCGCAGTGGTGCTATAATCTTTCCATTTCTGAATGATGGATTGGACAGTGCTCCGTGAGATGTTCAAATCTTGGGAAATCTTTGTATAACTTAACGCTGCTTTAAACTTCTCCACAGCTTTATCCCTGACCTCTCTGGTGAGCTCCTTGGCCTTCATGATGTTGTTTAGTGACCAATACACTCTGACCATAGCTCTGAGGCCCTCACAGGACAGCTGTAATTATACTGAGAGTAGATTACACACAGGCGGCCTCTATTTAATGGTTAGGGCAAGGTGTGAACATTCTGCAGTCATTAGGAATGTTATAAAGGCAATTTAATGCACTCCGAAAATGCTGTATGAATACTTATGCGCGCCCCACTTTTCACTTTTCCATTTTTTGAAAAATAACAGAATCATCACTTCACAGTTGTCTGTTACTTATGTGTGAACTTTCAGTAAAAAATTCTAAATAAAATCTTTATGTTTAGGGTTGTAAACATGACAAAATGTGTAAATGTTCAAGGTGTATTAGTACTTTCGCAAGGCACTGTATATAAAACAATAAAAATAATAATGAATATAAGGTAATCATTTATTCTTCAGATCAATGGTCAGATCTTGTATGGTCGGAGTCACCAGAATGCCACCACCATCATCGACAATGCTCCTGCCAAAGTCAAGATTATCCTTATTAGGTAACACATGTCCCAAAGCAGACTTGAAAAATGTTCAACTGAAAATTATGCCATGTTTTGATGCTGTTATTTTTAGGAACAAAGAGGCTGTGGGTCAAGCTGGTCAGTGTTCAAGAACATGGAGTGAGGACAACGTTTACCCTGAGACTAACTGCGCAGAGTCATCCAAAGACATCCAGCACATCATCCTTCCCCAGGTAAAAGCTATCATTAAATTACTCTCACCCCTCTCAAAGATCAACCAGTGTCTGTTCTTCTTCGCTTGTTCTCTACGGCTGTGTTGTTGTTTTTTTTTTACTGCTACTCAATGTATTTTCCTTTGATATTTTATGGTAATGCACTTTTTAATGGATATTCATCACTGGCAAATCAATGAATATCATGACAGACTTGCCATTCAATTTCCCGCTGTTGCCAGGATGGAGTATTAACCGCCATGCTGTTGCTATGTTATGACATCACATGCATAACCTCTATTCTAGGATCATGTGGGACTTGGTCTGCTCTTAGGTGAAGAGGATCAAGGAGTTGTTGTCCAGACTCTCATCCAACCGGGCACCGCCAGTAAGGTGAGACTTTGGTATTGTAAATAGGCGTGGAGTTATTTCGACACAATTTTGGTCTGGCATTAGGATACTGAGTTAATACAACCGGGTATTTCTGGAACGCTAGCTCTAATCACATGTGACCCTTGGATTAATAAAGTTGTTTTTGTATATAGAAAGACGTTTAGATGGCTTAGATTAGGTCTGCATTATCTGACTGTCAAGTTTTAATATGGGCTAGGTATTAGGAGAATAACTTAACTGCAAAACCAGACGCTGAATTTTATTTCATCAACCAATGTCAATTTGCATCTATATACTGGTGTTAATTGGCATAATGTGACAATTGATAGGGTTCACATTATTTGCCTCATGTTCATCTAGTTTCCATATTAACTACATTACAGTGTATATGAAGGCTGTCATGCTTATTATCTCATCAGTTACTAATAGGCTTTCATGTAGGACTTCAGGCCACACTTAGTAAGACATCTGCTGTATATGTAATAATTATTCTGGTCCCTCTCACAACATTATTCTTGTGTTTTTCGAGGACGGACGGATAATGGTTGGAGACAGAATTGTAGCTGTGGGCGACGAACCTGTGTCTTCCGTGGACAAGGTGTGCTGTCAAAATTGCACAAAAAATAACAGTCAGTCAAGGTCAGTATGATTAAATAATGTATATCCTGGCTGTCCTTTCTGCATCCAGGTGTCCAGTCTGATTCTCAAACATGGGGTCACTGTCAAACTGTCTCTGAGACGTTCCACGACCCCCTCTCTGCCTCCTCCCCCTTCCATCTCATGCACAGTGTCTCTCTCACAACCTTCCTCCAGCAATCTTTCTTCCTCAGTTTCCTCATCTCCAAATCCTAATACAGCACACACCACTACAATAACACACTCTGATAGGCTAAAGTCCGTTCCTGTCTCCACTGAACCACAAAACTGCCCCATTGTGCCGGGCAAAGAAACTGCCATAGAAATCCATAAAGGGAATCTCGGGCTGGGACTGAGTATTGTCGGAGGATGTGACACTTTGTTGGTGAGTCACTCACTCTTCTCATGGCATGATTCAATGGCGGCAGACTGTATTTTAAACTGTGTTTTTGTCCACCAGGGGGCAGTGATAATCCATGAGGTAAATGATGGTGGTGCTGCACAAAAAGATGGAAGGCTGCTGGCTGGAGACCAGATATTAGAGGTAGACTGAAATCACATGGAATTAGCATTCATCTCCAAAAAAAATATGATGTAGTTATGTACAGTAGGTTTTTGTTAATAAATCCTGTAGTAAATAGGCTGATTATTTTGTTGTGGTTGTTTTGTTTTCTTTGTTATGAATGATTTGCACAATGAATTTATAACCTTAGTTTGAACGTTCCATAATAAATTAATAAGTACAATTTTGGCGACTACTTTATCACTCCTCCAAGATATGTTTTTTCTTTTTACAAAATATGAATTATTTGTTTATCTTTGATGATCTTGTTGCAGGTGAATGGTATAGACTTACGATTGGCCACTCATGATGAGGCCATTGGAGTGCTGCGCCTCACCACACAGAGAGTGTCTCTGTGTGTGTTCAGGCACCAGGAGGCCTACCGGGAGGAGGATCTGTGGGACGTCTTCAGTCTGGAGTTGAGGCCTCGGCCCGGTGAGGGGCTAGGTTTTACCACTGTGGGCAAAAGGTAGGCATTTTATTTGACATGCAGAAAAAACTTTTTCTATTAGTAGATATCATTTAGATATTATTTTCTAAATGCACTGAGGCAGGTTGGATAGCTACAGTGTACATAAAATCCCCCAAGTATATAAGAGCAGATTTTATTGCATGCCTGTCATTTATACAGTGAAGTGTGACATTATGCAAAAGAGTTCTGCAGGTTATTTAATGCAGCATATTTTATGGCCATGGAAAAAGACACAGACTTTGACCTCTGTTTTTTTCTGACAGTAATGACACGGGCATCTTTGTGTCAGATATCATTAGAGGAAGTACAGCTGATTCGGATGGCAGGTTGTTGCTAGGTGACCAGATCTTGTCAATCAATGGGGAGGACGTCCGAGCAGCTTCTCAAGATCATGCTGAGAAACTCCTACAGGTCTTAATTATTCCTTTTGTTTTTATTTATGATCCTTAAATGATGATGATTAGTAATGATAATTATTGAAAATTATAATGATAATATATTTGATTTTAGAAATGCAATGTCATAGTTCATTTGGAAGTTGCTCGGTTTAAAGCTGGTATACAGTACTCACAGCGAAGCCAGGTAAAGTATTTTCTGTTTGCTTTGTTTTGTCTTGTATGTTTGTAGTGATTGTAGAATTCCTCAGCAGTAAAATGTGTTAATACGTTAACACCTGTGTAATTGTCCTAAACTTCAACTTACTCTTTGCAATTAATGTAGTTGGTAGCTTCTCAAATCGTGTGTTGCATGTTTTAACATTAGTACTTTGTGGACCTAGGAGTTCTTTAAGTTCTGTTTTATCCAGAGCGAAGACTCTGATTGTTCAACCCTGACCCCTACTAGTGGATGTGATGCCTCACTTAGCCACCAGGCGGAGACAGAAAACAAAACAGGGAACTTTTGTGAGTCCATGTCCCTCAGCTACAAATAAGCACAAACTGTTATGTTGTACTAATTAGACTAAATCATAAACATTTGCTGTACTCACCAGCTTTAGCAGATATCCGAAAAGTTACAATACATAAGGTGAGGAAAAACATTTAATTGTTCTCATTGTTTGGCTCATGAATCCCTTCTATTGTCTAAATGTGTTCATCCTATTTTGTGTGGCGTCATCACAGGGCCCATGCGACACCCTGGGCATCAGTTTGGCTGGAGGCCCCCATAGCAACGCACCTCCCTTTATTGCTGCCATGGATACCAATGGTCTGGCTGCCAAAACACAGCAATTACAGGTGAGGAGTGGCCTTATGTTTCGATGTATTGTTCCAGATTGTTGAATTTTAAAATATTTTACATCGTTCTATTATATGATTTAGACGGGAGATAGAATTCTCAGTATTAATGGCGTGTCTACAAAGGGAATGACTCATGTCCAGGCCGGGGCCCTGCTGAAAACAGCCAGTGGAAGTGTCAGTGTGGAGGTAAAAGTGACAGCACACTGTTCATTACTGCCTCAAAACAGCAGCAGAGTCGAGCGTCACGTTGAGTCTCCTCCGTCATGTCGCCTCCAACTGACACGGATTCAATGGGAGTGAAAGGGAAACAATTGATGCAGCGGTGTCTTATTGTTCATCGAGAGTGAATTCTGATCGCTCTTTTCACATCAGTCTTTAGATATGAACCAAACACTATCATTAAAACATAATTAGGCTTATGACACTGATTATACACTGAATCTAATTTAAGACTGTCAGAGGATTTCAACCCTCTAGACTAGTGTATAATTTAATAATAGGCAGGAAAATAAACCATCTGTATTTTAACATTAAAAAAAAATGATTTTGCAAGTTGATTGTTCATGTGAATGTTTCAGGTGGCATCAGGTGTGACTGAGGGCAGCACATGGGATCACAGTGACAGCCCTTCAGCCTCAGCAGAACACTCCAGCAGCCTGCCACGCTTTCACAACAATATGTGGTACTATTATATTAAATCAATTTGTTACAATAATTCAACATTTATAAGTGGACGAAAAACTGAAAATCAGTACCACTCAACAATACTGATAATTTCTTGATTTTTACCAGTACTAACCATTTTGATCCATTTGTATATTATTTTAAATATAACATGCGGGTAAAACAAAATATTTCTAAATGTTCTTTGTATATTTTCAAAAGAACATATATATTGTATATTTTACTCTACTTTCTGTGATTCTTCAATACGTTTGACTTATGTTTCCCAGCCCTCGCAAATACAAGACTATCAGCCTTGAGAGGGGCTCCTCTGGTCTGGGCTTCAGCATAGTGGGGGGGTTTGGAAGTCCCCATGGAGATTTGCCTATCTATGTGAAAACTGTCTTCAACAAGGTGAGACAAAGAGACAAAATCCTTGAGGAACAAATCTTTCAATTTTCTATCAGGAATCTGTTAAAATGTATGTCTACAATATAATGGATTATAAAACAACTGGCAAAAGAAATTAAGAAATGTGTTATGTTATCACTGTGGACTGCCCCTTCAATTACACCTACCTGTACACTTTATACACTCTCATAAAAAGTCAACTGAATATCTAGCGTTTATTTACATTTGCAATTAAATGTGCTCTCTATGTTCTCTCATGCATTTTCAAGTTCTTTTTTTTATTTTGTAATTAGGGAGCAGCCATAGAGGAGGGCCGACTGAAACGTGGAGATCAGATCATTGCTGTCAATGGACATTGTCTTGAGGGAGTGACTCATGCCGAAGCTGTAGAAATCCTGAAGAGGACAAAGGGAACTGTGGTCCTCACTGTACTGTCTTAAGACAAGATGGCCTAAATACAAAGCCATTCAGGGTATGAAAAGTCAGAAGGTAAACAAAATCAGCAAAGTAAGCTCTCTGAACCAAAAAACTATTAATACTTCAATCATTCTATGTGAGCAAAAACAATGTGCATGCAAAAGGCAAATGAAAGGAAACTATTGTTTTGATTCATAGATGGATAATATCATAACCAGTGCTGTATAAAGTACATAAAGCCTTGAGCTAAATAAGTAATAGAGTATCACTATCATAGGCCGTAGTGAATAACTGAATTTTGTAACTGCGCAGTCCTTGTGTATGCACAACATTATCTATGAGGGTAATACAATACAAATATATGACACGGTTTGTCAAAATATCTGAACCATGCCAAATTCTCCTGCCAATCCGTTTTATATGGCACTATTATTCCTGATTTTTTACTAAATTCATTCTGTGGATTTATCTGTCCTTTTTTGGGGGGAAATGGCCCAGTACTTTGATTACTTGCTTTTTATTCCACCTTTAATAGTCCCACGTTGTCTTTAGCAAATGTTTATGTACAGTCTTTATGGTTAAACCTTGTACATGTACTGCTTTATATGTATGATGCTTTCTCTTTTTTTTTCTTGACGGTCAGTGAAAACAATTCACAACATACGAATATGTTGTAGTTCATGATTGTTAGACATGTTTTATTGTGTATGTTTTTGATATATGTTTAAGAGACAATAAAAGTGACACTTGCAATATAGCATTTTTTGTCCGAAATTATGGGTTCCCAAAGTATGGGTCACAAAAAGTATGATTGTTTAATCAGTCTATATATACAGCTTATTGTGTATTATAGAAACAGATGATCCATCCAAATCCGTGCAGCACACAATGAGGTAATGCAAAGCTTAATTTAATTCAAAAGAAATCCACACTCAGCATTTGGCCAAACTAGTAGCATTCAGCAGCATATTTTAAGGCTCTTGGGGATGAACTGGGAAGAGGAGAAGTCTATTTAGAGAAATCTGGCTGTGCTTTGTGTTCAGAAAGAGTAGACTCACATTGAAGGCACTGGTTATTCAATTATCAGTTAAAAGAAGGTAAAACATTAATTTGATTGGCAAGCCTAAGAGCTAGATAACTTGTATTTATGGCCTATAAAATTAAGACCATATGACATGCTTACAATTTCTTCATGTATCTTTCTTAAAGTCATCCCTGTGCCAGCTTTTGAGTTTGGAAGTAGTTCATTTCAGGGAAGGACAACAGACGCTGTTGTCTGGACTTCAATAAAGCTCACAATGTGAACAGATGGCTTTGATTAATGCAGAGCCACCGAGCAGAATCTCCCTAGATAACTCCTGTTTTCTAAATGAGACATTTGTTTGCAAATGAATTGTTTGTCTCAGCCTATGCTCTTAGTTACAGGTAATGTTTGGTCCACATGGAATCAGGGGACACATCTCTGTCAAATTTGTATTGAATATTTTTTTGACAAAAGAGTGTGCTCACGTACATATTCTCTTCCCGAATCGTTTTTCTTGCAGTTCTTTAGTTTTATTATCGTCACGATTATGAACACCATCTTTACAGAACTTGCTTCTTTGAAAATTGTTGAAATGCCTGTTTTGAACCTAAATAATATAATAATCAAGAATAATTGTGATATTTATTTAATTCGCAAAACATGCCTACAGGTGTTCTAATAAGTGGCCCTATCTACAATGTAGCGAGATTTGCACATGCGCTTAGTGCAGTATCGCGCTCTCGCCACATAGAGGCAGTGTTTGCGTTTTAATGAATCTCCGGAAAATTGACTTTCCCTTTCTTCATCGAAGTTGATCAAGCCTGTCTACGGAACATAATTTATTTACAAAATAATATTTTGATTGATTTTTTTGTCACTTTTTTGCTATTTTGATGCTTTTCTCAAGAAACTTTTCAGATGTGTTTAAAGTCAAACTGGAGATTATGTGCTCGGTTCAGGTGGGGGTCAAGCCGCTGGCTGCTTTGCTTTGCGACGACGGGACTGGAGGCCGCCATTGTTCCGCCATTGCTGTAGTACCGCCATATAGCCGCTAGTTCCCCATTGGAATGCATTGCACTTTAGACAAAAAACAACTTTAATACCCGGTGCCTAACTTTTTGGAACTGTCTACAGCTAGATATTCCTCCTGGGTTAGACACAATCAGAAACACCGGAGTGGTTATCGTAGGATACATTACAGAAATCTCTACTTACTGAGGGTAGGACTGTTTTTTTTTTTTTTTTTGGGGGGGGGGGGGGGGGGTCGGACGCATTGGAGCTGCGCGAGCTAATAGATCCATGGCTACACGTCACGCAAGGGCCGAGTCTACAATGTAATTTTAGGTGTAAAATAAAAACAAATTCCTCAGAATAGATTAAATATTGTTATTGTTATCCGTGACGTCTCCGACTTTGGGAATGGCTGCTATACACGGCTGCAGCTTCGTGCTCCTGGTAGGGTCTGCCATGGCAAACAGGTCCTAGGTGACGGGTCAGACAAAGAGTGGTTCAGAAGCCCCTTATGAGAGACCAACAGGCCCGGTTAGAACCATGAGGCCGTCCTTCTGTGGACCCACCACCTGCAGGAGGAGCCATAGGGGCTGGTGCAATGTGATTTACAAACCGGCCCCGGACAAGTGTGAGAAATGGATGGATGGACAGTTCTGGGTTCAAAACCAATTCAGCTTTATTAGAAGTCATTTTAAGGGGAATATAAAAACATAGTAAAGTTTAAATATTAGGGCCTATCCAAGGGAACTTTTAGACAACTGATTGTGATTTGTCTAGCCTCCTGTCATCCTCAGAGTAGCGCCGGAAAGTCTCTCCCAGAAGTGGCTCCAGGCCCTCAATGGAGCGGTAGGTGCGGGCCCGCACGGCACAGGCGATGACCCCTCCCATGACTGCAACTACCAGCACTGCAGCAACTATGCCTATAGTGATTATCTCAGACACTGTGAACTCACGCACTGCAGAGGAGAGAGGAAAAGTCATCCATGTTTGTCAAAGAAAGGTTAGTGGATAAAATAACATAAAATATAATATTTTGGCACTTACCCGGCCATGCAACTTCATAGGAGTAGCCCAGGTTTTCCGGTGCAGCCACAAACATCTCAGCGTTGGTCACGGGAGGCCAGAAGGGAACCATGTTGAATTGTCGATTGTGGCCAATAGGAGCATTTTCTTCAGGGTAAACAACTTCACCTGTCCATACAATACAAATTAATCTTAAATTGAAAAATGTATCTTAGAGCAATAACCATCTGTGATGGTTTCATGATTCATGATTCATGATCCAGGAAAGTAGCATTAGTCGTTTACAGAGGCTTGCCTCAGAGCTGCTAAAAAGATCTTTGGTGCCCCTCTCCCCTCAGTGTGCCATGTTTACACAGTGGGTATTTATTAATGGATTCTGCACCGGTTATTACCGATATGCCGGCTCACAACATACTGTAGCAATGCTCCAATGAAATGTTGTTGTTTTTAAATGATAATGACAGTGAAGTGACGGAGCGTTGATTGATTGATTGACTGATGATTTACTACCCGTCTTACTCATAAAGCCTTCAGAATCACGGGTGATCCCATGCACTCTCACACAGACTCTTCAGTGTACCGCCTCCTGTGTGGAGAGAATCTATGGGCCACGTCCAGCAAACTCATCCACCAGGCTGTCAGAACGATGAACTCTCCCTTCCCTGGCCTGTGCTTCTCCCTGCATTCACAAACTCTACTCCAGCTCCTCAAAGTCAAGGAACTTCAAACCCTTCTTCTCATTTTGTTTACATTCTTTGACATTTTATTACATTTGCAACAAGTTTTTAGAGTAATGATATTTACATTTCTCTGTTAAGTGACAATAAAACTATCGTTATCTATAATGATGCAATACAAATCCCCCGTTGTTATTACTGTTATGTTTTACTTAGGATTTATCTTCATTATACAGGGCATATTTAAGTAGATTATTTGTGTACCAGGTTGATGTCTGCTGATCCATTCATCAAAGATGGCATCAGTGAATGTGTGCAGCAGAACAAAGATGGGGTCGTTGGGCGAGAGGTGAGTCTGTCCCCCTGTCCCATTCAGAAAGAGGTGGGCCAGGTTGTGAAGGCTACGAATAACAGGGTCATATGTTCCCTGAGGAGCACTGTAGCCTAGAAAACACAGAAACAACAATAAACATCACATGAAAAAAAGTGGATTTCCAAAATTAGGAACAGCAAATGTTGTGTTGGAGCAAACCATATGCGAGTGTGGGTGGAGTATGGCGCGTGACTGCATTTTCTGGCTTTGAGATTTTTCAGTAGGTCGTTTGAGAAATGACTCACTCTTAACATCCTTTTAACTTTGTGATTTTTATGAGCATACCTTCAATACTGTTTCTGAAGCTCTCAGACGAGGTGGAGTAGTAAGGAGGGGTGTCAAAAGCGTTCAACTGGAGGCAGTCCAAAACATCCTTCGGTTCTGGTAGTCTCTGAACCATTGGGCGGGCCACATTTCCTGCTGGATTTCTTCTGATGGGACTGGTCTCGGTGTCTAGGGTAAAACAGATGGGCTCTGCTTATGTAGCACTTTTCAGTCACACAGTTGAATCGCATCATCGCTCTGTCACAGACTGTACAGCCATTGACGACAAACGAACAGTTCCAGCTTTCAAACTGTGGCACAGAAGTCATGTAGGTATTTTCTACACTATCCTGCTATCATTAGTGACTTTAGACTTGACTTGATAAAACTAATTTAGTGATTGGTCAATCTGCACCGTTGAATCTTAAACATTTTCTTACAGCTGGTATTGTATTAAACAAAGGCCCAAAGACTCAATGTCATTGAACTGGAGTGATCTCCTTACAGCCCTCTGGTTTGTCGGTGCCTGTCTGGTTTCTGAAAAAGTTGTGTTCCCAAAAAATAAAACGGAGCAGTTCATTCTTAAATTGTATTTTGTTTTGATGAAACTTTTTGCCCAGTAGGCCACCAAGTTCATATGTAGGCCAGAGGTCCCCACAGATATATTAGGCTGTTTAGAAATGTTGTATTATTTAACCACCCTCTGATTCGATAGCAGACTAGACTAGCTTGATCAGTCTTTAACATGACAGTGTGACATTCTCTTTGTTAATTATTCAAAACTAGTCAACAGCAGTGTGTAGGAGCATTGTGACTGAACAGATTGTTTTCTTTATTTTCCCTTCCCCTTTTCTCCCAGTATGCATGCACACAGAAAAAAGAGGCTACATAACAAAGTTGCCTGCCTGTTTGAAGATCAATTCCCCAGATCAAAGAAACGGAGATTCCTGTCTTAGTAGAGCACAAATGAGGCACGCTCTCCCACCCCTTCACCCATTTAAGGAGATGATGCTTGTTGATGCAGGACATACCAAACCTGCTTGGAATCTCTTTGGGGATTAATGAGACAGATCATTCCCAAGGTAGTGCTCACATGCTGTACATTTGGTACAGCATGACTTAACTTTATGTTTTTTTTTTCCTCTGCAATGTTCAAAAGGACCTTCCACCTCTGTGTGTAAGAACAAGTGGATTGACTTTGCTTATTGGTATAAGGAAAGTCGTATGAGTTGTAAAGGCAACACATTCTGATTCTTGCTTACATTCTCGCCGCCATTGGTCCGCCATTGCTGTAGTACCTCCATATAGCCGCAAGTCTCCCATTAGAAAGCATTGCACTTTAGACACGTTAAAAACAACTTTAAAGCCTGGTTACTAATTTTCTTTCTGCTAGATATTTCTCTTGTGATAATACTGGGTTAGTTACAATTAAAAGGGCCAGGCTGGTTTCGTAAGAACCATTTTAGAAATCTCGTATACTAATGAGGGCTGGACTTTGATCGTGGCTACGACCGAACTACACGCCCCGCGAGGGCCAAGTTTACAGTGAAGATCCCGCCCTTATGCCCTTTTTAGGAACATGCTCCGTCACAGCGGGGTAGGAGGAGTCTGTACATCCGCCATGATTTCCCCCTCAAATGTAGTTATTATGGCAAACGGGGAAGAGTGAGGAGGAGCTGTATGTTATTTTTACGGTCTATCGTTTACACAAACAAACTCTCACTCATCCTGGTCTATTGTACAGGTATTAAAGGGGGGGAAAGTCGGTACCCTTGCCTGTAAGCTGAATTCTCGCAGTATTTGTGTGTTCACTAACACAACAAGAATCCATTTTTTGCTGCTCCTGCTGAATGGTATAATTTCCAAACCAGCAGTGGTTTGGCCAATCGTTTTGAATTATTGCTGTGTGTGGGCGGGTGTAACATTTGCCGAAAACAACAAGCAGTTTTTAAAGATACTAATTGTGTTTTTTTCGTTTTGAGACTTGATTGCTAACGTGCAAACTCCACACAGAAAGGCCCCAGCCTGGACCAGGGATCAAACCTGAGAACTTTTTACTGTTACACCATTGTGTCACCTGAAGCTGAGTGATTATGGTATTTTTGAAGAGTATATTTAATCACCATCTGCTAGTGCCATCATGTAGTTTGTGTCTAAAGAGGAGGTCACTAACTGCCTTGAAACTTGTGCTTAATGAAGACTTCTAAGTAATATGACTTTATATACAGCATTATAGCATATCACAAGTGTTTCAGATATTGCACAAACCTACTTTCAACGCTTATTGCAAACAAACTGTAGGAAATCACAAGCCAATCTGAATGCAGCACAACAGCTGTGAGATTGTATTTATAGCAGCTTGTGTTCTACATGCTCTCTTTATGAGCTGTTTGCCCTCTTTTCTGAGCAGCTGAGACAAAGTTGAACATCAGCATCTCTCTTCTCTCTTATGGCAAATTAAAGTGTAGGTTTCTGGCCTTACTGTTGCAGATGGTGCCGAGCATGTCATAGTCATCCACACTCTCACAGATGACCCTCCACTGGGAGAAGACGGAGTTGGCGCTGATGCCGTTTGCATCGAAGCTGCTCCTCGCACCCATTAAGTCGTCCGTGCAGATGTCACAGTCGCTGCCCCCAATGGCAAAGTTCCAGTAAGGCAGGGCAAAGGTGGGGTCGGCCAGCATATCCTGAATGAGACAAAAAAAATAGTTGTATTATCTGCTCTAGCCAATTTAAAGTAACATTTTTCGTAATACCTTAATAGTTCAAATATATTAAATGCATTTGGTCCAGGGGAAAGTTGTATCACTGTAGGCTGGCACTGGTAAAAACTGTCACTGTATGTTAGTTTGATTGATTGGAACTGAAAATACCAATGGCTGAGGAACAGGTGACATTCTCTGTAATATACAGAGGACTTATATATATTCCTCTGTATTACGGTGTTCATTTTAGGACATCCTCAGACTCAGGTGTCAGATCCTGAAAAACATGCGTCATCCTCAGACGAAACTCCCTCAGCGTCAGAAAAACCTCTGTCATCCTCAGCCAAAACTGCGTCAAACCAAACGGCCTCAGAAAAACCTCTGTCATCCTCAGACAAAACTGCGTCAAACCAAACGGCCTCAGAAAAACCTCCGTCATCCTCAGACAAAACTGCGTCAAACCAAACGGCCTCAGAAAAACCTCCGTCATCCTCAGACAAAACTGCGTCAAACCAAACGGCCTCAGAAAAGTCAGAGTCAGGTCTCGGAAAAAACATAGTCAGGAAAACCGCTGTCAGAAAAAGTGGAGTCAGACGAAAAAGTCTCAAATTAAAAGTTATCAGAATTAACTGAAAAATATCACGCGCCACGGACGAAGCTGAAGTTCGCTTCCGAATCGTAATATGTAAGAGAATGGGTTCAGGGACAGAGGGAGAAAGGAGGTAAAACATTTGCAGCTGCAGCCCGTCCGCGAGGAACGAACCTGCTGTTTACAAAATCTAGATCTCTACAAACTTAAACTAATCCATAAATGTAGTCCGTACATCTCTAGCTTTTAGCCACTTCTTATTTGAGAAAGATCCGCCTCATATCTTTGGTTTTATGGTTAGATAAAGTCACGCTGGGTTTGTGGAGTGAAAAATAAACAATGCGATCACGCGCGGAGCGGCGATACGTAATGTCGACATTTTCCACAGGTGTATGAGCCCATTGCAAAAGCAACTAAAGCAGAAGTACAACAGGAGTCCAGGTTAAAGTCTGGACTTCAGTGATGTCTGGAGTCTGTATTCCTCTCTCAGCGCGAGGCTCCAGCAGCTCCAGACTGAGCAGGACCAGGGGCGGAGCTACAGGCAGAGGGACTGGGCAGAAGCTATGGGAGAAACGCTAAGGATTTTGACTGTAAATAAAAAAAAGAGTACATATACGTATGTGCCAGTCTTAAAAGTGTGTGTGTGTTGCTATAAAAAACAATGGCTGGAAAAGTCAACTTTGATTCCTGAAGACAAAACAATACCACTATAAGCCAATATCACATTATTATAGCAATGGAGTATAGCAATTTCTTTCTTGATTATAGTTGTTTTGTGCAGGGAGTAGTCGAAAAGCTCAGTTAGCAAGCCATGAATCAAAACCTCTCCTAAATTTAAACTGTATTATGTATTTTAGTGAGCCGATCCAAATGATCCGGTTCACCAAAAAGACGGCAGGATACGTCATCAGAATGCGACTAGCCTACTGTGATTACACGGGGAAAGAAGAAGACGACAACGGATACAGAACGGTGAGTTTAATAATATTCTTAATGTATTTATTCTGTCGCTGGCATGTTATATTTGGCGCTTGTTTAGATGTAGAAATTACAAGTAAAGGTAGAAAGCGCCAAATATAACATGCCAGCGACAGAATAAATACATTAAGAATATTATTAAACTCACCGTTCTGTATCCGTTGTCGTCTTCTTCTTTCCCCGTGTAATCACAGTAGGCTAGTCGCATTCTGATGACGTATCCTGCCGTCTTTTTGGTGAACCGGATCATTTGGATCGGCTCACTAAAATACATAATACATGATACAGTTTAAATTTAGGAGAGGTTTTGATTCATGGCTTGCTAACTGAGCTTTTCAACTACTCCCTGCACAAAACAACTATAATCAAGAAAGAAATTGCTGTACCCCATTGCTATAATAATGTGATATTGGCTTATAGTGGTGTTGTTTTGTCTTCAGGAATCAAAGTTGACTTTTCCAGCCATTGTTTTTTATAGCAACACACACACACTTTTAAGACTGGCACATACGTATATGTACTCTTTTTTTTATTTACAGTCAAAATCCTTAGCGTTTCTCCCATAGCTTCTGCCCAGTCCCTCTGCCTGTAGCTCCGCCCCTGGTCCTGCTCAGTCTGGAGCTGCTGGAGCCTCGCGCTGAGAGAGGAATACAGACTCCAGACATCACTGAAGTCCAGACTTTAACCTGGACTCCTGTTGTACTTCTGCTTTAGTTGCTTTTGCAATGGGCTCATACACCTGTGGAAAATGTCGACATTACGTATCGCCGCTCCGCGCGTGATCGCATTGTTTATTTTTCACTCCACAAACCCAGCGTGACTTTATCTAACCATAAAACCAAAGATATGAGGCGGATCTTTCTCAAATAAGAAGTGGCTAAAAGCTAGAGATGTACGGACTACATTTATGGATTAGTTTAAGTTTGTAGAGATCTAGATTTTGTAAACAGCAGGTTCGTTCCTCGCGGACGGGCTGCAGCTGCAAATGTTTTACCTCCTTTCTCCCTCTGTCCCTGAACCCATTCTCTTACATATTACGATTCGGAAGCGAACTTCAGCTTCGTCCGTGGCGCGTGATATTTTTCAGTTAATTCTGATAACTTTTAATTTGAGACTTTTTCGTCTGACTCCACTTTTTCTGACAGCGGTTTTCCTGACTATGTTTTTTCCGAGACCTGACTCTGACTTTTCTGAGGCCGTTTGGTTTGACGCAGTTTTGTCTGAGGATGACGGAGGTTTTTCTGAGGCCGTTTGGTTTGACGCAGTTTTGCCTGAGGATGACGGAGGTTTTTCTAAAGCTGAGGGAGTTTTGTCTGAGGATGACGGAGGTTTTTCGGAATCTGACACCTGAGTCTGAGGATGTCCTAAAATGAACACCGTACTGTATATTACATATAAAACATTGCTGGGCAGGCTTGTGTCACTGCACAAAAACAGAGACATTTTACAAAAAGCCTCTGGAATGCAGAGACCTCATTATTTAAGATTTGGTATAAAAAAGTACAAAGGTGTAGATGCTTTTCAGCCCTAAAAATGCTAAAAGAAATACTAAAACCAATATTTTTGTCAATTTGAATCTCTAATTAAAAATCTCCCAGATATAAATGGCGATCTGGACTTAGTAAAGAAACAGTGATAATGTTAGATAATTTTGTTCCTTTGTTCCTTTTGTTTTGTTCTTTCCTTTTGTTCCAAATCCACCGTCTTCTTCTCTATTTGCCTCATTATTCCACCAGCCAACATCTTCTTTATTTCCCCCATAATTTTGTAACTTTTTTTTTATGTGTCTATTTATAATCAGTGTCCGCTCACACACCTGCATGTCTCTCTCCAGTTGCATCAGCTGAAAGCGGTGCCATGTGACAAAGCCGGGGCCCTCATGGGAGAAGTCAACACCCCCAAAGCTGGCCTGGCTTGGCCCCAGGTATGTCTTGCTTACAGAGTAGTAGTGAGTCCATACAAAGTAATTGTAGATGGTGATGTTTTCAAATTGAGGGGTGTTTCCATCAGGCCCAAACACCTCCTGATACCTAATGACGTAAATGAGGACATGCATTTTCTCTAAAACCGAAATCTTTATTTACTTTACAGTTATATTTCATAATACAATACTGAATTGCAAACATGTTAGATCTCATCACATTAGAGTATTTTTATGTTATTCTAACTCAATACTCTCACTGCCTCTGTAACAAGTATAAAAATGAGGGTTAGGGAACTTCAAATTCTACACATCAAACGCAGAACTCTCAGAATATGTTTTTATTTGACATAAAATGTGTACCTTCTTGTACAGATGACAATGTCGGGGTGAACAGTTCTCTTAGCCAGGTCCAGAGCATTCACAAAAGCCTGTTTCTCAGCTGTACTCATCTGCATTATATTTCTTCTCACTGGGGAGTGCAGGAAAATGAAATTAAAATTGAGCTGGACATGTAGTTCCACCAGTTGATGATGCCCATTGTTTGGTCACATGAGTCAGGCACCACAAGACACTGGTTAAAAGGATTTGTTGATGAATGTGCTTCCTTACCCACAGACACTCTCTGATCACAGTTCGGTCCAGTCAAGCCGTGCCGACAGCGCCCACAGTTGTGGCCAGTGAAGTTGCCACTGCATCGGCAGGTGCGATTGAAGAATCTCAGTGGCCACCTCTCTCTGTCATCTCGTCCAGAGTAGGGGTACTGAGGCCCATGGCGCCTGCTGTCAGCTGCTATGGAGACACACTGCCCCCTCCCTGTGCTGGAGCCACACTCGTCCCCGGCTTGTCCACTGGGCGAGGGGCAGCACTGACCGGTCCTCAGCCCCTCCACAGTCACACACTCCCTGGGGAACTGTGCCAATGCTAACGTGGCACAAAGGGTTAGAACCAAGGCACCTGCTCTCCACATGCTGTCACAAAGCACAGGGGAATAGGCAGAGAATTTCAGGAATTATTCGGTATAATGAGGCAGCAATTCGATGTTGGTTAACATGGTGGCAAAAACCACCAAGAGAACAGCAAATGCAAGGAAAAGTAAGTTGCTTTGTTTCATGTTAAAGCTGATTGTCTGAGTGTTACTCCGGAAGTTTTTTCATCCCCTCCAGGCAGCAGCAGTCGTTATTCATAATTCATACAGCCATTAGCTTTCAACTCGTACAAGTGGAGAGTGCCTTAAACATTAGAGGGAAAGATTATATAATATGCTCTAGGTTTTGCTTGTCTTTTGAACATATAATTAACTGAAAAAAGGGATTGATATATTGTCTGATGCAATTGTTGTAGAGAGACAAGAAAATCATCCATCAAATAGAAGTATTTTAATCTCTTGTGAATGTTGCTAATAGGTTAACATATATGAACTGATTAAGTAGAATGTTTCAGTCAATAGGTTTGCCTGCACTTAATGAATGATTAGAATATTGTGCATTTTATGTTGAGTGCCCGTACCTGTAATGGTGCATGCTGCTGCTCCTCTCACTCTTCCAGAACTGCACCCCCCAAGAGTCAGCCCATTGCGCTCTCTTGGCTTAAATAGCTCCTGAGCGCATGACCAGACCTTACTGGAGCTTGTATAACTACACACAGCACTATTCACACAGGACTCAACAATGCACTTGAGGCTTCAAGTGCTTTCTTAAAACACATTTACTCCCCTCGTGCTTGTCTTCCGAATTATACCAACCATGAGAAGCCATACAAATTGACCATATGAGGGCATACGATAAATGACAATGGATGCACTTTTTTTAATTTTTTGTTTGTTTGTTTTTAAATGTCGTCATGGTTTGGCCCCACAGTACCTATGTATGTGATTTACGTGTGCCCTACTCTCCCTCTCTCTCACTGAGATCTGCAGATTATCAAGCTTTGCTTGTTGTCTCTAAAACAAAAAATAAACTACGAGGAGATTGTGCCTTTTCAGGCGCTGCTCCGATATTGTGGAGTGAGCTTCCACTGTATATCAGAAAAGCCTGATAAAATCTTTCTGAGAGTTGACTTTGTACTGTTATGTTTCTTTGTATATTATACTTGTGTAGAATTTGTGTACAGCACTTTGGTCGACTGTGTTGTTTTTAAAAGTGCTTTTAAAAAAAAGTTGGATTGCTAAGTAATTAGCAAAGTCACTGAAAAGGAAATCAAAGCATGGCTAGGTCATAGCATGGCTAGATCACTGTTTGAATTAACTTGTGTGCATGTGTTATGGTATTGGTATACTTTTATATATCTCTTCACTATATAATAACTACACTATGAAGCATTTGTAAAACATTAAATAAGTATTCCTCATCATATTATGTTAATCATTTACAAGCACAAAAATACTGAGTGGGTGTAGTTATTTTAAAATGTCATGGCATTTTTGTTTATAAGAACCACTTTTAGTATGTGAAAAGAAATTACAGACACAACTTGTTTTATTTCTGAATTGGAAAATGGCATCAAACAGTAACAGTGAACAGTTAAGTTTTAAAAAATAATTTTAAGTTTCCACTGTAGATACAATTCCTGAATCACTTTTATGGAAATGGTCAAATGTTTTCATTCGTCCAGTTACAACTAATACAAGTTCAAACATATATACAAAACCAAAAAAAAAAAAAATAGTAAGCAACAGTCTAATCAACAATACGAAGAGTTTGTGTTTCTTGCATTTGAGATATTTATAGAATTCAAATGTTGGGTCAGGCCTTTAGAGTGCTGGAGTTCTGCAGTCTTGTGAGGGTTCTGGTGCGGCTGTGTTGTTGGGCGTGTTGCTGGGTGGCAGCTCTGACATGGGTATCACCTGTTGCACTTCCTGTTGATCGTTGTTCTGAAGCAGCGTTGCAGCCACTTTAGATGGGTCTAGAACTGCATTCCTGCGAGAGAAGGCATTTAACCTGTTGAGTTCAGAATATTTCCATATTGCGAGTTTTTTGTGCAAGATTTTGGATTTAATTATTTTATTGCTTTGGAACATGACGCAAATGAATCAGAGCAACAATTTAACTAATTTTCACAAGCTTGTTGTGGTAAACTTCTTCTTTAGCCACAGCTACCTTGCACAGACTGAAGTAGTGGCAATCATTCTATGTTAATGGCCTCCACACCGCCATGTAGCACATGACTCACACCATGTTTAGTACCATGTTTAATGACCGTTTGTTAAAATCATTTTTTGACAAATGCTTAGCATTGTCACTTTACAACATTCTTCATTTGCTTCATCTGTTCCTTACCAGGTGTTGAAAATAGTTCTATTTTGATGATCATTGTGAAATAAAAAGATAACTTGACGAACATTTAGTTTAGTTTAGTTTAGTTTATTTGAACAGTAAACATTCTGCTCAAAAGGAGTGGGCTGAAGCAAGAGCTTATAAGCGCCCACCCCCAAAATCAATACAACATTTACAATATAGCATCTACATAAAGACATTACATGACAGAACTATAATAATAACTTTATGCCATTGCAATTACATTATCAATCATACAATTAGCAGCATCATATTTTGATTTTCATCAGTGTCAAAGGAGAACCTGTTTCACTTCAAAGTGTCTTTTTTAACCAAATTACAAAGCATTGTTTGAAATGTTCATATAGAAAACAGAAACGAAGCACAACGACAACCACAATCTCATTTCATGTACGATGTTTAGTACAAAGCAAGTAACAAAATGCAACCCTTAATATAATATATTTCAGCATGTTACCAATGCCAAACCTTGGTAACATTACCGGAAGTCACTATTTTTATGTTAATATGTTACTATGCAGTACATATTATACTTTGTAATCTTGCTACTTCCCAGCTTTCATTACCATCCTCAATATAATTTTAATTTGAGTTTTATTATTATTATTATTTATTTATTTAGTTATGTGTGAAGTATGATGTAAGCCCTGCATAGTGTGGTGCATTAAAAAGCCAGCGTGTAGAGCGGGCCAGTTGAAGAGGGCAGTAGCTCCCCATCTACAAACCTGACGAATTGACAAATTACTGGTAAGAGTGTATCCTTTTAAAAAGTTGTGTTTGTTCTTGTGATGGACCCAACTGCTCACAGCCATATTATGTACACTCCATATGTTTAATGCCTCCCTGGCACCGTATGCTGTGTGAATTTCAGCTGCCTGACATATAGCAGAGGTAATGCAATGAACATGTCAGAATGGGGAATTTGAAATAATACGTCATGTGGTACACTATTTAATGAATTATTATTTATTGTATTGTGTACACAAAGTTAGTCTTAAGCTTTATTTGTATTGTATTTGTACTTTACTTTTACTTCACATAATTTCCGCCTGTTTACTTCACATTTGGTTTCTGGTACCCATGCATGTGAAGTTGCTAAAATGTCCCTCTCAAGTGTAATCGGTTTGAAGTGGTGGTTTGTTAAAAACTGCCTACTGCAATGACTTGATTGTCAGTGTTTCTCAAAAGTCTCTTAACAAGGGCACATTTCCTCAACTGTTAAATAATTCAGTGTTGCTTTGTTATTGTCTGGCAGTCTTCATGCTACCCATTTCTTGGGTGTCTCTTTATCAGCAGACATGTACGTTTATTTTCGTTCAGCTGTCAGATACATACCCACTGTCAGATGACTTTACACCATCCTGTAGCTCATTATTGATCCATGTGTGATTAGGAGATATAGCAGCCTTATACCCAGTAATCCATGGGTTCACGAGAGTCACGGTCTCATGTGACATGCTGAGCACACGGCTTACAGCCGAGAGGGAATCAGCTGAGAAGCATACAACTGGTGCCTTCTGTTAAAATACCAGTTTTCAGATCAGCGCTCCACACTCGCCCTGGAACTGTATGTCTGGTATCCGGCTGGTGTTGGTGGCACGTCGACTGTAATTGTGGAAAGCACTTGAGTGGAGGCTGAAAATCAGACTTCCAGAGAGAATGTGGGGGTTCAACAAAGGAAACGAGCAGATTGGCACTCTAGCTGCCCAGTGAGAGACTGTGTGCTTTAAGAATTGGTCCTTGGAATGGTTTAGAACAGGAGAGACGGCTGCTACTGTTAGGTGTTAGGATTAATTAATTTATCCACAATTACCTATGAATCAGAATCAGAAAACTTTATTAATTCCATGAAAGGCAATTCTTCGCAGCGACCCGGCCTAAAATATTTTAATTTTATTAATTTGTTTATCGGGACAGTGCATGTTATGAACATGCATGGGATTCATGCATGTAAACATTTCCATCCGTCGTACCCCACTCGCACTCTCAAACACACAATCATTCATTCTGGCCTATTGTACATGTTTCCAGTGGTAGGGGAAACCAGAGTATCCGGAGGAAACCTATGCAGACACGGGGAGAACTCCACACAGAAAGACAACAGCAGGCTTACAGTGGTCCAGTGAAACCAAATATAAACACAAACCTTTAATTTGTATTAAAAAACTTATCACGGAGGGGATGATGTTGAATAGTGGTTAGTTTTGATTGTAGACCGGTAATAACGTCGACATTATTATCACATTATTCTAAAGCATGACGTGCCTCTGACCTAAATCTATAATCAAGTTATTTTTGTCTCTCACAGGTAGACCAAACTTACACAAAGAATCCATGAAAATACTTTCTACAGTAGGAAACTATTTCTACAATAGTTTGCTACTGTAGAAACATTAGCAAACTCACTCTAAGAATCCTCTCACTGACGCCAGAAGAGTGGAGTTTACGCAGCAGATAGACTCTCTGCTGTCCTTTCTTAGTGACAGAGTCTACGTTTGCATCAAATTTCAGTTTGTCATCAAACACAGTTCCAAATTCTCAACAATTTGCACCTCTTCGCTGTGTGTGACACTGGCTTTATGCTCACCTTTTCTCTGCTCAAAGTCTACAATCATTTATTTTGTTCTTGAGACATTAAGTAACCCCAGTTGACACATCACCTTCTCGTCTGAGAATGTGATCATGTGTTTCTGCTTCTGCAGTTATCAGCATATAATATGAAAAGGAGAGCTGACAACACACACCCCTGTGGAGATCCATTGTTGGACACAAGGACATATTACATTTTTCCATTCACCAGGACACACTGGTTGAATTTTGTTAAATGACGTGCAAAAGTTTTGTGGCTCTCAAGCAAGTCACTTATTTTTTTAGTGCTGTTTTATTATGTTTAACTGAAAGCCTCACTAAACTACTGTATTTTCTTTTCTAGTTCTTACTTGCTGTTTATTCTATCTTTAATGAGGAAGAAAAACATACTGTTGAGCATCCCCATTGCCGGCTGGTAGCGTGTCGTCGTCGTAGTCTGCTCCTGTAGTGGCTTCTGGCTCCTCACTGCCCTCTTCACACACCCGCTGCCGACTTGAGCTACAGCGCACAAAACCGAACAAAACATTAAGTCTGTACTTTCTTTTTACTCAAACTTTGTGTGGAAATATTTGCTGCAAGTTGGGCAACATAGGGAACAATCATAATGACTGCTGCATGGTCCATCTGTTTCTGTAACACTGTTTGTACTGCAGATGGCTTATTTTAGTGATTTGCAATTGGAGGTACAGATAGAGCGGACATATTCTATTGCTTTGCTCACAGGCATAGGAAAAATATAAAGCTGTTACAGAACAATGACTAAAGTACTGCTGGGAATTCTATTTCTGTCTAAATTTCTTGGCTAGTGTGTCAATTTAGAGCAAGATGCAGCGAGTAATATGAGGTACCACAGAGCAGGATTGCAGAAGGCACATTTGGATTGTACTGTGAGTCAGCTCGAAAAATATTGGATCCAGAGAGGATTTTTTTGCAAGGGCTCCTGCTGAGTAAGTCAATAGAAATCACCTCGGTGGGGTATAGAGTGTTACCAACCTGTTCTTGCTCCATTTTCTCAGGATATAGGCGATGATGACAACTGTCTCCAAAAGCAGGAGGGCTGCTGCACAAATAGCCCCAATCTTCCAGGCTTCAAGGCCCAGCTCTCTCGTTTCTGCAGCTATAAATTGAGATATACAGGACATACAGTTTTCAGTAGTATTCACTTTTCTTTTTTTGATGTTTTGGCCTGGTCTACGGCTGCACAATAAAAAAAAGTTTAATAGTATTATTTTATAACAAGTATTGCGATTAATCGTTCAGCTCCTTTTGACTCTATGTATGTTTTTTTTTCTGTTTGTTGTTAAAATAATATCTCAAATAGTTCAGTTAAGTTTGGATTGTGAAAATTATGTCAATATGTGGCACACACACCGACACACCACGTTTTCTCTTTGTAGTAATAATGATTGTGTGGAAATGAAGGTGTTCAAAATGTATAATAAAAGTTGTCTCTCAAAATTACCAAACATAGCTACATCTAAAGTTTGCATAGGGATTTTTACCTCTGTCGTTAGTTACGTCCTCCATAAGTTCATTGGCATCACCGGGCTGCTCTACTCCCATCTGATTTAGTAAAACTAGCTCTTTCCTCACAGCGATGTCCAGCGTGGGCTGAGCTCGTGCCTGGTCATCTGTAGGGGAGATGATCTCGTTGTAAGGGTTCAACCTTTCACCTCCTGGGGCCCTTCCTCCTGTCTCTGTCCCGCTCAGGGATAGACGTGGCAGGGGAGTCTCGGAGAGTAGCTCTGTGCCCTGCTGGAGACCTTCTCCAACAACACCAACAGCACTGTCCTGGGACTCTCCATCGGACACCTGCTGCACTTCTGCAAGGGGGTTTTGGTATGTGACACACATGTGAAAATGAAACCCAGGGGTCATGTTTTAATGTTTCTTTAGTGGCCCTATGGAATGTTGAATCAGGTATAGACTGTATGTGTACACTTGGGTCAGACTATTTTGAAAAACTTACATTGTACTTCTAAATTTAAGTAAATCTATCTCTCAAAGTATGCTCAGCTGTAGCAAGATTATAATATATTTTTTTCATTTTGCTATTAGTTGTTACCACAGTTATTTGCATCCTGCATTAGACTTATGTAACAAGATTTAAAGTACAGCTGAATACTTTATACTGTCTTACCTTGATCCTCATCTTCTCTGCTGTTTGTTGCCTCCGGAGTGGCCTCCTCTTCTCCTGCTTTGGAGCCATCAGTCACTTTGGGTACTATCGATCCTCCTTCAATCACTGTCTCTCCATCACCCATCTCCTCTGCCTCCACAGCCTTTACCTGCTCGCTCTCTACTTCCTGCAGTACTAAATTGCCTTCTACATCCCCTGTCTGTGGCATCTCATTGTGCTGGAGTATATTAGAGTCTATGGCCTGCTCTAGTGCCTCCTCTGCAATCGTTTGGGAAGTGTCAATAAGCTCGTGTTTTTTTACTGTCACAGATTCCTGCTCTACTTCCAATAGGCCTGGGCTGAGATCTAAGCCTTCGACAATCTCTTGTACTGGCTCTTCACCTATCACCATTTCTTCTGCAGGTTTTTTATCTTTTGGTATGTCATGACTTAATTCCGTATTGTTATTCAATTGATCCGCAATCTCCTCATGTGTTTCCTCCTCGTTTGCGTCTGTTATGATGGCTTCACTATTGCCTTCTGCCACGACTGTCCCATCTGCAAGTGCATCAACTAGCTCTTGCTCCACACTCGCATCTTCAACCACGTCTTTTTCTACCTCCCCTGTCTGACTCTCTTCTCCCATTCCAGCCTCCTCCACAGTCACTGCAGATGGCTCATCCACCTTTGCGTCTCCTATACTCTCCGCTGCTCCCAGTGCAGCCTCCACCACGCGCTCCAGCAGCCCCTTCAGCACTTCCTCTGCCCCCTGGCCTTCCTTCTCCGAGGCCTCCTGCACAGCCTGCTGCACCTCCTGAAGACTCGGGGGAGCCACCACTGAGACCAGCTCAGGCGCAGCGGGCTCCTGCTCCTGGAGTAAGGCCGGAGATTCATCATAGGAGCTGACAGCACTCGAGGATCGGATATTAGAAGTTACATCTGTAGTAAGAAATATAGAGGTAAGATGCGCTTGAATAGTGTGTCTGCGTTAGTATTTCTGTTGGATAGTTGTGTAAAGAGAGTTGTTTGAGCAAGTAAGTGAAGCCATTGGCACATGGTGGGTAACACAGTTTATTAGCTACAATGTGCAGAACATACTGATGAACTAATGCACAGATATTTTAATACATACTGTATAAATGTGTCAGTCAAATGCTATATTAAGATAACATGAAATTGAACTATTATATACTCTATGATTATTATTTAAATCGTAAAACTAAAACCATATCATTAAGAGCATCCATACCTTCAGAAGTGCAATGCTGTATCAAGAATACTATGATTAAACATTTCAAAATGCTGTAGTCCATTTTGAAATTCAAAGAAAAAATATAATCCGAAAGACTGTCTGAAACCCTGGGGTCCCGCTCAAAGTGTGTGTCGATCATGAAGTGTGTAGCCTACAGACAGCGGGACAGTAAATTGGGCAGAGGTGGTGATGTGAACAGGTGACGCTGACATGAGGGGGGGTGGAAAAGGAACAGCGCCGTGCTACATTTTGCCTCTTGTGCAGGTCTTGGTACTACCTGCATTATTGGAGCTGGTAGATGGGCCCTGTATGCTTGCACTTCACTGTTAAATGCTTTCGCAACCTGCTCAAGGAGTGTGGCGGAGCGCTGGCGGCATGTCACACACACAGTGAACTCCTGCCTGAGCAATTATAGGAGGCCTGTGAGTTAGGGATGAGTGGGACCTCTACCTTGAGAAAAGCCCAAGTGTCCTGCTATAGTTCTTACAGTATTATGACTTGCAGTGATGTGATGCTATATTTTTGCAGCTGTTAGATTACAAAGTGATACAGATTATGTAATGTGATTGGTGTTTGGTCTGGTATCCAGGATGTTCCAATTCCAATTGCATTGTGGAAGCATGAATGATACCAAAGTTCCCTCTGTATTGCATTATATAGATAATCTTCTGCACATTTTCAATCTGAATCTCTTGAATATAGCTGTGGCTGTGTATTTCCTCCATCCTCTTTGAGAAAGTAGTAAATCTTAAACTGTTGCCATGTGACCTGGCCCTCAGGGCACTGGTATTCGCTTCTCAAATCAGCTGATTGTGGCCAAAGGCAGCATTTATCGCCAAAAGACCAGTGTGACTAAACTATAAACCTGCTCCACAGTGCTGCCCAGATACAATGACTGATCCAGCCAAGTTGATTGCAGCATTTGTCAGTAGGGGAAGAATCAGTAAAAAAAATGAATAACAGAGACTGTGTCACTGTCAGTGTTGGTACAAAACCTGTCAGTGGTTTTCTGTTTTTGTGTTGCCTTTGAAGCACCGGGGGGCACAATGTTCTCATGTTGCTATTAAGATTTAGTTTGACAACTTGCTGCTTCAGCTCCACGTCTCCACATCAAGAGACTCTGTTCCCAGTCTCACAACAAAACATGGATAGAGTGATTCTTGAGGGCAAAGAAAAAATCAGTCTTTCCACTGTTACTCTTTGGGCTTTCTTTCGTGACTATTGGAGATTAGGTCTGAAAGGTTAATGCAGTCACATGAGCTGCACATTGTGCTTTGTGCTACCAGGCAGTAGCTTTTTCAAACTTGTGACTGACCTGGACAAGTGGATTATTAGAGCCCTGATTGCAATATGTATTATGTTCATATGTTGATCTGTGTTGAGTGTTTGCCCTGGGCGGAGCTGTGCGGTGCTGTGATGCCATAAGAGTTACTGTCGGTATTTCACATGTCCTTGTTGGAATTTTAGTAGTGCTCTGCTTGAAAAAAGATGTGGGCAAGTAGCCAATACTAACCCGAATCCCGGGGTTGGCATGACTTTCAGGGTCTAGTCACACCAGGACCTGTATAGTGCAATTTGTCTTGATCCTACACGCTGGTTAGGTAATGAGGATGGGTTATTAGACTGCTTTATTTTGAGTGAAATATGATAAGGTGGAGGTCTTGAGGCCTATAAGCTGGCATTATAACGATTTGTTCCATATACAGTCAATTACTTTCTTTTGGTAGAGAATCATAGTCTCAAAAGATTAGCGTTCATAATAATTATTTCTGTATGTATTTTAAATTATTTGTGAAAATAATGAATTTCACATTTACAACTGAACTTGAATGCCTGTACTAACAATACTGTACATGTAATTGAGGTTCCCATTTAGAGATTAATAACACTATCCTTTATTCATTTAATTTTAAAAGTACAATACATTATGTGCTTTTTTTTCCTCTGTAAACCTTTTATGCTATTCCAAAAAAAATTTGGATTTGCTGGTTAAAAAAATAAAATAAGTTGATGGTCCTCTGTAGTGCAGGTCCAGCATGACAATCCTTTTCCTTAAATATTTCTATTTGAAAAAGGCATTTAGTCTGCAACATTGCTGTTGCTGTCACAGCATGCTTTCTTGTTCAATTGCATGCCTTGTATTTTGAAAAATGTCTTCACCAAAGTATGTTGGAGTTCTCTGAGTCATGGAAGCTAGGATTCCCCTGTGGAGGGCGGGCTGCTGGAAAGTTGTCAGTGCCTTGTTAAAATATCAGGAATGATCATGCTGTTATTTTATTTTATTTTTTTATTTGAACAGGGACAGTGTACAATATACATTAGCCACAGAAAGGAGAGATGCATTGTACCAGGTTATAGCACTTGTGCTAATTTCCACCTGCAGTCCCTGGGCCTATTGTACATGTTTTTAGTGGTAGGGGAAAGCGGAGTACCCGGAGAAAACCTACGCAGACACGGGGAGAACATGCAAACTCCACTCAGAAAGGCCCCGTCCAGGTGGGAATCGAACCTGGACCTTCTAGCTGTGAAGCACGAGCGCTAACCGCTGTGCTACCGTGCCGCCTCGATCTGTTAGATCGAGAGGCTTGGGAGGTTGAGGTCAGAGCCCTAGACCAGCAGAGGGGGCTCTCCCCATTAAAATGCTGCATGTCATTTGTACAAGAACTCTTTGTCCTTACATCTTTTACATTTACTTCTCGAAGATTGTAATGAAGCAAAAATGGTACATTTAACATTGCATTTTAGACTACAAAATGAAATTCTTTTAATCTCTTGCTCTCTTCAGTCTACTTTCTCTCCCTTCTTCTCTGCTCTGTCTGTAATTTCAGGAATTTTTCAAAAGGATGTTCCCCTCCAAATATCTAGGACATCTTTTTAGGTCACCATTAAAATGATCTAGCAAACTTATAAAACATGCAGAGGAAGTTACCTTTTTTTGCATATATGCAGATCTGAGCCTTTTCCTGCCGACACAAACAACAACAACCAAATAATGTATGCTCTCATTATTATTCCTATTTAGAGTTCTAATTTATTCGGCCTTAGTGAGGGGAACAGCCGTTTCAAAGGAAACTATGAAATGTGGCTTGTTGATAAGGCATAAAAGTTAAGTCAGATAATTCAGTCACTCCCTTTCTCTCATTTTCATACCCACACAATCTTGGACTCCTTGCGTCTACACATATCTTTCTGTTTCAAGTGATCTACGATTAATTACTAAGAATGCCCATTTTCTTTGGCTGTTTAAGATTTCAAAAGGGCTCTGTGATCTGAAACTGAAAGAACCTAAAGAGAAGCCTAAATCCTCCATCAGCTGCATATGTTTGGAACGATTGACAGATGCAATAGGAACTGCCAAAAAACAAGGAACTCCTACTCACAATTGTACATCCAACACCAGAATAGAAGTTTTTTTTTTTTTTTTACTTGCACAAGATGTGAGACAGTAATTGGTCTAACGATGGTGCAAATATGATAGAAAACATTAAAACCACTTGCCTTAAATGCAAACCCAAATGCTGCACACTAGGGCTGTGATCGAAACAACTTAACATTGCAATTTAAATGCTAATATTTATCAAGAGAATAACGAGACTGCTGATCCACTTTTGCACGTACTACACATGAGCACACGCTTGGTAAATGACCCCCTAAATTTCAACATCTTTCTTTCCGCCATATATTAATGAACAACCCAAAACAATGCCTCGTCCCTTTTGCTTGTAAATGGAACACTTATATAAGGCACCATTGTGGATTACATAAATGTCTCAAAGTTATCAATATTTCATCCTCTGCGTTTGATGTGTTTGGTAATTGGATATTTATGTCGCGAGCATCCTCCCTCAAAACCCCCCATTGCAGTTTGGCATTTGTATATGCATGTGTTTATCTAGGGATGTGCAGCAGAAAGTAGGTCCGCGCTCGCAAAGGCTCCTCATTTGTGAATCTTCTTGGGTATATTAAGTTCATTCACCGATTTCCATGTACGCAGGTCAAGGTTATGTGCCAAAGCAATGCCTACTAGATTATAAAACCATATGTGCACATGTTCCCCTCACTTTGGGATGGTCAAATAGAGGAGAGAGCTCAGAGGTTGGTCCTTGTCTTTTTGCATGTGGTGGTCTCCCAGGGGTGCTGCCAGGCTGGTAGTTGTGCTTTGATGAAGAAGACAGAGAACAAGAGGAAGTAAGGGAGGAGCGCGAGTAAGGGGAGACTCCTTTGTGGCAACTTGAGTCTAATAAATGTTTCACATTTGTGACAGTTACTGTGACAAAAGCAGCGTGTGTCTAGAAAGCGTCTGACAAAACCATCTGAAAGAGCAACCTGGGTATCACACACTGGAAGTGAAATTAATGAAATTAGACAAAACCAGGATGTAAATTCTTGGACTGAGGTGAACATGTAAGATGTGTAGTTGCATTCTACGGCCAAGCGAGGGTGCTGTTGGGTTTCCTTTCACAGGTCCCAGAGGAACTGTAAGGGGATGTTTGCCAGGACAGAAAAAGAAACGAACACCATAGAGATGTGAACAGAGAGCGAGGAGTGAGAGAGGCAGGAGGGAAGGAGGGAGAGAAGGGAGTCTGACAAGTACCTTCACACTCCATTACATCATTGTTGTGTTTGAGAATACTCCTCTATGGCTGACGTCAGCAGACTCCAATTACTGATTTGTGTTGTTACAGGAGCAGCACCAGCATGGCTTTATAACACAACAGACATGAGCCAAGTCGTGAAAGCTCACTGGAATAAGACACATGACATTCAGCCTGGCGTGTTTCCACACCCACTGTTAACTACTGTAAGAACCAGGCAGTGTTTCCAATTATGTAGGAATACGGGTGACAATGCAAGGAATAAACTGAACTGAAAATTTGGGTCCAAAGATAAAGTTATGCAAGTGTGTTTAGTTGAGCGTCACACTATAAATACAATTTTGCAGAAGTAGACATCTCCTTTAGAATTCACGTCACAGTAAAAAAAAAAAATCTCCTATATCAGGTGTTGGCCTGTCTCCAAACGTGCCTGGCCTCTGATGGCAGGATAGGTGAAGAAGCCTATTTGCTTTAATAGTACCTTATCTTGACAACTTTGTGCTTAGCCTTTTACTAATTTGATTGTAATATTCAAGTCACTTTTGTTTAACAAATTATGCACTGGTAGATAAGCGCCAAGTCCTTAATTAGTTTAACCAAAACCAACAGCAGATGGCTTTGACAACATTCAGTGTCTCCATCACTTTAGGCATTATCGTCATCATAATTAAGTGAACTAAGTAATCAGCTCTGAAACTATTTAGAGAAAGCTGAAATAGCAGCCTATTGCAAAGGAGTCTTGAGCAAATTAAGGTTAATAAGTGGGGGGAAATGCAGCTCCTTCCTGAGTTGTTCTCGACAGCTTTACTGCTCATCACAGTAACAGCACCCCTGCCCCTGCGCTGATGTGCCTGCTTACCTGCCTCCCTGCCTCCTCAGCACTTCAGCACCAAGTTCTCTCAAAGTGCACTAAAAAATAAAAAAAGTGAAGACACAGCGACGGGGAAGTGCGAATATAGGCATCTCTTGGTGTCTTGGTTGTGGCATTTCTCCATGTTACTTGCCAGGTGTGGTGCACGCATGAGAGGGAGTGCGGATGGGGTATATTTACAGCTATATGTTTTGTTTGCCGCTAATGATCTCAGTGTGAAAGTAGCTCAGCGCCTGGAGGTCCCAGATAACCCGTTTGTGTGATTTTTGCAGAGGCTTGCGGATATTCCGGTCTTATCATCAATCATTAGACTTTCTTGCTAGCTGTTTGAATCAGGTTTACCCCGCTGCGAACACATTTTGGTGTTACCGGATATGTTTGTGTGCGTATATGGGGTGTGCTGTGTGCAAGTCCTGCTGTGATTGCAGATACAGCAACACTCAGCACCGGACATCGCAGCGGGAGAGCACTTGATAGAGACTAACAACAAACGTGAGTGTGTGTCCATATCTATTATGTGTGGTGGTACATTGCCATTGTGCACAGGGGTGGGGAGAGGAAGGCCATTGACATCATAGTTGGCTGAACAGATTCTCGTGAAATACACACATCTCTATCCAGGTGCATGGGCTGGTGACTGCTGGTGATAAAGCAGCTACTCGGAGGCAGAAATAGGTCAGAGAGCCTCAGGGCCCAGGAGTAAGGTGTGCTAGCATCTCTCTCTCTTTCTCCATCTATGTTTTCTTATGTGCACCTCCTGGAAATTAGTCCATCCTATCCCAAGGCACACATTAGTCTGGCCGTGTCAGTGTTCATTAATAAAACGGCTTCATAGAGCAGCGGTGCCATGGTACCTGAAAGGCCTTTTTTAGAAGCTATAGTGTTGTAGTCCACTGTCTCTATCACCCCACAGCAAAAAACGGTTGTATTTGCATTTGTCAAAAGGGCCTTATTTTAAGGAACTTGGGTGTTTAGGCTAAGATGTTTTACGACTCGTTCCAAAAATATATCAGTCATGCTGAGTCGAAAATTTTTCGTATATCTTTAATGAAACAAATCTAAGTAAGCTCCTGAGTAAACTTTACTTAAATAAATTGCATGTGCTGTAGACTGATGGACACAATATTTAAATCAATTACAAGGAAATGTTTAAACGTAGTAATCTCTTGTACTTATCGTCCAAGTCGTGCCCCTATTAATACCAACACCTTCCTAACATGGATTATCCCCACTTTCTAAGCTTCTTAGCTCATTAGTACATCACAGCTTTATTTGTGGGATTTACAGTGGAATTCAATAATTGCAATCATACCAATGACAGTCATTACACGGTCGTGTGTCTGCAGACCTCAGTGTACTATATGAGGGTCTTGTGCTTGAATCTGAGAAGAAAATATTGTGATGCCTTTTACCACCGCAGCCTTTATAAGTACTATCAAATAACTATTTTGTGTCAGTTAATAATCGTAACATGACAATGTAGCAATATCTTTTCTCAATGATGAAATGCTTCACATCCATAGAAATGACTGATTAATGCCAAATTTGGATGGATGTCTATAGTCAGTAGACACACACTTCATTCCACACACCACCCCCAACCACTGCATTCAAAAGTGGGATTATGGCCGAGGTATGGGACTGAGGCTTACCTGCTAGTCCCCAGTTCCTTAGCAGAGCAGAGATTAGCTCGCGACATAAACACATTGGTATTACTGACTAGCAAGGATTAATAGACGCAATGGATATAGTGAAGGTTTAAAATTCCCGTATTTGTGTTGCTTTGAAGCTTTCTCTGTCCACTTTTACTCCAAATCACTTCTGTGTACTTTTCAAACTTGTAAACTTATTACGGCCCGATTAGTCAGCACATATATATCAACAGGACAAACAGTCGAGTCGAGACATCCTCCATTTTTACACTTAAATCATGCCACACTGTTTACTTAAACGTTTGCCCAGTGTCTGTCAGTCCGCGGCTATTTATTTGTCAGAATCGATACTGGTATTTGTTATTGTGTTTACTTGCAAGTTCTGCCCGGTCAGGAGTCGCTGGCTATTTGTTTGTCCAGAATCAATATTTTTGTTGCATCCATTCCACCTGTGAAGCCAAGCAGCTGTCATCGAGGGGAATAAGATGTTATGTAACTGCACAGATATGAAGTTACTGTAAGTGTAGGATGGAGAGGCTGGCCTGCGTCTGTACGGCTTTGCCAGAAAACGAGATCAGGGAAAAGGCAGTTGATTGGTTGTGGCTCATTTGAAGCACAAGTTGGAGATGTAATTGGTCTCCCGACACATACACACACTCGCAGGCTCATTGTCTGTTTTTCTACGCCTTTGAACACATCAGAATGCATTATCTCTAGAACAAAGAGTGTGTGCTGGGGATGGTGTTGATTAGTCAATTAGACAACAGGGATAAGAAAGCTCGGGTGGAGCTCATTAATATAATGCCTCATTATGTCCCAAGTAAGATCGCTGGGCCGAGATCCCCCACTTTTCACGCCTTCTGTTGTGGAATGTGGGATTTAACAATTGAACGTTTTCATGAGATATTGTGCGTAGATGTCAGCGAGGCCAAATTCAAAGGATAAGCACCGTCTGTAGGTCAGAACTGGGGGTAGAAGTATTTCTATATTATTCAATGTATTGTCACTGAAAACTATGAACGGGGTATGCACATTTCAAACCGAAATACAAATTGAATCGTCAACATTGCAAATTGAGTGACAAATTATTACCCTGCTGTTGCTATGTATGACATAATACGAATAACTTTTATTGGTAACACTATCGCCATTCAATTGGAGGGAAAGAATCATTCCATAAAAATGCAAAGGTGCTTACAATACAATCGGTCTCTCAGTCAGTTCCAATAGCAGCCATTTTTGTAGAGGTCAAGTAAATTAGTCCTTGACTTGAACCCAAATCAGCAATTACATTTTTCCCGGTGGGTGTGATTTGTGATGGACAGACGGCATCAACCCGGATATGACACAGGAACAAGCTGCAGGAAGCCTTTTCAGTAAACATTAACGTCTGCCAATACAACGCTGTTTCTTATTTAAAACAGACAAAAGAGCAGAAAAAATCAGTAGCCACGCATTTGTGGGGAAGAACGCTGCGCATCTAATAATTGGGTAGAAACATTATACTAAATGTATGAACTTACAAGCTATGGACCTACTGTTTTGAAAACCTAAAATATCAAAATAGTCCAACATTACCATTTTGGTTCATGTGTAGTCATGTAAGGTGGTGTCTTAATGAAGAAACCACAAATATTAGTTTTCACGATCTCGCACAAATGAGTATTCGATATTGGGGACATTGATTACAATTAGGCCAGGCATCTTCTCCACAACATACACAGCAAATATAGACATCCTTACTCTTCTTACTCTTGCCTAATAAACTCTAAAATGAGATCTTCCCTAACTAAAATCTGTGTTTGGTCTCTGGATACGGCCGATCTGTCAAATATTAGGTCAGGCAGCTCAGTTTGTTTGTTTGGCTGTTCACACCGTGGGAGACATGAAGGAGAAGTCTCTCATCGCAAGGCAACATTACAGCTATACGCACCGGATACAAAGCTGGCGTTTTCATCTCAACTTTCATGAGAACCTACTTGCTATTTATATCTCATCACGCAGGCAGGGAAGTTGACAGCACCGCCTGAGTCCCGGTTTCACCACCATGCATTGGAAAAAATCAACGCCAGTGTCTTGAGCTCAAGTGCCGCGCTAATGTCCCTGATGGCTCACTTACATATGAAACAGGGAAAGTGTCATCTCATGAAACAAGCTTTGGTAAATCAAAGACATGTAGCTTTTTGATATGCATAGACATAATTGAGAAAAAAAAAAGAAAAAAAAGATTTCAATAAGAACTTTTATATAGCTCAGAGTGTGCGTTCCGAAGTGTGGATGAAAATGGTAAATAGGTGCAATGGGAGGGGTGGGAGAAAACACACAGGAAGAAAGCACTGAAAAAGTGAGAAAAAGAGAGAGAGCGAGAGAGATTTTACCGTCTGACAGGTGGCACACTTTCTCTGCGTCGATCCACCCGGCAACTAATAATAACATTGCTGTGAAAATGATGTAAGGGTGCAGAAAGACGTTTAAATTTGCAAGGAAATAAAAAACAAACTCATGCGCAGAGAATTATAATAGCAAACCGAAGTTTTGTCAAATGCTTAAAAGTGAGGGTGATAAAAGAGCTGAGGGAATGCTTGACCTATTCAAAACAATAATCTCCAGCTTAGATTTATGTTTTGTTTTCTGCGATCTGTCCAAATCATATAAAAAATGTAATCCATAAGCAGTGGTTGTTGTACTGAATTTGGTCGCACTGCTGTATGAGAAGCTTATAGTGAAATAGGGCTATAGTTGGCGCTTCAAAATCACTGCTGTATTATTTCCTCTCAGTTAATAGTAACATGTAATTAGGTTATATGTATTCGAATTGTCCCTACATACAGTGTCAGCTCCAAAACATTGCCAGTTTATTGTTTTTTAAAACCTTATTACATGACGTCTACAGGAAATGACCAGTCATGAGTAAAAGTAGCTGCTGAAGTAACCATAGCGGTAGTAGCAGGAATAAAGAGTCAAAATTCAGAGTACTCTTTACTCCTCCATATATTTTTCTCTAGCCCGAAGAGTGTTGCTCCTTTAATGGGATTGGTCTAATTACAGTGTTTTCTGCTTGTTGTCTTGCCTGTGGGATCCCTGAGCGCTGCCTCCTCTCTCTACTGTGCCTGCAGGAGCCTGGTGAATGTGAAGATCAGAGAACCTATAAGGAACGCTTCTAATGGAGTGTCTCTTTAGGCAACAGCTCGACTTCTCTCCCACTCACAAACTTTTCCCGGAGCAGTGCACACTCGACCTGCCACCAGTACACTGCACACTTCGTCTCTGTGTTTGTTCGCTGCTGTAGACCCCACTGTGTCGAGCCCATAGGAAGTGGAGCAGAGGGGGGACACTCCGCACTTTTCAAACGGCTTCACAAGAGTCAGCCTAATTGCCTTCAGAGTTGTAAAGATTTTTTTTATTTTACAGTGCGGTCATGGAAATAATGCTGCCTTTAAATGAATTGCATTAATTCACCAGTCTCAATTCATCCCACGCTTTTTAGGAGGTGCCTACTGTACTCACAGCGGAAAACGTACTGTTTTTTATTTTATTTTTTTTACTTCTTTTTTTTTTTACTATTGGAATTGTTGGTTGTTTGGGTGATGGTGATAACAGGAAAGTCCTCGTTCCCATAAGGGTAAAGAAACTTGCCTATGTACAAATGTGGGAGACAGTGAGCAGTCGGAATTTGATTTTGTTTTAAAGTAAATCCATCTATTTTAAGCATCCAGAGCATTGACATCATAATGAACTTGTAATAACTCGTGATGGATGTATAAAGCTGTGTGCGCAGGATGATCCATGATTACTGTCTGAAAGGTCAGACTGGAACACAAAGCCAAGTCTTTTTCCAAGTGCTGTTACTCAACTATTCTGACTAACCCCACTCCTCTGTAGATCTTTGTCCTTCTAGGGTTGTTGTGAATGAATGGTCCCTATCATGTGAAAGTTAGTGCTGGACCAACTAAGACTGGTGTTGTCCTTTGTTCCAGCCTCCTTTAAATTGCTGAATTCCACAAGTAGTCTCCCATGCACAGCACATTAATACCTTCCCGTGTACACTTCACTGTGCGCGCCACCAACTTGGATGGTTGTGTGTGTGTAGCCGACTAAGGTTTTTAGCCTCAGTTTTAGGACACACAGGTAAGTTCCATTGACAAAGGGAACAAGTGTTCCTGTTGCCTGCTCACTGGCCTTTCTAAATTAACTGTTAGAGCTGCAGTACATCCAGAACGCTGCTGCTCGAGTCCTGACAAGAACCAGGAAATACAACCATATTAGTCTTTCCCAGAGTCAGGACTAAACACGGTGAGGCTGCGTTTCAGTTTCATGCAGCTAAAGTCTGGAACAGTCTTCATGAGGATGTGAGACAGGCCTCAACTCTGACAATGTTCAAATCCAGGCTGAAAACAGCTCTTTTTACCCGAGCATATGAAAACTGAAAGTATTTTATCTGCACTCTTGCCTTTTACTGTAATTTATTATTTTTTGTGTTGATGTTTTATTGATTGATTTGATCTGATTTCTTGTAACTTTATGCAACTGTGAAAGCACTTTGAATTGCCTTGTGTATGAATTGTGCTCTACAAATAAACCTACCTTGCCTTGCCTTCCATTAGTTAAATGGTTGGTTTTCCTTTAATTTAGAGTTCATTAGTATACTTTTAAAACCTTTTGCAAAGATGTATGTCGAATCCATGAGATACAGATTTAACATTTGGGTAGAGTGTCCTCCAACAAGTCCCAGACCCAAATCACAGACAGAGAGTTTTAGCAGAAAGACAAGACCGCGATGGGCAGCGCTGGTGCTACTGCCGTGGCACCTATAAAAATGGATGAATAGTTAGAGGTATATTCTTAAGTGGCCTAAGCTACCTACCGCCACAGTTGGAAAACATACCGGTTAGAGCCACCTTTTGGGAAGGGACCCAGAGCAATACTGATACGAGGGAACACTAATCAGGGAGAGCATTAAAGATGAATTTTAAGTAAATTTTGCAATGATATCTACTTGTCGGACAGAGCACCCAAACGCCAGCACCGGGTTCAACAGGATGCAGAAGTTACACAAGGTCAGAGGGTGAACAATACTAAACTGGGGCCTTTTATAGTGCGCACCCAGCAGGTGCGTGGGAACAACACTACCACAATAATCCTCACATTATCACATGTGGTTTTTTTAAGTTGCTAACAATGTAGCACTTTGCTCAAGACAAATTTCCCTCAGACAATAACGTTTATTCTATTCTCTTCTCGAACAATTAAAACGGTAGCTATTCCAGATTGATATTACAGTGCTAATGTTCATCGCTCGGAACATCAATCTGGCTCTTGCCACATTAAATAATTACAGAGATATTAACAATAAACCCAGCTAAAATATTTGCATTTAAACAATGACTTCATATTTTTCATCTGCCATATGAATATGGATATTTTGTACTGCTAGTAGGAACTAGCATTTTTTTGTGCGGTTCAGTGATAATTAAATTTTTTTTTTTACCATTGAGAGTCTCACACTTTTAAATTGAATTGATCAGTAATGTTATTGATTAGTTAAGCCCTTCCATTAACGTTAAACTCCACTTTATACTAATATACTCACTGCACAGAGTCATTAAAGAACCAATCATTACGTATTAACTTTTATAGTGCCGAGGAGGAGATATGTGCTTCCATTATAAAGTTCCTTATTTAAACAACGCTCATTATTAACCGCTGAGTGTTCATTTAATGGTGATGACTTCTGAGCTGGTCACTATTCTGCTGGACACTAGTGGCCCCTTGCTTTTAACAGTTTATTGCAATAGCGCAATTGCTCTAATAAAATGTTATTCACTCACAAGAACCACAACATCCAATCAAAGTAAAATAAACGTTATTGAACAAGCAAAATGACAATGATATTACAAAGATATTATGTTGCCATTTTGCGGCTTTGTAGGAGACGACGACAACGAGCTCTCGGGCTTTCATCCCCACTGACCTAAAAGATAGAAGGAATTAAAAAGTAGTGAACTAAGGCAACGCTGAGGAGCGACTGAGGAGAGTGACCGAGAGGTATTTAGGACAGAGACCGGAAAGGGCGAATGTGACGGGTGGACTACGGATAGAAGACAAGGCATTGATGCAATCTTCCAATGAAAATAATGTTGTACCTGAATCCTGCTGTTTCAGACATTTATGATTCTCTTGGCCGCAGCTAGTTAATTATCTGATGATTAAACTATCCCACAGAATACGAACAGTGTTTCCTGTGGCTGTATCTCCTTTTTGGATATTGTGAAGGCAAGGCTGAAGTAATGAGTGGGACATTAACATTCGATCTTTTTTAGTTTTTTTTTAGTAACGTTTTCCTGTTGGAGCTAAAAATGTTGCTGATAAATGCATTATGGTGACGAGATAGATGTCTCTGTTAAAGCTGTTTCTTCATTTATTATGTGTTGCTGAAATGACTTTTATCTCCAGTAAACTGTTCACTGAGTTTACCCTGAACGTTTGGGCTTTTTATAGTGGAATAATTAACAACGATTCCATCCATTTCATTACTGCAGTAACCGTTGTAGCGCTGATTAATTGCATTGCTTAAATTGTGATCAGTCATTCTCATAGTTAGAGGACATTAATCTTGGCAGACTCAGCCCTAACATTTGTTATTGCTGTGACTGCCGTATTATTTCACATTGTCCTCTAGCTCAAAGAAGAGAAAACCATCTTTTATCTCAGTGTGCAGTTAGGCTGAAAACAGCAAGGGATCTTATTCAAAGTCCAAAAGGTTTTGATCATCAATTAAACACAAAACGCAGTGCTAAATGTTATGAAGCCTTTGTGAAATATTGCATGGTATGAGTGGGCTATGTGGTCTGGTAAAAAGTAAACTAGGCCTAAAGTATTCGAATCAGAGACAGAGGATCGTGTGTGTGACAAAGATTCAACATTTGTTTAGTATTTGAATTTCAGGCGTTCCATCATTTTCATGTCCATTTTGTGAAAGCTGCAAATTTGCCTGTGTTCCTTACTACACTAGATTCTCATTCAAATGACCAAAATGTGGTGATTCAAACAATAAAGGAAACCCCAAACAATGTTATTTTTTAAAAAAAATTATGAAAACTATTGACAATACAATTGTTAATTTCATTTAGTGTGCATCCATTTACAATATATACCCTGCCAATGACTAGCCCAGGACAATCCTTAACATATCTGATATGATAATACATGCAATGATTTTACCATTAGTCCTAATGACAAGTTAATGATAATGGCATAATTTAAGATAAAGGCTTTTTTGCAAAGCACTTTTATCAGCCTAATGAGCAACCTGAAAGGCACAGAGAAGATGCCATTTTCCTGCACTTTGGACTTTACCTGCTTGGGGTCTCCTTTCATTTGTGTTTGAAATTTTGGACATTTTAGAAGAAAAATCATGACTTATTTTATTATGATAATGTGATCAATATATATATATATATATATATATATATATATATATATATATATATATATAGGTGCTATACAGTTAAATATCAGTATGTAATTATTGCTGTAATTCAATTTAAATCAGTGCACACAGATTACAAGCAATTATAGCATATTATTAAGTAAGTAACACAATTTGTACCTTTTGGGGATCCAATTTAGGATGCTGTCAGGTGTTCTTGGGTTTGCCAATGTTAACTTGTGATAATTTCCTGACAAACATGCCATAATCTCTACATGAAGATGAAAATAAAAAATGTGCGCATTAAGACTGTGTTTACTTCCTGATACTGTATTTTTGTTAGTTTGAAGGGGGTATTACATTTGTAGAATGGTAAGGGTAAAATTACTTTTCTGTACAAAAATGTCAATGTGTTCACATGTTCACATCGGTTTGTGTATTATTCAAGGGAAAAACATCACTTATCAATCAGTAGAGTTTGGTCCATTATTATTCATTTGAATGTTAATGGGTTATGCAACATTTATTCTTCAAACCTGTCATTGAGCTGTTAAGGAGAGGACGCATTGTGACGAGTGAGAAGATCCCATTCACTGAGGTTATAATCTGTAAGTATGCTCTGCTCTTCTCTGAGTGGTGTGAATATTTTTGAACATACTATTAAATAGAGAGATGATGATGATGATAGATAGATAGATAGATAGATAGATAGATCTATCTTTAGAGCAACACAATGAACATTACCCTTGGCGACACCTGCTCCTCACCTCCTGGTTGGCACTCTTTGATGCAACATCGTGAGCTTGTGCATTCACCTCCCTCTAAAAAGCTATATTCTGTATTTGATCTGGTCCAGAAAGCTCTTTGCTCCAGAGGTCCTTCCTCTCTCCACATGTTGCTTTCTGAAATTGTTTTATCTGCCTTCACGACTTCATAAAAGTTGTAAGAGCTTTCTTCCCCATCCATTTTGTGATTTGGACTGAGACATTTCTACTTGGTTTCATCTTCACAAGTCGCCCATTGTTTCTTCTACTGATCTGTCTCGAGCGTTTTCTTGCAGTGTTCAAGTCAGTGTTTTTTATGAAATCTAAGCACGTCAAGTACAAGCTGATTATGGCAGCTTCAGTTTGGTTTACAACAATAGTGACTGGTTTTGGGGCTGTCCTTTTGAGGAAGACGTTTTACTACTGTATCACAGTAGAAATCATTACCACGTGTATCATCAAGTTGTTTTGTTGTATCACTACTTTGTACATTTTTAAGAAGCCTGGAGGCAGAAGGTTGAGTCAAGAGATTGTGTCAAAATGAAAGCTTTCAGGATTATATTAGTTATAACAGCGTCAGTAATTCTGTCATATGGTCCTTTGATTCTTATTTTATAATTGCCAGCCAAGCTGTTGATCAAAATACAAGTGTTTTGTTTTGCATTTACTTCGAATTCTGGACTGGTTCAGTCCACGCTTTTCCTCAAAATATATGACAAACTGCCTAGTAGTTGAATGATTGAATGATAGTTGAATGATTGTACAGAATACAGAAAATAAAAAACTTAACATTTGAAAGTTTTAATAACAACATCTCTTCTTTTCCTTATGCACTTGTAACAGGTCATGTTGTATTGTACCAATGCTGTCACTTTAAGTTGGGTGTGATTTTCTTTGTGGGTGTTTCTTTGTAGTGGGCCAATGGCCATGTTTTAACTTAAGTGGGAAGTATTGGGGGCGGGGCTTCAATTATAAAACACCTGTGCACCTTTTTGTTCTCCCTCATTGTTTCGTTTGGTCCTGTCCACCAGGTCAGTGCAGCCTCACACTTGTTAACATTATTAACATATATTGTGAATGATTATTTTGTTTCATTTCTTCATTGTAACATTGCTGGCCCTCATTGTTTCGTTTGGTCCGGTGCACCAGGCCAGTCTGAGGGCAAGTCGGCTGCTCTGCTGGGAAGGCGTGTGGTTGCTGGGGTCATTAGTACCAAACCAGCACGGAGACCAGGAGCCATGTTGTGGAGTACGCTGACCATTCAGCCTGGACCCCTGGAAAAGAGCCTGGGCCACCAAAGACTGGGGCACGCTGGGGTTCTAATACCTGACCAGTCGTGCCAGCCGTCAACTGCAGATCTTCCCCTTGTCGACCAAAAGCCACTGGACTCCATTTGACTTGCCCACTCCTCCCCAATAGATTTTTAACCCTTTTAAAGCTTTTGTACCAAATAAATTAACTTCAAGCTCTGCCGTTGTCCTGGTCTCCTTGGACCCTGGTGATTTGAACAATAGAGGGCGTTACACACCAAGTACAGTATGTCTAGAATAAAATAACTTTGACAGTGTGATTGAACTTAATGGTGACTCAACTGAAATTGATTTGATAAATGTAACTACCATCGATGTAAAACAGCCATGGTTCATGAGTTGTCATGTAGGCTTTATTAGACAGGACCACATAATTTAATTGTGACTAATCAATTCTTGATTCTTGATCATTCTTGATATGATCAGTCAGTGCACTCCAACGCATGTAATGTGTTTTTGCCATTGTTTATAAACAAAAAATGAAAATGGCATCCAAATACATTAACATATACTATGTGAAATAGTGAAATTGGCCTGTAAAGGTTTCATGCTAACCACTATGAATTTTGGTGTATATCTGACAGGTATTTAGTTGTTTTAACTTTGCTCAGATGGATCAAGTCTCAATTTCTTTGTAACCTTGCCTGCAAGCTGAATTCTCGCGGTATTTGTGAGTTCACAAACACTCGAGTACGCATCAGAGTCCTTCACAATCATCAATCTGGCTTTTGCCAGGTTAATTTCTTTGTGCATAAGCATAAATAAGCATGCTTAACTGTTTAACTTTCTATTACATTGCTATTGGTATTATTGCTGTATATATTGTAGGCACGGCCCATTTCATAAACATTCTTCTGTCACGTACTGTGTAGTTTTGTTTTTGTAAAGAGTTAAAAGAAAAAAAAAGTGTCTTTAGGGACACCTGCTGCTATTTTGAAACTGATCATACACAGTTTCAAAATAGAAGCAGGTGTCCCTAAATACACTTTTTTTTTTTTTGCTTCTATTTTGAAACTGTGTATGATGAAGACCTTCCTGGTCAAAAGGCTTTAACTGAAACCCCAGAGTGACTCGGATTTAACTTTCAACATGAGCCTCAAGTGTTTTTATAAATTATGTGGGGATGATTTTTTTAATTGTTATTTTAAGAAAGTACAAATGAAGAAATTAGTTCAATGTCAAATTGTCATAGTTGCAGCTCAGTGTTTACACATGCATCAGCAACAGTCTTGAGGTATTCAGTTCAAGGGAAAATTAGCGCCACAATGACTATATATATTTTGACTTTGAATATTTCTTTATTAGAGGACCTTGTGTGTTGTGAATTTGTTGTGTTCCTCTTGCTTCCACACTCTGGAGTGATTTGGTGTGGTTTTCTCACACTTTGAGGACTGTGGCAAGATTTGTGAACATTTTGGACTTGGTGAATCATGTTCCTGTTTTGTTAACAGTTTGAGCAGGGACTATGCAAGTGGTCATTTGAATATGCAAATAACAACAGCTACATTTACATATTCTTGTAAAGACAGTCATTGTCTCGTGATATCAGAAACACTGGTTAAGTTTATATGGAGATTAAATGTTATTTTTCATTCAGACTGGATTATTTATTGATTGTAAAATAACTATGATTATGTGAAGTTTGACATGACTCTGTGCTCTTTTGTTTTTACGCATTAAGACCCCATGGATACAGGATATGTTCAGGATAAATGTAAACATTTGAAACCTTTACAATTTGCTAAATGTGCCCTTTCCAATTTTAATTTAATAGCAATTAATGTTGGTGCACTAGTGACCGGTTAAGCCCATGTTATGAAAGTTTTCTAGTGTAGCAATCCAACTTCAAAGGCTGCAAACATGGCCGTCTGCCCTGCGTGTCAGCAGAGTGGTGTTTCTGTCATGGCTTAGACTGAGATAACACTGTGTGACTGCAGGTCCTATAGCCAGCACTGCAGCCACCTGCTGGACATGAACGGACTCTTTGTGATTAACACCGCTCTCTCATTTGACTTCCACTCACGCCTTGTCAACACAGCCAGAAAAAACTCACCCAAGAACACATCGAAATGCTGATTTTCATGAACATGGCATTTCAAGAGTCAGAAAAATAACCTCTACTACCTCAATTAACGTAGCTCAGCGGTCAGTGAGATTAGCAACACTTTACTTTGAAACGCTGATACTTTTTGGCTTCTTAAATGATTAAAGGTATTCTATAATGATCAAAAAGAACTGGTAAAGATTAAATGGTAGCAAAAAGTAACATTTACTGTATTCAAAGATTGTATTAGCAAAATATATGACCATTAATATGTATACAGGGCTCTCATGGTCTCAACATGCGGAAAACACTAATGTGTGAATGAAAGAAAGGACAGCACTCCTAGTCAGGATACATTTTATAGCCTTTGTATGGCTATAAAGTTTATCCTGCTGTCCTTTCTTTCATTTACACATTGTTCCTAGGAATTAGCACCCAGTCAGAGGGTATCTAGTGAGTTGAGCACGTTTTATGGTCGCAAACACTAATGTGCCATTTGTTTGTTCTTCAACATCTTCATTTATTTATTTGTTTATTTAGTCGGGACACTGCATGTTAAGGAACTCACATGGGTCTCATGTGTGTAAACACGCCAATCCGGATTGTAGCCATTCGTCGTCCTCTACTCACACACTCAAACATACTCATGTACATGTTTTTAGTGGTAGGGGAAACCGGAGGAAACCTACGCAGGCACGGGGAGAACATGCAAACCCCACACATAAAGGCCCTGTCCGGGGATCAAACCCAGGACTTTCTAGCCAGGACCTTTCATGTATGATGAAAATGTAAATATCAGTGAAGAAAATGTCCCGCTTGCATAATAATGATAGACTGTACTTTTGTTTAATAAACATGGATTCTTGTCTCAGTAAGGCCCCAGAGACACTGCATTTGTTAAGTGAAATTACCCGAAGCTTCAAAGCACATTTTAAAGCACATGTCAAGCACTTCAAAGTGCTCTTTATGTAATTGGTGCAGTATGTTTAGGCCCTTAATACCCTTACTTAAATATGGGTTTTGAGTTGCATGCTTTCTGTACGTTCTTTTCAGATAAATTCTCTCCGGTCTCAGGACCTCAATGGCGACGTGTTGTTAATTGAGTGCAGTGTTTATGATGTTAAAATATCACTCCATTTGGAGCACTCGAAGCACAAAAACCTGCTCCACTCACTTGCATGGTAATTGAATGGCAGTGGCCAGTCAATGTGCTTAGTATTCAGCAGCAAATGTAAACCAATGCAAAGCAGCAACTGGGCCTGGTGTCGTGCTGTTTTGTGTTGTTTTGTGGCTTTATTTTTGGAAGGAAAGTAAAGGCTTTAAGTGCAGCTGCGGGCTAGCCTGTTGGCAGCTGTATGCTAATGATTTCTGTCTGCTTTCAAAATCAAAGCCTGTCTTATTCTGGTCACTGTTGGCCGTCCTGTCTCCAAAAGCACACGCAAATAAAGAAAACAAAATAAAAAGATTTTGGTCGTTGTAAAAGTCACTTGAATCAGAATATTAGATTACGTCTAGTGGGTCGTCCTCTAACTGGAGGCTTGTGGGGGGAATTCTGGGTCTGACCCAATAGTATTTTGTATTTGAACAAACGTTGATAATTAAAGGTAAAAGACTGGGATTGTGTCAACAAAAACACTGTTGAATTTCAGATCTGGACCAACTAATGACTAGTGAGGAAACTTTAGGAGGTGTTTGGGGAACACAAAACAGAACTGCGCTGCCACAGATCAAATAATTGTCACTGATATGAACTGTTCTTTCATCACTGGTGTCACGCTCTCTACCTCGCTACCTTCCCGCTGCCTGCCCTCATTCTCCACCTTTGATTCTTTCCACACGCGTCTTACTTTAATCCCGTGGAGCGTCTTTTCACTTCTGTCGTCTGTCTTTTTGTTTTCCCTCTAAATTCCCTGTTATGTCTCCCTTCTCCACCTCTCTCCTTCCGGTGCCACCCTGTCTTCCGCTGCATGTAGGCGCTGTGATATGGAAATGTACAGACAGCGGCTCTGGATCTCCGAGTCTTGATTCTGCCGTTGGTGTAATTAACGGCTCTGTGAACTGTGATTCATCCCCTATGAGGTGAGAGTGAGCTCTGTCGGCCAATCAGCCCCTCCTGTCTGTCCACCTCTGACAGACTCACAAACAATATTGAGATATTTGCCCTGCCACTTAGACCCAAAGCCAAGACTTGAGGAAAGTTATGCATGACATTTCATGACTTCAATGATTCTTGTCGAGCACTAATGCGCTCCGGAGGAACAAAGCAGAGCTGAGGCAAGGTGTCCAGATTCGTGCACATATTTTATTTACAAAAAATAACAAAAAAGCAGCTTTCCGGACAGCCAAATACAGGTAAGTAATGTCCATTTTTTTTAAATGTTCCTTAGCAAAAATACAATGAAATATTCCAATAATTAATACTATGAAATAAATGTTTTCATTGAGTTAGTCGTGAATTTTATGTTAAAATGTAACTAGATTTTTTCAAGCTATAACTCAAGGAAATGTTAAAGTTATAGTGGACTAACCCCGAACCTTCCTTCAGTGGCCCAGGTCAAGATGTCATGCCAGGCTAATGGTCAGAATCACATGGCTGCAGGATTCACCAACACAGAACAAAGGTTAGAACAATCCGACGTCATTATCAGACACTTACATTTACACCTCTTTCTCTTTCACGTCTGCACCACCCTCTGCACATGTTATGGATCTGCTACATTACAACCTCAAATGGAGCCTGTAGATTGTCATATCATAAATTTGGATCCTATACAGATCTGTGACTGATTGTACTTTGAGGGCAATAACCCTGCATTGGCAAAACGGTACTAAACATTATTGGACTTTACTTTTACAACAGCAGTTATTCGAGAGAAGTTTGGAGTAGAGCAGCTGCTCCTCCACCTCGAGTGTTTAGGGTGTTGCCTGTTCCAACCATTTCCTACGTAATGGAGATTTGCTTAAAAGTCAAGGCGCCCTATTATCGCAAATAGTAAATATAGTGCACTTTGTCACCAGGTCAATAGAAGTAATCATTCTCAATGTTTTAGTTTAGACTTTAAAACAAAACCTTTTGTTATAGTGATTGTTCTATGAGTACAGATATTGACAGCTATAACCACACCGCCTAAAGCCAACATGGAGTTATGTTTCACCTGCTTCTTTTGTCTTAGCCAACAGCCTTAAATCTTTTCCATCAGCATCTCCTCTTCTCCTTTTTCTCTTACAGAGCAGAGCTGGTGGGGAGGCTCCTGCTCTCCGGCCCTGCCTTCCTGCTGGAGCCAACTTATCACTTTAATGGGGATATCAATTAACATGGGAAACTGGGACCCCTAGGCCCTGGGAGAATTAATGCAGAACATCTTAGGCCACAGAGACAGGCTCAAATGCGCTCATCCGCTCATGCTTCTGCAGGCTTTCGGCTTTTTCATCCTCCTTTATGGTGGATTGCTTCTACAAAAAAAGGCCAAGCCACTTATTGTTTAAACCGGTAGAAAAAAGCTTTATGTTACATGACGTCTGCTGCACAAGTAGATGCTTTGTAGATGCTTTGTTCTAGACACAGTGAAGTGGTAAAGAATAAAGTATTTGTTTATATCCATTCCACACACTCTCTATTTCTTTCTTTTTTTGTGACTCTCATGATCTTTATTTAAATTTCTAATTTTATGCTGGATACTTTTCTTTAGTGACTTCATATTTTTTTCAGGCTTAGGGCAGGAATGGAGAACAAACTGGCATGATTAGATAATCAAGCAAACCCATTTGCAAAAGTTGTACCACACCAAAAGATTTCACTGTTTTAGTAATCTCATTTTAATTCAGATTGCACCAGCTGCGCAGCAATTTGAACCAATTTGCCAAAATCACTAATAGTAATTTTCTCTGAAAGTTTGTTGTCTTGGCTACATTGAACTCAGGTGACTATTTTTTTGCGTTTTATATCGTTGGAATTTTGTCATTGAGAAGTGATTATATCAATGTAATGTATCTAGACTTTCACACCAAATCAGGAGTTAATACAAACATCCTTTGTTGCAGTCCTCAATCCTCATTACATTTGCACACTATTGGGGTTTGCTGTGGTGCCACCTAAAGTGAATAGCCAAATTCTCTTGGGAAATGATTCCCTCTCACCATGGAACCAGTTTTCGCTGAGTTAACGTTTAGTTTACGCTGTATCAATTAACTCTTCTCCAAAACAATTTTTGATAGTTCTATTGCATAGGAAACAGACAATACAAGCCACTAAAACCTAGATGGCTGTTTATTTACAACCCACTCCCGACATCTAATTTACTGCTTTGTTAGTTGTTATGAATATTTTCTCAAAGTGACAATGTGGCTTGACCTTTTTTAAGTAAGGTTATTGTGGGGTGTTAATTTTCTGCTGTGTCTGAGTTTAAGGTCCAGAGGTCAATAGTGAAATGACATAATCGATGGCTAAATGGGGAGTCAGTTGGGAGGCAATAACCTGTAGTGGCAGAAGAGGATATAGGCTCAAATTAATGACTTTATTGATGTGTGCGGTCAACTTGAAAGAGAAATATATAAATCCTAATGCACTTACTGACAGAAGAAGCGGCAGGAAACAGGAGAATGTTGGCAAGATGTCAACAACAGTGGCTTAGCAACTGGAGTGGTCAGTAGTACAAGTCTGGTGCTGAGTGACATGTCCTCGGGTGACACTTTGCCCACCTTGTATGAATGTACAGCGTGAGGGGTTTACGGTGGTCGGAGGGGCCAATGGCGCAGATTGGTAACCAACCTCAGGGCAGCTGTGGCTACAGTATTAGCTTACCACCTTCTAGTATGGAGGGAAGTTAGTTTGTCCAGCTCTTTATTGACCTTTATTTAACCAGGAAAGTACACAGTGTACACACTTTAAGTGTAATAAAAATGGAAGCCATCAAATAATAAGATTATATGGATGTATATATATTTTATACCTAATAAAATAATGCCTGTACACTGTACTACATGATGTTTTTTAATGTGTACCAGAGGTGTATTTTTTTTATTTTTATTTTTTTTTACACAATGAATGGCACATAACATTCATGTCACAATGTAGTAAATTGCTCATATGTTACACTGGTACAGTATATATTTATATATGTGTGTGTATATATAAAATTGTACAAAACGAGAAATATTTAATTCCTATAGAATTACAGTAAATAGTGCATAGCAAATTAGATGTAAGAATTTGTTTCTATTTTTTCAAAACATTTAACATTTTTAACCCCTGCCTTAACTGAGCAAATTTTCTCCAGTTTGGTTATATCCAAATCCAAAAGCTTCTCGACTGGAGCTGACTCAAGCACCAGCGCAGGGTCAAGAGGTGAGTCTCGTGCCTTCTCTGAAATAAAATTCAAAACCAATTGGCGCTTGTCCCATTTATATCCATTATATTCTGAAGGGATCAATAGTGACAAGGTCTGCGGCTCATCGCTCTAGACCTGTCAGCCTGGTGTATCCAAATCTATAGCTAAGCAGTGTGCCACCAGCACAAACAAATGTTTATCAAGCTGGTGGTTATTTGTAGAGACTGAGAGTGACTTCACGAGTAAAATATGATTAAATGGATCTCATTGATAAAAAGAGGTGGTGTTTTTTCTTTCTTTTTTCATGTAATTTTTACACAGATGTACAGAATAAAAAAACGTAACAGCATAGACAACAACATAGATGGAAGCAAAAGCTTTTTTGCTATAACATGATTTGGTATAGCAGTTAATTACACCTTAAATACCCATATTGCAAAGAGTAAAAATCTGTCCTGATATAAGTCTTCTCGATATTATTAAAATGCATATCACCGGGTTTCTTAAAGTAAAAAACATTTTACTCTCCTATCAATAGGACTTGACTTGCCTTGAGTGACTGTGCATCCCGCCATCTATATTTTATGCCATATGATTTTTTTCCCCCTTTATTTAAACCATGTTGCTATGGTCCCCCTGAGCTTTCAATACCCCTGGGTGGTCGATATGGCCTAGTTTTTCGAATTTCCTGCTGCAGCACAGAAGCATACAAACAACTGGCACACATACAATGCACCGTCAGCCCAGCTCACACCCAACATTGACGCTCCCATGCAGCGCGACACAGCCCTCGTAAGCAAATCTACAAAACTCGTATGAAAGCGTTGAGAGGACAAGGAAAAGTGGTGCGTGAGACAGCAGATAGGAGGAGTTAAAGGAGAATTATGTCTCATAGAAGACTACACTGTGTTGTGGGGGAAAGAATAGTGATTTTGTTTTTCTGAATGGGTAGTTGTAGTATTAAAAAATAACACAAACTCATAACATGTCTGATTTATCGTACTGGAAACCCAGGGGAAGGGTAACAAATAAGACAACAAAAAGAGAGACTTTACAGATTAATTGTCACTGAAGACTGGTTTGAGAGAACAGGAGCCCCCAACCTTCCGTAGCAGAGATAGGCAACTTGTTAGAGAAAACTGCTTTACAAATAAGCCAGTATTTGTTGTTAAAAGATGGAGTCAAGTCTGAGTTGAACTGTCAAAAAATGAAAGGCTACAAAATGCTACAGTATATAATCTGTATTTTTCCTTTGACCCTTTTCTTCTCATGTGTGCACAAAACAAACAAGGCAAGCTGGCGTTATATGGACTAGCATCGTGGCGCAGCGGTTAGCGCTCATGCTTCACAACTAGGGGTGGGCGATATTGACAAAAATGAATATCTCGATATTTTTTTTCAATATCTTGATATCGATATTCAGACGATATTTTTTCAATCCTTCAAAGAAATGTGTGCAAACTGGCAAAGAAGGTCCGGTTGGTCTTTTGCATCTGACCTATTATTGTATACAGTGGCGGCTGGTGATGTAAACTCTAGGTGGGGCTGTTGCACAAAGTGTTCGTGCTTTTTTTATTTTTACTATCAGATCTACTAAACGCATTTGCCACCACTTGTCAGACTAAAAAGAAGCATGTGACCACGTATCAGCAAATACTCACGGAACAAGCATTGCAAACAACGCTTATTCCCAGAGCATCAGACCAACATTAAGGCAAAAGTCAAACAGCTCCAAAACATAATTTAAACAGCAGACTATGAAACAGCAGATTACCTAACAATGCATTCACCCAAATGATATGAGAGCATAAAGGAGTCGTTTATGTCCTGCTAACCGTGGCCACCGTGGCGTAAACATGGACTCGCCCGCGTTCAGAAGCGTCCTCCTTACGTACATAAACGCACGGCAGCTTCCACACTTCATCTTGAGTCGCCAGCAAAAAAGTCCCGTCGCGAGGAGTCGTCCAAAAAACGAAGAATATCCGAGTAATCCACCGGTATTATTGTATTTTCGCTTTCTTCGTTCATTTTAGTGTTGTTGCGCTTGAAGCTAGATTGATAATATACTAACGGCACGCTGTAATGACGTAGGCGTCAGGGGCACTGAGGCATCATGGGCAGTTCCCCGTAATAATAAATACAAATGTTTAGAAGTTAAAAGAAGCCCTGTTCGGAGGCTATTCCGGTGGATCTCTTGGGGAAATGTATTCCATCTTTTGGACTCATCATTATATTATACAACCCAATTTTCTAATGATACAATCACGAAGCTCGCCACTTGACAGACGGTTAAGAAAAATGTTTAACTTTAGACTCGCAAACAACGCAGATTTGACCTTTTTAGCAGCTATTTTATTAATCGTACATCAGCTTTGCTCTTTATGTTTTTGGATTGTTGCTTCAACCTAAGAAACGCCATAACACACAGGTCAGAACTCCGTCGTTGTTTTGCACATTAGTAGCAGCGTACGCGCGTGCAATTGAGGAACGATTGTGATTTTGTACAAAAAAAAAACATAAAATACAGTCAAACCAAACCCCGACAGTATTGAAGTCGCTGCATATAATTGTTTAGAAGGTTATAGTGTGCGTTATTTGTTTTCTCTAACTTCCTTCTGCTCTTTTCATGTTTGGGGGTCGTATTGTACAAATTATGAAATATTATCTCGATATCCATTTTTGCATATCGTCCAGACAACAATTTCGATATTATCGTCAAAACGATATATCTCCCACCTCTATTCACAACTACAAGGTCCCGGATTCAATTCAGTTTGCATGTTCTCCCTGTGTCTCCGGTTTCCCCTACCACTAAAAACATGTACAATAGTCCGGGATGAATGGGAGTGTGCATGAGTGTGGGACAACGGATGCAAATTAGCCCAAGGCTACAATCCGGGATGGTGTGTTCATTAGCATGCACTGTCCCTACAAAATAAACCAATAATGCATGACATCTTTGGAATATAGGACCATACCGCCTTTGCTATGCCCGATCTCGTCAGATCTGGGAAGCTAAGCAGTCAAGGGCCTGGCTGGTACTTGGATGGGAGACCGTTTGGGAACACCAGGAAGCCTGGGTGAATGTGGATTGTGAGTGGTGGTCAGAGGCGCCAATTGCACAGACTGGTTTCCTCGTGGAAGCCCTGAGTCTAGCCCAAGGCAGCTGTGGCTACAACTGTAGCTTACAACCACAGAGTAAGGAATGAATGAGTAATGACTACAGTGTAGCGCTTTGAGAAACTTGGTTTCCAGGCTTGTCAAGCGCAATGCAAGTGTAAGGCACCATTATTATATTATTATAGCATAACCATAATCTCTGAAGGAATTTTACAGTACGTCAGAAATATTCTTTTAGGATGATGCATGCACACACCTTTTTGCACATGTGCTCCATTATTCTTTGTTTTCACATATAAGATGTGTCACCGCTGTATAGACGACAAAGCAGGTGTCAATGTAAATGAAGTCATCTGAATGTTTCCGCACAAAAAGGTTTTGTGATGGAAAGATGAAATGTACGTTAGGTTACCTAAAATCTTAACCGAACAAATTGTACATACGTTTTCTGGATTGGAATTTTTTGACAATGCTCACATTATGATCTTTTTAAGCCAAGGAGGAATTAAAATGAGCATAAACCAATTACCTAAATAATTCAACCCATTGACATTGTATGTGAGAATGAAGTGTCTAGCACAGTGGCTGACTGAAAACCTTTTTCTATAAGTCGGAGGTAGCAGTCTATACTGTAGATGCCCAGACTTCCCATTCACACACTCCTCCTCCAGCTGTTCTGGGGAATCCCGAGGCGTTCCCAGGCCATCTCAGAGACATAGTCTGTCCAGCGTGTCCTAGGTCTTCCCCGGGGCCTCCTCCCAATGGGACATCCCCGGAACACCTCCCCAGGTAGGCGACCATATCAGTGCTTGTTTTATAAATCAGTTTGTAGACAGTTTTGATATAATCACAACTGATACAATTCTTAAACTTTCTACACTCGTTCTATGGTATCGCTGCTCAAATAGTCCTTGTTTCTAGTTAAAAGACAAACACTGCAGGTAAATATGCACACAGGCATATAGGACGTTATATATCACACTCGTACAATCGATAGTCCAACATTCACACAATAGTAGGTGCACAACAAAAACTCTCCAATGAGCCCACGTAGATATAAATACAGCTCCACGGTCAAGCACAAGTACAAATCTGACGGACACACACAGAAAAACAACAAACGTGCCGCTCATCCCACATGCTCTGTAAATAGAGAGCAGGATGTTGCAGATATTTGGGTGCATGTCCAAACACGAAACGCTCCTAGAAAGAGAGGACAAGAAGCAGAGGAGAGAGAGAGAGCAAGAGATAGATAGAGAAAGAGAGGGAGACAGGCGATGGAGCAGCAGTAGGTGGACAGATGAAGTGGTGACTCAGGAGCCAGTGTGAAAAGGAAGGATTCAGCACTTGGAAATGGTTCTTCCTCTGAGCTATCATCCTCTGCAGTTCAACTCACTTTCCAATATCTATGAAGCAAAATGAGGGGGGGAAAGTATTGCCAGACAATTGCGACTTTTACTGAGAACTTTGACCTCTTCATGCTTTCCACATACTTGTGTTCTCTGTACAATTCACTTACTTTTTCTTGTCAAAAGTTCAAGTGCAGGGGAAATAAATAGATAAAAGACTCTTAGTTGACAAGCAGATGGTAACTTGACCTCTTCTAAGACACTGGTCAGGTATATGCAATTTCTAATGAGCGTGTATGTTGAATGGACAGAAACCTAGGCGTTTATTGTGCCTATGTTGGCATTTCAGCGTGAGTGTGATGATGGTGTTATATTAGTCAAGTGAAGTGCGGGCTCTGCTGTGCTCTGCTAACATCTGGCACTGTGCCTTTGCCTGTGGATGTTTCCTCTCAGTCCCAGAGGAGCACCAACGGTTAGCAGGCTACATTATACTGTCCATGCCTCTTTCTGTCTCCGTTTGGATAGCTCCATAATTTTACTTTTGGCTTTTTGGAGTGAAGCATTACATTTTACCATAGCGTCTCTGTCAAACGGTAGTATTCAAAGGGATGTTAAGCCGTCAGTCATCATGATTATGGCTCTACGCACACACACACACTATATCACATATGCTTTTGTGGTACAACTGCTCAACCCCCTCTCACATTTACGCAATTTCACACAAATACGCCTTCACATCTACACATGAAGAAAGTGCGAAAAAGGATGAAGTTGACACCAAAGTCTCATCAGTGCTGCCAGCACAGGGCAGCGATGATGCATCTTACCTCAATTGTTGGTTATTAATCATTTTTATTAAAAAAAAAAGTCCTTGTGACTTAAATTCAGACTCACTGCATTTATTTGGTTCCTCAATAGTCTTCTTTCGGTGTGTTTACTCCTCGGGTCACTGGGTTTTTCATCTACCACCTTCTATTATTTGCTTATTGATATGGTAAAAGGGTGAGGGTGTGGTGCTCAGAGTAGAGTCGCTGCTCCTTCACGTCTAAAGGAGCCAGCTGAGATGGCTCTGGCTTCTGTTCCGGATGCCTCCTGGTCACGATTTTTTTCCCAGGATGGGAAAGGCTTTATTTGCATATCGACAGATTTGTACTAACACCTGAAAGACACCTTTTGTAAACTCAGGGCTAAAGTAACATTAGGATTAGTTTGCAAAACTTCACTATCCTTAAGGTTAGGATTAGGGTCAGATATACGGTTAGTTTGGATTAGTTTAAGATAGCGTTGTCTTGTTGAGGTGAGGTCATAGTTGGTGCTCCTCTTATCATTGGCCGCTAATGTCAGTGACTGGCCAGTCAAGGAGCAATTGGCCTTTCCCATCCTGGGAAATAAAATATTGCCTCCTGGTCGCCTCCCTCGGGAGATGTTCCAGGCATGTCCTATTGGGAGTAAGTCTGGTGGAAGACCCAGGACACGCTGGAGGGACTATGTCTCTGAGTTGGCCTGGTGTCGTCTCGGCGAGCAGCTGGAGAAGGTGTGCGTGGATTGGGAAGTCTGGGCATCTCTGCTCAGACTGCTACCTTTGCGACCCGGCCGCAGATGAAGCGGAAGAAAATGGATAGATGGATATGGTAAAAAAAAAAAAGTCTATCCTGATAAAACCATCTAATTTAATCCAATTATCCCACAATGATTGTGCCAGCACATTAATAAGTTGGACATATAGATAAATCTTACAAAAGGAATTTCAAACCCTATAATTTCATAACATTTTTTGTTACTTCCACATTTTTTTGACAATATTCAAATGATATTGACATCTATCAATAGAAGAATGGGACAAATTTCCCTGCAGGGACAGTAAAGTACTGAATGACGGTCAAAAATAAATGCCATTAGATGTGGGAGATCCATTCCAAAAGGTGGGGGCGAATGAGGGATCCAGAGGAAAAAAAAGGTTTAGGTCGCATTTAGCGAAGTAAAGGGAAGATGCTTCCTTGTGCTCCCCCTCAAGTTAGGGAACGGTCTGCAAACAAAAAAGCAGCAAATGTGCATTACACAGTATTCACAGTGATCCATCACTGCAGATTCTCATCTGTGATTGGCTCAAACTTCAGCGATGAAGTCATTGGCCTAGTTAATTTAAATAACAAAACTACGCAACGATTTTTATAGATCTAAAGAAGCCTACATGCTGCTCCTTGTATTTGCTTTGCATTTGATGCAATGCAAGGCGGGTCTGCTCTGTTAGCTGTTGCCTGGTTGATCTATTAAAAGTATGTTATGAGGTATTTTGAGCGTGTCGCAGCTTTTGACACAACTTTCAGCGCAAGTTGCAATAGTCCTGACTCCTGTCCGTGCGTCTGACTCGTCGTGCACCTGCTCTCTCCTCCCTCTCGCTGCCTCCCTCTCTCTCCCCCTGCCTGTGCCCCTGCTCGCTCTACCCGGGAGTCTCTCGGCGTCTCGGCTCCGGAGCTTATCTCGGTGCGCATCGTCAGCATCAGTTTGAAGTACAATCTGACAGCCGCTGCCTCTGCCTGGTGCTTTTCTCCCCGCTTCTCCTCCACTCTTTCTGGTGGCCAGCCCGTCTCCTCCACGAGGTACGGTGTGGGATTAGCGCGCTTAACGGGTGTTGTTATTGATGGACTTTTTTTAGGTGGGTGGAGAGTAGTGTTTCAGGAGTAACGGGATTGACCTGAATTGGCGTCCGGGCCGTGCGCCCGCTCTCCAAAGCGCTTTTACATCTTTTCCTTCTCTTTTGTGCAGTTCAGTCGGGACTGTTGGGAGCGCGTCTGGCTTCAACTTGGGGGCGAAGAAAGACACGGGAAACTCCTCGGAATTCTCCATACACCGCGCTCTTGTACCGCTGTACCGGTGAGTGTCTCCCGCCAAAGATGTCTTCATTTGAAATGACTTTTGCGGATGCCGTAGTAATTTGCGAGCCGGTGCGTGGCCATAAAGAACGCGCACACTTTTCCTGCTGTGTTGTTGAAAACACTTTGCAAAGGCGTTCAATGAATTGTTGTGCGTGTTCAAAGTGATAGCCAGTGCACGTCTGGTTTAAACGCGGCGCCCGTGGCAATGAAGTTCTGCCGCTTATTATGCATGGAAATTAAACGTGGCCATTTGTGACAATTACCAGTCTGTATTCCTATCACGGAGAGAGGAGGGAGTGATCCAGCTGGGTCTGTGTGTGTATCTGAGGGATAGGGGGAGATTATGATAGGATTGAGTGAGGAGTGTGAGAAGAAACATTTAAGGGATCCCTCAGGGAAGTGCAGCCTTCCTCCTTTTTATGAGCCAGATTTTATTAGTCTTTTATTTCTCACTATGATGACATTGGCTGATATTGTTCTAAAATTCTCTACTTAATATGCCATTATTGCCAGTGCCATTACCGCTCTTTATCTGTATATGGTGACATATCCACAGTACTGCAAGGCTTCGCTACTAGGCGCAAATCTATGTGGCCATTTGCTCAGTTTTATTGTCCTGTTTATCAATTAAGGCTGTCTATAATGGAGATATCACACTTCCTCCAGCATAAAACATTACTCTCCCACACACCATCCGTTAGCATCTCACCTCCCACATAGCCACACTTGCTGTCCAGAGCTGATTATTTGGTTATGTGCCACCATTTGCACTAATAGAGAGCCCCTACTTAATGTAATGACAACTCGATCTGTCAGGCCATGCCCAGCAGAGGGACGCTTACAGGCCTATCAGTGGTGTCATCAAGGGCAGATTGAAAGGCCATGAAAGAGCGGCAACATGACAAAGTGCCTATGGAGCTTGTCTAAGTTGTTTGCTGATGTGTTTTATTGTTCTTTGTACAGTGCAGGACGACAGTAGAGCCACAGAGCCTGATCCTGTGTGTGCATGTGTGTGCATGTGTGTCTAAATATGCAGTTGAGCTGGTGCTGTGCTCAGTCATACGTATGCAGGGAAAGAATAAGTGAGTAAAAAAGAATGGCGGGACAGAACAAGCAGGGAAAGAGAGATTATGCTAACTCAAAACTATTGGAGGAAGAGGAAAACCCATGTAAGCATTTTTCTATTGCTTGATATATTTATATATTTAGCTGTCATGGCCTTCAGTGAGACACAGTAGGTTGTCCTGGCTTTGACATGCTTGTCACCAGCCTGAGGATTTTTATTTTATGAAAGAGGGTCCCTGACAATTTTAGCTTAGCTCCACAAGACCGATACAAACAACACAGCCTGAGCGGATCGGCCAAAGAAGAGCACAGAGCCGCGCACTAAATTAGTCCACTAATAACTCAGGCGACACGAGAGGAAAGTTACTGGTCAGCACTTTTGGTTCACTTTCACCTGCAGTTTCATAATCCTCTCAGGCCCATCTGAGTCGAAGAGATAGTTAATTAAACTAATATGCTTTGGACATCCACAGTATGTGATGGCTGTATTAAAATAAGAAAATGTAACCTAATGTATTAGTTTATTTTTATTGTATGAGATAAGCTGAGATAATTTATTTCAGGATTTTCTTTTCAAAAATTGGTTTGAGTAATAAGTATACTAACAAATACAATTCAATTATCTTTATTGGGCATTCTATCACATAAAGCAAATGCAAATAATTAAATTTGATGTCTCCTCTGTTTAGTGTCCTCAGTTTTCTGCTTGTAGTAGTTGAGATCTGGAGCAGAGGAGTTTCCCATAATGTTTCATCAAGTGCTTTGTTTACATTTGTTTACATTTACAACATGCAGTTTTGTTAACAGGTCTAGCAAAAACTGTGCTCTTCAGTCCACAAAGACGTGACGGAAAAACACAACCTTCAGTTTTCAGCGTATTCCCGTGTAATCTACTCATTGACTCGGAAAGGCTGGAAATGTGATCATACTATAAGCTAGTTGCAACAATGCAATTAAAAAAAAGAACCTGATGCTGAATAGATTATATATTTTTACTCCAAGGGTCACATAGTAATGCAATATATCCCCATCTCAACAACCCTTAATGCCAAACTGTGCAATTAAATGCATGCTAATGGCTGATTTGTTGTGATATTTAATATAAATGCCAAAACAATTTCACATATAATTTTTTATAGTATAAGTTGGCATGCATAACATTTTATATTTGAAAAAAAAAAACCCTGTAGGATACATACATTATTCTTTATTACGATATTAACCCTGCATGGAACACATCTGTTCTCTCTCTGTCCTGATTTTTATTTAATTTTTTAAATGTACTCTCCATATGGAGAGTACATTTAAACAATGGAGAGTACACAAAAAAACAAAAATAAATAAAAAAAACAAAAGGATCACCTCTGGGGCCAGGACCCTGAAAAAGATATTCTTAATCCTAGTGAGACATTCCTGGTAATATAAAGGTTATATCAATAAAGATGGAACAGTACAGTCATAGGTGCTGTGCCATATTATGCCTTATTTTTTCCGACTTCATTTTGATCATCTGCCCACCACTAGTACGAGTAGTAAAACACTCAGACTGGAGCATTACATCATCATGTGTGAACACCGTGTCAGCGCGGCAGTCAAGAGTAGGTTACTAACATCTTACAGCAGAAAAGGATCAAAACTCTCTCCACTCCCCAGAACGCTCTACAACTCTGAGAGCCGGGTGACACAGGCCCAGATGAGTGGAGGCTAACACTGGGTAAAAGCGCCCTCCGAAGAAGCACTCCTGAGTACCTTTTGACAGCACAATAGAACGGATCTGCTCGCGATGGAGATGCCTCTATGATCGCGGGCTGGAGGCATCATTACTGTAGCCTCAGTCTGTGAAAGTGGTTGCAAGCACACAAAGCCAATCTTGATTTCCGAAGTTGACAGATTGTGTGTGTGTGTGTGTACGTTTCTCGCTCTCTTTACCCTGTCGTTGTTGTTGTTTGCTCTCAAACGCACAGAATTGCACATAACAGTCTCTTCAACAGTCTGACACACTTACATTATCACTTGCATATCACAAGCAATTCATATAGAGCAGGAAAGGTTGATGCTGTCATATCCTCAGACGCCTGGGCTTTTTATAGCGTCATACAGTCGTAATTATTTACAATATGTACAATGTATTGTAGAAAAGTAACACAATTTTGGTAACAATAAATAGGTTTAAGCCAATTTTTATACATACATACAATACAAAAAAAGTTTTTCCGTTGATATACATTTTTTAATACTTAGAGGGTCCTGAGACAGACCACAGAAAGTTACTGGGCAGTCAAAAAACAAAACGTCTCAAAGAAATGCTGTATTTTCTAATTTATTAACAAAATTTTTAGGTTTTATTAGGTATGCAATGTAAAAAAAATATGTTCACATCAGGACAGTTCAATTAATTGAAATTCAATTACAATTACTATACCAATCGATTACTAAAATCACATAATCCTGAAAAAAAAAAGTATAACACCAACGTTACAATGTGTTTAATCCATACAGTTCATAGCCATTATAGTTCAATGCTATAGTTTACAAAAACGTTTACATTTATCAAAACAATATATTTTGGATTGATAAAAAAAAGTCCTTGTTAATCGTTATTTTTGCTCCTTCTAATTTGCTTTCTGTAAATGCTGTTTTAACAATAAAATTACTCAGTCACTAGAGTTACAAACTTTAAATTAAGTCTGCAACATAAACTATACAATACAGGTAAAATCTTTCTGCCAGTATTATGCCTGGATAAACTGGCAAACTGGTGCGAAAATACCTCTTGATGGCTATTCTTGCTCTTTGCCACTTTTTTTTTTCTTTCTTTTTTGATGACAACATATTTATGAGCAACTTTCTTTTTCTCCCATCGGTCCAAGGAAAGTCAGAGTTGTCACAGTGGTCATATTCACAGGGAAAGTTTCTTAAAATAAATTCCCAGCACAGTGTAAGACTCTCCCATCTCATTTTGAGGCACCTACCCACTTATTGTGTGCCTTACTGTGGCGTGCATGTATTCACCCACTCTGCCAAACAGTACACGGCCTTGGGCTTAAAATATCCACAAACACACTGTTTTTTGTGTGTGTGCAGGGACAGCCCCACAGTGATGGCACCAAACCAAAGCTCTGGTAATAACGAGGTTGAAGTTAGTTAGGATTTTAGCTGCGACGCAACCTCCTAACACCCTTTCTAAATCTGATTCATCCCAAAATGAGATGTTTTTCCAAGAGCGGGAGATGAAAACACTCCCCCCCCCCCCCGCCCTCACTTCCTTCTTCTACTCTTGCCAAATACAGTTGAGCTCAAACCCCCATGCGCGCGCCCCTCCCTCCTTTCTAATACTCCCATACTCTCACACACTATCTGTTTCACACCCCATCCCCTCTCTGCCGTTCTCTCACATCCCTCTCTTCTCTCCTCCCCTGGCACCTCGATGTGTTTCTCTTTAATTGAGATGCATTTCAATGTGGTGCAAATTAGCTTTCTACCGCTCCAGTCTAAACTTGAAACCTGTGTGTATGCGTGCATGTAGTCTGCTGGTAAAAAAAATAATAAAAATTATGGGTTGTGTGTGAAAAGAATTCCCACAGTTGAAAGTGAAGCGCGCCATACCTTTCCTTTTGGATTTTCTTTCTTTTTTTATTTCACCAACGCACTGTTTTCTGAAGCTCCCTCTCCCACAGGCGCACATTTTTAGTTGGACATTAATAACACTCCCTTCTTTTTATACACATTTCTTGACGCACGCTGTTTATTTGACCCACCTTGCAGGTTTTTGAACACGGATCCGTTTCCAAGCAGTGACCGCGCTGGGCGGCTCATTAGGTGGAGGGGGTTGAACGGGATGGTGATCGTTGGGGTTGTGGAGCTGGGTAATATTTGTCTTTTGATTCAATGCTGTTTGGTTATTGAGACAATGTGCAGAATAAATAAAATGGATACATTGAAAAATTGGATCTGCGTAAACAAATTGTCTCTAAACATTACGAAAACCAAAGCAATGTTCTTTGGAAATCGTGTAATGAATGTACAATTACCAGTTAAAATTGGCAACGAAACTATTGATAGAGTCTATGAACATACATTTGTTGGTGTAACACTCGATCATAAAATCAGCTGGAAACCTCACATCATAAAAATTAAAACTAAAGTTGCAAAGATTTTAGCCCTAATGAATAAATCCAAATATATAATTGACAACAAAGCTCTATATACTATATACTGCTCACTTATCCTTCCCCTTTTAACATATTGTGTAGAGATCTGGGGAAATGCGTACAAAAGTAATCTTGACCGATTGTTTAAAGTTCAGAAAAAGGCAATAAGAACAATCCATTTAGCTGGATACCGTGAACACACAAATCCATTATTCTTTAAATCAAAAACAATGAAATTTGAGGACCTTATTGAATTAAGATGGCACAAATCATGTTCAAAGCCTCAAAAAAGTCTTCTTTTGTTGTTGTTTCTTTATTTTGCTGTTGTTTTTTTAAATTTGTTTTATTGTTGCTTATTATTTGTTGTTACCTTGCCTTATGTTCCCTTGTTTATGATTTGTTTATGATTTGTTATCGTGCATTACGTTCCTTGCTTTGATTGTTAATGTAAATGTTAGTGTTTTTTTGCTTTGGCCCACTCCCTTTGAGCAGACTTACTGCTCAAATAAATAAATAAATAAATAATGCATAGGTCCATTTAGGGGTGGGCCATATCGTATTGCATTTCGTTATCGCGATAGCATTTTTTGATATTGTTGTAATTTTTCTTAGCGTTGTGGACACAATATAATTTATGTTACGCTCAGCTCCATCAGAGCAGCATAAACACTGACTGTAGTACACGGGGACAGGTGCTTAAAAAGTAAAATGAAATGAAGGATATAAATAAGTGTAGATTATTATTTGTGAGGAAATAAAATAAATAAAATAATTAATTAATCTTCCCAATAGGCGTAAGGCTGGGTTTTTGAAGTAATTTGTCCGTTGTCAATTATATCGTCAAATATATCGTTATCGTGATATTGCTTTTTTATATAGTGATATAGATTTTAGACCATATCGCCCTGCCCTCGATCCATTTATAATAAAATGTTGTTTGACTCATTGCAAGATGGAAAAGATAAATCCTTTTTCAAGTTGTTCTTTTTTTCAATTTGAAAGTGATCATGATTTGACCTGCACTGTGACACAGGAGCAGTCAGCGCTCTGCTCTTGCCTCACAACAAGAAGGTTCTCTGATATCACTATAAACATGCACAATAGGGCCTTTTTCGGGAGCTAGGACCCACCTGAAAAATGTATTATATAAACTCAGTGGGACATTTCTGGTTAAATAAAGGTCAATGAGAGGGAATTCCCTAAAACGTATTTTTTCTTCGCTGTATGTCTGAAATTGGGTCACTAGTTTAAAGGGTCAGATGATACACATGAAAAACCTTCGAGGTCAACCATATCTAAGTTGTGATACAATGTACCATATTATATCACTGAACCTGTTAATGAGTTTGGCTCCTATAGCAGAATTATCCCCATGTAACATGTTATGAGTCATCTATATTGTTTACCAACACATTGACACATCATACATCCAGCCCCGTATGAAGAAATCACTGCCCCTGTTAAGGCATATGTCATTGCCTTTATCTGCAGTTTTTTGGACGAAGCGCTGTGAAATCATAAAAAAGATAAATCGACGTTCTTTATCATAGAGAGTGGCAGTTTTCCAAAATCCGACCAAGATTTCATTTGTCTCTCTGACACTCTGCACAGTGGTTGGAGCAGGGGTTGCGGGAGGCCGCTGCGTGCTGCCCTCTGTGTGTACAGTAGGTTGTTGTCTTGGTGTATTTCGGTGCATGGGATGCCACTGTTGCCGATGTGCACATGCATGAGTCCATAGAGCGGGCGCACACACGCAGGCAGTCGTTAGAGAGAGTGATGCTGACAGTGGGGTGACCTTGGGGCTCCCAGTCTTCCTCCTGTCGATGAAGGGGATGACTTAGTGCCTCCCTCCCCACCCATGATGGCTCATTTATTATCATTAGGCACACAGTCAAAAGATGCAGCTCAGGCCTTCAAAACGGAGTGGAGCGTCCGGAGATGTGCACTCTGCTGGCGTGTTTGCTTGCATGTGTTTAAAAGATATTGAGCAGAAAACGATAATCTTCAAGGAAGTTCATGTTGAATGCATCTTATTGGTCAAAAACGGCACTACAACTGAACCCAGGTTGCCTTATTAAGCAGCAAATGAGGACACAGACGATGCACATACGGCTAATTCACATTATTGTGACATATTGCTCCCTGGAAGTTGTGAAACGTGCTTATAAACTCATCCCTGTCAAGATTCTGTACGATATGAATGTGTTAGGAAAGATAGGACTGAGTTTGGACCTCAGTTCAGTTTATAAAAAAATATATATATATATGAAAAATCTGGTACTTTAACTAATGGAAGCTTGTACTAGCACTAATCATGATTGGGGATGGACAGGTGCTGGGAGAAACAGTCCTTCAGGTTTATTACAGACTGATTTTAGACATGCCTGCTAGTGGATAATTGCCATCTGAACCAAAAACCATAATGTAAACCGAAATAACCTTTCATTTTTTATAATTGTGTAGATCAGCATTACATTTATAATCAATAAAATAGATATTTGATATAAACATGTTCAGTTCATTTCTGTGGTCACATTTCTTACACACTTTCCTTTAAATGCAAACTTATTTGAAGATAACTAGTACTTTATACGTGCTCTATACAGGATATTATTCTGCTGGCACGCCACAATTACAGACTCTCTCATTTGCTGTTGACTAATGGTTGCAAAGGGAAGTTGAAGAAAGCTGCTGCTTCTGCCCTCACATACAGTAGCTTATCAAATATATATTGAAAACATAGGTGGATTTTCTAACCATAGAACACAACATTTGCAGAGTCAACTGTTGCGTTGTCAGCTAGCTGAGTTCACAAACACACGAGAATCTATCTTGACAACACACATAACTTTGTTCAAAACTAAACACTCTGCTGCTCCCGAGCGGTCTCAGATTGATGTCAGTGCAAATGTTATTGGCACTGTAATACAGATAAATGAATACAACATGAACTAAAGATTACTTGTTTACATTGTGTTCAAGTTTAGGGTCTGAAGTTGGGCGATCTTGTGAACCAAACGTCATAGAAACGTATGTTTGTTATTTATTCTTATTTAATGATTTATTTGGTTTCAAAGGCTCCCTTATCTTCTCAGGCCTTTGCGGAGCTGTTTACCATTGCTAGCTAATCACTAATCAGTGAATCACCAGTGGTCACAAGTTCGTCTAAAATTTCATATATTTATGCTCCCGACTTTTGCAAATAACTTTTGAATGGAAAGAGATAGAGACTTGCCGTTGTTTTAATGTACACATTTCAATATTTCATATGAGCCTCCCCTGATCTACCGAGGCCTCTGGGGAGCTTGCGTGTGAGCGACCTCACAGACTTTTGCTTATATATTTGCAGCCAAATGCGATAGAGGCTGTTTCTGATAGAGATTTCAAGCTGTGACAATCAGTGAAAAAAAAGCTAAAGGTGTCAAACATATTTTCTGTATTCTTTCTTCATGATAAAAATGTCCGCTAAAGCTAACCTGTATATTGTACTTCCATATCCATAGGACCCGCATCCTCCACCAAATTGTTTTCATGCCTGAAACCTCAGTTATACTTTCTATTTTTTCCTCTCTTATTTCTGGTTTGGTCATTATGGCGGGGTATTGGGGTTTTGTAAGAAAATGAAAGCTTGAATGTAGCTATTAATCTCTTGTGCATGAGTGCCACTACTTTTTATCAGTAGTAGGGAAATCCAGCTAAATTTTACAGGAGCTACCAATTTCAGTTTAAGGTCAAAGCCTCACAGAACTTGTTGTTGGTGAGTAGTGAGGTGGGTGAAGGCAGCCAGCTTTGTATATAACAGGTTCTCATTGTAACTGTGGTTGCTGAAGCATGTGCGTGTCACCCTGCATTTGTCATAAGTGTCACTTCTGTGGTGTCTATGAATGCTTCTCCATATCTAAGTCGCAGTTCCTCGTTATTCCACCTCTGCCTGTGCTCCTGGCCCTGCTCCTACCGCGCGGCATAAATAACACGCCATCACCCTAACCTTACGTCACCTCGGCCGTCCAGTGAGCAACACAAGTGGTATACGGCTACATCAGAGCAGGCCCCGTGCTATCGTTTCTCAGCGTGATGGATGGAGACTTCTGCGGGCCAGTCAATACCCAATCTGAGGCCCACTGTCCTGATTTAAGATACAGCAGCACCCAGGTGACACACTGAGAGGCACGCCACTTTAATCACTCCGAGCATCAACTCCGTACTGCCAAGATTGGTGCGTGGGTGGCGCGGTGTGTACGTGTGTGTGTGTGTGTGTATGTGTTTGTATTAGGATCCCGCTCAGTCAAGTGCTGCTGTAATCACACGGCAATCGGCAAGTGCCTGCACCCCTGACAGAGTTAACGCTTCTTTAGAATGTAAAGAGAGCAACATAAACAACATATACGGGCCTGGATTTATGCGGCCGTTAGCGCTCGAGAACGCACAGGGTATGCAGTTAGAAGTTAAGCGGTTTAACAAGTCTGTTAGGCCAGAAGCGGGGCCTTTAGTATTTCACGTGAACGCAGTATGACTTTAGCCAAGCTGTTACATACAGTATGTTTATACAAACTGAGAAGAAGCATTTACAATGATTGGGGTTTGATTGGAGGGGTCTACTCTGCCACCTTCAATATCAAAAGAGCCACTATGTCAGTTTTAAACCAAAAGAAAGTCTCACAGGTAGTTTTATCCGCGAACAACAAAGCATACACATTTTTTAATTCAAAGTTCACAGCGCTACTTACACAGTGGGTAGTGGTTTGCGCTCGTGCTTCACAGCAAGAAGGTCCTGGTTCGATCCTCGGATGGACGGGCCTTTTCTGTGTGGAGTTTGCATGTTCTCCCTGTGTCTGCGTAGGTTTCCTCGGGATACTCTGGTTTCCCCTGCCACTAAAAACATGTGCAATGATGTGTGTGTGCGTGAATGAATGGTGATGGTCACAGGGAGCACTGGCGCAGATGTGAGCAGTCGCGCTTCTGTCAGTCTACCCCAGAGGAAACTGTAGCTACATACTGTATGTACTGTAGCTTACCACCACCGTGTGTGGATTGAATGAAAAACAAATTCCCTAAACTGTGAGGAAAAACTGTGGCTGTGTCATGTGAAAAGCGCTATACAAATTCCAAAATCTGTACTACACTGATACAAAATATAAGCGGATCTGGAATGTTCTTCCCTGCGAAATTTCAACAAAACATTTGTCATGGCCTTCATTCTGGCACAGTTTTTGCCTCATACTATCGCAAATTGTCACGCATACTATAAATATGGGTTTTCTTTCCGCTACAGAGTACAGACGATGACTCAAGAACCTTCAAAGATTTTTTTAATCAAAGCTCAAAAGAGCCACACCACAGGTTTAAAGAGCCGCATGTGACTCTTGAGATAGTGGTTGTCCAACCCTGACCGCGAGAGTCATTATAGACATCAGCAGCATTTAAGATTTTTTATTTTTATTATTAATGTAACAGGTATTATTAGTATTGTTATTAATATTAGTATTAGTATATACATTTATTTGACAAAACAAAAGGTATTGTTGCAGTAACCGGTGCCGTAGGTCCAACAGCCTTTAAATTGTGTTGTACTTTTCTTTAAGTAATACCTGAACATTACATTTATTGTAAACTTAAAAATATAAAACTTATTGTATATAAAAAAACTTTAATTTATTTAAAAGTTTGAAAATTAAAAAATTTGTAACATAAAAAAAGGAAGAGAAAGATGGGATGTTAGAATCTGAGTCAGAGAAAGAGGCTTTGTTCATGCAAAATCGTACCTTATCTTCTTGTCTGTTACTGGTTCATCCTGGCCTATTGTACATGTTATTAGTGGTATGGGAAACCTACGCAGGCACGGGGAGAACACGCAAACTCCACACAGACAGCTTCATCTCCCTACTAACTCCTGATGCAACAGATAGAAAACAAAGTGATTTTTCCTCTGTGGGAAAGGAAGACAACTTTCAGCTACCTTTGGTGAATGCAATCTGTGTGCGGTGTGAGTTCGATTTGCACGGCATGCTGAAGAGAACACTTTGGCGCATGTGGTAATCAGCCGAAGATTATGTTTGTATGAGTGAACGGCTGGATATCGGTGCTTTATCAGACAGTAATCTGTGTGTACTTCTTTCAAATTGTTCCCTCCTGACATGTCATCATTCACATACATGCTCAGTGTCCCAGTCAGACGGCCCCTCCCCTCCGGCCCCCTCCGTTTCGGCTGTTAGTCTAATTTATGAGGTGCCGTTAATTTGGCCTAAACGCTCGTTGCGAGACCTCCCTCCTCTCTCGTCCCGTCATCTCTCCATCTCCCCCTCCCTCCCTGGTGCTCATCAGTCACCCGGCAGAGTAAATCAGAGGGGAGGTATTGCACAGCAGGCAATACACGGACTGGACACCTTGACTAATACACCGCTGTCCTTCTTCGCCCCCTCTTCTTCCTGTCTGCACAACTCTTTCCATCTCTCTTGGCCAGAATTAAATTTGGCTTCTCTTCTCTCCTTTTCACCGTAGTTTACCTGTGTGGGACTTTAGACTAATCTGCCACACCCAAGTCGTAACAAGCAGAGGCAGGAATAACTATATGTGCACTCAAATTTTGTTTCTCCAAAATCTCTACTCAAATATAATGACTTCCATATAACATGTAGATATTTAAAGCAATACTAAGTAACTTGTTAAATCCTTTTTTGTTGTCCCTCTGGTGCAGGGATCTCCAACCAGTAGCTCGTCAAGCCTCTCCAGGTAGCTCGCCAAAGACTTTCTACATCTCTACACGCTTGATAACTCAAATTTTAGAGGCATTTTCTGTTTGTTCTGAACATGCTGAAAACAATCTGTGAACAGTTGGTTCAATATATTTTAAAGTACAAGGACTGAACTCAAGTTAATTTCTTTGAAATACTATCTTGGCAAGTAATAATTCTGCGTGAACGCTTCCTAAGTTGCATTTTACACAAGTGTTTTCAAAGCGTAAGTAGCTCTCTGATGTTCATGTTGTGTAAAAGTAGCTCGCCGAGTAAAAAAGGTTGGAGACCCCTGCTCTGGGGGTAATACAAGTGTTAATGGGATGATTGGGGGGCCTTTCATCTCCCCCTGGTGTCTCTGGACAGAAAACCACAATGGCAACTTTCCCTGTACCAGGTCGGAGTCACCAATACACACTAATGGAATCACGAAGAAGAAGCTAACAGGCTAACGGGCAAAGCTAACTGCGGGCTAGCGCCACCTATTAACAGTATTTACAGCCAAGTTTGAGTGAAAAAAATTATCTCCATTGTGTAATTGGATGTACAATATCCCTCTCTCCCTTTGTCTTTTCTGTCAGCGTAGTATTTACTCTCACGGAAAAATAATGAGTAAAAAACCGCAACATGCTACGACACCTGCAGTGGAGCTTAGGGGCATGAGTTACTTAGTTCTGCTTTAACTGATTATTTTTACTTGAAATATTTGAATTTGGGACATTCAGGATTGCACAACAAGCAGCCACGCCCAGGGTTTCCTATAGAGCAGCCATCGAGGGACATTGAGGCCCTTTTTATTTCAAAGAACCTTTACAGCTACAATTACAGGAAAACAACATCTACCGGACCCCACTTTGGGAACCACTGCTCTAGACAATGGATTTGTCTGTGTGGTACGTGGACACAGCATACTTTTACACGACAATTCTTCCACTAGAAATGAATTCCCTTGTTTTTAAACTGTTTGCACACTTAAAATCGGAATTGCCACACATAGTGGAATGTTATTTGTCCAGAGCTTGACGTCAAGCAGCTGCGTTGTGCAAGCTCAGCCACAAAGCTAACACTGGCTGCTGCTTTGTTCCTTTCCCATCTCCACCACTATGGTGAATAAGACCACAATTAGTCTGTGATGGATTAGGTGGGCACTTGTCAAACATAACACTAAACAAAACCAAACCAACAAACCAGCACAGATTTATAATTGACAATTATATCCAAAGATAAAGAGATATCCCCCTTTATAAAATGTGTTCTCTACGTTCTGAGGCAGGTGGTCAGGAAGGGCTGCCCTGTTCTGTTGTGCTCAAGTTGCCATTTATTATTATGATTATGATTATTTTATCATGATGTAACCTCCTACTGTCTCCACACATATGGCTTGTCCTCCACCTTCCCGGAGCTGCTTCTTCTTCACCCTCTTAAGTCATGCGCTGTGCTCCTCCTTGCCTTCTCCCCCATTCTCCTGTGCTCAAGTTAGGTGTAAATTTAGAACTGAAGGCATGAGGGGATGCTGCGTGTGTATGTGTGTGTTTGCGTGCTGGCGAAGTAAGTGTGTTAGAGAGACAAAGAGAGAAACTACATGAAAGCTTGTGCGAATCCCCACACAGCGCTCAGATGGGGCTGATTAAAAACCTAAAGCCTTGGTATTCAGCCACATTTCCAAAACACTTGAAAACAAACATACACACACACACACACACACACACACGAGTAGGAGCGCACACTCACTCTGCAGCCTAAGTTGACAGTACGCGGGGAGAGGACTGGTTTAACTATGATGTCATCTAAAACTCGTGGCAGGTCTGTATTGATGCAGAACTGCTGAAAGACATAACCCAACATTTAATAAGGTAACCTATCTTGCAGTGGTAAAGCTACACAGTGTAGGTGGCGAAGTGGATAGCCTTCTTGTTACAAAGGAAGAAAGCCCCTGGTTCGATCCCAGGCCGGCGTGGGGACTTTCTGTGTGGAGTTTTCATAGCGTAACCACATACTGACTGAAGACTGACCCCTTGTGACTGAAGATGTTATCTATTGTTATGTCTTGCATTAGTTCATTTGCCAGTAATTTAACTTCCTTATAATTGCATTTACAGTAATTTGTTCTATATTATGATTGAGGGGGCTGAAATCTGGTGAAGTTGGCACATGATTATTCTCCTTCCTTATTTGTTTAGATTACTTATTGGCTAGAGTTGAATACTACTAGCCTTGTATGCTCTGGTATTAAGTTTCAGCCTCCCTATCCCTGCCCTGTCTAAGGGTAATTCGCCCTGACCCTGCGCGAGCAAACAGAGAGATTGTCAGACTTCAGAGGGCCCCTCATCACTTTACTGCACATTGTTCTCTCTAATTCCATACACAGGATCCACTGGGGACTGACCCGGTAGCTGTACTTAATGTACTGGCCTCACCACAGCAACTATACATCACTGTCCATCTCTGCCGCGGTCCCCTCAGTCTCCTGCTGTCTCTTCGCGGCCTCTCCTAGTTATTCTTAGTTTCACGTCTATTTATTTTCCACCTTTTCCTTCACTTTGCTCATCTTTCAGTGTCACACCATTGCACTACTACTACTCTATCTGCCGAGTGTGTGTCCTTTCTCATTCTAAAATCCCGACTGCACATAGCAGATCCCTTGTAATTCAACTAGACCTTTTTAAATGGACCGTCCCCTGGTCTTGCCATGACTTTTAGTCCCATTACAAACACTTCCTCCCTCATTTGATTCATACTACTGCATATTGCTAATGTTAACAGTTGCAAAGATGAAGTGTGCTACCTCGGCTTAATTCCTTTGTGAATTATGTAAGTCCACTGTGGTTATCATTAAGCCAGAGCACCTTAAAACACTGGCTTATGCTATATAAAGATCTGACACTTTTTGGAGCACGCACTTCATTAAAGTCGGCTCAGGTACCGCAAGGTTGAAACAAAAGCATATCACATGATCAATATGAACAAATCAGTTGTGCTAACATCAAAGTAGAAATACAAAGCTATTGTTTAAGCTGCAGCTGGGTAAAAAAGGTTAATACTCAGCTCACAAAAAGCCTTTCTATAGCCTTACCTATGAATCATTAAAAATGCTGTTTTTTGTTTATTTTTTATTTATTTATTTTTCAGAAATGCATATATAACTTTATTTATTTTACACTTAGTCTGTAAATTCACCAGATATGAAAAATCGTGACTAGCATTAGCCCAGATACATAATATGTACGGACCTTATCCTTGTGTTTGTGGGGAAAAAAGTGTAGCTAAATTATCTTAATTAATGCTTATCATTGTTGGCATCCTAACGAGCAGTTTCCTAATGATTTAGTGGCCTTTATGTTTATTTCTGTTTATGCCCCATAAGCAACACTCCCTGTGGGCTTCATCAGATACATTCTATACCAAACCAAATTACATAACAAAAATTAGATTTTCAAATGTTACGCAAAAACAATGAAATCCCCTTAAGTCCTTGTCACACATGTGCTCTGATAATCCTGACATCATCATCATGTCTGGACCGGGGGCATGTATGAACAGGTCACTTCTAGAGCAATCTCCACTCCACCCACCCACAATTCCAAAGAGAAAAACAGCATATGACAGTATATGAATGAATACATCGCGAAATTGAATTACACAGGTATGTCATTTTCCATTTGAGTACCCTGAAGACAAAAGTGTGGGAGCAGTCTTAAGTGAGCTCGTACAAATCAAATTAAATTCAACTATAAAGATATTCAGGTCAGGTTCGCTGGGATCAGCAGCATAAATCAGGGGTTATCGGCTTCAGGCAATCCTGGCAGCTCACTAACACAGTCAGTAAGTGCAGAATAATGAATTATTATTATACAAAAGCGCGTTCCCCCATCATTCTAACTTGACTTTCGGGAAATACTAACCATATTCATATTTTCACACGGCTAAAGACTTTTCAACAAGCTTTTACTAAACGTGATTACCAATGTAATTCGGTGTCAGTGCCTCTAAGTCGAATAACGGTCAGATTGGATGATAGACACCAAGCATCAAGTAGGAGATGGCGTTTTTTTTCTTGTGTGAAGCCATTATGTGACAGTATCCCTGTGAGATCTCCGGGATGCAGGCCAAGTGTCTGTGTGTCTGCCTGAGCCATCGCCATTCGCTGCTTCGAGTCTGTTCACCCAACCACACGCTCAAGACAAATAGGCATACCAGTCTGTCCCACCAATGTAATCAGACCTCTGCAGCCATAAAACACCAAGTATGGACACTCCGCCTGGCCCGCTGTACCATCCACAAGTACAGCACATACAGACAAATGAGCTAGTGCAGACGCAAGTACAAATGCAAATGTTATTTGTTGAATTTGAATATCCTGTTATTTAGACATACATACAGTAGATATACATATGTTGGCCATTTGGGTCGTCCTCTGATGATGCTTAAGGGAAATGTGGCAATATTATCTGAATTAGCCATAAACCCTCGACACTAGGAGTTTGTCTTGTTTCAACTTAGTATGTCTTGATTTGCCGTATACCTGGAGAACATAGCATTAAGGTTGAGAAAACCCAGCCAGGAGAAAATGTAAACTCCTCACAGAAAGACCAACATGGTCCAGTAATTGAACTTTTCCTGCTGTGAGACAATAATAACCGCTCAGTCACCAAGCTATATTTTATAATATTTCAATTAGCATGGCAAAACCAACCTCCTTGCTGTAGCACAGGGTATACCAATGTGTCACAAAAATATTACATGTAATGTTTTGAGTAAGCAACCATGTCCAGTGAGTTTGTTCACTTCATTGATAAATGGATGTCTATTCATGGAAATAACTTGGAAGAGCTGACCAAAGAGACCAAGAACATACAGTATGTAGGTTATTGGATACAAACTCTGACAACCTTTTTCCAGGATAAAATAAACATATTTTTTATTTTATATTTGACTTCAATGGTTTTAAAATGTAGCATTTAAACTTTTGCCTGTGGTGTCACCTCTCTGCGCACACATCATTCTGTGAGTTGTAGATACTGGTCCATCCGTTTTACCATGGATGCAATAGGGCAACTAGTCATCCTCTGCTGGGACAGGATGTCTTCAGGCCTCTGGAGGAATCTTAATCATAGCTGGCCGCAGTACTGTATGTGTAGATGAACTACTGTCTACTGTGTGTTTGACTTAGGTGAAATCCCATGTCTTCACAGCCTCCCTGCTTCCCCCACTGCCACCCTCTGCATCCCATCACTCTTTCAGCCGCTTCATCAGTGTCTGTTCCGGCCGCTTCTTGAGCCATTTTGCGTCTGTTTGTCTTTTTGTTATCTTGTATCTTTTTTGTTCTCTTCTTTCAACAAACTACCACGCTTCTTCCCCCTCGCATATCCCCCTCCTCCCTTAGATCGTTCAGTCTTTCTCTCCTGGTCTTTGTGGCGTGAACGATGGTGGATGACTGTGCTTTAGGAGATTTACTGCTAGATCCTGTCTCTGTCAGGTGTCGAGACGAAAGGAAACCTACGAGGGAGGAGAAGGGAGGAGAGAGTGGGAACAGATGGAATATAGAGTCGTACACAGGCAGAAAGGCAAATGGAATTTAAGGATGAGGGCAAAGAATAGGGATTATGCGGGCGAGCATGGAAAAGTGTGAAGAATAAAAAGTAGGGCTATGTTTTTTAAAAGATTGTCTGAATATAGTTTGACAGATTTTTCTTGTGAGCCTCCTCCGTCTTACTTTCCCCTGTGCAGCTTCTGACCCAAACACAGACCTAGCAGACACACTATTCTCTCTGGATCTAATCAATTACTGTTGTCTGCCCAGGTGACACTTGTTCCGGCTCTGACTAGACACCAATCTGTGCTCCCTCCCAGTAAATCTACAAATGCCCCTCTGTCTCATGAAGTGTATCTCGTTATATTGAGTGAGGGATCGTTCAGTATGACGAGGATCACTTGGAGTGGAACGTAGTTAATGTAACATACAAGAAGAAGAGAATGTGCATTTTCGATTTTACTTACTATATTTCTTACTTCAACACTTTCTCGTAGGAGAGGTGTGGATTACGAATGTCTATCATATGCACGTAGCCCATAGCCAATCGTATCAGTTGTACCCGATACCGTATGTAGATTGTAAAGCCAAACACCGTTCTTCTTTTAAAATAACCTATCGAGCGAAACTATTCAGAACACGGTCTAAAGCTTGATCGAAAGATGGCTCCGCGTCTGCTGCTGTCATGTTGGATCCGTAAACAAACTACAAGCTTCCGTCTGTCAAATAGTGTGTCATCGCCCTGCCGTTCCCCCCCCCCCCCCCCCCCCCCCCCCCCCGTTCAAGATTGGTCCCCAAATCCATGCGAAGATATGTATATGTATTCCTAATAACTAACAATGTCTTTGGGCAGAGATGAACAATACCAGTAAGTAATTTACTGCTAGTTAATTATTACCATGACATTTTTTTGACATTTTATTGTAATCTGTAGTAGCCTAATTAGTGCATTATTTGTAGTTCATGTGTGTCTTTTTCCATTGTAGAAATGTAATTTGGTTAGTTTCCATTGTTTAGACACTAATTACTCATTACTCAGTCATTATCTCTGCCATAACATGAAAGTAAATTTAGCTGGAGAAGTATAGGCCCATGATGAATGCATTATTAGCAGCATAATAATCAAAGCGCGCCCATAAAACACTGCAGTGTCTTACTCAGCAAATTAAAAAAATAGCCCAACTTCTAAACAACACAAGGAGTTGTGTTGGTGTGTGCCGATGAGAAGATCAAATTGAAACCAGGAAGTCCCGATTAGGGGCTTATCACGTTCTGTGACACTTCCTTGCACTCTCTATTCCTTTGAGCCTGGATTTTAGAACTTGTGAGAACAGCAATTTCATTAAAAAAAAAAAGAGTTTCTCGTCTCAGTTCTTGTCAGGTTGAAATTCAAAACATAAAATATATAGATTTGGCGGCCACTTCTAACTTGCATCACATCAGGTAATTCGGGAACAACGAGTTGGACTTTGGCAGCTATTCTGGCTGCAAACTCTGCAATTCACCCTGAAAACTCAACGGGCTTTATTCATTTGATGCTCTGCGAAGATGTTACAATGGACTCTGTGCATAACTTCAAATCATTACAACGCCGCCCAAGAAGTGACTTGCTGTTTCAATCCAGCACGCCAAAATAAAAGCACACAGCTCGTCTCATTGATTAGTTAAGCAGGTACTTGCAACAAGAATATAATTAAATACACACATTTGAAGTGTTTTGTCTGTTAATAGTTAGGCAGAAAGTAAGTTGAACTAATGAACTGCTGAACTAATTAAAAATTTGGTGCTTTTATTTTGGTGTGCTGGATTGAAACAGGAAGTCACTTCTTAGGCGACGTTGTTATGATTTGAAGTTATGCACAGAGTCAATTGCACTGGAATTTAAGAATATGCTAAATTCTTTATTTTTGTTTTATACAAGTACAGCATTTGTGAATTCACTTGAAGTACTTAATTAAGTTTAAATGCTATTCTTTAATTGTAAAAAAAAAAGGCAAAACAAATATTTCATGAAATTGTGGATGTAAAATCGCATTTTTACTCACTCTGAGATACAGTAATATTGTATCATAGTGTGGTGTGAACAGCAACTCAGTGTGCTAGCCCTTGTTTGGTTGGCAATCGCAGGATAGATGGATAGTAACTATGGCCTAAAGTGATCAGTACAAAAGCAAACTTACTTCTAAATACAATGTAAGCATATTTTATATTTTAAAAGTGATTTCAGTTTTGATGGTGTTCTGACCAAGTATATACTCACAGCTTGAAAGTTTGCTTAGCATGTTACATTGCTTTATATTGCAACGATAATAATTCCAGACTTCTGCCTAACCTTAACAAGACACACAAGTGTATGGGCGTTGCTACACTAACCGGGCGAATCCTCTGTTTTATGATAAAAGGTGTCAAATATTTATCGCGTCTTAATCAAAAATTTAAGTTTCAACCAACTGAATGCTAAAGTAATGTCTCAGATATTGACACTGCTGATATACATAATCAGAATTGTGACCCTGTGATTTATTTAACGAGATACCCTATTAAATAAGCATATTCAGCGGGGTTACATCCTGACATTGGCTATTTTATACCCAAGGATGTAGTTTGGCCTTAAACAGTTTATCTTCTGTGTATCCTCTGCCCTGGCCAAACAATACCCAGGTTAAAACCTGGTCTGTTCTCTGTCCTAATAAACAGTAATAATGGAGATTGAATAAGCATGAACTTAAAGGGATATTTCAGGATTTTTGACCTAGGGCCTCATTTCCTACTTATCCAGAGTGTTGTTGATTTCTGGAGATGTTAAAAAAAAAAAACACTCTGGATAACTAGGAAATTAGGCCCCTGTCATAAATCCTGAAATATTCCTTTAATATTTCATCATATTATATTCAATATAAATAAATTTAGCCTTTTTCAACATTATGTAACATTAACAAAAATGTATGAATCGCAATGTATCTGTGGACTTTCTTTTTTGCAAACCGTAAGAAATTGGCATTGGCATTGCTTTGTCGCTCAAAAACTACAAAAGTGCAGAAAAACACTTCATGCTCTTTTTTGAGAGACAACACATCAAGTATATTTCATTTTTATTTTTTAGCTGCAGGTTTTTGCATCTTTTTAGTTGGTTTCTTGACATTAGAGATATACTCAAGATTTTAAAGTATCTTCCAGACAGCAATTTCAATATCATCTTGTAGACAATACATACCCCACCTCTAATGTAACATTATCTATTTAAAACAGCTTCTTCTTAGCCATCTTCACAATTCAATTACATGTGTTGTCTACATATCTACAGTGTTTAACTTTTTTTTTTTCGGTGTACGCCTTTATAATGTATATTTATGTAAAATAAAACCAGTCAAGGGGAGCCAAGCAAAAACACTGACAAACTCAAACACTCACCGTATGTACGCTTCAATGAGTACGTTAGTGAAGAAAAGCACAAGATGTAAGACAGAAGATGTATTGAGAGAGAGAGAGAGAGCTGAAAATGTGAAATGGTTTGAGGCACCCATCTGTCAAGAAATAGAAGAGTGGAGACAGACAGTGAAGGAGGGATGGCACACGGATTAGCAAACTGCAAACACCATGTGGATGTGTACAAAGACCGCCATTGTGAGACGAGCGAGAAGACAGGGACACGAGACAGGATGGGACAGGAGGACGGAGAGAGCGAAAGACGGCGAGAGTGACACGGAGCAGTCCTCAGAGGCAGAGTGTGTGGGTGAACGTGAGAGCAGTGCGAGCTAACTTTTCTGTCAATCTGGAGCTGTGATTGGCACCTCTGGGGCCCCTGGTCCCTCTCTTAGCCCATTGCCCCCTGTCTCGTCAGGAAGTAGGCCACAAGGTCAAAGATTCCCATGTAGAAAGACAATTACCTGCAAAACCTATTGAAACATACATACGTCAGCCATATAAAATGTTGTGTGCATATGCATATGTGCCAGCCATCTCTCCTGTACATAGCCTCTTACGTGCAGGGAGTCTAATGTGGGGTTGGCTAGTGCTGACTGGATCTTAACCTTTGACATGTGACCTATGACCTTACAGTGTCAGCAGTGCCTCTATGCTCCAGACATACACTTGAGAGCCCAGGCACATTTCCTGCATGAATGGTCTATTTCTACATTCATGCAGTCTGGGCATGAATATTATGATGTTTTCTTGAAGCTTACATCTTGACCTGTCTACAAAAAGTAAAATGTAAAGCTATATAATACCTTTAAGTATACAAAATGTCATTGAGGGAGCTCCTAATGCATATTTTATTTGAATGCTGCATTGTTCTTTGCACCAGGTGCAGTTTGCTGGCATTGCATCTCATGCTGTTTATTGGTGGAGTAGTTCTCATAGAGATTGCACATGTGATTAGCATAGTGTAAATGTGGAACGTGTCACGCTGTCTTGTAATGAAAGGGATAATTTGAGATTTATGAAAATAATGTACATTTCTACTGTGGATGCCTTTTGTCTGTTTGTTGTTGTAACAATGAAATGTTCAACGGGACAGGCTCAAAGGGAACTCAACGTGCGATAAGGTTTTGCATAATGTTGTCAAATAAATAATAACTTTTTTATCTTCTCCTATCAAACAGTGTTCATTATTTAAATGTACTCCAAAGCTCATCTGCAATGACAGGTTTGAAATCACACCTATTACAGGTTTTTAATCAGTGCATGTAACACCTGCACTGACACTGGTGTGAACACAGATCTGTCCAAACAGCGCTGCCTAATTCAACCAGATGAGATGCACCAACAGCAGTGCTTTTTACACGTGCTATCACTGCTGTCTTTATTTTAAATATCACATAATGATTTGCATGCATGCTCAAATACACAGTAATGAGATGAGGTGTCCATCTGGCACTTTTTGACGCGTGTGCACTTAGCTGAGTGTGTTCGTGTGTTGTGTGTGTGTGTGTGCCCAGTAGGGGTTTGTGACTAATGGGGTCATTATTGATGCTGAGTCAGGATTACCGCTGATTGCGATGGCTGGATACCACCTTAACGAGTGTACAAACACATGCACTCTGCCTGCAGACACACACGACTGGCCCAGTCTCTGTCGCACACACACACCTCCGAGCTCCCTCTCCTAGGTGCACTTATGCATACGAACCTCTCACCTCGGCTAATAAACTCACTCACCCAGATCCCCCTCTGTAGACCTCCATAGCTCCGGTACAGAGCAGTCACACACTCTCTGGCTTTATATAAGAGGACAGGTGGCAGAAACTGCTCTGAGTAATCAGTCACTTCCAGTTTTATGACAGTCTACAGTGTTTTACTAATGGTACTGTACACTACTGAGAAACTGAGAAGAACTTATCCATCCATTCATCACTTTTTATACCATGGTCTGGGTGAATACTCGATTCTGATTGGCTGGATGGTGTCCGTTAAAAAGTGATAATATACACCTAGCCCGGCTAAATAATGTTCTCTCCGCTGCAGCTGTTTCCATAATAATGATAATTTATTTATTTTGTAGGGACAGTGCATGTTAATGAACAAGCCACACTGGATTGTAGCCTTGGGCTAATTTCCATCCATCATCCCCCATGTGCACTCTCAAATACACTCTTATTCATCCTGGCCTATTGTACATGATTTTAGTGGTAGGGGAAACTGGAGTACCCGGAGGAAACCTACGGGGGAGAACATGCAAACTCCACACAGAAAGGCCCCGTCCAGGTGGGAATCGAACCCTGACCTTCTAGTTGTGAAGCACAAGCGCTAACCGCTGTACTACCGTGCACTTGGGTGATAAGTGAGCAGTACGCTGGAGCAGGTGCAGCTACATGCTTTATTTAGATAGCCCTGCCATCTCAATGCACAATTGAGCTGGACCTAGCTTCAGGTAAAAGAGCTTAAAAAGTGAGATAACTCCTGCCCAGGGACTTAAAAAAATAAGCAAACAGGCTTCAATGAACAGTTTCAGTTCACGGGACCATGGTATAAGCGGGATAATGCACTTCGAGGTGTCCATTATCAGAATAACTGGACTCCGCGGAAGCCCCCGTGTCGTCTAGTTATTTCTGATAATGGACACCTCGTTGTGCATTATCCCTTACTTACCAAACCAGGTCTAGTGTGCGTGTTGGAAGCTATTTGTTTTTCCTGGCTTACTTTTTAGTTCTGGTATTGTCCTAGATTAGATCCATTTTAGTCCTAGCATCCTGGTTCAGACCTAGACCTTGCAGTAACATTCATGGATTCAAATTAAATAGAATACTCACTTTATTAGTGCATGCTCTGTTTTCAAATTCCACACAGGTTTTTGGCCTGTGCATAGTGCTTAGTGATGCATACATATACAGAGTAACCTTACAGGTATGTGTGTAATTGGTGAATCAGCATCTAACTTTTACTTGGGTGATAAGTGAGCAGTACGCCGGAGCAGGTGCAGCTACATGCTTTATTTAGATAGCCCTGCCATCTCAATGCACAATGACTAATGGCACCCAGGTATTTAAAACAATAGAACGTATTCAGTGCATTGTGTATTTGAAACAGTTACCAAGTGTAGATGTAACAGTAGGCTTATCACAACACCTTTTCAGCCATTGGTTCTTTAAGTGATTATTGACACTGAAACCACTTAACTTTCATATGTTCTTCGCTTTTCTCAAAAGGGCCATAAGAAATGTTCTTAGTGGAATTATAAAGCCTAAAGCATAGCCACCAGACTGGAACTAAACAGAATGGGAGAAACATGGAATACATTTTACATCAAACTAAATCCCAGACTTAACACTGTACCGACCACGGTGCACCCTGTATGAACAACCACTTCATGTGGCTGAACATATTGTTGCACAAATCACTTCAAATCAATACATTTGGGAGCAGTTAGAAAACTAGCTTTGCAGTGCTCTCTAATGCTCTGTAACTATCAATAGTAAACGATGTGGCGCTGTCCTTGGTGCTGAAGTCTAAGTATCAGTTTACCTTGCAGTCTGTTTCTTCTTCATAGCATGCACACACATAATCACATGTAGCGACTGACATGAATAACAGAGAAAATACTGCAGTAAATGGTGGTGTTTTATTGTAACATTTCAGCTCAAGCCTGATTTATAGGGCAAAAATACCAACTTGTGTGATATACTTGTGTTTAAAGCTACTGACGCAGAGGGCGTAGCACGAACACAATTAATTATGATTGTGGCTGAAGGTATTTCAGTGTTGAGCATAGGGGTGGGTGATATTGACAAAAATGAATATCTCGATATTTTTTTTCAATATCTCGGTATCGATATTCAGACGATATTTTTTCAATTATTCAAAGAAATGTGTGCAAACTGGCAAAGAAGGTCCGGTTGGTCTTTTGCATCTGACCTATTATTGTATACAGTGGCGGCTGGTGATGTAAACTCTAGGTGGGGCTGTTGCACAAAGTGTTCGTGCTTTTTTTATTTTTACTATCAGATCTACTAAACGCATTTGCCACCACTTGTCAGACTAAAAAGAAGCATGTGACCACGTATCAGCAAATACTCACGGAACAAGCATTCAAACAACGCTTATTCCCAGAGCATCAGACCAACATTAAGGCAAAAGTCAAACAGCTCCAAAACATAATTTAAACAGCAGACTATGAAACAGCAGATTACCTAACAATGCATTCACCCAAATGATATGAGAGCATAAAGGAGTCGTTTATGTCCTGCTAACCGTGGCCACCGTGGCGTAAACATGGACTCGCCCGCGTTCAGAAGCGTCCTCCTTACGTACATAAACGCACGGCAGCTTCCACACTTCATCTTGAGTCGCCAGCAAAAAAGTCCCGTCGCGAGGAGTCGTCCAAAAAACGAAGAATATCCGAGTAATCCACCGGTATTATTGTATTTTCGCTTTCTTCGTTCATTTTAGTGTTGTTGCGCTTGAAGCTAGATTGATAATATACTAACGGCACGCTGTAATGACGTAGGCGTCAGGGGCACTGAGGCATCATGGGCAGTTCCCCGTAATAATAAATACAAATGTTTAGAAGTTAAAAGAAGCCCTGTTCGGAGGCTATTCCGGTGGATCTCTTGGGGAAATGTATTCCATCTTTTGGACTCATCATTATATTATACAACCCAATTTTCTAATGATACAATCACGAAGCTCGCCACTTGACAGACGGTTAAGAAAAATGTTTAACTTTAGACTCGCAAACAACGCAGATTTGACCTTTTTTAGCAGCTATTTTATTAATCGTACATCAGCTTTACTCCTTATGTTTTTGGATTGTTGCTTCAACCTAAGAAACGCCATAACACACAGGTCAGAACTCCGTCGTTGTTTTGCACATTAGTAGCAGCGTACGCGCGTGCAATTGAGGAACGATTGTGATTTTGTACAAAAAAAAAACATAAAATACAGTCAAACCAAACCCCGACAGTATTGAAGTCGCTGCATATAATTGTTTAGAAGGTTATAGTGTGCGTTATTTGTTTTCTCTAACTTCCTTCTGCTCTTTTCATGTTTGGGGGTCGTATTGTACAAATTATGAAATATTATCTCGATATCCATTTTTGCATATCGTCCAGACAACAATTTCGATATTATCGTCAAAACGATATATCTCCCACCTCTAGTTGAGCAGCACTTAGAATCATTTCCATTACTCCAGATTTACCCTTGACTGTGTGTGGAGCTTCTTGGACATGATTTTACAGTGCATAATTAAATCTATTTTTTCCTCCACAAATCCTTAAAGCCCCAAATAAATCTGTTCATTTGATGTTCTTCATTAACACTACAGTGATTATTGTGTAAAGCAACCATTGTTGCACACATGGCACCTTCAGACATTTTTTGCTATTCTATGTATTAACCCCAATTCCTCTTTACACCGTGTTCATTTATATTGTTTAAAATGAGTTTTGTCAAAATTGTTCAGGGTTCTAATTATGGAGCTTCCAAAGGCAATTATGCTAAATAAAATAAAAAACATAAATTCAAAAACAGTGAGTTAAATTGCATTATTTAGATAACACAGTGTTCAACCATGGTTAAAATGAACTCTATAGTATAGAGTATATGAGTGTGATGTAATAGTGTTTGCTAGTCTTACAGTGTGTCTTTGTTTACTCAGCTGTGAATGTACTGTGTTGTCACACACTGTCGTCTCAATAAGGCGCCGCTGTAACCCGGGGTTTAATGAAGAAAGGCAGGCTGCATGTGTCTGGGTGTCTCCAGCTCTGTGTGACATTTTACCCAGTTCATTGTTCCTGAAAGCAACTGTACTTTCCAAATCAACTCTTTTATGAAGTTCTGCTGCTGTGGGCACACCATTAACATTTCATGTACGCCTGGCTCTGTGTCTTTGGCCCACTTTAAATTATCTCCAGAGCAGCCACAGATGGACACACTGGGTCCACTTTGTTTGAGAATCTTTTTTTTTTCTGTCTTTCATAAAATGATGTTTGCATAATGTTTGGCATTTTGAGTGTACCATTTCTGTATTAAAGGATGCTTTATTTAAGAGCAGGATCCCAGGCGACTTATACAGCTCTCTTCTAGATATTCACTTCCTTACAGTCCCTTATTTTACTAATTAAAATTAGTATTTGAAAATCTGCTAGCTTGTCTATGTATCCATAATTACTGAAATTCCTTCGATAGATAATAAAATAAACTCGTCATTCATGCACCAAAAGACGTTTTGATTATTAAGACAAACATCAAACCATAGAACTGACTGTTATACAAGCAAATCATTGTCATGGGGTATCGACACACCTCAGACCCTTAGCAAGGAAAAACAAATTAGGGGAAACCAGCTTAAAACTACAACAATGCAATAAGCAAATCACTTTTGTAGTAAAAGTAGAGTCAGAAGGAAACCAATGTCCCATGGTGGACACAATAGTTGAACCCACAGAAGATGCTGTAGGGTTGGACATACTAACAGAAGTAAACCTGGTCTTTAACAAGCGTTTAGGCGAGGCCTGTTTGCCCAGTGTGTTTTCTAACACCTCCGAGACTGAGCAGAGCTGTATGGGAACTTTTCTGTTTCAATTTCATCACTTTGCCAGACTTTGTGCTCTTTTCTCTTACTATGTCCTCAGTCTCTTAACATTCAGCGCTCACTTGTCAGTTCTGAGGCGCAGCTTGCCTTAAGTATGAGGATTGGGTGTAAGCTGGTCTTATTATCCTGCGTGTGTGGGTGTGTGTGCTCATGTATAAGTGTGTAGCGGACTGTGAGTGATGGCTGTGTAAGCCCCCTCTCTGGCGCTCTGTTTGAAATAAAGCGACAGATAATCGCAGGGCTCTGGCGAAGTGAGCTCATCTGAGAGCCAATCGATACGGGTGCCATAGCTTCAAAGCAGCCCTTCAAAGAGGAGAGAAATAGCCATATGCTCCATGTGCTCTGTGTGTATGTGTGCACAAGTACACGTGCACGTGAGTGTATTTAAAAAACAGAGCGAGGCATCGCGAGCCTTTTAAATGAGTGCGAGAACAAAAGAAGAAGACAGACAGAATCAGGGAATTTCTGTGAGCAGATAAAACACTTTTCATTTGGTAGCAAACATTATCACATCACAGTTGACATGTGATTTGCTTGTGATGTGAGTGATGTTGCTATTTAAATTGGACAAAATTATTGTTTTGTTATCTGGTAATCTCCTGATATCATGGCTATGTCATCTTTTATTCACTAAATCAGAAGCAGCTGTGGCCTTTGTTGAGAAAATGGGCTGGGAGGAGATGCGCTGATGGAGTTTGAAGACTACAGTGTGTTGAGTTGAGTGAGACTTAGAGACTGAGAGCGACTGAGGTGTCGGATGTGTTTGTATGTGAGACAAAAGAGGAGAGATCCCCATTCTCGCTTTGTTTAGCTGCGCCATCACACCTTTCACAAAGTGAAAATTAGACTATATTTTTGACTCCAGTGTAAAAAAAAAACTTTTATCAAATGCCTCTGTATGAGCCTGAGAACCCTGGTGTGTGCGGGCGTACGTGTGTCTGTGTGCCTAATTAGCTGAGACAAGCAGGTGTAAAGCAGTAATTAATGACACAACTGACTACCTTCATTATCTCTACATGAGCTTCTTATGCTGCTGAAACAACATGCAAATATACCACATTACCACATTACCTCACCAATGTGACCAAACATCGTTTATGTCAAGACAACAGGCATTACTGACTCCCTTTAAACAGCCCCAATAACGTAGTCCTTTCTTTTCTCAACACAAAGGATAGTATTCTGCATTGTATCCTGGCAGACTCACTTTCTCTGATGGTATTCTATGGTAATTTGCCTCTTAAAGTGCAGTGTTATGTTTATTTGACATGGCCTGATGTAACACAATTACTCACAATCAAATCAAAGTTACAATTTTAAGGGGAAGCAGACACTGCAATTGCCACTAACCATTCACAGAGGCTATTCCCTCATTCACCCATCCAGGAAGTTACAACTCAGGCTGCTTATCTACTGAGATCTGATGGGATCAGGCTTAGAAAAGGTAATATGAGAATCGACACAATAATCAGATTGCCATATAATTACTATAGCAATGCTTGTTAGAAATATACAATAAGGTAGTAGTTTTTTTTCTAAAATCATGCTGTCCTAGCAGTAATTCCAGATGCCCTCTGTGACCTGAACCACCATGAGATCGTGATATACGTACATTCTAAATCAATCAATTTCTTTTGTATGGCAACAATTTAGGCTGAAAATTACTTTCTTCCTCAATTCACGATGCATAATCACCCCTGACCTTTCTCCATATCACCACTGGCACTCGACTTCTGATGTTCACACGTCCTGTACAGTTTATTGGGCAGATTGTGTGTCTTTTTCTATCACAATAGAGCTAACACACACAGTCAGCGCTCATGCATGCCGCCATCCGTCCACTCAAACACACATTTAGCTTGCAAATGGACTCATTACTAATGAATCACAAGCCGCTTTAAAGCAGGCTGAGCACGCAGTAATAGTCTGGCCCCCCTCCAGAATACAAATCCTGCACACACACACACACACTCACACACACTCCTGTACACTGACAGAGATCGAGAATGACTGTCCAAAAGTTCCAATTACCTTCACGTTCAATGTAAGGGAACAAGCTCCTAAGCTAATTACTGAATCCCACACAAGTAGATAGAACCAACCAACGCAGTCTTCTTGCTATGTTATCATTTACTCTAAGCTCATTAAGGGCAATGTGGCAGTGTCATTGTATTATTATCATAAGTCATGGAAACAACCTCTGAGCCAAAAGATCTTTATTGAGTCATCAATAAGTCCGTATAATTTAGCGATCACAGTTTTAGCCAGATTGATTTACGCTTCGGTGCTCTGCCAGACTCCAATGAAATCAAATGATATGAGATTGTACTGTCTTGTCACTCTGTAAGCTGTATAAATATGTTTTTTATTTACCAATCAAACTCTATCAATCGTTTTAAATGTCTGTGAGGACGTGTGCGTGTGTGTGGTAGTGATTGGACACAGTAATTGAGCCTAATGAATATGTCCACGGCTTGTTTCTTTCCTCTCCATTAAACGCAACTAGATTAGATTTAGTGTGCTTACTCTAACAACTTAAAGACTACATCAGTAGGCTACTTTTACGTACTCACAAACACACACACACACACACACACACAAGAAGGGCAGATTGGCTTAGCTCGGTAGATCAATGGCCTCTTGGTCAATGTCTCCTTTGGGAGGGCAATCTATCTGCTCCTCACTAATGAAACAGTCCCGCTGTGTGTGGATGTGTGTCTGTGTGTGTGTGCGTAAGGCCTATATAGTGTCAGCTTGCTTGTTTAGTGTTAATTACATAATCTGGACTTAAACACCGTGTTGTGCATTATGTACATGCACATGAGGTGGTGAGTTTAGACGTTAAGTCATGACAGAGGTTTTACAGTGGTTGTATAAGGTGCAGTGAACATTTTCAACTTAAGACATTTTTATCTTAATACTTGTGCATAGTTGAGCGCACTGTTCAACGGAAAACAAGACATTTCAGACTTTTGTTGAATTCTGACGAAGAGGCTAAGCAGGTTCTATACATAGTTAACCTTGATATTTCAGGTTTGTAGAGAACACAAAGACAGTAGCTCGATACAAGATTAAAGTGTAGGCTTCACAACTAAAGGCAAAGAATTTGTCTAAGGATTTTCTCTTGTTTGTTTGTAAAACCTTGTTTGTTTGTTTGTTCTTGTTTTTTTTTTTAATTATTATTATTATTATAGCCATACATTTCTCTCTGAAAGAGATTTGAGATCGACTGTAGTTCACATATAATATTTAAAATACGTTTTTTAGAGATAAAAAGATATATGTAGTATAAATGCCGTATTGTTTCTGTATTGCAGATTTTCACAACACGTCATACTCATATCATGCAGTACTTAAATGAGACAGCTGAACTCTGTTTTGTTTCCCTGCTCTGATTCATTACATTTTAAAGGGCCAGATTTTGGCTTGTTCTGCCTTATTTGAGCTTAGTCTAAGAAATTAACAAAGTAAAGATAAAAACGTTGTTGTTGATAATAAGGTATCAGGTCAAATATGATAAACAGAAAGGAATTCTAAATCTTATGAAGACTTTAAGTTGTAACAGGGCCAGGTCCAGGGCAGAGTCCTGCACGGGTCCATTTTTGGAGACCCGTACCCACCCGTACCCATCCGCTACGACACCTACCCGCCTGTAAACCCGTGATTATATCAAGAGTTAAATCCGCACCCGCCCGGACCCGTTAATATTCTACCCGTTACCCACTCGTGCCCGTGATAAATCACACAAATGAAAAGCATTATATCGAAGCACTTTTTTTCCCAGTGAAACGTGAAACAACGTGACGCTAATGAGGGTTGAGCTTAAACTGGTCACACATGCAGTTGATTCCTGTGTATTGTCAGTGTAGGTGCGCGCACATGTGCGGGTGATGAGTGTGCGTGGCGGCACGAGCCTTAGAGCTGTGGGAATCAGCGGCTGTTGAGAGCGGCGTGAGGAGGCCGGAGGAGTAAAAACACAGATTTGCCAACAATTTATTGATCATCTGAATTTGGAACAGGCATTCGGATCAGAGGAATCGTATGGAAACACGGGCGCGATCAAAATAAAGGACGCACTGGATTACAAACATGTTTTTAAAGGGATTTTATCATGACATAATAGCTGGACAGACAGGTAGGTACTACACACTCCAAACCCACACATATTGAAATAATATCCAGGCGAGGGAAAGAGGGAGAGAGGAAAAAGGCGAGATTTGCCTCAAATGTCAGAAGAGAAATGTAGGCTCGTAAAACTAAAGTCACCAAAGTACAAAGAATCAGGAAACCGTTTTCATTCATATATTAGAAGCAACAGCACAAGCTGTGTGGTTAGGTCTGTAGACACCATAATGATATCAATTAAATATTGTGCGGGTAGCAGCTACCCGCAGACCCGTCCGTGTGTTATCACTACCCACCCGCAAACCCGCGGGTAAAATTCCAGGACGTAAAACCCGCCCTTTTCAGCAACTTTTGCGGGTACCCGCGGGACTCTGGTCCACGGTGTGCACGTGCATACACCCACTAACTAATCTTACATGTTAAAATTCCGCTGCATAGCTAAACAAGTACATTTTCTGGCCTATGTGTATGTAACAATGCCACAACACAATGGGGCTGTTTAATGCACTGTAATATACTGTTCTCTGAAAGACATTTCATTACACATTCAGGTCCGAAATAACGAGATTGTCCTTGGACTGTTTTGTGACCTTTTCAGGAAGTGACTGGGAAAGCATTATCTAATTTATGCTGCAAAAACACATGATTTTCAAAGTGTGCTCAACCTTTACAAAAATCCAGCATTTGAAAGCTACGCTTGTGTCCTCACTTTCTCTTAATGTAACTCATTGCAAAGCTTCGCCAGTAATTGTCATTTTCGGTATGGAGAGTCAGGCAGTCGGGCCCTTGTTTCCGTACCCGTTCAAAGTGAAGCGCTTCCAGATCCGCTCGAAGCTCTGCTGAAGTGGCGGGAGGGAAAGGGAGGACAGAGATAAATATTGTACAGGCTCCAGTCACACTGAGGGCTATTTGGAGATTGAGTTTTCTTTATTCTGTCTGTTGAATCCCTCATAAACCGCCCCCTCAGAAGCACATTTAACGGCACTTTCCTTGCAACTGTCAAACTGTATTGGCTTTGTCTCTACCGGATGCTGTCACACCCCATCGACTTTGAACTGTGACAAAAAAGTAATTCTAACGGATGTAAATCCGAGCATCACGCTTTAGTCCTTTACATCTGTGGATTTAATGAGTTTCTTTAAATACTGTTTTGCACAAATCTGTGTTGTTCTTACATGGCCTCTCTCTGCGTACATGCAGTAATGAAGTTAATATATCATTTTGCAATTATCATGGTGTGGTAAACGTTTATATTTGGTTTAGTCTAATTAGGTGTATTTTCAATTTATTCTACATGTATAGCACAAACCCTTGGTGCAAAAATACAGTACTATATACAGTAGTTATAGCCCAGTCCAAAATCTATGCACACATTTGGAAGCAGCATAAGGAGGGAAGGCCAGGAGTTCATCTTACTGATAACATGGTGGATTTAGCTTTTTAGCTTTCGTTTGACCTGGCAAGGATCGAGACTCTGCAGTCTTGTCCCTGAAAGCGGGACTGTGTGAAGCTGTGAGATAGGATATCTTCTGAGATAATAACTGAAATATGGTCGAATGGGCTCTGTCCAGATCATTGTTATTGGGCCATGTCTCCAAAACAAGGACAATAAAACACAGCAGTCTGACACAGTCCACTGAGAGGACCGTGGTCAGGCCTGGTATCAAAAGAGTATACAGGATGTTGGCACTACAAGAGACAAGTTCTGAAAAAATAAAAATAAAAAGTGCTTTAAAAAGTCCAGCGCTCGAAGTTTGAAGTTAAGAGTTGTTGTTCAGTTATTGTTCAATAATCTAATCTCTTCTGTTTCTCTCTGTTCTCCCCTTCTCCCCTCTCCCCGTTGCCTGTGCAGTTTGATGTGCTTGAGTGCTTCTTAAGGTAAGAACCTCATTGTGCTTTTTTTACATCTCCTCTAGTTTCTGCCTCTGATTTCCCACCCATAAAACGCAGCGTGCAGTCGTCACTTGGCACAGAAAGTGTATCACGAAACAATCTGCGTCCTCCGAGTTTGTTTGGCTCAGGATTGTGCGCGTGCGAACACAATGCCAGTGTGCGAGGATAACAAAGAGACACTTTCGGTGCACTCCCTCCGCACTGAACTGAAGGAACCTGTGTTAGCTCATATCACACCTCCATTACGGCTCTAATTTATGATCATAAATGTTGCCACGGTGACACACGAGGAGTAATAAAATGTCTTGGACACACGACACACAAAGCACGCCCAGTGTTGTTTATTTTCAGACTACAAGTTATTACTTTGATCAGCAATAAGACTCACACGAGCACAGATTAAAAGGGCGACCACACAACCCGGTGTAAGGTAATATCAAGAGTAAAACGAACACTGACTCAGGTGTGTTTTTCAGAAATCCATATTTCGCTTATGAATCCTTCCATGTGAACTGACAAAAGTAGGAAACGTCCACAACGGCGTCATCTATACATAGTGACTTGAGAGTGTTTCTATGTTGGTATGTAAATAGGATAATTGCAAAGAAATAGATACAGCTTTTCTCTTTTTTTTTTTCAAAAGACTATGACAATGGAAGTTTGCAGTTACATTTTCCTGATTGCTTGTCTCATTGGTCAAAGCGTTGGCACCGGGGATTTTGATTGGTTGCCTTAAACTTAAAGGGGACATATTTAGCCAAATCTACTTTTGAATCTTTTAACTATGCTCCCTAAAAACATACCTGGAGTAGCATTTCACTTAATTCCCACAAGTTTAAGTAATCCTGGTTACTGAGGCAAACTCCGACCAAACAACAGAAATTGCCTTGGCTGAGTGTCCTGCAGATTTGTACGTTTCCTTTATATTTTTAAAGCCCTTAAACTTAATGGAACCCCTTCTTAACTGCAGCTTATCAAGTGTCTTTTCCGTACATAGTGTTTACAAACCACATCTACATACTGTTTGTCAGTCCACTTTAACTACATTGCAACATATTACTAAAATGTTTTTTTACCTAAACCCAGCTCCAAGTAGAGTCATGAATAGGATCGTAATGTTCTCAATATGGCACTGAACTGGGTCTCTATAGCCTGTCCGTCCATGGGAGTGGATCTCTCCTTCTGTGGTTCTCCTCAAGGTTTCTCGTTTCTCCCACCGGGTTTTTGAGTTTTTCCTTGCCGCGCTGGAGTCTAAGGACAGGGGACGCCCGCGCCGCCCGTCGCCCCCCACTGCTGACGCTTATTTGGACATTATGTTTCCCTGGATACTTGACTCGCCTGAACTTTACATTGTCTTATTTACTGCTCCGTTTTATTGCCTTAATGTTCGGTGCAGCCCTATGAGCCAACTCCTGTTGTGATATTGGGCTACACAAAACCATTGACTTACAGCCTTTTTCTTTGAATTGAAAACAGATTTTTTTGGAGTACCACTGACTAGCAGGAATTGGTTTTGCAACTTTTGGTCAACATTGTGTCTGAGATGTGAACAGACTGTTTCCAAAGCTCAGCAGAGCTAAAAAATTCAGACCAGAGTTGATCTTATGAGTAGGCTGGTGAACATGCTCTTTGTGGCCTGCTCGGTATTTGTTTGTGGCACACCATCTCTGCCTCTCCGTTCCCTGCTTGTGGCGCGTGTGCGTGTGCGTCCGGTTGCCAGTGTTTTGAGTGGGCTCTGTTGGGACGGCGTGTAGAGCCTCATTAGTGGCTAAGGTTTGGCTGGCTCGCTGCTACTGGAGACGCACTCGGGGGCACTAAGTCATATGTTACTCTACTGCTGCCCCATCTGCCACGTTGGCCCTGACTCCCATCAGCCTCTTTTGTTTAGTCTTTTTCAATGCGCGATCGTCACCCTGTTGTCAAAACGCATTCACTCTAGTCACTTAATTAGTGTGCCAAGTGTGTGGTGCCGATATTCTAGTGTTTAAGGCAGCACTTACTGGTCTGTCCTCAGCGCCATGGGTTCGAGTCCTGGTTTCGGCAATTTGCTGAATGTCTCACCCCGCATGTGGCCACCTTTCCCCCTAAACTGTCCTGTCAAATAAAAAAAAATAAAAAACGTCTGAAAGATATTTATTTCATATTTAACAGTTTGCTCTGGGTGAGCAGAAGAAGAAAGCTTGCAGTATCTACTTAAGAATTTAGAAAAAAGCTTAATTTTACTACACTGCAAACAAGATAAGCTTTATCGATTACATCTAATGTTTATTATATTGCGATGAACTCTTGTGTGTTGTTTGATCATATGAATTTAACTACAATAATATGAAATATAAATGAAATAATTACGTATTCCCATAGTCTACTGTATATTTTGTCATCATAACATTGCATTTACAAATAGCTTGTTTCTGATTTGATGAAGACTTTAAAATAAACATTTTAAATTTAGGGCCATTCTTTCACCTCCTATAAAAATGGGTGAAGTAAGTTTAGGGACAGCAGGTTGACACACAGCTCCCATAGTTCCTAGTGACTTCCTTTCTCTCTGAGCTCCTTCTCGCAGTGCAGAGTGATTCAGAAGCTGCCACAGTCAGGTTGTGCTCACATTCATCTGTTTGAGAGGAACGCTGTGTGTCTCAGCGTCCTGCTGAACTTGTACCACACATTTTAAAATGCTGTCAGTAAAATCTAATATTGTCTGTGGACACTGAGTTAAAATGATTCCCGAAGATTCAGACAATTATTGTCTATTTTCTAGTCTTAAAATACAATTTCCTTGTTTCCTGCCATGTGAGCAAGTATGGCTAAAAGTCGTGAGGGTTAATTTACAAAACCTCAGCACAAGATTAATATTATCCTCATAATATTACCTCAGGAAGAGTAGCTGGAGCAATACACTATTGAAGCTAATGGGGATCTGCAAAAAACAAAACCTAAACATATAAGGCTGACGATATGGCAAAAAAATGGATAAATCTACAACAAATATTCTGGTTAAAAAAATAAAGCCCAGCTCAAAAGATACAAATCTGTGACCATTTACCCTCAAAAATACGTCATTGTAGTTCTCCAGGCTCTGTTACAACCAGTAGTTCAACCAGTTGCTGTTACTACCACACGATCGGCTGGTAGACTTTATACGATTAAAAAGCCACATGACAGTTATTATCACTTGTACTAATCATTGTCATCCAATCATAAGGAAAGTGTGCATGCATTTGAATTGTAGCCTTTAGTAAAAGTCATTCAACCTTAGGAACAGGCCACCGTTTTTCCATACTGAGATTCTTACCTGAGCTTAGACAAGTTGATGTGTACCTGTCTGGTCTTTGTGCGTGTGCTCAGTCACGCAAAAAGACCAAAGATGGTCTATGGGGCCAAACGGGGGTGAAGTTAGAAGCGACCAAGCTCTTCCACGTTTTAAATATGGTTACTTGAGCGTTTACACGATCCAAGTATAATCACACAAAATTAAATACTGTAAATATCTTCAAGTAATAATCTGCCTGGACGTCGAAGTGCTCCTAAGGTGTTGTTACGCCTTCCAAAATAGTTCCCCTTTTTATCCGCTTAGAAAATCGACATGTTTAATTTTGTGTAACTGTACTTGGATCGTGTAACTACTCACGTAACCGTATTTAAATAAGGAAAACGTGGAAGAGCTTGGTCCCTTCTAACTTCACCCTTGTTTGGCCCCATAGAGGAGATGCTAAATGCTAACAAAAATCTGTCTATTTGCGTGACTGAGCGCATGCGAAAAGACCAGACAGTTACGCATCAACTCGTCTAAGCTCAGGTAAGAACTTATCTTAGTATGCAAAAACGGTGGCCTGTTCCTTTAAGTCAAACCTATAACCCCTTAAAGTAATTTAATCGACTTCATTTCTATAACACAATTAAAAACATGACAGCTCCAAAGTTCTGCACATAGTCCATATAAACAAATATCTCTATTTAGCTCAATCATCCCTAATTTAAAAAGGCTAATAAAGAGGAGCGCTGACCTCTTTGTTACTGCAATTGATACATCTTTAATTAAAATGGTCTCGTTTTAATTGACATAATTAACAATAGTAGTTAAGAAAAGAAAGGGTAAGACATGAAGCACTTTATTCTCATTCTTCTCCCATTGATTCAAGGGTTATGTTATTTTATCTATATAAGCAAATGCAGAACCAGTCGACAAATGTTATATCGTCACCCACGTGTGAACAGGTATCGACGCGCCGGCCTCTGTGTGAACCAGTGCTCTGGTTAATGTCAGGGTTGTGCTTGTGTAATGTGTTGTGTTGGGGATAAAACTCCAGCTTTCGTAGCTTTAATAGCAGCGCTCAGTGGGAGAAAGGTTAATTATCACATCCTGTTACAGACAGACAGGACACCTCCCTCTGTCAAGTGCTCACAGCCACTCGACACCGACACACACTCACAGCTCATCAAACAACAGTGTGTGTGTGTGTGTGTGTGTGTGTGTGTGTGTGTGTGAGAAAGAAAGAAGTATTCCAGCATCTGTTAGTCCTCATTTGCTTTACACTGAAAGTGAAGATGTTTCCGACTGACAATTCTGCACTCCAGTTGAAAAAAAATTATCATTTATCTGATAAAATATAAAAAGGGCTGCAGATATTGTATGTCCAAAGTGTGGCTACAGGACCTGTCAAACACAATAATTGTACATTTACTGCACTCAGCATTAGTTGAGGTGATGAGAATTTACTCAAAAAAAAAAAAAGAACAAAAACATGGAAAACATTCTGAAACATAAATTGTGCCTATAGTTTACCATTTACAAGGACATTTTTCTTCACAGATAAACAGGACTGGTGTGTGCTTCTCACATCTCCTTAAAAGGCTGCTTCAATTGGACTCTAAATGACAGATGAGTGGACAGAGGTGTGAAGTGGTGATTGGTGTTGTGAAGACGCTCAACAATTTAGAGCAAAATAACTGACACCTCAAAAGAAGCGACTGCGCTTTTTCTCTTTGGGAGAATGATCACTCCAGATCACAAAGCCTTTTTATATTTCGAGCGCTCTCATTCCATTCGCCTGTCCACTGTCTTCTCCACATCCCTGCTATGTGTTATGTTATTACTCCTCCCACTTTCTCTATCCTCATTTCTTTTACCGGTCTAGACAGCTCCTGCAGCAGGTGCTGTATAGCTGCAAAAATAGGGTGGGAAGAAGAAGGAGAAGCTAGGAGGGGGGAGCAGAGGGGGGAAGGGAGCCAAGGGGATAGGTAAGGCCGGGTGAGAACGCACAGAGATTAATAGATCAAGCTTAGAGTGGGATATGATGAAAGTTTGGAGGCCCAGTGATGGGAGGAGGCGAGGGAAGAACGGATGGGTCAGGCTGAGGTAGGAAGAAAAGTAGGCAAGGAGGGAAAAGCAGGAGGTAGGAGGAGGGAGCTGACAGGTATAGGTGAGAGAACAAAGCTATTTTAACCTAGGGAAGAGTACGTACCTCATTACGAGCCAGCGTGCAAGCAGAGAGTGAGGGCAGGTTCAGAAGAAATCTGTTCTGAAAGTATCAGCATTTAATTTTCATAAAGCAGTAAAGCAGTTATTTTTAACCAAGGTAATCAATCAATCAATCAATTAAACTTTATTTATAAAGCGCTTTTCATACCGAAAGGTATCACAAAGTGCTTTACAGATTACAACATTTAAAACAATACGCCCACATCATATATATATATATATATATATATATATATATATTTTTTTTTATCATTATTATTATTATTTATATATATATATATATATATATATATATATATATATATAATATATATATATATATATATATATATATATATTTATATATACATATACAAAATTCTTCCTCACTCTTCCTCCGTGGGCGGTCTCTTTTTCCTCCAAGCGCGGGTCCTCTACCAGAGGCCTGGGAGCTTGAGGGTTCTGCGCAGTATCTTTGCAGTTCCTAGAACTGCACTTTTCTGGACCGAGATGTCTGATGTATTTCCTTCTCCAGCTCTTCTCTGAGTCCCTGGTATTTCTCTAGTTTCTCGTGTTCCTTTTTCCTGATGTTGAAGTCGCTTGGTATTGCTATGTCAACCACCACGGCTTTCCTCTGCTCTTTGTCCACCACCACAATGTCCGGTTGGTTCGCCATTACCATTCTGTCCGTCTGTATCTGGAAGTCCCACAGGATCTTGGCTCGGTCATTCTCTACCACCTTTGGAGGTGTTTCCCACTTTGACCTTGGGGTTTCCAGCTCATACTCTGCACAGATGTTCCTGTACACTATGCCAGGCACTTGGTTATGGCACTTGGTTAAGCTTTCTCTGCCAGCATCTTACACCCTGCAGTTATGTGCTGGATTGTCTCATTGGCCTCTTTGCACAGTCTAAACTTGGGGTCTTGTCTGGTGTGATAGATCTGGGCCTCTATTGTTCTGGTGCTCAAGGCCTGCTCCTGTGCAGCCATGATGAGTGCCTCTGTGCTGTCCTTCAGGCCAGCTCTGTCTAGCCATTGGTAGGATTTCTTGATTTCCACTTCAGTTATGTTTCGGTGGTACATCCCGTGTAGGAGCGTGGCCTCCCATGACGGGACCTCCAGCGCCTCGTCTTCTGTTCCCCATAGTCTGAGACATTCACTGAGCACGTCATCTGTTGGAGCCTTGTCCTTGATGTACTTATGGATCTTGGATGTTTCATCCTGGATAGTGGCTCTCACGCTCACTAGTCCTCAGCCTCCTTCCTTACGGCTAGTCATCTCCAGTTGTTATCTCCAGCAGCTTCACTGCTGCTGTCTAGGACATTAGGGGCCTCTCCGTTGCTGCCATTCATAGCAAACTCAAAACCAACCAGAGGTCCATAGAGGGAGTGTGTTCTTCTAAAACAATTAGTACTGTCAAACAACATAGATTAGATAAGAGAGGGACAGTCAGACCATCCAATCAAAGAACTCTAATCCATATCCCTTGCAAAAAGATTCCATACACTCAAACACAGATAAATCTCAAACATGCTGTACTCAATGTCAGATCAATAGTTTTATTTCCTCTTATAATCAAAAACACTGGTAATGCAGTTTTGATTGAGTGTAGTCCATCAAATTTAAATTTTGTGTCTGAAACACGCCAAAACCGAAGGGGTCTGTGCAATATTCAGGGACAATATAGTCATCCACAAATTGTTGTCATTTGGGGTTTTTCTATCATTTGAGTATGTGTCTTTCAAAATGGAGATAAAACAATCTTCCATACTTTATATTATAACCACCACAAAATAATTGTATCGACGATTTTACTGAATTACTTTCATTTATATGTACTGACTTTGATTGTTTAGTCATTTCAGGTGATTTTAATGTGCATGTGGATGTGACAAATGACAGGAATGCAAAATAACTTAGTGCTGTTCTTGAACTGTTTGGTTTAACTCAGCACGTGAGTGAGGCGACTCACAACAACTCACACTGTATTTCGCTTGAGTTGCTTTAGCTCCTCGTTTCTCCAGGGGGGAAGGGGTTTGGGATTCATCTTTTTAATTTTGAATGGTGCAACTGCATCGAGGGCGATGAGTAGTTTACTGTTAAAATTGTCAACAATAAAATCGCAGTTAGCAGGTAAAATCACAGGAGGAATTTGTTGTAAAGCATCAATACATTTTGCAGCCACTTCAGGGGTAAAATTACGTTTCCTCGCAGTTTTTGCCGAGGATTCTCGCTTGATAAAACCGTTGACGTTAAAAAACACACAGTAATGGTCAGAGACGGCCAGGTCAATAACAGAGGACACAGTAGTGGACAGGCCATACGTGATGACCAGGTCCAGACTGTGTCCTTTCTCGTGAGTTGGCTGCGTGACGTGAAATCCATATAATTAAGAAAATTTAAAAACTCAGCAGAAATGGTGTCTAAAACGTTGTGGGGCTGGGCGATATGACGATATTAGACCCTCTTACGATCTCCAGAGCTGACGATCTGTTATTTTTGTGGGATCGTTTTATCACGGTTTTATGCACTTCAACAAAGTTGACTCTTTTAGCCGTCAGTGACGTAAACCCAAGCCGCTAACTTTCTGCTACGCAATGTCGGACGCTAATGCGAGCGTTTGGTAGCGAGCCGCTCCTCTACAGTGCACATACAGAAGGCTCCTTAATCTAGAGCTTTTAAATCCAGCGTTCTGTCTCTATTTCAGAGGTATTTATGTCAGTGTCTTTCCTCCGCAACGCCGCTGCTCTGTGCAGATCGCAGCGTTGGTTTATTTATTTACCTGGCGACACATGTGCGAAGAAGCGAGTTTGTCCTTTGTCTGTCAGGCGCCGCATCCTTTTCATTTGTTTAAGTTAAATCCTGGACCGTGTTCACCAATGCGCTGTTTATCCATACTTTTACAAGTTTAGACTGGACCTTTTCAATAGGCTCCCCGAGGCCAAACAATAAAATATGACACGCGCCTTATTTTCCATCCATCCATCCATCCATTTTCTTCCGCTTTATCCGGGGCCGGGTCGCGGGGGCAGCAGTCTCAGCAGAGATGCCCAGACTTCCCGATCCACGCACACCTCTTCCAGCTGTTCTGGGGGGACCCCGAGGCGACACCAGGCCAGCTCGGAGACATAGTCCCACCAGCGTGTCCTGGGCCTTCCACGAGGCCTCCTCCCAATAGGACATGCCTGGAACACCTCCCGAGGGAGGCGACCAGGAGGCATCCGGAACAGATGCCCTAGCCACCTCAGCTGGCTCCTTTCGACGTGGAGGAGTAGCGGCTCGAGTCCGAGCTCCTCCCGGGTAACTGAGCTCCTCACCCGATCTCGGAGGGTGCGCCCAGCCACCGATGACGCCGCACCGATCCGTCTACCGATCTCGCGCTCCATCCGTCCCTCACTCGTGAACAGGACCCCGAGATACTTGAACTCCTCCACTTGAGGCAAGGACACCCCACCGACCTGAAGCGGGGAAGCCACCTTTTTCCGGTCGAGAACCATGGCCTCAGATTTGGAGGTGCTGATCCTCATCCCGGCCGCTTCACACTCGGCTGCAAACCGCCCCAGTGCGTGCTGAAGGTCCTGATTTGATGAAGCCAACAGAACAACATCATCTGCAAACAGCAGAGATGAGATTCTGAGGTTCCCAAACCGGACACCCTCCGGCCCCTGGCTGCGCCTAGAAATTCTGTCCATAAAAGTAATGAACAGAACCGGTGACAAAGGGCAGCCCTGGCGGAGCCCAACACGCACCGGGAACAGGTCTGACTTACTGCCGGCAATGCGAACCAAGCTCCTGCTACGGTCATACAGGGAACGGACAGCCCTTAGTAGAGGGCCCCGGACCCCATACTCCCGGAGCACCCCCCACAGGGCACCACGAGGGACACGGTCGAACGCTTTCTCCAGATCCACAAAGCACATGTGGACTGGTTGGGCGAACTCCCACAAACCCTCGAGCACCCGATGAAGGGTATAGAGCTGGTCCAGTGTTCCACGACCAGGACGAAAACCGCATTGTTCCTCCTGAATCCGAGGTTCGACTATTGGCCGGATCCTCCTCTCCAGCACCCTGGAATAGACCTTACCAGGGAGGCTGAGAAGTGTGATCCCTCTGTAATTGGAGCACACTCTCCGATCCGCCTTCTTGAAGAGGGGGACCACCACCCCGGTCTGCCAATCCAGAGGCACTGTCCCCAACCGCCACGCGATGTTGCAGAGACGTGTCAGCCAAGACAGCCCTACAACATCCAGAGACTTAAGGTACTCGGGACGAATCTCATCCACCCCCGGGGCCTTGCCACCGAGGAGCTTTCTAACCACCTCGGTGACTTCAGCCCGGGTGATGGACGAGCCCCCCGCCGAGTCCCCAGCCTCTACCTCCTCATCGGAAGACGTGACAGTGGGATTGAGGAGATCCTCGAAGTACTCCTTCCACCGCCCGACCACATCCCCAGTCGAGGTCAGCAGCTCCCCACCCGCACTGTAAACAGTGTTGGTGAAGCACTGCTTCCCCCTCCTGAGGCGCCGGATGGTTTGCCAGAATCTCTTCGAGGCCGACCGATAGTCCTCCTCCATGGCTTCTCCGAACTCCTCCCAGACCTGAGTTTTTGCCTCTTTGACCACACGAGCTGCAGCACGCTTGGCCTGCCGGTACCTCTCAGCTGCCTCCGGAGTCCCACAAGCCAACAAGGCCAGATAGGACTCCTTCTTCAGCTTGACGGCATCCCTTACTTCCGGGCGCCACCACCGGGTTCGGGGGTTGCCGCCGCGACAGGCACCAGAGACCTTACAGCCACAACTACGAGCAGCCGCATCGACAATGGAGGAGGAGAACATGGTCCACTCGGACTCCATGTCCCCTACCTCCCTCGGAATCTGGATGAAGCTCTTCCGGAGGTGGGAGTTAAAGACCCTACTGACAGAGGGATCCACAAGACGTTCCCAACAGACCCTCACAACACGTTTGGGCCTGCCAGGTCTGACCGGCTTCTTCCCCTGCCAGCGGATCCAGCTCACCACCAGGTGGTGATTGGTTGACAGCTCAGCCCCTCTCTTCACCCGAGTGTCCGAGACACGCGGCCGGAGATCGGATGACACAACTACAAAGTCGATCATCGACCTCCTGCCTAGGGTGTCTTGGTGCCACGTGCACTTATGGACATCCTTGTGCTCGAACATGGTGTTCGTTATGGACAAACCGTAACTAGCACAGAAGTCCAATAACAGAACACCACTCGGGTTCTGATCGGGGAGACCGTTCTTCCCCATCACCCCCACCCAGGTCTCACTGTCGTTACCCACGTGGGCGTTGAAGTCCCCCAGTAGAACAATGGAGTCCCCGGCCGGAGCACCATCTAGTACCCCTCCCAGGGACTCCAAGAAGGCCGGGTACTCTGCACCGATGTTGGGCCCGTAGGCCGAGACAACGGTGAGAGACCTGTCCCCGACCCGAAGGCGTAGGGACGCGACCCTCTCGTTCACCGGGGTGAACTCCAACACGTGACGGCTGAGCTGGGGGGCTATGAGCAAGCCCACCCCAGCCCGCCGCCGCTCCCCGCGGGCAACTCCAGAAAAATGGAGCGTCCAGCCTCTCTCCAGGAGTTGGGATCCGGAACCCAGGCTGTGCGTGGAGGTGAGCCCGACTATATCTAGCCGGTATCTCTCTACCTCCCGCACGAGCTCAGGCTCCTTCCCCCCCAGCGAGGTGACGTTCCATGTCCCGAACGCCAGAAGCTGCGCACGCGGACCAGGTCGTCGAGGCACCTGCCTTCGACTGCCACCCAGTCCTCTCTGCACCCGACCCCTACGGATCCCTCTGCGGGTGGTGAGTCCACAGGAGGGCGGGCCCACGTCGTCCGTTCGGGCTGTGCCCGGCCGAGCCCCGTGGGCAGAGGCCCGACCACCAGACGCTCGCATTCGAGCCCCAACCCCAGGCCTGGCTCCAGGGTGGGGCCCCGGCTGCGCCATACCGGGCGACGTCACGGTCCTTGTTAGTATACTGTCCATAGAAGTCTTTGAACTGCTCTTCGTCTGACCCGTCACCTAAGACCTGTTTGCCATGGGAGACCCTACCAGGGGCATGAAGCCCCAGACAACATAGCTCCTCGGATCATTCGGGCACTCAAACAACCCCACCACGTTAAGGTAGCAGTTCACGGGGTTGTCCTTATTTTTTATTTTTTATTTTTTTTTTATTTTTTTTTTTACAAAACCAAGCACTGTATTTTCCATACATTTAAAAAAATATTTATTGGCATTATCCGCGCCAGTATCACGTTGCTCCGCGGCGCATACGCTCCACTTTGTGTAGCTGTGTTTATGTAGGTCCTATATCATCACCTCAGAGCGGCTGAAATGTAAACCACTGAAAAACGGCTAAAGTGAGAATACTGAGGCTTATCGTTGGACGGACTGACAGATTTGTCAGTTGTGTCTTCATCGGTACAAAGGGCCTGACCAGTAACTTTAAGGTAATCAGATTTGGATGTGTTTGTAAAGCGAGTGATGAAACTGATGTAGTGTGAGTTTGGGGAAACTGCACCGGGCTAGCACGAGTGTTCAACCGGTCAATACGTCTGTTAAACCTCGCTGTCTGGACTCTAACTTAACGAAATAACATCTGAATTATTAATTTGACGGATAAATGTTTGCTTCCTTTACCCCTTGACTCAATTTTATCTGCGTTTGTGGAAAATGTGAAGATACAAGCGTTGAGATGTTTCTTTGGGATGGCAGGAGTGTGGGGTGGGGCTGAAGCTGAATAAATGAGGACGCAAACACGAGTGCGCCATCTCGTAAGAGCTTCATTCACTGAGTTTTTTCACAAAACGCCATGAAGCCAGGACTGGACAGGAGAACAGCGGCTCCACAGGTATTTGGTTATCCGCCCTATATGTCCACCCAGCTGCGAGGAGGAGGGGCGCTGCTGAGCTGATCGAGTCTCTCACGTGGACTGTATTGAGAAGTTCCCCTAAGAATGCGCCGTGTCAGCGAGCTGCGCACTAGTGGGACTGGTTTGAGTTTTACCCACGATTATCTTAATTTTACCCACGAGTCCTTTTTCTCCTGGATTTTGAACAGCATGGACATCCTTTGCTCCAGATCAGCAAATCTTTGGCTCAGATCAGCACCAGGGTTGCCAGATTCTCAAAACCAATATATCGTACCAAGCTTCCAAAACGATCGTATTTCAGCACAAACTATCGTACACTATAAATATGTCACTAGCACTACACCTTTTATTACATTACGCACACGCATGACATGACAACACAGGCACTCACCTAAGAAATGAACTCCACCTCCTCGTCGGAGTCATTCACTTCTGATGCAGACGTTCTTGTACAAGTTTGCTAAAGTTATTGAGCGCAACAACATAGCTTTTGTAGGTTTGAAATCCGGACATCCCCCTCTATTCTTCAGACACCGATGCCTGAATAAGCTCGTTAAGGGTTGCAGTAATCAGTCGATTGCTGGATTTGGTTTTATCAGATTGGAGAACACACACACTCACATGAGGCGTTAGACTGAGGAAAAATAATTAGGTAAGCCGTAATAAAGAAGCGGGCAAATTACCAACTCGTGAGAGGTGAGACGGGGTTAAGTCAACTGCCATGGCAGGAGGATAATGCAATAGTGGAACTGTAAAACTGATCCAGGGACAGTCTCTCCTTCTGGCAGCAGATATTACACCTACGTGAATACGGAGGCTAAGTCTGACTCCAGATCAGAGCGAAAGCAAAGCGTTGTTGAGCGGGGACGGTGCATTTAACCAGACTTTATCTGACGCTCGGAAATTATCCATATACATATCCTATACATTTAGGGCTTTTTTGAATTATTGATTGTACATCGTACAGGGGTTAAAATTATCGTACAAATACGATAGTTATGGTATGTCTAGCAACCCTGATCAGCACAGTCCCCGCAACTGGGCGTGGAGGTGTGCCGTGTAGCCATTAGCTAGCCGCCGGTTAGCACAAGTCCAATTGATTGTGCAGCACTTGGCCAGTCAGAAGAAAATAACTGATAAGCCAGGCTCTTGATAAGACTCAAAATCCAGAGTAAATCTTGATTTGGCTTGTACCAAGCACTAAGAGAAGGATGTAGGCATGGTCTGCAAACAGCTTTATCTTTGAAACATCACTGGCACTTTAGCAAAAGAAATAAATATTTAATCCATCACATTTGTTAACGGTGCAATGGTGCCACTACCAGGGGAACCAGCAGAGACACACAGGGCTGTGAATTTGGTCTTACAATCAGAAAGCTGACAACAAACAGCCAAACAGTGCATACTGCTGTTGTGCCCTCGGCAATACACTTTACCCACCTTGCCCAAATACAACTTCAATTGTATGTAGTTTGATTTAAATTTAGTTTATACTAGAAGCAATTTGACCATGTGATGTTACAGTATGAGTAAGTGACACTTACAAACACCTCTCAGACCTCATTGTCTGCCACTGCTGATCCACACTCCATGTCTGTGGCTGAAACGGCCTTGGATCACATTTCCTTTCCACATTTCCAGTGTCAAAACGTGAGCTTTCTTTTGTATGTAGTTTTATTTGTAGTCTTTCACGCGTTCAGTTTTTAAAGGATCGCCATTTTGGTTATATATGTCAGTGAAATATACAGTCCCAGTCAAAAGTTCAAGACCACTTGAAAACTGGCAAAAATTAAAATGTTTCATGGTATGGTTGGATCTTAACCAATGTTGGGAAGATTACTTTAAAAAAGTAAAAGTAGTTACAGTAATCAGTTACTTCTACGCAAAAGTAACTGCATTGGTAACTGAGTTACAGTATGATAAAAGAAACTTGTTACTGGACAAAGTAATTACTAAATTACGGCAAGAAATATCCCTCTTAAACCAGCGTTTATCTTCAGTCTGACCCAAAGCTCAGCCACCGACACTACAGCAAAATCAGATGGCAACATCTACAAGAATGAACTGCAGTAAAACAACTGATCTGACGTCTTTAAGCAATTGACAATGGGCAAACAACACATTTACTAAATGCACAATGATATCAGGACATATCCAGGCAAATGTCAGCGCTTGTCGTCGTGTGTAAACTAGGGCCCGACTGAGATATAGATATAGATAGACTTTCCGAAATAGTAACATTTTAGAATGAGCCCTCTCACAACTTCCTAGGCCTCAGGGGAGCAGAGAAACATCGCGGTGAAGATCGGTCACAAGTTTGTACACCTATTTTATGTTAAACTTTTGCGTATAATTTTCAAAACCATAAGAGATAGAGCCTTGCCCTTTTGTGTTCTGAAATCTACAGATTTTTATCTTTCAAACAGGCTCCCTCTGAAGTATCTACCAAACATGAATATACAGCGATATTCATGTGACACTGACACGTTTACAATCATCATAGGGATCACAGGATTATAGACGGCTCAGTACTGCTGACATTTTTTGTTCCATGACCCTCAGGATCTTAGAAATTTAGAATGACTTTTTTTTGCTGCATCCCACCTCAGCAGCGATCAATCAATCAATCCTTTATTTATATAGCGCTTTTCATACATTTAATGTAACACAAAGTGCTTTACAGATTTAAAACATTCTCTCACACCCACCTCCTCTCACAAATACAAACATATTGTCGCATTCACACCCACCTTCCCAGAGACACACCACACACACTCAAGCTAAAACAATGGACGCAATGGACATAAGGCTGAGATAAGGCTGGGTACAGATAAACCAGGTAAGGAAACACCATCCAAGGAGCCGTCTGCATCGGAAGCAGCACCTCGGCCATAGCCACAAGGCACCAACACAGGGTGCCCGGAGGAGGCGCGGTAGAAACACCACACCTCCATCCAGACACCCAAAGGACAGCACCCCAGCAGCCACAGCCAATGTCCGCTCCCGAGGCAGAGGGCTCCTCCAGAGGAAACTGGGAGAGCATAAAAATTGTTAAAAGTAAAAGTAAGAAGGACCACTAAAATAAGACCGAGAGGTAAAATACATTTAAAAAAAAATTGAATAAAAATACAAAATACAAACAAAAAAAAGTATAATAATAATAATAATAATAAAAAATAATAAAATAATAAATTTATTTTTATACAGCCATGGTGCGCTGCGAGAGGCCCTGCTTATGCAGCTCAACAACCCGACCACGTTCAAAATGAGAATTTCAGGACGTCATAACAGTGTGAATCCCTGACAAAAAATGGCACTCAAATGCAAATGTTTGCACAGATTTGGCCTTTTAAAGGCATGGGGTCTTAAACTTTGGATCAGCTGCGAAACAGCCTATTTCAGCTTAATTGTAATTTTTTATTTTTTTCAATAAAAAATTTACACAAATATTTGCTTGTCTCACTCCCATTTCTTCTTGTTGCATATTGAAGTTCTGGCTCGGACCTTGTTAAGATCCAACCAAAAGAATGTTTGCAGTTTTTCAAGTGGTCAGCTTTTGAGCAGGACTGTATATAAAAAAATATCAAAACGTTTATGTTTATTATTATTATTATTATTATTATAATTATTATTATTATTATTTCAATAGAAATGTATTTGACAATATTCACTTTCAAAATAGACAAGGCAGGACCACTACACATAAATGGTTGTCTCTAAAATGGAAAATTAACTAACTACACCATGTGACTCGTTTACTGTAGAGTAGCAATGTTTTAAGATAAAGAGGGGCAACTGAATAAACAC